>CAKJVC010000061.1:0-600000 GCA_918026815.1 Chalara sp. BL73 | reverse complement strand
CTTGCACTTTAATAGTTTAAGCTTTATGTTAGCATTATATAAAGCATATAATATTGTTTTAACATCGTTTTTATAATTTTTTTTTTTGCTAAAGTAAATTAAAATGTTATTTAAATAGTATATGCATATAACGTTCAAAAATAGTTTTAAAATATTGTTAATTAATTTTTGAAAAGTAGCTAAAACGTTTGTAAGTTTTATAAATATAGCCGTAAACTTATAGTGTTTGTACCGAGTTTCAAAAGCTGTTTTTTATTTTTTTTATTTTTTAATTCGTACACTATAATACGCGTTTCGTAAGTTTAGCTGTGTAAATATTTTAGCTTTTTGCAAACGATTTTTTATTTCGTTTGCTTTTAGTAGTGTATATCGATTTTTAATCGTTATGTCGTTCAACTTTCGATAGTCGACGTATAACTTTTTTGTACTATTTCGTTTAAGCACAAACAACACCGAGCTTTTTGCTAGTAATATTAACTTTTTAATAATTTTTTTTTTCAGGCTTAAGTCGATAAACTCTTTAAGCGTTTTCAAGTCGTTTTCGAATAATAAATAAATTAGTTTTTTAAAAAGTTCTGTTTTTTTAATTAATAGTATTTTATAATTCCAAAACTGGTGTTTCGGCAAAGCTGCAGTTTTCTGTTTTTCTGAAAACAGCTTTTCGAACTTTTTATACTTTTTAAGCATTTTTTTAGTATGTAATTTCTCGTTTAAGTAATTTAGCTTTTTTTTAAAAGTAGCGCAAACTTCTTTTAAGCTCTAGTCGAGTTTTTCTAGTTGTGTTTTTTTGTTTTCGCTTTTTTTTAGCTTAATCGTTAATAGCTTAAGCTTGACTGCACATTAACATTTATTAAAAACAAGCTGTTTTGTTTGCTAGTTAATTGTTAAGTTATGCTTTATAATTTATAGCATTTTTAAAATGATTTTATGTCGTTTTATTCGGGTAATATTCAATTGTAACTATTTTATATAGTTACCGGTATTTATTCGGAGTTTAATTGTTTCGATATTTATAAGTTTATTTCGATACAATGTATTTGTACTATCGGCTACCGTAAAAGTATAAAAGTCAGTTTTAACTTGTGTAAATATTCCGAAATGCTTTATTACATTTAGTAACACGAAATTCCTAGTAGCTTTAAAGTTTATTATAGCTACTAAGTTATACGTTTTTAGCTTTACTTTAACAAACAGCTGTTTTTTTTTTCCGAAAATATATAGTTTTTTATAAAATTCATTTTTTTCGTTATTTTCGAAGTAAACTTGCCGCTTTTGCTTTAAGCTTTATTTTAGCAGCTTAACGTTGCAGTAATTTAAACAGTAATCCGTGTAGCAAACAGTTTAGTAAAGTGTTTTATACTGTAAATGTCGATAGTGTATAGCATTATTTTTTTTTGATTTTTCGACTTGTTTCGTAGCAATTATAGCGTTTTACTTGTCGCGTTTCTTTTGCTTAATTTATTTTTTGATTTTTT
The DNA here is from genome assembly GCA_918026815.1 of Chalara sp. BL73. Lineage (NCBI taxonomy): Eukaryota > Fungi > Ascomycota > Leotiomycetes > Helotiales > Chalara > Chalara sp. BL73. The sequence goes on along the minus strand of CAKJVC010000061.1, from coordinate 598,525 downwards.
TTAACAAAATGCGGTTTTTTAAAATCTTTTAGTCGATCAGTTTTATTTTCCGCTTCGGTGTAACTACGTTTGTTAAAGTGTTGTTGACTATATATTCTTTGGAAAGTACTTTAAAGTTATTTTGATCGACTTTTAATAATAACTCGTGCAAGATTTTTTTTTTTAACTCGGAAATTTTAAAAAGCGTATTTAGCTTTTTGCTTATGTTTTAGTTTTTATCGGATTTTGATTCGATAGCCGCTTTATTTACTTAGAATAAAAACTTTTTTATAGTTTTGCTAGTTTTTTTCTATTCGTTATTTTCGTCGTAATAACAACTTAAACATTTGTTTTTTTAAGCTGCACTGTATTTTATTTCGCATTAAATACACGTAGCATTATACTGAGTATAAATCTGTTGTCGTTCTAGTTTTTTTTCTAGCGTGTTTGGCTTTTTGGCTTTAAACACAGCTAAAATTTTGCTAAACGCTTTGTTGTATTTTTTTTTGCTTGTGCTGTTAAGCTGTTTTTTGCTTTTTTAAAGTTGCTTTTAGCAGTAAAAGCTAGCTATATAACCCGAAAAGCTACACTCGAAGCATAGCTTTTTGTTGCGTCGTTTTTGCATTTCTTTTTTAAACAAACTAGTATTTCGAGACTTTTTTTAAAACGCGTCCAGTTCTATAAGTAAGTAGTATTAAATTTTTTTAAGTTGAGCTTTTTTGTTGTATTGTTTTATAAAGTACTGCTTTTTCTTTTTCAAACGTTTTTTATACAGACAAGTGTCAATTTCAATTGCTTTGTTTTTTATAGCAAAAAAAGTTGAAAGTTTTCTTTTTTTGACAATATCATTTTTAACTTTATTTTTAAGTTTTTTGTAATACAACGCTAAAAGTGCTTTGTTATTTTAATCTACTCGTTTCGCTAGTACTTTAAACTTACTAGTGTATTCCGAAACACTAGTAAGTTGTCGGTATAATTAAATATTTTTTTCTGCACGTAGTTTTTTATTTAAGTTAGCGAACATGCGCGTAAGCTGTCGAACATACTTGTTATAATCGTCGAAAATAGCATTAGTTTTATTTTCTTTTTTGTTATGCTTATATACAAAGTAGTTTTTCAAGTAAGTAAAAATCCAGTTATAAGCAGTGCCGATAAAATATAACACTGCTTAAAAAACAATCTGTTTTTAGTTTCCGAAAAACAATAAGTTCATGCGAATGTAAATTTCGCACTAAGAAACGTACTGCTTAAAGTATAATTTGTTGCTATTAAAAAGCTTAAGTTCTTAGACTTTAAGCGGTTTAATTTGTTGCGGAATAACTTCAAGTTGTTTGCTTTTATTGTCGGTGGATTTTTTGAAAGTACATAGAGTTAAACTAGTTGTCGACATTGTATATGCGATACAAGTACTTCAAAACAAAGTGCTTAAAGTATTACGGTTTTATCAGCTTCTACAACTAATATAAATAAAAGATCTTAGTCCGGGGTTTGTTAGTCTGGGCAAAAGTAAGTATATTACATATAAAGATTAGATTCTAATAACAAGTATACTATAAGAATACTATTTAAGTTAAGCACGAAGCTTTTATTTAAAGAAATTCTATTTTACTTATATAAAACTTTCGTGGGTTGGATCATCGAGATCACCTGGATCATTGGGATCACTCCTTGATCCCCATGATCTCCATGATCTTCATGATCCGTCACGTGATTCCATCCCCAGGGGTTCTCTGTGTAGTCGAGACTACCGAGCCTCAGGCCCCTAAGGCATGAACCTGTTATGCTGCGCTTAACATGCAGTGCTATTTAGTACATATTTTTAGAGAGGGCCTGTACTGCCGTACGTAATAAGGTGTGAGATTACTGCAGTAATTACGGCGTACACACTACTGGCTACACTGTGTATCTGTCCCGTTTGATAGGATTGGCTAGGTGGAAAGTTGTTTGATAGTAAGCTCCATCTTCTGCAGCTTGAATTCTGGTACGCAAAACAGCGTTGAGACTAGCTTGTACCTGCCAGGTGTACAAAATTCGGTCAACATCTTCAACCGAAATTGAAGAGGCTAGTAGTACACAAACTGAGATATCCAAGTCATTCGCATGTGATAGAATTATCTCTAGTTGTGGAGATGTACAAAGAGCCCTCGAGTATTGGCTCTCGGACGAGTGTTTTGGAAGATGCTTAGAGGATCGGACTTTTGCCATGCTGGGGCTTTCTTTTGGGAATGATCTAAACTTTGTAAGTACTGGTTCACTTAAGGTCTCATCTCGTAAGAATGAACTTGTGAGTAGAAGGAAATAGCTAGGATCAGAGCGGAGCCAATAAACAGAGTTGGCAACCGAACGCCATGTGCTCTAGAATATTAGACTTAGACCTGGTAAGATGTTCTAAGAGGAGTGATATCTAGTGGCTTTTTCGGCGCTGTACATCAGTGAAAGGACTGGTATTATCATGATATATTGACCCCTAAAATCGAATACTATACCCCACGCAATATAAGATTTCAAATAGCCATACGTATCACGGCAAAATTTTCAATCTTATATTATATCATACTATACTATAGTATACTATAATACTAACCTTAAATGAAGCTATTCCCAAATAGTAATATGTCACAGAAAAATAGGTCCGCACGTGCTTATGAGCATGCGGCTTACTTTCTTTTGGGCTACGAAAGCTTACTTGGCTTGATTTCTAGTTCTACAGGTAAGAATACACACATGCCGCATACGTTGCTCAGCTTTCATAAACTAGAAATGAGCTTTCGCGAGACGTGCGAGCTGCTCCGTGACATAATACGACGATATAGCCCCTCTAAAAAAAGAGTAAGCTTCATTTCCACCTATTTTTAACCCTTGCAGTGGCTTTTTAACCCGGCTTGCTAGCCTTGGCAAGATACTTAGTATATTGCCAATATAATATGAGGTTAAGGTTTCATGCCAATACTAGCGCTCCACGAGATATCTCATACTAATACTAGCGTAGTATCCAAAACTCGATCTCATATGACTCGAGACTCAATATCACTAAATATCGCCATACTAGTTCTTTCACTGCTGTACATCAATTCCTTCGTTGGAGCCCTTTCATCCCTCTCCCTTAGTTTGTAAGAATCGCGGTATTCTATTTTTCTTTCTTCCCCCTGGCAGTGCTTATGGTTCTTCAGGCGGTAAGACTACTGCGATATATGCGGCAATCATACTACTCGTATGAGACACCCGTGCCGTTCAAGAGCAATGGACCTGCTAACGTGTTCTAGAAATGATCATAGCATGTCAGATCTAGGATCAAAGGCACCGTTAAGTAAAATATAACCTATCATTGGCCATTTAGGGCATTGTGTAGGATAAATCTGACATTGGTCATTTAGGGGCTGCACAGCTCGTGTGTATCATCTAAACCCGAAGCCGGACTGCTCGCAAGGACTACTCGTTACGGGTAAAGCAACGTGGTACTGTACAGTAACGCGGCAACGCTAATGCAACACACAGGGCCAAGGCGGCATGGCATGCTTGCCGCCCACTCTAAATCAACCTTGAAAGCAGGTACAAGATTGGCCACTAGAACATTCAACCGCAGCGTCGATATGACTGACGACCTGTGCTGTGCTATTCAGCGAATGAATAGCACATGGAAGTAACATCAAAGGTTTAAAACTTGAGACGCTCACTTCATCGTCTGCAGTTCGGTGATTCGGAAAATATTCTTCCAGGTATCTCTTATTCCATCCTCATCTCGACCATGATGGCGCATGGACAAGCTTTGACGTTTAAGGCGACTACTCAAGGAGGAGAAAGTCCAGCAAGCATTCTCAATTTCAACAATTCGAATTGCCTCCTCCAGATGAAAACCAAATCTTGATTCAGATGCTCGCATCCCCGGTCAATCCACTCGATATTCACGTCTTACGAGGTCAATATCCTGTCAAATGTAGAAAGCAGGTTGCATCTGAGTGGATCCCTGGCTTCGACGGCGTCGCCAAAATTGTTCAGTGTGGAAATGGGGTACATGGATTCAGTGTGGGAAGCATGGTAATTCCTAAGAGCTATGGACTTGGAATCTGGCGTACGCATGCCGTGGTTGACGCATTCGACCTCATGAAGATCAAAGGTTCGACAGATGTATTTTTTGCTTCTATTCTGAAAACAGTGGTTCTGCCAGCATATTTTCTTGTGGAGGACATGCATGCGCCCGAGCGGGGTGATTGGGTTGTTCAAAATGCAGGTACATCCGCAATCGCACAAATGGTTGCTCAATTTGTACGACTCAAGGGTGGTCATACTATTAGCATCATTCGCGAAAAATCGGATGCAATCGTCAAACAAGCCATTTCTCGAGACTCGGATGTTGTTGTTGAAGAAAGCCAAGTTTTGACAGCTGATATGGCTACAGGACGAAAAGTCGTACTTGGGTTAGATTCTGTCTGGGGAGACTCTGCAAGACAGGTAGCAAGTACCCTGTCGAATGGAGCTGTGTTCGTAAATTATGGACAGTTTGGAGGAGGGGGACCAACATCGAGCATCCCACTGACGCACGCAGACATCTTTTGGAAAGCAATTTCATTCCGTTGTTTCCGGACTACAGCTCAAATAGCTACTAGGACTGAAGATGAAGTTGACCAGCTGCTGGCTTGGTTTGTTGATCTTTTCAACTCAAAGTAGTTGAAATTGCCAAGACTTGAAATTGTTGAGTGGAATGCAGATATAGTCGGGACGAAAGCGGCTATAAAGAAGGCAGTAGAAGAGGTTGACATTAAAGTTCGGAACAAGAGTAAAACCTTGATTGTTTTTACGCAAGTATAAAAAGTAGCATATACTGGGTAGATTTCCCCCTAGTGATCCACGTCCCCTTTTTGCCCTACATTGTAGCTCTGAAGTTTTCCAAGAAGACTCGTCTCTTCTGCAGATCGTCTTCCTTTTAGAGTTCACTTTGGCCGTTCAAAACTGCGCCGTATGTCGCTGTCTTCATGGTACCTTAAAGAGGCATGATCTGGGGTTCCTCGCAGTCCTTGACCGCAGTCCCATCTGGGATTTGCAACTTGTTGCACTCTTCATTCTTACAGGAATTCTCACACCGCACTTTTCTTTTGCGCTTTTACATTTAGATGATCACGATAGTGACTTGCTGATTGAAGCCGTAATGCAGGTGCAAGAACGCATGTAATCGTATGCTTGAAAGTGGCGCAGTTGCGGCTGTCTATTCGCTCGGACTTACGTGCTGATGCCCGAAATGAAAACCAACTTCAAGGCCATCTGTACAGAGTACTCAAGGTGTAATTTTAGCCGCAACTGATCTACTGCAGAAAATTGACACGATCACGGGCTAGTCCCTAAATCGGCTCGGGTCACGACGTACATGTACAGCACAAGTTTTAGGTAAATACTCGTAAGCCCATACGAATAACTGGCCTTCACGCATAATTCACAAGTGAATCAGCAATATTCCTTCCAAAGCTGTCTCCTCTTTTGTATACTGGGAACCTATTCGGCTAGCTATAAATCCGAAAGTTATGACAAGTACATCTACTCGTAAGTCTGCTGGTCGACAAAAGAGTATAAGGAAGAGACGCCTCATTATATATTAATAGCTGACTTTATGTGCAAATTTAGCCGCGCGTAGTCTCAACGGATGTTGGACCTGTCGAATTCGCAGAAAAAAGTGCGATGAGCGCCGGCCGGGTTGTTCCACATGTGCTTGTCTCGCACTAGACTGTAATGGGTACGGGCCTAAGCCTACATGGATGGATCAAGGCGTATTGCAACAAGAGCAAACTTTGAAGCTGAAACAAATTGTCAGCCAAACCAAATCAAGGAGGTTGCGACAGAAGTCAACATATGCTACCCATTCTTTGAAAACCTCGGATGGACAACAGACTGAAAGGTTCTCTTCCGAACCACATCCCCACACATCCCCTGATCAATCTGGCAGAATCTTTCAAGACGATAGTCAATTTCAAACAAGCACACCTCTTGCTTTTGAAGACTTATTAGGGGATAGTCTCTTTGAGGATAAAATTTCCTCTTCGCAACAACATCTTTTTCAAGACCAATATATACCTACCACATCTGAGGATCAGATATCTCATTTCGCAATTAACAACTACGATATTGATTTCAACACCTTATTTCCTCAATATCTTTCAATCCCTACGTGGACCGCTAGACGCGAAAGTAATATTGGGAGAGGCAATGGCACATCTTGGAGGGATAATCCGTCCCAACCAGATGGTCCGTCTCAAGAATATTCTCTGCCTCGAGTGAACCCTGTAAGTGATTTTGCTCTAGGGAGCCCATTACAAGATTACTCATACTATAGCCAGTTTCCCCAGGAACTGACAATTAACGAGGCATCAGGCTCAATCTCTGTGTCTAGAGAGAGCTCTTTATCGACTTTTGGTTCTGTGTGCTCTGTTTCCCAGCCAATAGTTCAGAACACATCAATATTCCGTAGTACTACCGAGGATGCCCTCCTTATGTACTACCTCGACCATGTCTTTTATATGCAATATCCATTTTTCCGTTCCTTTGAAGAAGGAAGAGGCTGGCTTTTTTCGATCTTAACACGGGCCAAAGCTGCTTATCACGCAACCCTTGCCTTGAGTGAATACCATCAGCGGAGAACAGCGCTTCGTTCTATTAGTGAAGTTGATTCCCCTTATGATCTGCTAGCTAAAGATGGCCACTATTATCTTGCCATGCGAGAAATGCAGTATAGCCTAGAAAAATCGAACTCATTGAGCGGTCCTGCGGACATAGTCCAAATTATACATGTTCTTACGTGTATGTTGCAGCTTTTGTTCTTGGAGGTACGTGGAATACAGTCTATGAGCATTGCCCCTTCTAACTAGTAATCCTAAAGCTGCTTGCAAGCGGTATAGGGAATTGGCGAACGCATATTAATGCAGCTGCTGCTTTGCTTCCAGCACTAGTACACGCGCGAAGGCTTTCAATGGCGTCGGCTTTGACTAGGTCAGAATATGAAAAGAGAAGCCAAGGTGGAAATAGTCTACTCAATGATCATGACGTGCCGGTCAAATTTCTGCTTGGGTCCTTTGTATCAATTGATATCATTGCAGCCGCTTCTACTCGGTCCTCTCTGATTCTAGAAGTTGACCACAAGCTTGTACTAGAGAAACTCGACATCGATCTGAGACACCTGAGAACATGCGAGAATTGGATCATGATTAATCTCTTAGAGATCTCCCAGTTGGATAATTGGAAGACAAAAGCAGAGTCGTCGTATATGTTAAGCATTGTTGAGTTGGCAAGGCGCGGCGGTCAAATCAGAGAACGTCTACAACGGAGCCTCGCTGACATTGACAACACGCCTGGGAGCGAATTCCTACCCGGTAACGTATCCCAAATGAGATCTGGACGAAATCATATCGAAATCACCAGGATTTTCGCGCTCTCGGCATTGACGTACCTTAATGTTGTCTTGTCTGGCGCCAATCCCGACCTTCCCGAGATTGCTGAAAGCGTATCACAAACAGTATCTGCTTTCCAAGTCATGAACGAACCAAGCTTGCTACGGGACCTTGTATGGCCATTTTGTATTACAGGTTGCTTGGCTTCAGAAGAACAATATAGCATTTTCCGTGGTCTTATATTTGCTGCAGGCGCTAAAGAATTGGATTTGGGAACACGTGGAAAGGCGTTTGAAATCATTGAGGAATGCTGGAGGTTAAGAAAATCTGGATCACGCGTGTTCGATTGGGCCTTTATAATGAAAAGTTTGAGGTATGATATTGTCCTTGCGTAAAAACAGCAATGGATCACCGAGTGTTTCTCTACTTGAAATTAAGAAATAATGTCTCCAATGTGCGAACACTCCATAGAAGGATAACCAAAGATCTCTCTCAGTAGGTGGGAAAGCATCCCTTGGAGCTTTTAGTGTGTGCCAAACGTATCGATAATGCAGCAGGTCCTGATCGCCTGACCCAGGTGAGGTAATCGAGCCAAATAAGTAATATATGGCAAAACGCAAGTAGCTATCAATTTTATATTCGAGCCAATATTGCTTGGATTGATATTGGCTAGAAACTATATGTCGTAAGATTATGCACCACTGAGTTTACAGAAAATCGTAAGTTAGAGTTGAATAAGAACTATTTTCAATTAGAATAGAGACTCGAGAAAATTTATAAAGGCAAGCCAACTCGCCAACGACTTATGGACAAGAACCAGAGTCCGTTGAATACACCTTAGGGCTATAATACACCGTCATGTAGGGGCCTTTATTCTTTTTGAACCCAAATGAAACCCAACCTTGGGTGCCAGTCTTCGCGTCAAGGTTGTGATGTGGACTGCGTCAGACAGATTAGCAGGCAACTATTATTGGACATGAGATGAGACAGAAACATTGCCAGTATGTAGTACTGGGATCTGCGCAAATAGGATCGTACGTACAACATCGCTCGAAGGTTATCAGTATAGGAATTAGGGAACTCAATCCACTCCTGCTGCCGGAAAAAGGTACTAAGGCCTTGAGCGACGGCGATATCGCTTTTCCCGTAGTGCTTTACCGGGATGTAGACTTTGGGCTCAGGATAGCACAACCCTGGCCGAATCTCAAAATTGTAGAACAGCCTAGCTGTGCGATGCGTTTCTATCGGCAACTCGTCATCCTCCGAGTGGGACTTGCCAACGTTAAGAATCAGCGGCCACAGTTCCGTTAATGATTTGAGACCCTCACGTGTGGTTGAATCAGTGAGTCGTCCCCCAAGTGTATAGACTTCACTCATCCTTTTGAGTGACGTGTATGGAGAGCGTATATAAACCTTGATGCGGGAGTCGCTGGGGTTGCAGCAATCAAAGGATAGAGCCTCAACCCTTATATTTGACTCTGGAGGGCATGAGGCTACGTACGCCTCAACTAAGGCTAATGCAGGCGCGATCGAGAAATCTTCGCTGTGTAGCTTTAGTACGGCGTCAAATATCAATCTCCCCTCTGATTTTCCTGTCTCCAAAGACTTCAAGAGTTGAAAAAAGTATGCTTTCAGAGATCCCTCTGTATGCCCAAAATCAAAAGCGAACAGGTTCTGAGACAACGGATCGTCTGACGTGAGCTTTTGACGGATGGATCAAGCATTTTCCGGAGCAACGTGAAGCTCCTTTGAAAAGTGTCTCCACCATAGCAGGTGTTTTCCGTCGGCAAATTCTTCCATGCTGCGCATAAACTTCTGCACGGTAGACTGGTTGAACGGGTCTTCTTCTGTACCCGCTAACGAACCAACAGGTTCAAGCCCAAGCCTTACAGTGGCTCTACCGCTATGGAAATTGATGCCTGGCTCAAAGGGACTAAAGTCGTCTGTCATGAAAGATTTATATTGAGGCCCCGTTACTGGAGATGGCCTTGGTCCGAGAACTGGAACCACGTAGCGGTAGATCAGCATTAGATATTGGTGTTGTTGCGTGCGGTTGTGCTGAAACTTTACTAGAAGAACCTGGATTGTTGGTGCAATAATTGACCACCAGTGTCTCTGGTCTTCATTCTCGAATATGAGCTCGCGAGTGAGACAGGCATACAATGGACTAGCAAGGTCGCCTCCATCGAGCTTCGTCGTCTCTGGGTCAAGGCTATATTCCCGGGAGATTTGAAGTGATTCCTGTCTGGTGAGGGTTTGTGAATCGCCTGTAAAGATAGCCATAGTGGTTGATTCGAATGATCCCGACTGCTCTGAAAACAAGGTATCGGCTCTCTAGGTTTTGAAAATTTAAAGTCGCCTGGTGATAGTGGTTGTACCTTCAATATTAAAACAGTTTTAAAATTGATATGCAAGGAAACGCATCATCAACCAAGAGCCAAATCAAAAAGTAATACCCTCTTCGCCGTAAAGTTTACCTAACCGAGAAGTTTTGGCAAATGCTTATCCTAGAACTACAGCCGCTCACCGAGCTAGATTAGCACATGGCAGCGTCCCTCGTGTAGCAATTCCTTTGATTAAAACTTCCTTGCATTGCATATCGCTGATTTTCAGCGGTAAAGCTAATAAGGGTTACATTGCAGCTTGGCTGGTATAGCTGATTTTACTGCAAAGTCTCGGGACATTGATTTTGTGTAGATCTTGTAGTATAGTGAGCAGCTAAACTATTATTGGCTATCGCAAACCTTCTTTGCATTGCATTTCGCTGGTTTTGAGCGGTAAAGCTAATAAATCTTACATTGCAGAATGGCTATCTAGAAAATGCTTAACAAGGATGTGTAACGAAATCTATTAGATAATATGGCGTTTACCCAAAGGGTCTTATCTTAGCTTTACCGCCCACGATTAGCGCCGTATAAACTCAAATTAAAGTCGTTACATCTTGAAAATCTGCTCTATCATTTACGGATGTTTCTTGATTAGTAGGATTAGGTTTGGCGGTAGAGCTAAGTCCGATTTGTAAATATTGTAGCTGAAACAAGGAGCTCTGTACAATTATTTTAAAAGCTACTTGGCTACCCTACGATTCACAAATCAATCTAGAAACCTCTACATTGCAGTCTTCCCTGCATTTCTATTGCCTCCTGTTAAGATCTATCATCATGTCTAAAGTCACAAACCCGGCGCCTGGGATATCTACCCATCTCGGGGCTCTCATTGACGGAATCGATATCCATAACCCGGATACCATTCATGAAACAAATGCCGCAGCATTGAGACAGTTCCCTTTCCAACGCAACATATTCGCTCTACTAGCAAGGTCGAAAGGCCTATTCCCACCAGTCATGGGTACTTTACTTGCAGTAATTAACGGCAAGACACGCACAACCCGAATTCATGACTATCAACTCATTGTTCTACGCCTGGCCGGAACCGTTGACGCCGAATATATGGCTTCTATCAACGAGCCAGTAGCGAGAGCACATGATTTAGGCGATCAGAAGATTGAAGCCCTACGTAAAGGTCTAAAATCCAAAGAACTCTTCGAAATGGGGATTTGGTCAGAGCGCCAACAATGCCTTATTACCTTAGTAGACGAGTCTATCGCGACATATACAAACAAGGAAGATACTGTACTGTGGGCAAAGAAGTTGATGACGGACGATGAAGTAGTAGAGGTTTACATAGTCTTGGGTCTATATGCTATGTTTGCTCGGATTACAAAGGGGTTGAGGGTTCAGGAGGATGCCTTTATCGAGAATCTTGATAAGATAATTCTTGAGACGGTAACAAAGAATGAGAGTGATCAACTATAGCTATTTATTTTAAAGTAAATATTTAATTTTTGTAAAAAATAAATATTCGAGTTTTTTCAGAAAAATATTAAGTTTTTTTAGGCTGTTAATTAAAAAAAGCTTTAAATAATGTCACGACACGCGTTGTAAATTTATAAATATAAAAAGCAACAGTGGTATTATACGAGAATTTAAAGCTGGGGAAAGGAAAAAACCTCGAAAAAAGCAGGCTATATATACATGCGGCGCTCAAAGAGCTCGGCTAATGTGGGTCACGTATGCTTGAGAGCACGGGACGTGACATTTTGCTATTTGCTACAATCAGGGCTAGACCCTCAACATTCACTGGAATACATTAACTACCACCATTGCCTGTACATAAACTAGATAGGAACGCTAGCGCCTAGGCGCTAGTCGTGCTACATAGTCCTCGACTGATACAGCACGTTAAAAAGGAATAATAATAAGAATAGTGCAAGCACTTTCTCCCCATCCACAATGCCCCCTTGGTCGGAGTTCTTCTCCGAACTCCGTGCTTGCCAAGCGTATTCCGAAACCTACACTCAAAGTGTCACCAATTAAACCCTCCCTCCATGGTCACACATTGACGCGCCATTCTCGTGTTAACTGCATCGCGAGCAGTGTCGCGACGGTATTTTGCGTTGCCCACTTGTCTCCTTGCTCGACCCCGCACCTGGTTTCAAATATCAAGCCAGTGTTGGCCGTGGGACCATGTTCTAGCCCTTATTTTGGGGTTGCGGAGTAGGAATGGGGTTAGCGGTTGAGCCGTCATTCTCAATTCTGAGGCGAAATGTTTTATCATCTTTCGCCCCAATAATCCCCAAGATCAACTCATTTTCATCAATTGCTTCATTATAATTCAAGTTACTCAACTCTTCCAGTCCACAATGTCAGAAGCTCAGAGCTGGACTCCTCCCCCCGTGGGCAGTCCCTGCTGGATCGAGATTCCTGCTGTAGATGTTGCTGCTTGCAAGGTGTATACTCGATCTCATCCTTTGTCGTGCCCACCCAGTTCTCCTCTTCGGCCTCTTTCTGTTTGAAATCGTGCTAATATTCTCCCCTTTAGAAGTTCTACGAAGGTCTCTTCCCGACTTGGAACTGGAAACCCAGCACAGAGAAATATCCCGAGGAGAGAATCGCCATGTTTTCGTATGCCGGAAGCAGCGGCTCTGCTGGTGAGTTGAACCAACTTTAATTCCCTTCTTTTACGAAGTGCTCTGTAGCTGTTCTTGATGAGTTGCTAACTCTATGTACACAGGTCTGAGCGGAGGTATCGTTCAAGTTGAACCCGATTGCAAGAAAGGCGAATTGAATAACGGGATGGGTGTCACTGTCTACCACTTCGTGAAGAGTATTGAGGAGGTCAGTCTGATCTTTCGTTAACTTTTGTTCTGGGATACTAGAGTGTGAGACTTTCCATGCTGATTTGTGATCAGACGGCGAAGAAGGTTAAGGATCTCGGTGGCGAGTCTGTTAGTGAAAAGATGCCCGAGGGAGATATGGGCTGGTTCATGTACATCAAGGATGTTGCGGGGAACCGATTTGGGATTTATGAGTTCAAGACTTCTTAGTGCATGGCTAGGAGACTCTACCAGTCTGAGATTTAGTTGGTGGTTTGGCGAGGCTCTGGCTCGCTCTTGATGTTGTCGTGCCCAATGCCTTGGGTTTGAATTTTCTTTGTTCTACCTTCAATATAGTCCCTTTGTTCTTAACAGCTCTCGGAGAACCTATTTTTCATGTCTTTCCGCCTCTTTCTATGATCAACTTCTAATCAATATCTTCGTAGCCGTTTCTCGTAGTTAGGTTTTCTAGCACCAAGTCAAAACAGGCTCTTCAATAGTGGCAGCACAGCAACTACTTATCCCTAATAGAAAAGGGCAATAAGCAGTTCTTCCGCCTAGTTTCGTATCAGGCAGGCAGCATAAGTCAGATATGCAAGTTATGCTCCCTTTTGTTAACAGAAACGCTGTGTAAAAGTGGAGTTCAACCCGTTTCCAATGTCCAATTTCCGAATTTCAAGTTCGCGATTCAGATAACTTGAGAAACGAGAGCTCACGGATCTCCCTCCGCACTCTAACACTCAAGATGATTTACACGTCAGCCAGCCACTCTAAACACCTGTATTTATCGTTTCAGCTACTCCTTCCCTTCCCATGGAAGGCATGACGAGAATAAACCTCGCGGTACAGCACATCCCACGGTGGCACTTCGTGCTTGTCCACCCTCTTGCCCATCCAACCAACGTCAACTGCAGCGTCAAGCTGGGCTAGGAGTTCGCTGTTCGGCACTTCGAACCAACCTAAGTAGTTGAAAATCGTGAAAGCATTGAACAGTTCAGGCTTGTCGGCATCCTCAATCCGCTGGGCAATATCTCGACACGCTTCCCGCATATCCACATATGACAGATCCTCGAATCGTGTCTCTAATGTTTTCACATCCTCCTCCCCAGTATCATCTTCTTGGCGCCTGGGTGCAAATGGCGGTTGATCCGGCACCGCGTGATACCCACAGTGACGCTCTCTCAGGTAGCAGAAGGCGCAGTCCCGCATAATACTCCCGGTGGACTTCCGCGCGGTTGGAAAGGCAACAAAGTTGACCCCTAGCACTCCTCCTCGCGGAGGGCGGAGGGGGATGTTGTTGTGGAAGTACTTACGGAAGAAGTTGTAGAGCGGAATGGTCTTGTTGGCAAGAGTGTCGGTGTCTTGCCATGTGGGGCTGTCGGAGTCCTCGTCACCGAACTCCGCGCTGGGAGTGAAGGTGCAGTTACGGGGTTGGATTTCAATGGCTTCGAATGCTTCGGGGACTTGCGGTGAGATGGAGGTGGCGACCGGCGCTAGTGATAGTGTTGACTGCGTTGGCATAGGGTGAGATTGCATCGACTTGGAAATCTCGGGATAGGCCCCATAGTTTCTGTCAAACTCGAGATATCTGTTGACCCCGATGGTTTCCACGGCAAGAGTGAACTTCTGAGCCTTCAGATTCTTGAGGGCTTCATACTCTGGCCAATGCCTCTCTATGTCTTCAGATCGCATTTTGGGGACTGCATGTTTCGTGAGAGCTCCGTTATGTGTCCATTCATTTGCATCGAACCATGAGTGAATGCGATTGCCCCATAACTCGGAATGACGGGTACCCCAGGAAAGAACAATACGAAGATGCTGAAGACGAGTGAAATGCATGATACTGGTAATAACGTCTCGGTATCTGGCGCTGTTGTTCCCTTGGAGGTTCAGGGTGTCCCATATATCCAAGTAACACACCATCGCACAGCCTTCCTTCCCCAGGAAATCGACAAATCGCGAGATGACAGGGAGCCACTCTACGGTGATTACGCGGTTTCTGAAGAGGATGAACATTGACTCAAACCGCAACTGACGCGAAGCTTGCAACAACGCGGTCGACAACCAAAACTTGAGCTCTACGTTCTCACTGCTGAGGCGGATTCTTTGCATTTCCTTGCCTTCACGATCTCGGAACGGAGCATATCCTTCCTCGGGACGCTTTACCTCCTCATCTCTATCAAAATAGTGTCTGTATATCCGATTCCGGATCTCGGAAGGTAGGTGAAGGAGAGAGTGGGTTCTATTTGAATGGCGAGACGGGGTCACTATCTTCCCTCCACGAGGCTTGACCATGAAGAGCTGCGGATACAGGAGAGGGGTCCCGCCTGGGTATCTGGCCAGCCATGCATTTGCAGCGATGTCTTCTTCCCAATATTCCTCATCTGCAAGCGAGTCCATCTCACTCCCATCACTGTCTTCATTTGGAGCTTCACTGTCGCTGTCCCAGCTGCCAGTAGTCTCCGCCTCCGATACAAATGTGGAGTCGTCTGGGGCGTCTAAGGCGTCGGCAGGCTGTGGAACTGGATTATTCATAGCGACACGGACATCAATGATGCAGAGGTGGGGTAGAGGTCGATATTTGATGTCTAGAAGGAGACGCCGGCAGAATACGCGCCAAGACTTTGAGCCGCATGATAAACGCTCTGTAACAATGCGAAGTTACCGATGCCAAGTAAGTTTAATAAGACATTAGGTTGACGAGAGAGATAGGTGTATCATAGTACAAAAGCAGCTCGTTACAAGGGTGCCAAAGAGAATACCATTTAAGTAGAGTACAAGGCTCCTACTTAAGGAAAATTAATGTCATGTAAGCCGCGTGACGACCATGCCAGGCATGCGCTACATACTCTTCGGGAGCTCCCCATGGATATAGCCCACTCCTCTCGAGCCCTCCTTCCTTCCCTAACTTTGGATTCTCGTATTATACCACCGTTGCCCACTGTACCCGTAGATGCACAGCGCGTGCCGTGACGCTAAGATTAAAAAGTCCGCGAGATTGTCGGCAAACATGATATTAACAGTGTGCTGTACTATTTAGTAAAGTAACACTCGACACTGCTGCTTAAGCACTCACCAAAACATGCAAAAAAAAAACTAGTAGATAAGTTTGAAGCCCGACTTAAACCACGGCGCGAAGGTAAAGATAAGAAGAAACTGCAAGGTGGCCCCGGAAACGAGTTCAAGGAGCTTTTCGACGAAATATATAGTTACACTAGGTTCAGAGATCAAGACAAGCACGGCATTCCCGGAGCATACATGGGAGGGGTACGGCAATGAGTGCCGCCGGATGTTGTAGGCCTGAATATTTTAAATCGATCTCGAAGGCAATCTGCAGTCAGGACTTTACTCATCTACGAGTAGTCTCACGTACCGTTATTCTTTGCTGCGCAGTGGAACGTGCTTGCAAACGATCAAGGCTACGTCAATATCATCGAATTTCCCAAGTTCATAGGCTTTCGTTATAAAAGTATCCTTTATCCCGATCAATCTCTCTTTTTTCTTCTTTCTTCTCCCCTCGTCGTTTCGTTTGACGTTTGTTTTTCCCGTTTTTCATCTTGCTTTCTTGACTTGCTTTTCCCCCAACAAACTCCAGCGCCGTTAGTTTCCAAATGCTTGATTGTGCCCTCACGGCATCACGTCATGGCACCGCTGATAGTCTTCATCTATGGTGGCGGCATTGCCGGCCCTGCACTCGCTTTCTGGCTTCGAAGCCGAGTTACAATGTCATTGCTGTAGAGTGATTCTCGTTCTTACGGGCCACTGGACAGCAGATCGATCTGCGCGGGGCTGGGATCCAGGTGATGAAGCGTACGGGCTTCAAACAGCCGTTCCACTCTGAATCAGTCGATGAGACAAGGACACAGTTTGTAGACAGCTCTAGGAGACAGAGAGGCTTCTTTCCGGTGAATAAGACGAGCGTGGGACTTCACCGATTTCGAGATCATGAGAGGACACTTATATCGTACTTTATACGACACTACCAAGGACCATGTCACGTACATCTTTGACATGACTATTTCGGGTTTTCAGCAGCAAGACAGCATTGCTGATACCTAATTCTTAAATGGTTTAAAGGATTGATTTGATCTTTGGTCGGTGCCGATAGCCTAGGATCACGGATACGAACGATGATACCGGAGCCTGGGAACCCAGATCCCTTTCATTTTCTCCACACGTATGTGGCATGTTTCACTACTGCTCGACAGGACAGCAACGAACGTATTGCCACGATTTATCTTAGGACCAATAAGCGCATAATATCTACTCGAAGCCATGATTACACCAACCCAAGCATATCTGATCTACCCTGACGATTCGGATCAACCGAAAAGCGCCGTGAATAGCAAGCTCGAAGAGTAAAGAAAGTCTGGGCTGAGCTCTACCAGGGATGCAGGGTGGGAGGCGCAACGAATTGTGCAAGCAATGCAAGACAACTTGATAACAAACGACTTCTACTCTCATGAGGTAGCACAAGTTAGGATGGACACCTGGTACAGATCTAGGAACCATGGGTAGTGGCTGCGATCTATAACAGAATCTGTAAGCAGTCGCCCGGTTGATACATACAACTGGTGCTGATATTGATCTAGCAAATTTCCTATTCTCTCCCGGAGAATATATTGCTACAAGACATGGAAAAGCGCAATAAAATGAAACTTCACACCACCTTTCATCATTCTCATTACAAACAAGGAAACACCACGAAATTGTGAAGCTGACTATCGCCATCTTGCACCCATTTCGAAAATTCAAAGCCATTCATATCAGCAATCTGATCTATCTTCCTTTCAAGCCACTTAGCTTCACTGTTCTGTAGCGGAAGGCATAAGTATGTTACCTTCATAGGCCAATGAGCCATGCATGTTCTATTCGGCCTTTCTAGGATATAATATTCAGCGATTTTGCAGATCGAACATGGGAAGAGATAGTGCAAAGGGGGTTGGGAAAGGGTTATGCAATTGGAAATGCAGTCAGCATTTGAGGCACAAGGAAGAATCATGCAGTTGGAAGTTTAGTGTAGCAATTGGGAATGGGAATTGGAACTAAGAAAAATAATCATGCAATTTGACATATAGGCTGCTAATTCGTAATTAGGAACCAAGACAAGATCATGCAGTTGGAAACCCAATCCGACATTTGGGAATAAGAATTAAGAATCAAAAAAGAACCATACAGCTGGAAAATGAAGCTAGCAGCCTAAAGTTCAACACAATTGTAGAGCAATCCTCTATTTATATAAAGTGTATAATTTTTATACTTGTTTTATTGTTGTGTTGATAGACTAAGTAGCATCCTGAAACTGAATTCATAAACTTATTTCATTAGGCTACAATCGCTTAAAATAGATTTATATCATTTTTGAGTGGGTAAGCTAAGCTAGGCGAGGCCCAGCCAGCTGAGAGCCCCAGCTGGCTCCCAGGGACAGGAGGCACAGCCATAATGTGTTAGCATGAATACCCGCGCAAAGTCCATCGATTTCACTAGTATCATATTATTTAGTGAGGTAGAGAGCCGTATCCTTTGAAATCATCTCTATTTCTCTCATATACTTTTATACAATGGTTGCTCAATGGCTGCTTCAGAACATCTGCAGATTATCAACCCATCCTACAGCGGCGGTGAAGATGTTTTGTTTCATTTCTTTCCATTTCTCTCGACAGAGCTCCGACTGCGCATTTGGCAATACTCAATAGAGCAGCATCGTTTGCTAGAAATCAAGGTCGATCGTCCGTGGGGCTCCGAGAATGCATCTTTGTACTCGACTACCAACGCGCTTGACAAGTTGATTAGCAGTCGGAACTACACTGCTACTGTACAAGGCTGTCATTTGTACAGCAAGCTATTACGTGTAAATAGCGAGTCACGACAAGTAGCACTCAGATTTCACCGCATTCATATTCCTTGCTATTTCCAGACGTCCGAAGACAAAACTATAAAGTCAACCCTCTACTTCAATCCCGAATACGACTTCATGTTCTTGAAAGCAAAATATCCACTAGAGCACACGTTTGTCGACTTCTTTTATGATCTCAAGGCTTATGACCCAAAAGATGTTGGACTTCTCAATTTGGCTCTAGACATAAACAGTATGGGAGTTCTGCATTCTTTAACGAACATTTCCGAACCTTTTGCAAAAGCCACTTTCGTTGATTCTTTGCGGCGGCTGCAGGAGATCATTTGGGTAGCCGAATCTACTTCTTGGCGCACGATTATAGGACCACTGGATGATTTTCAAGGCGTTGGAGTTCGGTTCAACTACTCGATGCCTGTAAAAGCGATCACGCCGACTTTCAATTTCTTGAAACAAGACCCAAGAGCTGTTGGGCCAGACTTAAGATACGTTTTGACGGCATGCTCGGATCCGCGGCGGATGCGCGTGCTGTGGCGCCAGCTACTGGCGAAGTGGGAAATTTGGCAAGCTCAACAAACTAACGAACGGGTTCTTTTTACTTACGAAGTTTCTAAATATGACCAGCAAGTCTGTGATATTAAGACAGCGAATAAATTTTTGAAAAAAGAAGAAGAAGAATGGCTAAGCCCAACAGAAATGGCATAGAATAGTTTTGAAGCACGCAGGAAAAGTACCGGTTGAAAGTCCGGAAGAGTTTGCGAAAGCCGTAAAACCAGCTATTGGGTTCTGGCTGTTTCCCGCTGAGGCTTTGGGAAGCCTTGAAGGCGATTTTTCTGGAATGAAGAAAGTGTTTGAAATGACGGGCCATTGGCCGGAGTTAGCGTTGTCGTCTCTTTCCTAGCCTTAATTACAGATTAAAAATTAAGACATCAACAGTGGTCTACGATATTCTTATTGCCCCTTTCCTAAACCGTCCATCCACTATCTCGATAATGGTCAGTACCATAGCAAAAGCACTTGATTTGACTACGCATCTAGGTGCAGATTCACATGCTCAATATATATTACTTCCCAAAATAGTCAGCACTAAAGGCTGGTAACAAATTGAAGGAAGTGTGTCAGACGGAACGTCTATAGGTAATATTATTACAGAATAGGTTGTAGAATAAGGCATAAATATTTGATTGTAGAGCTAATAGAATCAACTATCTAGAGTGATCAAAATAGGGGTCCTGACACCAAGAGTTCGCGCTTCGACAAATACCCTAGGTGCTACTTGGTGATGCAGCCGCACAAATTCGCTATATACGTAAGCCGTTTCCAGATTTGTAGGCCCAATCACCCATTGAATCTTGCACAATGTATAGGCCATCAATCTAGAGATATCGGTGCCTTAGATATCGAGTGATAAAGATTGCATCTTAGAAAGCCGTTAGTAAATTTTCTAGTGGAAGTTGAAGGCGTAGACGAGGGAGGCTCTCTCTTATCGCCTTTAATAGCCAAGTCCCTTTCTGACCTTTCCTGGTAAACAAACACGGAGTAGAGTCGTATTTGGGTGGACCAAAATATAGTAAACTTAGAAAGTGTATTAGAGTTCCTTCGGTGTGTCAGGATTTGGAAAATAATCTATATCAGAATTCAAAGGAGTATTTCTTTTTCACAATCCCGAGAGTACCGGACAAAATTTGCGAAAATCGCGACTTTGATTTTGTAGATTTAACTAGTTTTGCAGCGCTTGATTGATGGGCTTGTGTCTACAGTGCCTCGTAGCGATACAACAAATCAGTATCTGGGATTGCAAAGTTGTTAAGTACAAAAGACTAAGCATCTGTTCTAGTACTGTATGTAATTTCAAATATATTATAACTCTAAACATGTAGTATATAAACATAAGCTGAAACAATTTTCAATAGTTCTAATCAAAACTGTTTGATGTAAGGATAACATGTAAGATGCCTATTATAAGTACATCGAGTACGAAATATAGAAGTCGATCATGGGAAAAGAGAGGTAGAGACTTTTGAGAGAAAAAATATTTCTAACTATAAACGATGCAGAACTCTATCACTCCAAAACTCCAGACTCTCCCAGTACGCGAAACGAGGAATGGCGCAGCCGAGCAACAATTCTCTAATCAGAACTTTGCTTTGCTTGTTCTGTCCCCTAGGTACAGGTAACGTGATTAGCAGTGGAAACACTCATGATACCAGTTCTACCCCAAGGATGGTACCTGCGGTCAATCCTGCCCTTGCCGCAGAGGGCTTCAAGCTGACCCTCAAGACTACGATAGTTTAGTTCCGAATCCTCTGAGTATTGCGCCAGATCTGGGTCGTTCCTAAGCTCCGGATTGGGCTTTATTGAACGCGCAGACAGGTCTTGCTCGCTGTTGGATCTGCACGTCTGTTTGGCAATTTTTCTTCCCAAGGGATCCAGGGGGCAGGTGGGGTGGTATGGGGCTACTCACCGGCGGTGGACTTGAGTGAATTGACCATGGGTCGAGGTGAGTAACAGGGCACTCACCAGTGCCGTGGAGAAGCTTTTCATAAAATGCATTTTGTTGAATTTGGAGTTCAGTCAGATGGGAAATGTTGTGGTAATGTATTGTTGTGGTGATGGTGGAATGAAGAGATGAATCTGGTAGAACTCATCAAGTCCTTTATATGTTATTCTATGCTGTAGAGAGACAGAAGTCCAAGGATGTGTTGTCCTGTGTTCTTAGACTGTACAAGCCGCGGTAGCAAGACAAGCATCCTGTAGGAATACCCTACTGCAATAGCCATAGGATTATATCTAGAAGCGGAATAGGGAAGCGGGAGGAAGACTTGTGATATGTTGTCCTGTGTTGTCGGTCAGTGCAAGTCGCCAAAAAATGGCCAACATCCTGTAAAAGTATCCTACAAAATGGCTACAATTTTGTATTAAAAAGAGAAAAAGAAAAGAGAAAAAATATATAACTAAGGGCTTTTCTAGAAAAGACAAGAAAGCCGGAGAAATAGAATAGGAAAGTATAACATTTAACCATCAATAGAGACGTTACAATAACCTTGTAAAATAGAGATAAAGGATCACGAATGACTATATTGAGGGATTTTGCTGTTGTCGACTTGAAATTACCTATAACTCTACACAATTTAAGTCAATGGCGCAGATAAGAGGAAGGAGGGTGGGGTCCATTTTAGGAGGGAACAGTTGTTAGTCGGTCTTTATTTTCCTCCAATCGAGCCTCTCCGATTGTTATGGCAAGATGTAGTATGCGAAGTTGATGTTGCATTTGTGAGGCAGAGGAAGAATTGAACCTTGTTGGACAGGAGGGAGCAGCTAAGCTATACATCACCTTTTGAGAGGATATTGATCCCATCAAGCTTGAACGGCCATCCACAGTCATCCACAACTATTCCAATCAAGGCGGCTGCTTCTGACATTTAGGACGCTGGTCCGGCTAGGCAAATGACACATTTTTCTAGCCTGCTAGTGTATGTATCCTATAAAAAATATATACAAGGAAGCAAAATGCTTTCGCGAAAAACCTTGAGCACGATCGAGAAAGAGGAGGTGGGGGAATCCGTTCACCCCTATATATACAACATAGAGTAATGTCATTCCTTGTCAAGTGGCGTCGAACAGAAATACTTGGTCCCCACTTACTTTCTTGAAGGCACGTCTGTACTCACATTCCCACATGCTTTAAATATGAAGAACTAGTCCCATTTTCCCGGGAAAACCAAGGATCTAAGTGAAAGGGATTATATTTTGCAAAATTGCTGAGCTATTCGCTATTTGTTGGTTTTCCCATATCTTGGACCCGACAGTCTGGGTCGACAACGGGTGGTAACACACTTACGCCACTAAACCACTTCCCCCACAGAGCAGCCACTGCCACGTGCAAGTGCTGATGATGGTAGGTGCAAAATAGAGAGTCAGGTTGTACTTCGTACATACCCAAATATTTGGAGAACAATACACAGGCCCTCCCCGTTACTGTGTAAGTCCCCTCCTCCTAAAGAGATGTTAAAGGATTGGGCGAGCGGAGTCACAGTTCGAAAAAAACTCTTTTTTGCTTCCGGAAACTTTAATTTAGTAAATTTAGCTGTTCGCAGCAAACCCAAAAAGCACCGAACTAAAGTTTATACAAGCTTAAACTTGCATTAAAGCTTAAAAACTAAAAGCTAAGAAACAGACTACTTTTGTAACCAAAAAAACCTGTAGTGCCGACCAAAAAAAAAAGCTTTGCGCAAAACTTTAGCACGTTACATATATACATAAACTTTTCATTAATAATAAAACAAGGTTTGCTCTTCAAATAAACTTATTTTCGATACCATTG
This sequence comes from Chalara sp. BL73, assembly GCA_918026815.1. NCBI lineage: Eukaryota > Fungi > Ascomycota > Leotiomycetes > Helotiales > Chalara > Chalara sp. BL73. The sequence continues at coordinate 575,843 of CAKJVC010000061.1, read as the reverse complement.
AAAGCGTGGTTGATTTAATATTAATTTATTTGTACAATGTGGTGATTTTGATATGCTTTGTGTTTTGTCACGGGATCTCGGTTATCAAAACAAAAAGCCGAGGATTGCCGAGAGAGCAAGGGCAAGCGGGGAGAAAACAACTATCATAATGTCCCGATTCCTTACTACGGCATGGCTCATACGACTCCTACGGCAGTATTCTATCACCACGACACCGTCTGCAAATGATACCAGCTATACGCTACATATTAGTGAGCGGCATGAGATCTGCATTGAACCTCAACAGACAATTCTAAAGACCCTATTTGCCGGCAAGGAATGCCCTCAGCCCTCCTGGAAAATGCCCCAGCAGCCTCACCCACGATCCTCAAGAACAAACCACGAGAGATGGGTGATATGCTAGAGCGCAGGGGAAGAGACCTTGCGCTGTGCCCTACGGATGACGATGCGATAGCGCCCAAGAAGAAACCACATAAGCAGAGTTTAGATTACATATGGCGCACTGGTCTGGCGGGTGGCCTGGCGGGAAGTGCTGTACGAGTCACTCTTATTCCATCTTCCGGCGCGTATTAACATTTGGAATAGGCGAAAACAGTAGTCGCACCTCTTGACCGTGTCAAAATCCTCTTTCAAGCAAGCAACCCCCAATTCGCAAGATACACAGGCTCCTGGTTCGGTGTCGTTACTGCGATGAAAGATATATATAAAGAAGATGGAGCGCGGGGCCTTTTCCGGGGACATTCTGCGACTCTCCTACGGATATTTCCATATGCAGCTATAAAATTCCTGGCTTACGAACAAATACGCTCGGTTATCATCCCTTCACGGAATCACGAAACGCCGTTGCGACGGCTGATTTCAGGATCATTAGCTGGTGTCACAAGCGTATTTTTTACATATCCCTTAGAGGTAATGCGGGTACGGCTGGCATTCGAAACAAAGCACGCGGGAAATTCCTCTCTTTCTGCCATTTTCAAGCAGATATACAACGAAGCACCTCCTCCACGTCGCTCTTTAGCGGGTGAACCAGCAGTAGTCGCAACGACTGTGCAAGTAGTGCAGTCGATCACGCCTCGCGCTGGCCTTTCCAATTTTTATAGAGGGTTTTCAGCAACTATATTAGGAATGCTGCCATATGCTGGAATATCTTTCCTCACACACGACACTGCTGGAGATTTGTTAAGACTTCCCGCTATTGCCAAATACACGAGCCTGCCAAAGCCAGCAAATTCGCCGATAGATAAACCACCTCCTCTTCGTTCCTGGGCCGAATTATTTGCAGGTGGAGTTGCCGGACTGGTATCGCAGACTTCTGCATATCCACTGGAGGTGATCAGGAGGAGGATGCAAGTCGGAGGCGCGGTAGGCGATGGGCATCGATTACATATAGGAGAGACTGCGAGGTTGATTTTCAAGGAGAGAGGGATCATGGGCTTCTGGATTGGACTAAGTATTGGGTATGTGAAAATCGTGCCTATGGTGGCTATTAGTTTTTATGTCTATGAGAGAGGAAAGACTTGGCTAGGTATTTAGATGGAATGCTTCTCAAAGCACCAGCATGGAATGGCGTTCTGGAGCATGAATCATGACGGCTGTGAATAGAAGTCACGTCTACATAGATAAATGGATAAGACTCATCATTGTTAGGACTTATTTCCCCGTGTATATCATTTATTTATGATCGATGCCTCGTTTTTTTACCTGATGCTGCTAAGCTGGACTTCATAGGCTGAAGTGGTCAAAAAAAATCCTGGTCCGCTGGCTACGGATGACTCAACTAGGAAGCAATTAGGATAGGTTATGAAGGCGCGGATACAGATAAGGCCCCGTATAAATACGCCCCCGGGTAGGTTTTGAAAAATGCTGACTAAGCAAATTATAAACCTACCAGGGTGGTAAGTGTATTGGTACCCCCGGGGCGTATGTGTACGGGGTCTTATCTGTATCCGCCCCAGGTTATGAGCATGTTACGCTTATGAAATCTGAAACCGTTAGAGGTCTTGCTTTTGCACAGCTCGCCTTCTCTGTTAGATTTTGATAAACTGTATCGAGGTAAGTGGCCCCGGCCTGGTAAACATATTTGCTGCACTGCTTTGTTTACTTTAAACCTGGCAATCTTAGTCTATGGTTAATATAATAATTTGGCCATTTTAGACCCTTTGCGTATATACGGGGCTTATTGTAGAGAATTTGTTCGAGAAACTCTTAAAGAATATCTTGGGCATAAGGGAGATCTAAATTTTGCTAGGCAGCCAGTTCGGCTTCTTCTTCGCCGCAAACGCGTCCACTCCGATTTTCATGTTAGGTCCCTCGAAGAGTAGCTTATCATATCTCTCAGATGTTCTCTGCGTTGCTCTTTCGACACTTCCTGTTTCCCACGCTTCCCTCAAACCATGCCTCGTCACGATCACCGAATCTGGGGACAGGTCCACGATCTTTTGCGCCATGGCCACCGCCTCATCAACAACAGATCCGGGTTCTTGGGAGACTTTGTTGATCAGATTGAACTTCAATGCTTCCTCAGCTTTAAGGCGCCGACCAGTGAGGGCAATCTCCGACCCGATCTGCAGCCCGCAATTCCGTACAATGCGAGGAAGGCCGCCCGCTGCGGCATAGATTCCCACGCCAGCCTCTGGTAGGCCGAATTGAGCGGTGGGAGATGCTATGACCATATCGCTATCCTAGTTAGTCATATTTGAACCAAAGGTGAACCATTACCGGGAAATATTACCAATTTAAACACATCTCAAACCCACCGCCAAGGGCAAATCCATTCACGGCTGCGATCACTGGCTTCTTGCCCTAAAAGTCCGAATCATAGTGTCAGTTGCTCTCTCTTCGGCGACAGTTTGGAATGAAGGGAGGAGAAAAATATTAGATAAAAGGGCCTCGCTTTAAGAAGCCGACTCACCACCCTCCTACTCAGACCACAGAAGCCGGACGTTGGATGTCTTCTTGCCGACGCGGGTGGAGGATCATTTTTAAATTTGGCCTGCTCAATGAGATCCTGGCCAGCGCAGAAGGCCTTGGTCCCAGATCCTGTAATGATGGCCACACGCAGACTTGGTTCACTGTCAAACCATGAAAAGAGAGCCTCCGCCTCCCAGTGCGCATCTGTTGGGATACAGTTCATGAACTGTGGGCGGTTGATGGTAATCAAGAGGACATGTTCCGCCGGGTAGCTGAGGAGGAAGGAGGTTGTTGCAGGTGGTTGAATAGTAACAGGAGCCATGGCTTCTTGTGACAACACACTGGTCATGTGATGGTGTTACGGCCTATGCACCCCCCTGGTTTTCCCTCCCTTCGCTAGGTCTAAGAGGCATATGAGGTATAATAGAATATGTAATAAGATCCTTGAGCTTTGTGGTTGCAGTAGTAAAGGAAAGTTCTCCTTTATTCTCGTGTGCTTGATATTGGGTTGCAACTTCTGCTCACTCTTCCAGAGGTTCGGCCCCCGCCATCCTTTTGTTTCTCAGCCGAGCCGAGGCCCATTCTTCCCTTTCTTTGACACTGCTGTAACATCTTGCTTGATGTCCTTCAACTCCCTTTCCAGATAACTTTTCTTGTGAAATAGTACCACTTTTTTGCATATACACTCTGGGACGTGTCAACAACTAGTAAGTTGATTCAAAGATCATCGCACCTTTATTTTGTCACTCTGTCAGGCTTGATTGGCATCAGCATGACGAAGGCATCCTCAAACAGATTGACCTGGATATGTTATGTCCAGTTATCAGAGATAATGGTATATATGCTAGTCACAATGGGTTCTGCATTGGGTGAATTCTGATTATATCGCGAGCAGGTAATGTGGGCGACATATCCAAAGTTCCCATGCGAATTCATGAATCAGAAGGCTTGATACACGCTTGAACAGGATCACATTTATCAGTTTGATTGATTTTGATCTTCGGATGAGGGAACGAGCAAGAGGAAAAGGACTCTCATCCTGATATTGGTAGTTGACTAAATTGTACTTCAGCTTCAGCTGACCTGGAATCTTTTGATGGTTGAGCCTTTAATTCACCTTTCCACGAGGAGTGAATGAGCTACGACAAATTAATCGATTGCTGAGCCCTCGAATCCCCATTTCAGTATTTGGGTGATCTGGTGTTTCATGAGAGGGAGAGTGTGAGAGAAAGGCTTGTTAGCGGACAAATTTGATGTAGAAAAGTGGGAATTCAATAAGGTTGCCACTCGGATCATAAAAAATAAGGGTACCTGCGAGTATAATCTCGACAGCTCCGAGTGTTATTTTACTTGCATGGCCTTTTTATTTGCAAAGGAAGTAGAGTCGCTGGACTCCAAAAAAGCAGGAAATTCACGAACATGAGCCAACAAACAGTGGCCTCGCTAGCGTGCATATATGGAATTGTGGGTGAGTATATCATACAATTCCCTCAGCCACTTTCGTATATTTGGTAAAGCTGTTTTGTTTTGTTGATTATCTGGACCCTTACCAGTTGAAAATGAATTGATACTGGTTGATAAAATATTTTACCATCGGGATACTAGCAACTCTGGCAAATTCCAACACCAAACGCTTAATACATGGAAGAAGTTAAATATATATTCGGACCTGGTTCAACGTAATATTTAGGCGTGCCTATAATAGATAGGCTGTTTAGTTGAATTACGAGAATACTATGTAAAACATCGCCCAAAAATTGTGGTCTGCATCTAATGAGGCAAATGGTCAAATTCCACAAGCACTGCCTGAAATAGCTGCCTGACATCGCTCAAAAGTATAAAGACTCGTTCCTCCTCCTACATTTTTGTTGTTTTTTTTCCATAGAAACATAAGACTAAAATTTCCTTCTCCGCTTATTCCAAGAACCATGTCTTCCTCTGGCGGTGTCTTTTCGGCGACCCTTCAATCCATCACCACCACCAAATTGACAGAGCTCTCCAAAAAGCGTGCCGTTTTCGAAGCACAGAAGGCGGCACTTCTTGCAGCGGCGGATTCTGAACATGACCAGAAGACAAAACTCCGTATTCTCGTTGACGGGGTCAAGAAAACCTTCTCATTGAAAACATCTACCAGGAAGAGGGGAGATAGGCACGGTACTAGCAGGCAAATCATATCAGGCAGCACGAAGGATCCTCAATTGGAAAGACGTGAGCCATATCATGTGCAGTTGAAGTATACGCAGCTGACTTCATTTCACACAGTTTTGAGAAACCTGGAACGTTTCCTTGCACAAGCTCAGTATGATCCGTCAGTATCCCCAAAGCTTTTACAGAATTGGGAAGAAGCTTTGAAACATCAATTAGAAGTTCAGTCATCGAGATATCAATATGCCACTTTATATGGCGAGTTGGTGACTGAATGGCTCTCCTCGGAGCGCCCATCAACTCCTCCAGATGGTGATGATGCTGAGATGACCGAAGATTTTGAGTACGTCCACCGCGAGACGCAAGCAAAAGATGAAGGACGTGCTCAATGGGAACGACTTGTGTTTGAACCATTTGAGACGGACCCCGTGACTATATCTAGCTATCTGAAAGATTTGTTTGGGCAGAATGGAACTAGCAAACAGGTGATGAAAGCGTTGCATGCTCTGCGCAAGAGCGTAGCGGAGTTCGAGTCGACCCTATCTGTACCGGGGCAATTTAATGAAGAGGTTCTTCGATGGACCAGTAAGTCATTTCAAACAGATACCGCCAACTCCTGGTTATTCAGGCAAGGTGACTCCGTTGCATCATGGCCATCTTGATGGGTGTGAATAATTTCTAATGCTGGTGTAGTAAATGGGCTGCTAGCTTCCGGTCTCCTTAACGTGGAGAAGAGTGCTGCGCTAAGAGACTTTCTTATTAGTCCTGTAATTCTAGTCGAGGTAGCTGACGTGTAAGTGAGCATCTAATTCTCCGTGTGAACCATCACTGAAATTATGATGGGCCAGACTGAACATGCGTATGGCATCCATCGATACATGGACATGGGGCCTTAACGGACTACCCGTCGAGCAGAGGAGACACGTGACGGGCAGATACCACATCTATATCGAAGAAGATATTCTTCAGGCAATCTTTCTACAGTTCATCGGTGTTAAATGGTCTGTGTTTTTGAAGGGTGCACTAATCGACTTCTCTCAATTCGAAGGGGCATGGAAGTCATTACGCGTATGTACCTCTGGTGATGAAACAGGGAAAACTTTTGTAATATCAGAAAAATTAATTATTCTAACTTTGCTAGGCTCCAATATCAAAGGTTGATAACGAGAGGAGGGACTTCTTCCTTGGGCATCAAATGAAGAAACCAAGTGTCCAGAGCAAGCGACAAGCCCTTTATAACTCTATATACTTCTTGTCGCAACTCCCAGATTCCGTAGACCAGGATAAGGGAGGTGTTGAAGGAGAAGAAGAAGTAGATTTTGACAGTCGTCCAACCAAGCGGCCGAACAACGGAGGTAAGGAAATCATCATGCTATTTGTCCTGCTGAACAACCCAAGAACTAACCATTGGCATTTGCTCAAGACAATCATACCCTTCAGGACTATCAACCCCAGAAATTTGCCATGGCACAACAACAAGCACAAGCACAGATGCAGCGACAGCAACAGCTGCAAGCTCACCAGCAATTGAATATGCTCCAACTGCAGCAGGCAAATAAGAAGAGATTACTAATGGCGCAGCAGATGCCAGCGACTACGAATGATGGTGGCATCATGCGAGCTGGAACTGATGAGTATGATCTAGAAAATCATGATAAGAAACCAAAGTCCCAGATGGAAACCAAACAGTTCCTGTTACACCTTCTCTCAACAGAGATTCTTGTGAATACTCGTCTCCGTGGCGAGTTTACATGCATCCATTCTGAGTTCGATGCTTGGAATCCCTCTTTGCCTCACTCAACCGTCTATTCTGTCCTTTCCTTCTTTGGACTCTCAGACAAATGGTTGAGATTCTTTCGCAACTTCCTGGAGTCTCCTCTGAAGATGAAGCATGGCAGCGGCTCTTCCGAACCAAGAATCCGAAGACGCGGTGCACCAGGCGCTCATGCTCTTTCTGTGGTTTGTGGAGAGGCAGTCTTGTTTTGTTTGGACTATGCCATTAATCAACGGACGAATGGAGCCCAGCTCTATCGACTACACGATGACTTCTGGTTCTGGTCATCATCACATGAGACTGTGGTTACTGCATGGGAAACCATAACAGGGTTTACAAAAATAATGGGCGTCTCATTGAATGAAGCAAAGACCGGAAGTGTGCGGATCATGGGCAAGAAAACTGAGCCCGGAATTTTGCATCCCTCGCTCCCAGATGGCGACATCCGATGGGGTTTTCTATATCTTGATCCATCATCGGGGCATTTCGTGATAGACCAAAAGATGGTTGACAAGCATATCGAAGAGCTCAAACGACAGCTCCAAGATAAGAACAGCGTCTTTGCATGGATCCAAGCTTGGAACACTTACGCTGGCCGTTTCTTCACAAGTAATTTCGGGAAACCTGCAAATTGTTTCGGCCGTGAGCATGTGGATTCGATGCTTGAAAGCTTGGAAAGAATTCAAAGGCGCATCTTCTCTGACACTAGCGTTGTTGAGTATCTCAAGAATACAATGAGGGAGCGCTTTGATATATCTGATATTCCAGATGGATATTTATAGTAAGTACTTCGAGCTTTGTCCAATTTTGATACAAGTCTCAAAGAATTAAAACAGCCCCAGTGGTCCATGAACAGCGCTAATCTCATGAATAGCTTCCCAACTGCTCTTGGTGGCCTGGAGCTTCATAATCCATTCATAGGCTTAGTCCAGCTTCGAGATTCGGTATTTGAGCAACCAGAGGCTGCCATCGATGATTTCTTAGATGCAGAAGCAGAGGCATACCGAAAAGCAAAATGGAATTTTGAGAATGGACAGGTATGTGACTCCGTGGGGATTTAGTCTAGATATAGAGGCCCAATACTTCTTGTTAAGAAAGCAACTAATGGACCATATAGGTCTATCGTTACGCCAATAACAGCAGACTCACTGGCACTAAAGATTTCATGTCCTTCGATGAGTTCACACGCTATCGCGAGGAGTTTTGCTCCAGTTACGATGGAAACCTTTCTACCGTCTTTGAAGAGTTGCTCCAACAGCCGACGGCGGAGAGTGTCGACGTAAACCATACGGATCAGTTAATGCTCAGTTCACACAGTTGCTTTACAAGTGGATACTGGAAATGGGTAGCATCATTGTACGGCCCTGATATTGCAGAAAAGTTTGGAGGACTGAATATTGTTGATTCTGGCGTATTACCAATCGGCATGGTCAATTTATTTAGAGAGGGAAAGGTTAAGTGGCAAGGTTGAGGATCCTAGTGAAGTACTGTGGCGAGACACTGTCAGAGCAGTAACTGCTCTGAATTGTAGTTTATTTCCTGTTTCCTTTGTTCACTGTAGATATGTTGAGCGAGGCAGGGAAGTCATGTTGAAACCATCATCAATACCCTGGGTCATCTGGCAGAAAGGTGCTAATATATGTATACGCGCCCAGAGAATACAAGAATAGTTGCATTTCTCATATGGTATGAGGCCCTCTGTCGAAATCCCAATAACCTCTCCTATTGTTGAAATCTTGAGCTTTCAGACAACTCGGCCGCTCATGATCTTCTGGCTTTCCTACAGGCCAGATTGCTACAAAGCAGACTTCATCGTAGCCACAATCACCACATTTTAGCCACGTACTCCAGTTCAAATTCTCGATAAGCTTTCTGACAGCCACTTTCACATCATCAGCTCCCGTCTCACTTTCTCCGTGCATAGCAATATCCCTGACTTGAAAGAGAGTAGTGCATATCTGTTGTGACACGGTATACATGGCTGTATGTATCAGAATATCTTCCTCCGTGTTTGGCGTCACACTCAACAGGTAATGGACTGAGCATGCCTCGACTGCTCTTGGAATACTGACATCCGCATAGTTGATGAAATGTGTTAACAAAAAATTGACTTCGGCTTTGACGGCCTTCAAGGTGGTCGTCTCAGCTGCTAAGAATTGCAATCTCTCCGAATAGCGGCTGATAATCATGTCCGCAATGCCTTGCCAATCAATAACATCATGAAGCTGATTACGGGAGAGAACAGCATGAAGATCAGTCTTGATCTTTGCTATTTGAGATGATTCTAGGTTTGTGAGTCTTGGTAGTATTGCTCTTGTAGAATCAGGATTCGTGAGGTTAAATGGGTAGAAATAAGCTGTCTGTAAGGACGAAAAGTCGAGCCGGACTCTATTGTTTGTAACGCCTTGGTATCGAGCGGCAACGCCTCGGAAAAGCTCAATCTGCCTCAAGTCATCGAGACCTTCAGTCTGATTCCAGTCTGGTCTTTGATTTGCCGTCACAAGCTCTAACGTGTCTATAAAGTTGCATATTATAATCTCAAAGCCTGGTTCCATTCGAATGAAACCCTCGATATTCCACTCGGCGCCAAGCGCACAAAGATCTCTGGCTCGGTCATAGTCTCCCATAGGACCCGCGATGTCCAAACCGTCTCTCAGAATGTAGTCCTGCGTGTCGAGTGTCCCGATCGACGCCTTGGCGGCAGCCATTCCATCGATGTATAGAATCCTTGAAAGGTCGCGCTTCGTCCGATACTCGTGGAGATATCCTTGCTGTTCTTCTGGCTCGGCTTTGATGCCAGATGGAGGTGCAGGAGGACGATCAGGGCCTTTAGGTCCCCCAGGTCCTCCAGGCGGCCGCCCCCTTCTCGGCCGAGCAAAGTTTTCAGCAGCCTCAATCTCGAATGACAGCCATTCCATCCCTTCAACCGCATTTTTTTTGCTTGTGCCATGATACAGTTGCGTGTTAGCCGGGATTGTGGCTGGTATGAAGCTCATTCCATTGTGCTGTAAGGAGGAGCCCCATTGCCTCACTACAAAAAACCAACATCAGTAATGTTCTCAATCTAAGGTCTAGTTACTGGTATCTACGATAAATCTGGGGTGTTGGGAAATTTACTGGCAGAGTGGACAGTGTTGAAGATACGAGGCGCATTCTTGCGAGCGCTTTCTTCACTGCGACCTTGCACACCTGAAAGGGCAGGCGGATCAACCTGGAAGGGCTGTTGCAATAAGGAAGCCAGAGGTGTCTGAAGCAGTGTTAAAATGATGATAAAAGAGAGAGTTTGCATCAATAAGGCCATTTCTTCTACTGGCGGGCGGATTCTGGCCAAGAGGAAGAAGGGAGGAGGAGACAGGTGCCATCTTATCTGATCGCACTCTCGATGGCAGGTAGTAGTAGCAGGAGCAGTGATGCTCAAGCTGACGACAACTCTGTGGGGAGAGTGGGAGAGCTTCAAGTGGCTCAAGTATGCATTCACATGGACCCTTGTGAAACTTAAGGTCCGACCTCGGATGTGGTTAAGCGAGCCCCTTAGCTTGTCGAACCTCCTTCTGTTTAATTTACTCAATTCTGAATATGCGAGACACGTAACTATCTAAGATGTAATGATAAAGCTATATGCGGCAGATGGATATCATTTCTCAACACCAAGCTCAAAAATATACGTTGTATGGAAAAGTCATTTAGCTTGTACAGAGACTTAAGCATGGCTCTCAGAAAATCGTTAAAGTTGAGCCGTGACGAAGTGTGTGGCGCACTGCGGCCCACACTGCTTCGGCGATAGTCAGAGCGTATTTGAAAAAGGGAAGTTGACAATTCAATGTTACTATTTTAAGCATTTTCGATTGAAACATTACTACAGAAATATATTGCTCAAACCCAAGCTGGGTCCATTGTTTATGCAGAGGCAATCCTCCTTCCTAGGTGTAGAAGCATGTACAATCGAGTGAGCCTATGTCGCATGTTCGGCTTCTTGATTAGGATCTATTCCTCAGCGCCATTTTTACCGGGCACGAATATGCCCAAAACCACCGCAGCTAAAACATTTTCATAAAGTAGCGAAAGACCCACGCTAAATAGGTGCTTGGTCGCTATAGAAGTATTCTCTACCTACAAAAGTAGAGCTATCATGTCATTTTAATCGCCTCGAAGTAACTTAGCATTTATATCTTAGTCTTGTTATACGTGCCAGCAGGATCGGATATTCAGCCGAATATCTAAATGGTCATGCCGATCCAGTCGATGGCGGTGATATTCATACAAAGGATGGAATGTTAAGAGTATGGGATGGTATCAACCCCTCTTTTGTACACTTTGCGTTCTTGCAGGATAGAGCGATGGTATAGGCTCTATTAACTGAGATTGCTCATGCTGAGAATATAATTTTTGAACTAGTTTGAAAGATCGGCGAATATGGGAATGACGTAATGCTTCTTCTTACTATCTACGTTAAGCAGACAATAAAGGTTGTTAAGGCCTTCAATACTATTTCCAGGCGTTTGGAGCTCATCAGAGAATGTAGTCCTCCCTCAATAACTGCGTTTGATGAGTCATGCGATGATCATTCTGATCAAACGTCAGCATTTCCATCTTGTTCTAGGTGTGCGAAGCCAATCTGGTCTAGCTTCTTTCTTTCTGTATCATTTAAGTTTTTGCGCAAATTGGATCACACATCATTCGGTTTACCCGCGTTCACGGAGGATTCAGAGACATTGCGATAGACGCCGAAGCAGAAAGAATGCAACAGCTTCTTCTTCATGCCTTCCTCGGTCATGGTTCTCGTCCAATACATGTAGTCAGAACCGAATGCTTCGTTGATGACGTCGGGCTGCAGCAGAGCATGTGAGGTGGATATAGTAAACTCGCCCCGCTGCCATTGAGATGGAGCCATCACTAGTTTCATCTTGGAGTATCCTGCGTTTCTGATCTCTCCCTGGTAGAATGGTTTAAGATGCTGGCTTCAAGTCATAGAGCCAGTTGTTGATTTATGAGTCAGACCATATAGAGAGTCTAAAGAATTTATGAGAGTCACTACGAAAATGAGTTTGAGCGACAAGTTCTTGCAAAAAATGGTGATAGGAATGTGTCTTGTGACTAATGGGGAGCAGCAAGGCTTAAGAAGTTCTTGTGAGTGAAATCTGCATCTTATGAATCTATCACGAGTCTTATATAAACGTGATATTCATGTATAATCAGAATTATGGCACCACTGTGTGGACACATGCTCAGGGCCGTTCTACAAAGCAACCTGCAGACGCTATCCCAATGTGGACCAAGCCCCTGAATGCAGGCTACACTTAAGCGAGATAAGACTGACCTTCGGTGATGCTCATAATTTAACCGAGACATTTTACATCTTTATTCTCCTGCAATCTGAATGGGACGTAATCACTGGTGAAAAGATGCCCAATGCACTCCTCCTCGATGCATATGGACCTATACTGAAGAATAGCCACCTTTCACACAATCAAGGGCAGGCTGCACTGACCACAAGGCTCAGTAAACTCCAAGACCACTTCCTCACATTGCAAACTCAGACTTTAACTCTCAGACGGACATATCTACGGCAATACAGGTACCGGTAAATCACGCATCGCCGATTTCTTCACAGCTACCCTCCCATCTTCCATCTCAAGGAGACGTGTTCACTTCAACGGGTTCATGATCGACATCCATACACGCCTGCATTAGGCACGTGCACGACTCTCCTTCGCTGGTGACCCGCTGGTGCAGATCGGACGAGTGTGCGTAATAAAAGCCAAGTCCTTTGCTTCGATGAGTTTTAGGTGACAGATATTGCGGATGCTATGATCTTGAGGAGGTCATTTGGGGCGATCTGGGATAATGGTAGTTTGATGGTGAGCGCGAGTCACCAATGCCCAAATGGGCTGTACGAAAATGGCTTGAACCTGGTTTTGTTTCTGCCTTTTATCGCGGAATTGGAAAAAAGATGTGAGGTTTGGGGGATGGAAGGGAGTGAAGACCATAGAATAAGTAAAGGGCTGGATAGGTCGGATAGGAGAATCACCACATTCTTCACTAATCCCAAGCAACTCGAGAAAAGCTTAGGGGAGGCAATCGATGTAAAATAATTAAAGGAGCACGTCGTTCCAGTATTAATGAATCGTCAGCCGAAGGTGATTGGAGCAGTATCTAAACAGGATGAGTAGCTTGTTATCAGTAGTACATTTGAAGAGTTATGCCAAGCCTTATGCAGATTGTTCGGCTGGCTAAAGTATGTGGTGTGTTTTTTGGGGGGGGGGGGGGGGGGGGTTTTTGGGAACCTGAAGATGTACTCATTCTGATATCTCTCTAGACTATATTCATAGGAGGCATAGAATGGTCTGCAACAGGCCTTGTAGGTAAACCACTTGCTGCTGGCGGTACTAGCGAAAGCGGCGTTAAATTTGCCGTCAGAAGAGCCATTTCACGATTGTTTGAAATGGGCTCGTTACAGTATGGTGTCGATGATTAAATCATCCTCATTTCAGACTTACCATCCTTAACGATCGGCGTTATAGACCATCAACCCATCAATAGAGTGCAGATATGTAAGCTGGAGCCTTGTGAGTTACTATAGTTTAAGTAGCGAGGTCTCGTTAAAGCGCAGTATCACCGCTTGTGGTTTGTTCCTAAAGGGGAAAGTGACCACTGGCAATGGCTCGGCTTTCTTTTAGAGACAGTGTCAGTGATAATATCCAACCCAACCCCTCAAGCTTAGCTGTCTTCCTTCTCGATGACTTCAAATGCACACCGGGAACAATTTCCTTTTCATCGATCTTCATACGTATCAAAAATGTATTTGAATCCGAGGAAGCATTACCTGCAGGCATCCCCATGCAAGCATAGCCTCGACAAACATGCAAAACGTCGCTTCTCCCCTCCGTCAACCTACAATTCCCGGGCGCCTAGTGTCGCGGAGACAGAGGGATCTCCAATACTGGGGAAGGATTGGCAGGAACCGTTTTCAAATAAAGAGAATAACATTCCCACAGAGACGCAAACTTCGACCCTGATTAAAATGGTGCGCTGGCGTAAGACTAAGACATCTTCTAACGCAACATTAACACTGGACTAGGACCCCGAGATGACTGAGCTATACGAAATCAAACTCGAAGATATTCCGAGAGCAGTTATTAAAGATGAAGCGAGCGAGCGGGTATCGTACCGTAGTCATACGGCACCACCGCGCTACAGCTACAAACATGATTGTTTCATTGAGCTGCAGTGTGCCATCACAAGAATGAGACGAGCCTTGACTTCGGCGGAGACTAGTGGTAGAATTTGTGCCAGAGAGTTAGACATGGTTAAGAAAGAGCTGAAGGGCGCAAGTCAACCAGAGGTGCAAGGCATCGGCTTCTTTACAATAACTTGCTCTGAGGTCTGGTATGAGATCTTTTGGCTGAGGCGCTTAATTGGCGATGCATTCTCGTATTTCGAGCAATGTAGCAAAGCTGAAGAGGCGAAGCAGTTCAGGGCGTTGGTGCAACAGCTAGATCCGGATATAAATCTCATCTCAACCAAAATGCTAATGGACCTGCCGCTTCGCGCAACCATTAAACAAGAGTCTACACACACTCGGGTATAGTTAATGAGAAATTATAAAGCGGGACTGTGGGTTAATGGATCAGTGTCAAACAGAAGATAGCTCGTGCCTTGCTAGAATATCGAGAGAAGGGCTCGAGCGTCAGGTTTGTCCTATAGTCACGAAAGAATCGTTTACAGAAGTAGTAAATACGCCATGCATAGTTAATCAAATACAGCTCACTTCTATATATAAAGAAATAATCTGAAGCTTCAGAAAACAAAACCAGTGCGTTCGTCTTACTCGTTGAATATGCCAGAAAAATTCGACATGTTGTCTGCCACAGTCAGGCTATGCTAGGTTGGTCTCATTGAGTGTAGCTGCGTACTGAAATCTGCCCTATAGTGTTTGAACAACAAAGTTACAGTGCTTGAGTTGCATTGGGAAGTAGCTATATGCTCTAAGCGACGGGGGCCATCGGAAAACTCATAGTTTGTCTTTGGAGGACATAGCGTCTGAAGAATTTCGGTCCGCAGTAGAGCCTTAGAATCGGAAGGGAAGAAAAATAGTAAATAGCAGTATCCATATTCATTGCTGCCCTCCACCAAAAGGTGAAGCAAGCAGTGCCAGGAGCTAAGACTTCTCTCCCATGGCACAATATCTTCAACCAAGCGGGAAATGTCGCCTATGTAATATATCACGAGGCCGTTACATCATGACTTATATCGTGGCAGAAAATAATAACCGGGACGTGAGCCGTGAGACACACCTTGAGAATAATCTACCTGCGGAAGGATCTGAAACATATATCCTCCCGCTCCGCATGCTTGTTTCAAACCTGATCCCCGACAGTCGATTAAGCAGATATTGATTTCGGCGTCGCTCTCCCCGGCTTTGGTCTCTGCTTCAGCTTCCTCACTCGAGATTAAGGCTACCGAGTTGCCTCAAATTGGAATAAATTCCATGGCCGCTTTTGGTAGCTCTCCCTACCGCTATTTGTGGGACGGGGACACCTAATAGACATATCTATCCGTTGGACAATACTCGCCTGGGAGGGACTAATATGCCAGCCATGCCGCTCTTTCTCAACGCTGTACCCGAAGCTCAACCTTCCGCCAGAGAGATATTTATTTTCAAGCCTTCTGATAGGGCGTTTTGAAGATTTGTGGTTCCTGAAGACAAGCCATTCACGCTAAGTGAATTCCCATACAAGTTCGACGTAAAGCAGTGTTAGTTCTCCCTAGCACACAATAGCATGATTCTTCGTGGGCGATAAACCTCTGCTTACATATATTTCCGCATGTACTTTGGCTACGCATCACAATCTTTAGATTATTTAAGTCTCTCTCAGGCTGTCTGGTAATACCAATTTCAACGCTGTATTCATTCCTGAACGCTATGGATAGCTGCCTACTGCTTAATAAGGTTTAATATCTGTATTAAGAGCAGTCCGGCCCATCTTACCTTCTCAGATGGCACATCTACTTGCCAAAGTGCTGCAACATCAAATGACTCTCGCTTCCCCACCAACTATGACATGGGTATCTCACTCATACCCGACCTGCTTCCCCTAATTAGTAGGCGAGCTATTTTCGAGACTCAGAGGACTTGGCTCTCTGTCGACGACTATTTGGCCATCACTATTGTTGTGAGAGGAGGGAGGGTCTATGTCCATCCGTGTCTGATCACTGCCTCCGCCCTCGCACCTGGCTCGCTTCGCAATGGTTGAAGCGGCTTCATCCGCCACTTTCCCATTCTGTCCTGCATAAGAAGTTGTTTGAACGTCATTACCAAAGCTTGGCATATCGTCTGAGCCGGCGAAAGTTGACTGGGGGGGAGTAGCTCGACCTCCAAACATAACACTAGAAGTATTGCTTGAGACAGATTGAAACACAGGTGCTTGAACTGTAGCCTGTGCCGAAAATGAGCTTGATAAGCTCCTCGATTGGAGAATTGGGGAGTGTGTCGCAGCCCGCCCTCGTTTTAGTACCATTGACCACCTCTTGTTTTCGTCAAAGAACCTCATAGGGTTTATGAGGTTGTTAGGGAGTGGGTTTCCAGGGTCTTCTCTTTCTAGGTCATGTTAGTGCAATCGCTCTGAAAAAAATAAACAAGAGAATTGCTCTAATATTTCTGGCTAAATAAAACCAAGGATGTTCTTCCGTGAGGTTGAGTTCTAGTTTCTATAATTGAGGGTTCTACATACCATAATACTCCCATATACTTTCATTCGCGCGGAATCTCCGGAGACTTTCGTCATTGGGGTTCGGTGTCCAAACTCGTGCAAATATTGTCTCAAACCGTGCCATAAACTCGCTCTCTGTTGCCAATCCACGACGGATTACTTCCAACTTCAACTCTTCCGTGATGATCCGTTCTTGTTGGAGCGCGGAGACCACGTAACCCATAGTGGGAAACCGGTATTTTGGAGTAAGTACGTATGCCAAAAGCTTAGATGTTAGTGTCTAGAAGCAAATGTATATGACAATGCTGGATAGAATATTGTAAGAAAAGAAGTAACATGTATGAGGAAGGTTTTTGCAAACCCATTACTCTTTTGATGCAGACGTACCGCTAATAACCGTTTTCCCCCTTCCTCGAGTGGACAAGATAGCTCCTTCTATTCTACATATCTCAGCTGTTTAATTTGCTCTAGTTGAAAGGGTGGGACCTTCCTTTGCTCAATGCAGAGCCGTTAGGGATTCTGTGATGCTAGATAGGCTTAAGTTTTACGATTAGGAACAAATCCTAAAAACCAATGACGACAACAGATGGACAAAAAGATTCATAACTAGTACATGCGATGCGTTTAGAAGGTACATTGAAGGTAAGAAAATGAATTAATTGGGGTTTATTCTAGACATACATCTCGTCAGCCACATGTGATTTTGGCATATGCACTGTCAGTGGATTCCACCTGTAATCTTTCCAGACCATCTCCCATAGCATAGCATCATGTAAATCGATCATATTCCTTGCGAGTTGGTCTTACATCATAAAGTAATATACTGCTACCTTCTGTACTATCTAATTATGGCATCGGACTTTCCGATAAAAACTCAGCTCAGACCATGGTCAAAACCCAACGTGTGGTATGGGCTTTGGATTCGATATGCCGCAGTAAAATATACTGATCTGGGAAGCTCACACCACATTCGTAGCAGTCGAAATTGCGAGGCATATGGAATGGAGAACTCACAACATGGACATGTAATTCTAAATCGCTTTCGAATGTGATGTTGCAATCGCCGCAGGTATGGACCAGATCCTGGGAAGCTATCTTCCCGGGTAGTTCCTTAGGATATTTTGTTGTGGTTTTCTGCAAGGACTTGCTATTACTATCTGAAGTGTTGGTATCGTCTGTCGTCTCAGATTCAATCAGAGCAGAGCTATTGGTGGCGTTGAGGGCAGACTCATCGTTCTCCAGGGTTGTGATCCGATTCTGGCTTCCGAATATAATCAGAGCCGAGCTCTCATCCATAATCAAGTTTGAGTTTTCACTCTGCGCAGGTGCTGCTCTCTCACCAGGTGGCGCCATGTTCTCAGAGTCGTTAATCTTAGGCATGTGCACTGATACATGATGCTGAATAAGTCCATCTCCATTCTCAAAAGTCTCCAAACATCTCGAGCCTACAAAATATACTCAGTACCAATACTCGAGGCTCAGGGGATGTGAGAGAGAGCAGCCAATTACTAAATATACTTACACTTGATAAATGGATGCTGGAGCCTCTGGTGGTGCAACAGTCCCGAGATCAATGCGAACGACTCCCTAGAACAGTTGGTAAGTGGTTTTACCTTGGTTCAATATTCAATAAAGATATCTTTTTTAATCAGGGAAACGGCCGAAAATTTCAAAAGTCCGATATCGTATCTTAATAATACATACCTGCAGAGTTCACAATCAAATGCATGCACTGACTCGTGCCCGTCCCGCAATTCTGGAGTAGTAAATGTCGCCGCACAATATCGACACTTTAAGCAAGGAGTTAACCCGAAGTATCTGTGGCCTTGAGCATAATCAGCCAGCCTGAGCTCTTCGGCAGAGAACTTATGATGGAAGGCGGTGTTGTGGAAGGTGAGAATTTGACCTTTGACCTTTGAATCTTCCTCTACGAAAGGTTGATATGGCACACTCTTGGTACCCATACACACTGGTATGCATGAAGCATGGTGAACCGCATGATGGTGCTCAAGAAGAGCCTGATTTCTAATAGGTTCGCCACACCAGGGACATTCGATGGCATGAACTGCTGCGTAGTGCTGTTCATGAGAGGTCAAAGTATCAAATACGTAGGAGCAACTCGTGCATTTGAACACGTGGGCAGAGTCGTGATGCTCCCGGCAAAGGACTTGCGTCTCGAAGGTTGCAGGGCATTTGACGCATTTAAAAACGTGAGTTGAATTGTGGTGCTCCTGTAGTGCGGTAGCATTGACGAACTTCTGATGGCACTTGATGCAGGTGTGGTTGTGAATAGCAGCATTGGCGTAGTGAGAAGCGCGAGCATTCGACGAGGTAAAATTACGGTTGCATTCGCGGCAGAAGAACTCGTGCTTTGAGTGAAGATGCGCCTACATAGAGAATTAGTAAGTCACTGGTTTGTTTGGTTATCACAATTTATGCTTAGACGTGAGTATTCCGCAGGATATTGAATGGAAAGGAGCATAAGCATATCGCATGGCTTGTTACTCACGCGTAGACGCTCATTGGAGGTAGATGACCAGTCGCAGTGGTCACAGTAGAGAATATGAACATCTCTAAAGTGCATATCTCTCGCCGCTTCTGTCCTGAAAGTCTTTTCACAATTGCCGCAACGATGGTGATGAAGACGAGAGTCATGTGCGGCAAGACTGGCATCAGTGGGGAAGCTATAAATATCATAGTGAGCATTGAGCATTCTGGCTCCTACGCGCAATAAGGAGAAGCAGAATGAGGGAGACAACTTACTGTTGATTGCATTCGTTGCAGAAAGGTAACGACTTTATGGTGCTGCAGTCGTGGTCTCGATGGCAATCTAGATCATCTTTGTTGTGGAAAGAAGAAGGACAGTCATCACAGTCCCATTTTCGATAACTGAGTTCCGGTGGTTGGTGAGTTAGTTAGCATGTACTGTAGGCAAGGGAAGGGTTGTAGGAAGGAATTCGTTCATACTCAAACGAGTATAGTAAGGCGCTTATCGCCTTCTGACGGAGGGACTGTCAAGGGGCTGACTTCAAGGAGGGGAAAAGGAAAAGAGAAACAGAAAGAGAGGGACAGCAACTGCTGTAACTTACTGATCTAAAGCATCGCAATGCTGTTTGCAGGCCTGCTGATCGACAAACACCCGCTCACATTCATAGCATTGATGGAGTGTCATGATTCCTGAGTTTGGATTATCAAGGAAATATTCAACTTGGTCGTGGCAGCGTGAGAATGAGTGTGAGCGTGAAATTGGATATGAACATGGTCGCGTTTAGGTTCCGAATCGGGCTTTTTGATGATCCTCTTGATCAGGAAAGGGCGATGAGACGGGACGACCACCCATCGAGAACCGTGATGCATATAACATGATCTAGCACCCCAAGGCCACAACATGATGACCAATTCCTTGGGAATTAAAAGGAGTAGCACAACAGCTAAAGGACATAGATGACGAGAAATAATCTGGTCAACGAGAAAACTAAGCATTGCTTGACCTCCGCTGGCACCACTTGACTCAGGAAGCTCGGATGCCAGCCCTGGGCCGTGATTCTTTCTTCTGGGCTCAATTTTGCATTATTGTTCAAGTATTCCGCCTTTCAAACCCAATGGAACCGAGAAAGTTGATAGTAGATGCTAAAGGATATGATAAGATATACCATGGTGGTGGAACGAGGAATCTCCTGATATATTCTTTTCCACGTTCCCCTTCTCTCCTTTCTGTTTCCTATCTATCATAAACCGTGAGCGTAAGTTCGTATAGCTGCCCTGCAGATCATGTATAACTTGGACCCGGCCGTGATACATTTACTTGCAAAAGCATCCTCGAAAGGCTTTCAATTTGGTCATCTTGGCCTATCAAACAGTTGTCACCATCAACCCCCTAAGCGCCTTGCTGACTAAAGGGCATAGACGAAGTGTGGATCTAAACAGGTATACAAACAATTGGGGTCATGGGAGACTCCCAATGACGAGGGACTGCGAAAGTAGAGACGTTATGCAACCGTATTCTTGATTGTTTTGCATAATAGGTACACTATCAGACGCCATCAAGAGCTAGATATGGAAGAAATGGATGCTCTGCTTAATCACCGTATCGCCTCCGTATCAACAAAAAAAAGCCAAAGCAAGGGGGTGTTCGGTGCTGACGGAGAGCTAGTCCATACAAAAAAAGGCATTACCTACCAGCCTCCATCCTCATAATCATGATTCCCTACATTATGAATTTCATCAAGTTAACCTTATTCTCCGTTCCCCCTATGCTTAACCGCTTGCTCACTTCCCACCATTAGCCTTAGCAGCATACCCACCCTCGCCTAGACCCAAGGCCCTTGCTTCTCCCTCTACGATAGATTCGATCTCATCACGTAGGCTCTTTCCTTTCGGCTCCCATCCCAAGAACTTCCTCGCCCTCTTCCCATGGCCCTTCGAGTTAAGTCCCCAGGTCAGGCCTTGCGTATCTTTAATGTCCACCTGCTTGACCTCCTTGCTCTTGATCCAACCTCGGGCAAATGCCGCATCTGCAACCCATTGCGAGACCTCGCCCCAGACACTGTCTAAAGTCAATGCTTTTCTAAGTTCGGAGTTGTGGAAAACATACTGATGCCCACTATCCGTCAAAAAGTAGCCCCTCTCGCCCCAAAGTTCCTTGTCCAGAGCCGGGTTAAGCGCTCCATAGATACTCTTCTCCGCCGCCTCAGTAAGCAGCACAAAAAGCTGGCTTAGATCATACACTGTTCACTAAGTCAGCATTGGCGATTCCGTCTGTTTTTACAACTAGGAGGCTGGGCATTTAAGAGCATGTCTTGACCTGATACCGTAAGATAAAGGGAGTATCTCCGCTCCATAGACATCTCCCAACCACCAGCTCAACGTAGGAAATCTGTAGGGAAATAAGACGAACCGTGAACGTTATCCCACTCAGTTAATCCTTTCCCGACCCTTGGCGCATACCCATTTTCCAATGTCACTTTTGCCAACCGATAAACCTGCTTACTGGTCTGATTTCCTGGCCCCCTTCCTAGACCATAAATTGTCGGCGGACAAACAATAGCTGTTTTGGTAGCATTAGAACCTGCGGAGAGAACGATTTTGTCAACATCGCGGTGCCAGGCGACATCTGGAAGATTAGTGAGTTCTGTAACGCCTTCAAGATCATCGTACGGAGTGGAGCTGGGGCCTTCGCCCAGAGTTTTAGATTGTTGGTCCTTC
This sequence comes from Chalara sp. BL73, assembly GCA_918026815.1. Classification (NCBI taxonomy): domain Eukaryota; kingdom Fungi; phylum Ascomycota; class Leotiomycetes; order Helotiales; genus Chalara; species Chalara sp. BL73. The sequence continues at coordinate 554,099 of CAKJVC010000061.1, read as the reverse complement.
CAGCACAGGATGCCTATCTTAATGAGATCGCTTACCACTCCATACATTAAAGGCGCATACCAGTGCCAGAAACATGGATCCAATAGCCCGGTTTCTCTGCAGTATGTCCCTTTGCTATACCTTTCACAATCGCCCTCGCAGCATCTTTATGATCCGAGGAGTCCGCAGTGTCTGCACAGGCACCATATATCAGTTTTTTTCTAGTGTGGCAAACGCTTACATACGCAGCACGATGTCGGCTTTGGAAGCCTCTTCCTCGAGTACATCTGCGCTGTCGAGATCCCCGTAGACTAGACGAACTTTGGGATAGTCTGCAGCTACTAATGCTCCTTTGTCAGAATTACGGACAAGCACAGAGTAATCATATTCTGGGTGAGCTATATAGAGAGCATGGAATGCATCTCCGCCGATATAGCCGGTGGCTCCTGTTCTATAGTGACTCTGTTAGCTTGCCGAATGTTGCTAAGGAGGCCATTGGCGCTTTACAGGAAGATCTTAGGTACCATGTCTGATCCTGCATCTATTATCAAGTACACATCATTAATTGAAGACGTTTCAACGTGAAGAGAAATAATATGCAGCTACCCATTGAAGTAATGACGTTGCTGTTTAGAAATTAAGGTGCATCTCCCCACCAGACTTTGAGGGGCAATTGCGGGGTTATATTATTCCCCACTATTTTTAAACGATGACCTCCTCGATTCTCAAAACAAGGTACAAGTAATGTATAAGTTATTATAAGGAGGTTATGAGACATGGATATTCAGGTATAAAGCATACCTAAGTAACTTTGTGAAATGTAAATAATTGGTGTCGTGTGTTATCAGCCAATGCGTAATTGATGTTCTGTGTATTACAATATGTTGTAGATAACTTGTATTCTCTACTCTATCAGACCTCGTCTCATCCACCACTCATGTTGTGCTTGTCGAATTTGAAACCCTTCCCAAAAGCAACAGAAACTTGTTGCTTGTTTTCGAAGGGGGTTGTCAGAGAGAAATGACCTTGAATCTAGATATGGTAAGTGATAACTTAGTCGCTAGTTGTAACAATATACCTACCTTACGTAGCAGATCTGTCACTACAGCATGGTGCATGCAATGATCGAAAGTCCAGCCGAACTCCTTTGATGGCGGCTCATAACCACCTTCAAAGCGCACGCTCTCCAGCCTGTTCTCCTCAGTCCATAGACCGAGTAGGGCATCTATTGGTGATTTCCATCCATTTGCACACCTCGACATGGCTTTAGAACAGAAACCTAGGTCCAGATGTAAAATCACAAACCTCATCCTTCGGATCGTACTCTTGCTGATGAACTCGGTTAGAAGAACGGGATTAATAAAGTTCTGTGGGTAGTTCTCTTGGCTAGGAGGCGGGGAAGTAAGTATGAAAGATTTCTCATAGAGAATAGGAAGAGCTTCAGAAGTGATTTGATGGTTGAGGAGGAGGACCGTAGGAGTGACCATTGCCTCGAACACGGGCGTCACGTTGCGGCATCGTACTTCATAAGAGCTCCAACTTTGAACATCACCGAACTTCCGTGAATAGTCGGGCCATTCGAGGGCGTATGCATAAATGCTGTTCCGCAGTTCACGTGGCAGCTTGAGGAAAGGGAAGACTTCCTTTGGCGTTGGGATCAGCATTTCAATTTGGTGGCCGTCCTGGACTAGACTGAAGCGTCCGATTTTGAATGCGCGTTCACTGCAGAGGCAGATATGTGTCAGCTGACTGCTATCTGGAGACATGACGTTACATTCCTATGAGCACTAATAAGCGGACGAAAAAGAAAGAGACTTGTACAATGCTTCAATTAGTGATCGACGGTCTACTTGATATTCAATGTAGACGACATAGAGAAGTTCAGGATAGCAAGCTATATCCGCTAATTTTGGCTAATGAAGGGCAGGCGTGTGGTCTAATTTCGACAGGAGTTGGAACATCACGAACTATGGTGGTACAAGGCTGGAAGCGGGCAACCACAGGGATGAGTGGAGAGATGGGATTTCAGCCGCACTGAGGTGGCTGGTCCGGGGATTCTGCTGGATTGATTCTCTTGAAGTACGTATGAAGGATTCCAAGGCCCTTTGATTGAGCAAACACACAATCACTTGGCGCTGGGCCAGGTACTGCACCCTCCAAGGGTCGATAGCTTGGCAGATCATGTGATCGGCCATGGTTCACCCTCGAAAAGCCAAGGCTCGCCAAACTTGCCATTTCAGATGAACCGCTTGCAGTCCTTCCGTCGTCCCAATTCGTCACTTTTCTGCAAGACATCCAACCAAAGCACCCAACTCCACTCCCCCTATTCTGGAATTCATCATTGGGCGGTTCGGGCAGGTTGCGCTCGGAAGGATTCTCCAGTCTCAGAGTCTACAACGTTGTAGAGATCGACTGACCCCGGATACTTGCCACTCCTAGTCCTAACCCCATGTTTCATCCAGATTGGTAACGGACATCTCGGAGCTGTGCCTGACTGTTCTTATTCTTCAAGATGTGGCAGGTTCCCATCTACCCATTCTCTGGGCCTACTCTTCGTTCTCTTGCATATAGACTCTGCGGCTGTTTTGAGATGCGTCTTTCTGATATATCCCTCTTTGGGCTTTTTACATCCTCTGTACTTGCGACCAACCTATATGTCTCTTCTTATGCCGGAACCATCACTTCTTTGCAGCTAGGTGCAACCCGGCGTGGAGCCTACACCTTAAATCAGGTTGCCGTTGACACGAGGCCAAGCGCTGCTCAGTCGTGGTTGGAGAAGGATCAGTTGAACGGTGTTCTATATGCCTTGGACGAGGGCTTTTCAGGACCCAATGGCTCAATATCAGCTTTCCACACATCTGGGTCGGGAAAGCTTGTCCAACTTGAGAATCCCTTAACCGTCATTAGCGGACCAGTCAGTTCCGTTGTCTATAACGGAGGGAAATCTCTGGCAGTAGCACACTAGTATGGCTATTATCCCATGCCCTGATGAAGCTCAGAAGCTCACTAAATAGCACCGGATCCTCAGTATCGGCTTACAGCATCCTTCCATCGGGTGGTCTTTCACTGCTGCAATCCTTTACGTTCAGGCTCGCAGCACCCGGCACTATTCCCTCACGACAAGAAGCGCCGCACCCTCACCAAGCGCTTCTAGATCCGACAGGTTCATTCATCGTTGTGCCCGATCTCGGTGCAGATCTTGTACGCGTTTTCACCGTCAACCCTACCGACAGCAGCCTCAAGGAGATTGCACCTCTTGTAACGCCTCCCGGAGCCGGCCCACGCCATGGCGCGTTCCTCAAAACCGCAACTGCGACATACTTTTTCTTGGTTGGAGAGCTGGACAATGTTGTACGAAGCTACAAGGTGGCGTATGGCATGGATTTGATTGGTTTTGAAGAAGTGTTCTCTGCGGGAATGTACGGGCCAGATCCTACTCCTATCGGTGCAGCAGCAGCAGAGATTCTTGTCTCCGTAAGTATTTTCATTCCTTCTCTGCGCGTACACTTCTAATAAATTCGCAGCCCGACGGACGCTTCCTCCATACCTCCTCACGCAACGCAACTCTCTTCCGCATCCAGAACTTCAACCCCTCAAATAGCACTCAGATCCCCTCCGACACCCTCCAAACCTGGGCTATCAACCAAGCAACTGGAAAGCTTAACTTTGTACAACTTGCTCCAGCTGGTGGATCTTTCCCACGGCAATTCTCATTGAACAAGAACGGAACATTGGCGGCAGTTGGTTTGCAAAAAGACTCAAGAGTTGTCATAATTGAGAGACATGTAGACACTGGCAAATTTGGAAAATTCCTTGCGAATACCAGTATTGCCGGGGAACTTACCTCTGCCATTTGGGATGAGTAGAGGTACGGGTTGCATACATTGGCGATATCGATACAAAAATAGACAAGACCTCTTAAATATCTGATGAAAATGGAATAGAAAAACTCCAGCAGCACGCTTTTCATTTCCAGTACCTCGTTGTAACTTTCCCCTTTTGTTTCCTTTGTATGTGTATTTGTATGTGTATTCCATGTGTGCATCTTAACCTCCACATTATCGTATAAATCTATTATCTAAATACTATATATCCAGTAGCTCAGGTTCGCTTTGAAATCCTGTGTAACATAGAGAAGAAATGTAAGGATTAAGAGTATATTGAAAGAACATCATAGGTTTGAACAGTGGGCAAATAGCGATATCGCAGTCCAGCTAAAGCGAAGGAGCAAACCATTTCTGTCACGTTGAACTGAGAGTCAATAAACTTATTTTCAATCCCCCACTTCTCTTGCGCGATTCAACTCCTTCCCCGTCCTCGGATCACTTACTCTGTTTGCACCATTATGCGTGGATCCAAATTAACCTTCGCCAGAAAAATTCCAACCCTGGCTTTTTTCAGCCAGGGGTTCAATTGAGGGTCCTACACGGAGGCACTGTCGGCAAATGAGTTGAAATAGACGCTCATAAGAATCTGCCTTGATGTGTTAGTTGTAAAATATTCGCGTCCTTAAGGTATGTAGGACTAGATCATCCCCATGGGCACCTAGAACGTGTTCTTGCTGATTAAGGGATATTATTCATGGCATTGAGCTACAATAAAACACATAAACCAAGCAAGAGTCAAGGCAGAAGGTCCGGAGTGGATGTTCGATGTGCAGGCAGACTCTAGCCTTTCAACTTGGCTTGTTTATTAGCAATCTTAATATTACTAGTTTATTGGCAGCCGCCGCTTTTAGTGCCGAAGCCTAAGAGCCACGACCAATAGATCGACCAACCTGTACAAGATCTTACAGTCCGTGGGATATATTGTCAAGAGTATCTTGACAGAAACCTGGTTTTCGTTTTTGACTTTATACCAAGAGCTCGTGGACCCAACAACAAACTCAAAAAGACCATGCCTCCAATGCAACCCCATGCTCCCAATTGTCCAAGAACAAGATTCCCTAAGGGGCTTCGCTTTAATAACAACCAGGACACTAGATAGCCCTCTACTTCGGAGTAGCACGGAGCAGGAGTAATAGTAATAGTTGATATAGGGCCCGGGGTCCAACAGAGCCAAGATAAATTTCGTGCAAATTTGATCTTTAAAGATAGGAGAAAGAATTTCTAACCATTGGTTTATTGACTCTATCCTTTTTTCATTTTTCAATATAACTCCCCTCAATCCATTATTCAGCTTGGGAAATACCAAACACCGAACAACGAGAAGGAGGCCCAATAGTATGGCTGCTTGTACTGGGCTCCCAACACACCCGCACGCATATCTGCAACTGCTCCCCTTACCGCCTGTGCGACATTGATGACACGCACATCATTTCTCTTTGTATTCCGTGCTATTGCGTCGGCCACCTTAGTGTAAAAGCACTCACTGAAAGCCCTTCCGGCGCGACTTTCTATAGGCCACTGACATCCAAGAACTGAAGTAGCGCCAGCATATATGAGAGCAGGGATAACTCCCAGAGGTTCATTGCCAGGCGCTATATGCTGTGTTCCAGAGTCACAACCAATAATCGTGTGGTGCACCGCACGTCTTGGCGCATTCAAGGTGAATATGTCACTAATAGTCATCAAAGCTTTCCCTTGGTTTTGTGACGCCTCGAGAGTTCCCTTGAGTTGCTGCTCGCCCGGCGAGAAGTAGTCTTTGCCATCGCTAAGACATAAAGCTGACTCTAGGACTTGGTCTTTATTAAAGATAGCATGGCCGTGATAGTGGAGCCATGTGGAAGTCTCGCACTTTTCGCGAAAGTACGGTTTAGTGACCTTTGTTCCTAAGGAATATGAGCCGGACACTGTCTTAGCCAGCCGCTCGATATGCTGGTAGATATGGGTTCGCTCTTTCAGATCAGCCGTATCCTCATAAATACCCATGTATGCAGGCTCAATGGGTCTGGCATAATTCCGAGCTAGCGCTTTGTTATCAATTGATATATTCGCTCGAGTGACAGAATGGTGCATCACCGCCTCGCTTGTGGAATAGACCACCAAATTACGCTCAATTAGAGGCTTCCCTCCAACCTTTAAACCATGAATAGGAACTTTATTCAGGATAGCAGAAGGTGAGAAGATAAGGAGGTCATCTTCGTCAGTGAAATCATCTAGGCCGCTGACTAGCCCTTCCATCTCAGCGAGAAAATGGTTGCCATTTTTGCGACTTAACGGGGACTCGGCTCCTTCGGGAAATTGGAATGCTCTTGAAATCCATCTCTCTACCGTGGATACAGAAATTTCAAGATTCCGTGTCTTTGGAATGCTACCGAGTTGTCGAACAAACAGGACTATGGGTGATTCACTGTCTTGACGGCGCTGTGGAAAGAACCACTCCACATATTTCAGTCTTTTCGGGGCAATACCCGATTTCTCTAATGCGATTTGCATCTCAGGTAACTCCTGACTAGGATCTTGAACTCCCTGCTGAATGTTTATGATTTCTGCAAGGAGGGGATTCGCTGCCATCTTCGTTCTCACCGCCGCTAGCTTTCTAGAGTTGATGATGTGGCTGGCATTAAACTCTCCTAGAAGTCTTAGAAGTCTCTGTTCTTCTGAGAGGAGCATCGACGCTGCTCTGTCTTTCTCTATTCTTTCCAGCAGCGCTTGTGGTATCGCTGCCCTGACGCCTATAGAACCAGCGAAAGCACGAGCTTTTCCTCTTTGGAGCCACCACCAGGCCGAAGAAGAATCTTTGCGGTCTAGTGACCAATATATACCGATATCATACAGGTCAAGGCTAGCCTGGTTAGAAACAAGCTTTCTTCTGCGCATGAGAGACTGCAGACCCTCTGTGGATTCCACACTGCGTCTAGTGCGGTCACAAAATTGCTCGGTTTGTAGTAGCTCTTCCCTGAACTTCTCAACGAGCCCATTTATATGGGTGGTATCGTGACTCATTAGAGCGAATGTTTTGAGCAAATCTGATACGTATACTGTACAGCTGATTACACGGCCAGCGCCGTCTGTTGCCCGGAATATCTTAAGTGCTTCCCAGCCCAAATTCAGAGCCTCTATTATCAATCCTATCACTTCTTTCAGTACCTGTGGAGATCCATGTTTCTTAGTGCTCTGCACTAGAGAGAGCTGGGAGCATGCAAAAATGTGAGCCTGCTGTGCGGCACGCAGATGCGCTTGAGCCTTGGTCAAAAGAGTCACCTGTGGACTCATTTTAATATCTGCAAGGATCTCACGTGCAATTGTGAGAGCGCGCTGAGGATTATGTTCCTTCATACAGGTCCTTATCTCAGTATCCACAACTTGATCGCGTTTCAGAATATTAGATTTTGGTATATGTTTTTTCGCTCGCTCTATCTAGGATCTCTCTTCAGCTACCAAAGCATGGCCATGCCTTTGGGAACCACGCCAATTTAGCAGGTCAGCGATTTGTAGACACTTTGCTACCTCGCCGTCAAGATATCCATTCCTTGCGTCACTCTCAGCCCAGGCCGTAAGTTGCGTAATTGCAGCCTCGATCCTGCCAGTTCCCCCGCTTGAAATAGAGGGTTGTGCCCTAGCAAAGGCAGCTTGCTGAACGCCAAGGTTTAGAGCCGCATTCGAACAGTCCACATACGAATGGCTGGTCTTTGCTATTATCAGGGCATTTTCTGCCCAGCGCAGTGCTTGTTCATGATCACCAAAGTTGGCATAGGTGTTGCTAAATAAGACGGCCATGCGACTTTGCGTTTTAGGACCAATCTCTTGAGGCATTCTGGTGAAGTATGCCAAATAGGCTTCTATTGGCTGCACTGCATAGCCCACCTCCGTTGCTTTCGAAACGGCTTGGCTAATTGAGTGAAACAGGGAAACTTGTTTGAGTAGCTCGCTGCCAGATCCTTGGATCTCAGTCTCCATCAGCTCAAGAGCAGCTGCAACGTCATTGTGGCAGCTTTCGAGTATCAACTCTGGGGACAGTGCCATAGCGAGCACTCGAATGCCGTCTTGAAGATTTCCCGCTGCCAAATAGCGCTTTGCAATGGGGATCTTCAGAAGAAAGCGATCGCCAGCAGAAATGTTTGGGATCAGCGAAATTTTCAACTCGTCAATGGCTATGCAGCCGTAAGTATGGTTAATTGCCTTGAATATTTCTGAAGCCTCTCGAAAACCATGATCACGTAGCATTTTGGAATCTCCATTTGCTAGTCCGACTTTCATTTTTATCTCACCAATGTCAACCAATGTCATCGCCCTTTCCGCTTGCCAGCTAGAATTGTCCATCCTTGTCAGAAATAGCTCCAAAATCTTCAGAGCTACATCTCGGTTGTGAATAAGGCTGATACGGAAGGTTATCAGTAGCCTAGATATTCTAATCCATCCTTCAGAGTCAGCATACTGCTGGAGTCTCTCCAATTGCTCTACAGCTGCCCTCTTGATGGATTCTGCTTCATGGAATCCCTGCTGAGCAGACTCTACCATAATCTTCCAATAATATAGGGTTAACAATATCTGTGGAAAGAGACACGTCAGTCTTTTGAATCTACATTCAAATGTGGAAGAATATTACTCTTGATTCAGACACCTTGGGTCCAAGTTGTAGTTTCTGGACCTTTTTGGACAATAAGGAGACCCTCCCGCCAGGCTTAGTTACTGATTTATGGTCTAGAATTTCTACATCACTCAATATTTAGTAAGTTATCGCTATTTCACCTCTGCAGAGTCTGTTCTATGAGCAAGAATTGTGTCAAAACGAAGCATATGTATAGAATCTGACACAATGGAAACGCGCTCATAGAACAGACTTCGTGAACACGGGCTGCTCACCGTCTTCCAGATGCCAGAGTTTGCCAATGCGTCGAGCCGTGGCCAAGCTTGTCTTGAACAATCCATATCGCTGAATGTCAACGTATGCGCTTAAAATCTCCAAGCAGGCAATTTCTTCCCCCGAACCAAGTTGTTGCCTATCATTTTGTGATATACTGAGAAGGTGTTTGCAAGCATCACCGGCTAGGATATATTGTCCTTGCGTTAGATAGAACTCGGCTATTGCTATGACCACGCCTGGCTCGGTTTTGTAGATGGCGGCAAGCGACTGAATGTACTTGTGGCCAGCCACGAATTGTCCATTGGAAAGAAGTTCTCGGATATACTCCCGGATTTCCTCCGGATGGTTGCGTCTCATAATGATTTCGAAATTGCCAAAGAATCTCTAAGGAACGTCTATATACTGCGGCAACAAACTGCTAAAGAAAAAAAGGAGAGAGTACAATAATTAAGAAGGGGGACTTAATGCGACATTCAAAAGGAAAAGGAGAGCATCGTATCATTCCTGCATTTCCAACATTTAGTAAAGTACTGCATGTCAGATCTCAACGAAGCATCACATTTCCAACAGAAGCTATTTAGAGCATAGCTGGCGCTAGCTCCTGAATTGGCGCTTAGCTACTGGCTTAGGGCCCCGCTCCCCTGAAAAGCAGCCATTGACAGCATTGTGCGACGGCCTTGGCAAATGGTTGGCCTTCGGCGAGGGTCAACCGTGATTTTAAAAAGTTCATACATTCATAAGGTTGGCGGCAAATCCGAAACCACTTATGCACCTATGCAGGTAAATATTCTCGATTTTGTTCACTTTGTAAGAGTTCGAAAGCTGAATTGGGTGATATCTGGCAAGCGGATTTCTGAGTTGCACCATTCCACATGACACCGCTTTAAAGTATGAAACATTTGTGAGCCTTTGAAAGGACTGTGCTAACCATGATTGAGCTTCGAGAAACCTCTGAAGAAGTTCTAGGGGCCAAAATAGTAGGGAAACTGTAATGAGCGGAAACTTTTGGGCTGAAACTGTTGGCTTCTCTAGCTGTGCACCAGCGACTATCAGCAAGAAGGGAGCCAGATAGTCGTAGCTACATAGATATATCACGGCTAAGAGCCACAAGACGACATTCACACATATGAATCAGGTCAAAATGCGATATACTGGCTACACCTTCCACACATTCATATCACTTAGAGAAAGCAATCAATACCGGCACGATGGCGTCTCATGCTGTTTTCCCAGACCCTAAGGTCTACCTCAAGGACATACCAGGTGTTTTCCCCGAGCCTGTCATTGCATCTCCTCCTCTAGGTCACCAACAGACTTTCATCATTCTACATGGACGCGGATCGACCGCAGCAAAATTTGGTCCTCCACTTCTAGCTACCATCGCATCCTCCACCAACCAGACTATCCAACAAGCCTTTCCTCACGCCAAACTCGTCTTCCTCACAGCCTCTAAAATTCGCGCTAAGATATACAAGCGCGCGTATACGCACCAATGGTTTGATGAGTGGCATATGGAAGATCGAGTTACTCATTGGGATCTGCCAGTCGAGGGCTTGAAGAAGAGTATCCCATATGTGGCCGATGTCTTGCGGAAGGAGATTGCGATCATTGGAAGAGAGAACGTTGTGCTTTGGGGATTGAGCCAGGGATGTGCGACATCCCTGGCCACACTACTCACTTGGGATAGTGAGCCGTTTGGAGCTGTAATTGGGATGTGTGGATATTTACCGTTGGCAAATTTGATTGAGGAAGTTTCTGAAAGCAGAAGTTTTGGATCGTCTGCAACGGTGCCCTCGAGTGCGGAGAGTGAGGGAGATGATGACGGAGTAGAGGAAGGTATGAAAAGAATTGGTGAGGATCAGGATGAGGATCTATTTTACCCTGCAGGTGAAGATACTAGCGGTGATCCTTTCTCGCCATTCGACGGTGATATCAACTCTACGACTGGCCTTCAATCTTCTTGTGACAGAGCTGAGGTTGACCTCCCGACCGAAGCGATTATACGGTTCAGGGAAGGGCTCGACATGGAGCAACATTTAGCAATGTCTTTCCAAAAGATCCCAATATTCTTGGGCCATGGAGACATGGATGAGAAGGTCTCGTTAGACCTTGGGCTGCAAGCCAACAAGTGTCTAGAATTTGTCGGCGCCAATGTCCAGATGGCGACATACGCAGGATTAGGCCACTGGTTTTCAGAAGACATGATTTGTGATATCTTTTTGTATCTCCACAGGAAGCTTACGCCTAAAACAATCTAGATCAACAACCCGATATAGGTTTTCCAGTATTCTATCAGAAAGAATATGCTAGTGCGTATGAAAACTTGTATTTCTCATCCAGTCGAATTGACATTTATACCATTCACGTGATCAATTTGAGAGTCAATCTAGCTTAAGTCGATATCATCCAATTTCCATAGCAATAAAGGGTAGGAAAGTTCCGCCCAAAAGTCACGCCTTCAAATTTCATGATGCCGAAAACTGTTTTGAGGTAAGACGAAATCAAGATCTTAAAACATATGTAGCACCAGTTCTTGGCCTGGAGGTAGGGAAATGCCGTCCAACCGCCTTCATTCTTTGACAAGGGAAAGTTTGCCAATAAAAAGACAAAACTATCTTGCGAGTTGCAGGTATTATCGAAACGATCATAGCTTCGTTGATGCCCGTTACGGCTATTATTGTACCGTATTCTATCTATAATATGTGTATCAGGCTCGGGATGGTAGCTGTATTTACGGTGCTATTGTCGTTGGCATTGTTGATTATTACAAACGAAAAGGAATAGAAGTATTTGCTGCTACTGCTGCGTACGTATGCTTAAGCCTGAATTCAAGTTTTATTAATTGATCGCTGACTTGTGGTGCTTTGACAGGTTCGCGAGTGTGCAGGTCGTTTTCGTAGGAAGCAGCTTTATCTAACTTCCATCATATGTGTAAAATGAGAGAAGTTGATAGTCAATGAAAAGATATTAATAGATCACTTCCTCTATACCCCGAAAATTTTCTACATAATAGCGATTCTCCGCTGCTTCCTTCCGATCAAGTGTTCCAGAAATTTAATCTGAACCGTTCCTCCTACCTCTGATTCTGTACCATCAAAACCAACGAGAGTTATTGAGTCCTCTATTGGAATAGCACCCACATAATCTACTTGACTCTGTGTGATGAGATTCTCTCCTCGATTTCTAGTATCTAGAAGTAAGTTGGCAAGTTGGTACTGCCTATCATCTGTTTGTTTGTAGATGAGGATCCCCTCTTTCCACGATCCATTGCTCGCATGCATCGACCTTGGATTAGCTACCGTGCTTTTCGGGGTTTGCTTCAGAACATAATGGCCAAGACCAATATGGGTAGTGTCGCTGTCGAATTGTGGTTTCTCAAGAATCACTTCCCCAGTAGCATATGCCTCAGCATTGTTGTATTGAACAGGGCCTAGAGTGGGTAGTTTGTAACTCTCTGCTCGTGAATATCCGCCTATGTCATAATTGATAGTCTCGATATCAATATGGCGATGATAGGAAGAATTGTCTAGATACTGGATGGAACGATCAGATTGGTAGGAAGGTTGCTGGTAGCTACGAGATATTCTTTCTGAATCTTCTAGACCTTGAGGAATTATTTTCATGTTGATTATAGTCATTGTTTTCAGGTTGATAGGAAGGTCGATTAGGTTGAGCACTTTCAGAAGGAGGCGATCGCGAGTCCGAGAGGACAGCATTCGATAGACTAGCAGCCGCACCTGCAAGTAGCAAGACTCCGACTGGTTTCAAGTAATCTCTCCAGCTAGATAATTTTTCTTCTGGATGGATCCTCAGACAATTCTCCCCAAATGTGCGTATGATAGGACCTGACTGCTTTAATATACCCAGATTTATGACCTTGATATTCATCTCCACATGATACTTTTTAGCGTAATTGATTAATGAACGGTTTGAAAAAGATTTACAAGGCTTGCAGATCTGGAATTCAACGGCCTTCAATGCCAGACCATTCTGTTCACCTCGGAGAGTGTTATTGGATAAGAAGCCGTGACTCTCAAGATGTACACCTCCTCGTAGATGTCCATAATAGGAACTGACTGGGAGGCAGATGCAATACTTGTCATTCCTTGGGGCCACGATGAAGCGTCACGTATGGAAGTATACATGTTCTCCACCCGTGTTAATAGATGACTCGTGGTAATTATCCTTTGATCCACCATCATCCGAAGAAGTTGATGATTCATTCCATAATACCTCAAAAACTCGGCCTATGAGGAAGAACTTCTTCCAATCATACTTTCTAACAATATATCTCAGGTCCGGGAACTTTGCGTCCCAGGGAGTTCGACGTATTACTGGAATAGTAGCAATAGAGGTGGGATCTGAGTACCTCTCAGCTGTTGGCTCCTGGTGGTCTGTGGAGCACCCTATTGCATAGTCTATGGCCGTGAAACCATTATCCTCTTTCGGAGCTGTAAAATTCATGGTCGCTTTAGTAAGTGTGGTGTCTGTATAGCTGTGGCTGGTAGCCTACCCAAGGATATTGGATGACCTTGCTTCTTCTGCCACCGAATGATCCTGGGATTGATGTGAAGCGTATGAGTCGTGTGTATTAGACCCGAGACAATTATCGTTTTCGCCATCTTGATTAGCCTCTGTGCCACTTACAACATACCCGCCTTGGAATGACTGCGATTCCTGCGAGGCTGAGGACTTATATGGGTAAGTTAGCTTATACCGATAGTCAGTATGGCGCTTACACGCACTAATGATCTCTTCGTCTTTGCGAAAGTTGTCCCACCACCTCAAGCATTAGCTATGGCGAGGATAAGCACCGAGTTTTTCCCACACAATATTAGCCTCATGCAAAGTTTGCTCTCCCGCTCCCAGCACCGGAATAAACTTGATATTACCAAACTAGAACATAAGTTGCTGTAGCTTATAACAGCGGTGACATCGAACGGTAAAACTGCCAGAAGTTCCTCCTTCAATCTGCCTAGATTCTAGAACGAAAAGGGCTAAAGCCATACCATAATTTGTGGCAGCTGAATAGGCGGTTGCGGCTGAGCGCCTTGCTAACGCTATTCTGATTGGCGCGTTATGAAACTAGATGAAGAAGAAATGGGGTATCGGGCGTTCTTTGTGCTTCAATAAAAGCAAAGATGCATCAGTTCACCTGCCATCAAGGCGTGTCTGGTATTTCGCAGGTGCTTCAATACTGTGAAACCCGGCAACCGTAAGCAGCAAGAATGTCCCACGAACGCCTACTTTATATTCCGGAACATAAGCCAAAAATCCGAGAAGTCTCTGACAGGTAACCCAAAGTCTTCTCCAATACGATATTAAATTAGTGAATCATAATTACATATTCTATGGTGTACCTGCCTTCATTGTCACCAAGGGTCGCACAAAGACAAAATTGCTGGAGACAGGATCTACAACAAAATTTAACTAGCACCAGAGGTTCATCAAATGCCTGCTGGCATTTTAACATATATACTCTACCCTGCCATCTAGTGCTTCAGTGAGACATTCCCGAATAGCTGTAATATGATTAGAACGAATCCACATGCACACTCACTTCCTCCATGAGAAATATATTGTGAGGACGACTCACATATAGTGGCTTCCTTTGACACAAAAGCAATCCCCAACTCCTGGCTTGTATACCAACTCGCTCGATCCTGGTTCCCACTACCTAAAACCGTAGTTTCGTCATCAACAATCACGCATTTGAAATGACTCTTCACTGGTTCTCCTGGATTGCTATTTTTTGGCTTAAAATAGCCAATCTTCAATGTGCCAGGATGCGGAGTTCCCAGTTCGAGATTGTCAGGTCTGAGCACATATTTTGCATAACGACGGCGGAGTTTCCAAATCTCAAATTCAGTGATGGTACCAGCAGTCACGAGCTGTTCAAGAATCATGAGGCGTCTGGAGGTTACGATATGGATGTTAGTGCCTCGCCGGAGGGCATGGAAAATGCCGCTTATGAATGGCCTTGATGTAAGGTTGGGGGTCTGGATATATATAGAGGAACCAGCTATTTCAGTTAGTACTTACACTTGTTCTGAGAAGAATATATTCCATAGGATATTCGGCGCATGGAATGAGCCAATCATACCTTTCGCGGTATCTAAAGCGTGAAGCAGGAAGGTATTCAGTGGTGTGGCAGGAGGCGCTGCGGATCCAAATGGCTGGAACTTGGGATTTTGGTGATGTGGTGATGGGAGAAGAAAAGCACTGATTGTTCCAATCTCTGGTGAAAATGGTATGGTGTTTATTGCCATATGTTCTGATTGCCCAGCTAGGAGAGGCTTGGAAGAAATCAAGCTCCGAGATAGCTCTGGAAGAGCTGGCAAGCCCCTTGCCCAGAATGCAATCCAAAATCCGAGTAGCCTTGGGACCGTTAGCTACAGAGCATGCCATATTGGATAGCCAGTGTGGTTACTTTTTGACGATGTCTCCTTTCATGTCGATACAGCCTTCAAACCAATCTTCCCACGAAACATTGCAGCTCGGCAAGAACGCTCTTTTGCGGTCAACTATCATGAATTTTGGATGCATGACGCTGAATGGCCTCACGAAGACGCTCTTGACAATCAGATCAAGGCCTACTATTTCTTCTAGACTAGGCAAGCCCATCTTGACCCATGTTGAGGCAGGATAGATCTTGCCAACCAGCGACGAAGTCTGAAACAGCTTCTGAGTGATAGAAATCGAAGAAAAACACAGCCTCACGCGTATTTTCGAGCCATCCCTTCTGGACACAGCTTTCTCAGACAGCTTGCGGAGGAGGGTAGCAACGTCTTGCTGAGATTTGGACTTGGCCCAGAAACAGGTGACAAGAATGAGTTCTTCGTTCGTTTCGAGACATGATGATAATATCGAAGACAAAACTCGAGCTCCCGTCCCCAGCATGAATTTCGTTAGCCGTGCAGTTGTTATGAGTGAGGCTTCAGGATCGCTAGCATAGTAGTGTGGATCGTCATCATTTCCGTTGATTTGGGAGAGCCAGCTACTCATCATGATAAGTGCTACGATACCGCAGCCTCAAGTATACATCCTCGAACCCAGAGCTCTCTTACGTTAGTGATGTTCTCCCTTTTGACGTTGTTGCAGCTGTCAAATCCAAATCCAAGTTGCGGGTTGCTATAAATATGGGGCTACACGTGACTACACTTGGCAGTTACTTCACAACAAGCATTATCTAGGGAAACTTGACCTCGTAGCAGTACTCACACAATATTCTACTATTTGAGATTATAGCCATGACTCAGGACCTGAGGTATCTCAAGGTCTATTCAACTCTTTTGTGTACATCTTATGCCCAATTCAAAGCAGATTGAAATGAAAGAACGATTTCATGGTTGCGTTGGGTAGAATAGTACCTTAACCGCATCCTAGTTCGCTTCTCAGTAATATGACTAAGCTTTGCTTGGGTCAAGCGATGATAATTCTCGTATGCTTCATTTTGCTCCTTGCTCCTATCTGTATGTGCCGAGCCTTCTATGGAGCAAGGCGACCGTCGACCTTAATCGGAATGCTCACTTGAAGGTTTGTGTAAGCCCAAAAAAAGGCTATCACGGAGGGGAGGAGTATTTCTTATCTGTCTATTTGTAGTGTGTCGACTTCTTCCGGCGCATGAAAGTGGTCACTGCGTAATAGCTGTTTTAATTTTGGACTAGCCTGCGGCGCGGACAAAAATTGCATTATCAAGGACAATATTCCCATGAATAGAAGTTGGGGTTTTTTACAATAAGGACTGGCCTTACTGAAAGTGATGCTTATACTCTCGGTGCATGTTCTGCTGTCAGTAATATCATGCAAGCGCGATCAACTACTCCGACCTTCCAGGTATTAGGAATTCCCAACCTCTTACAACTCTCCATTCATGAGATACAAGGAAATGATGCTTCTGGTAAACGCCTAATATTGACACCGGCTGATGCTGCTCATGCTGCAGGGCGATGGCAATAAGACGCAAGGGACTTTTGCTGCCACCTTGGCTCGGCACCGGCTGGTACTTTAAAGAGACAATATCCTGATATCACCAGAAAACCCTTTTCTACTCTACAATTGCCCAGCCAGTTTACGGTGATAGATTTTTGGAGTATAAATAGAGATTTTCCCTTGCACATAGACAAGTTTCTATTGCAATCGATCTTCCAGTTTATACTATCTCTTTTTTATCTCGATCCAGTCGGATCGAGATTGCATAGTAGCGCTCAATACCTGATTCGGCTTCACTCAGTTACTATGCGAAGTAAATTTCTAATTTTCTTCCTTATGTATTCTACGGTTTCTTTTCCTTCGAAGTATAGCGTTCATTTGCAAATCGATGCATCCTGTTTCTAGACCAAAGAGACTTTGTTGAATGTTATCGACTTGAATCTCAAGTATGGGAACTCTTTTCTTTTCTTTTCTTTTTCTGTTCAAGTTTGTATGCTTTGACGTCGGGGATATTCCATGCAGAACGGCCGTGGTTTTCACAACTTCCTAAGTAAACGATTACGGTCAACGGGTTAAGGAGTATAATCCGTTTTAGTCGGCCATGCGACTGTCTACTAACTCAAGAAAAGTGATCATTTTGAATTCCCTGATTTATCAATACTTTCATTGCTCGGGGATATCTCCGAAGGCGATTCCAGAATTACCAAATTTATTGGCCGTGGGGCTATTTGAGGCTCACCTTTTCAGGGATTGCGCAGGGATGCCACAACTTAATCCTTGGCTGTCTTTATCATCCATTTCACCAACGACGGTCAGCCCTGCCTCATCACCTCAGCACGGTTTATTGAATGGCAACGCTTCCTATCAAGCACTTTCAACCTGATCAGGGAGCCACTCGTGGTCCTACTCTATGGTATTCTAATGGATAATCGCAAATACCAGCATGTTGCGCCTCCAAGTACCTCAACAATACCATTTTATCCACCCTATGGACAAGCGCTCCCCAGACAAAAGCCGGAGCCGCCCCGTTCTGCAACGCCTGTGGATCAATCTGCACCGATACCACGGCAGATACTATCAAAAGATCACTGGGAAGATCTTCGGCCGCTCATACAGCGTTTGTACATTGATGAAAATAAGACATTCAGAGCTATCACCGAGATACTGAGAGAATCACATAACTTTGTACCAACGTGCGCATTATTGCCTGTACCCAGTGTCTTTTTGTACATCTGATAACACCATATAGAAAGCGTCAATTCACGAAGAGGCTGGCGGAATGGGGAATAAAGAAGAACGCGTCGCAAGGGGAAAGGGCAGCAGTTTTACACCGTCTTGGTTCAGTCCTCGCGCACAATCAGAACATAGAAATTGACGGCAGGAAAGTGAGCCGCGCTAAGTTGACAAGGTGGAAGAAGGAGGCTGCTCGAGATGCAATGGCTGCTACGGTTAAGGCTGAACCAGATATTGAACTTGGTAAGTGCAAGCTTGGGTTCATTAGGCCTGGGGGACAGTGTACTGACAGACCTTAGTTCGTAAATACGAGCAGTCAGCTCTGGACGTGAACGGCAAATTCAGATCTGCCAATACTCTGAGTGCCGCTTCTTCAGTTATCTTGGACTTTTCAGAACCTGTTGTCGTAAATGATGAAATTACAACATCTGCAATCCTGCATGAACAGTCAGACATCGATCCTTGGCCGTGGTCTTCTGTTGATATTACCGGCTCTCCGAAATTGAGTCGCCTGTTTACTGCCCTGGCCATCCATTATCCTCCTGATGTGGAACCGATGTCTTTGTACGATGCAATTCCAACAGAAGAGCGATTGAAGGACGACAACTTCATTTCTGCATCTGAGCTCAGGCGTATCTCCCCAACCCACGATCAGAATTGTTGGAGTGACAATGCGCAAACTCACCGGACAGTGGCCAAGTGCACTCCTTCTCAGACATCTCAAGATCCCCGAAGCCAACCAGTAAGCTCTGCTGGATCGTATTTTCTTTTGAATCGAGGCACCAAAGCCAATCCAAGTCCTTTCAATGAACTATATCCATTTCCAAGTAGCCAAGAAGAGCCTTATCCATTTCCAACGCCGAACACACTCAATCCTCAATATATTGTCAATTCTAAAGTTGCCACTCACAATATAAATTACTTGCAAGAACAAGCAAACCATTATGGTAACACATTGGCTAAGCTCGAAAGGATGCTTCCTGAGGATGACACCAAGATTGTTGATCTGAAAGAACGACTCGCCGGTACACATTTTGATCTAGGGCAATATCCAGTAGCAACAAAGTGGTGGAATCAAGTTATCAGTGCTCGAAGTCGGAAGGAGGGACCAGATTCTGTCAGGGTCCTGGCACCATCTATTCAGTTGATGAAAGCGTTGTTCAACACGGGAAAGGTTGACGAAGCTCAACGCCTCCATCAACAAATACACCCGATCATCATTCAAAATGTTAAAATGGATTCCATATTAGTCCTTGAAACGCTCTACCTGATGGCATTTTTCTTGGAGGCTCGATCTCTTTACACGGAGGCAGATCAAATCTGGCGGCAACAATTACAGATCGGTCTGACTACAAGAGGACCAAAGCATCCAGCCACATTGAAGATTATGGATAGAATGGCCGGCACGTTAGTTCATCGCGAGTCAACGAAAGAAGAACATCATGTTATACGGAAACAAGAAGCGGAAATTAGTCAACATCTATTGCGGGTCAGTCTTCAACTGCACCGCGACGCTGAGCCTGGAGTTGAGCCAATATCTGGCGAGAATCGCACCGTGGAGAAGTACATCGTCAGAAATATAACACCCGTAGCCGATCTTGTAAGGGCACTCCGAGTCTCTGGCCGATATGATGAAAGTGAACAGCTGGCACGATCTGTTTTAGATCGGCTGAAGGCGTTCTTGGGCAGGGACCACCCGGCCACCCTGAACTTCGCTACCGAATTAGGAGTTACTCTTCGAGAGAACAACAAGCTAGATGAAAGCGAGAGGATGCTTCAAGAAACATTAAGACTGCGATCCAAACGCCTTGGTGAGCGGCATATTGGCACCCTTCAGAGCATGGATGAGCTTGCCTCAACCTTGGCCAGGTCCGGCAAGCTCCAAGAAGCTAGCCGGCTGCTAGAGGAGGTGATGCTGATCCGACTTGAGGACTGGGGACCCACCTTTATTGATACAATCAAAAATTGTAAAAGCTTGCAAGAATGTTGTATCATGCAAGGAGAGCTTGGGGTCGCACTGCGGCATTGTGAAGACATGATTGATCTAATTAGAAAATCAAAGGGAGATGATTACCCAACCATCGCTGAAGTTCAGGAATGGATTCAGAACATCAATGACCTTGCTTCGCGCAACGTACAAGAGTGGGAAGCATATGACGCTTTTACGGACTTTACCCAGGATATAGAATCACGAGATAGGAATGAGCACTCAGATATTTATGTTACTGACTGAAGCGATGCTAAGTGGCTATAATGCATCAAGATAGCAAGCATGTTGTGCTCAATGGAGTATCACTCTGAATTCTGAGAAACCCTAACGTCATGGAGAAAGAAAGATTTGGAAAATATTAGACAGTTACTGCTCATTGTTCGATGATGCTAGAATAGGGTGCTCAGAAAAAGGGATTCGGGAAATGTAGTTCTGGGAAGAAAGTGATTGAGGACAGGGATGAAATATTTTTAGCCGTTACAGCATATGATACCCTCTGGATTGAACTCATGCACCAATGCCTTTAGATAGAGCACAATTATTGTGCTCTATAGCTTCTTCCAATCTCTTATCCCATGTGAGGCTGAGTTACCAATTGCACCTGTGCCTTAAACACAACGACAAAGCCGGGATTTGATTTGAGGATGATGCATAATCCCAACCCGTATCAAATGGTGCTAATTTCAGACAGAACATCTGCACAGGATACCTACAGTGTCCGAAAGACTTCTGCCCAGAGTGCTAACTGTGCCACTCCATCCAGGTCGGGATTTGTGATTGGAGTTTTGGAACGAAGTGGATATCGTCTCGGTGGGGACACATAACTACAACGGGATTTGAGGCGATATCTGAAGATATATGGAGCTGCAAGTAAGCTGCATATAGTTGTCCACTGCCCCAAATGATAGCACCTTAACTGTTGATTTCCATCTGTCACTAAATAGAGGTTCATTCCTCCTCTGAGTGACCACCAGAGCCCAGTCTTCTGCCCAGAACGTCACATAACACGACAACTCTTTCCACCTTGTCTTTTAACCTTGAATGAATTTCCTCGTTATCCACTATTTGCCAGGGCTATACCCAGATTGGCTGCCGTTTGTTCGTCGGTTTCTACGCAATGCTTGAGCCGACCCTGGAACCATGGACATCACAAGACCATACAGCAACACAGCTTATAGCTCTGTGAGGCAGTAGATCTGGACTTACAATTGTAAGCATTACCGTCTGGCACTTGCAAATATTACTTCTTCCCACCCCTTTTCATTCTCGCTTAGTCATTTAAACACGTGACTAAATTTCATTCAGGAATGCCGATTTAGTTTACGGAATTGAAGTACGATGATCGAACCGAAGCCATTGAAAAATTGCATCATTTGTCAGGGAGAAGCACAGTCATCAAACTACCATTCTTCCCATAACTTTCACAAAGCCGCCTGTTCCATGCGCGCCTGGCACAAACCACTTCCCCTACAATTTCAAACCCCGAACATCAGCTTTCAAATCCCGGAGTCATGCACCAGAACGAATATAACGCTCTCATCACTACCCATGTCCCGAATCCCCTGTTCGCCGCCCTATGAGGCCATTTCCATAACGCCTGATATATGATCATTTCCCTTCCCTGATTCAGTCATTTGGGCAGGCTTTTGCTTATCTTGCTGTAACCGGAGGCTGGAAAAAGTACTTATTATTTTCGCTGCTATCACACAGTATTTGATTTTGGCTTACGCAACAACGGCAGCTCCCGTGTTGATAAGCGACGGCCAGGGGCTTGCTTGCAGGTTGAAATATAGAATGGTTGTGAAACGCTTGTAGGTTTCTTTTCCTAATTTTCTCTTTTCTGGTTGTTTGGATTGGGCGATTTTCGATTTGCGATTCGAGGGGAAAGCACCTTTTAGGGTGGCAATTCGTGATGGAATATCATGTTGACTATGAGATGGATAGAGGAAAGCA
Source organism: Chalara sp. BL73 (assembly GCA_918026815.1). Lineage (NCBI taxonomy): Eukaryota > Fungi > Ascomycota > Leotiomycetes > Helotiales > Chalara > Chalara sp. BL73. The sequence continues at coordinate 532,264 of CAKJVC010000061.1, read as the reverse complement.
AACAACTCAGAATGTGTTGGATCCCACGAGTAAAGCGGTGAAGCCGGTCAGGAGGAAGTTTGCGACTCCTCCGGTGAAGGTTGCGTGTTTGGAGTGGTAAGAGCTGGATAGAGTTCTGCTCCCTGTAAGCCGTCTTGGCTGATGATTGGCAGTCGGGCGTCTCGGACTCGCTGCGATGGAAAACCAGAATGTGCGAATGTGAGTTGAAAAAAAGACCAAATGCTTTGAATCCGGGCTGATTAGAAAGTGCTCCACGAAAGGAAAGGCCTGCGTCTACACGCAAAGCAAAAGAGGTGGTGCAAGAATCCGAAAACGAAAGACTTCATCTGAGAATGAGGCCGTTCTGTCAAACAAGGACTTTAACCATTGTGCTCTTTCGATATTGCCAGAAAACAATCAAGGTATATCACTCTTGAAAACGCCCTGAATTGGACTTACACTAGCCGTAGAGTCCTTTGCCAAGCCCCTTTCTCTAGTTGCGCCTGGAGGTGGGCTCAAACAGCTTGATTTGTCCCTCGATGACACGGATTTCATCTTTGATTCCATTTTCTCAGCTCGTCGAGATACGGCTGACAGTGGCTATGATACCTCCGAGCACCCGGGCACTGCTTCAGAGTCAGATCATTCGCATTCTTTCGTTCGCGTGTATAATAATGACGAGGATATGTAAGTTGCTGCGAAAAGCTACAGGAAAGGAGCTGATCAACGATAATTAGTCTTGGAGCTTACTACACATACATTCATCCCTACTTCCCTGTGCTGCCACCTCCAGAACTGCACCAGGTGACGGATAACCCAGAATTAGGATATCGAAGTTCTGCAGATGCTATTTACGGAAGTGAGAAGTTCCCAGATTTCGAGCCTTGCACGCCTTTGAGTCTTGCCATCTCCGCAAGTCTAGCACTTATCCCACATCCGGACGATCCAAAGCCAACATCCACGGAATCTGTTCTACTTCGGAGAGAGCAAGCTCAGGCTTTCGCTCAATCGGCATTTGAAAGCATCGAGATTGAGTCTGAACTGCCAGACTCGAATAATCAGCCAGGGGAAGCATTGAGTAGCGGACCAATCCCCATCAACAGAGCTCCGTTCCATCCTCAGAACCCATTAGAGAATGAGAGTATCATTGCTTTGCTCCTGCTGTCCACGTATGAATATGCGCAAAGAGGCAACATTGCCAAGATGCGAAATCGCGCTGGGCAAGCGCTGAATGCTGCTTTGAATTTGAGTCTTCATGCAAAGGGGAACGAGCAAGGCTATTTTGCGGAAGCAAATAGGAGAGTATGGTGGATGACTGTAAGTTGAGCACGGCCTTAGGCTATGGTCGCGACTGACTTTCAAAGTACATCATGGTTTGTCAGGGCTCTATTCTCAGCAATTCTGTAAGCTTGAAACCAAATATCATGAGGTTCCTCTGACATCGAGTAGCCGCCACCTGTGCTTCTATATGACCCACGATTCACAACACAAGTGCCTACCTTATCGGCTGACAAGGAGGTAAGAACACTTCTCGGAATTTGAAAGATAAAGTATCTATAAGAAGCTAATAATTTCTATGCAGACATGGACACTATTTCTAGAAGCTCAACAAGTCATCGTGACAGCCACTCAATTCGTGATAGATCTCGACGTAACACTTAAAACATCTTCTGATACCGCTTCTATCTGGCAACGCATGCTTGAGCTCGAAGGCATAATCGAGCCCCTGATCCTGAAGGCCGACACCTGGACCCTCGAATCCTTCCCGCCCGTAGCCCTCGATAAATCTGAATTAAAAGTCTCACAAGCCCTCCGCGGCATCGCACGCATCAAGCTCAACAGCGCACGTATAAAATTGCACCGCTACTGCGCGTTCGCCGACGTCCCTGTCTTCACAAAGCGGCACTGCGACCTGAAATCCTCCTCCGACACGCCCGTGGCCAGCAGCACCGCTACCTCTTCGCCCATGCCTCCGGACTGTAGCTGCAGCTCCAGTTTTCACCAACTCTCGTCCGCAACCCACATTCCATCCCCACCTCCTCTTCCGGTGAACTGCGGTATCCTTCCCTTCAGCTCCACCTTCTCCGCAAAGGCATGCCTCAAGTCCTCCTTCGCGATCGCGCGCTCCTTCTCGTCTCTCCCCTTTCCGCAACCGATCCGTGCCAGCGATCCGATCTCCTACTTCCCGCCTATGAAGAATACGAACGCGCCGCGGATGGTGCCAGTGTTTGCCTGCTGCGCGATGCAAAGCAGTTACGCGATGATTATGTTGTCTTATAAGACGCGCGCGATGGGGTTCAGCGGGAATGGGGAGGCGGCGGTTAGGTTGCTAGGCCAGTTGGGAGAGGGGTTGGGAATGGTGTTGGAAGCGTTAAGGAATTATTCGTCAGCCTATGAGGCGCTTGGGGGCCAACGTGGTGAGTTCAATTCTTCTACATGGTGGAAGGAAATTCTAATGAAGAGTAGATCAGATACAGTCGGCTGCTGATTCGGTGAATATGATGCATGGTGGTATTATATTTGAAGGTCAAGTTCCCATTTGATTGTTAAAAGAATTTTGTGACAATAGTATGGGAGGTAACGGAACACATGTTCCGTATGAATGGCGTTTGGAAAAGGGATAGGAATAGTCGGAAATACTAGTGTGCTCTAAAAGTTCCCATCTTAATCAAAAGTTGTTGAAAAGAAATCTTCTACACCACATTAACTGCTCCTGTTAAATGAATGCTGCCATGTACATATCGTAGTATCCCGTTTCTGGATCTCAAGTATTCTGGAAACAGTATTCCACTGCACACATGCTGCATACATGAATTGTCGCCCTTTCTCAACGGCGCCTATATTCAATTTCAAGTCTCAAGAGATGAGAGGAAGGTAATGTCAAAAATGGAAAAGTTTTGGCCAAGAATTTATACAAATTATGGCTGATACTACACAAGATTACACGGTACTAGCCCGTTCAGTTAGTGATATGCTACCTTCAGCCATTTTGATTTCATGACATGACACTTGTGAAATGGTGAAAGTATTGAGTGAATGTAAAGGTATACAAGAAGTCGGATTAAAAATAACACCCTTTGGGTAATCCACTGTATCTATGTGTAGTCCCATCTCTCAAAATTCGCTTTCAACGCCAATAGATGCAAAATCCGATACAGGTCGGAAGCTATGTAATGTTGTATACCTCTTATATAATCATCAGATCATTATTCTCCTCAGACCTTCCGTCCCACCAAGCACTTTTCGTCCTGTAACGGCGCATCTGCCTAACCCCGACTCCCATTTCCCTTCTTTACCTTTCATAAACTCTTCTTGTTTGTCGTGATTTCCTTCTAGCCACCTATGTATACATGTATAGCAGAATACGAAACCTGTTTGACATGCAGTTGCAGTAGTGATCTCCTTTTCGCAAATGGGACACAGCTCTGAGTCTTCTGGTGGACCGACTGTAAAAATTGGAAGCAGCGAGGCGGCCGCGATTGGCGGGTTGGCGATCTCCTTTTGCTCCTCCGCACCCCCTTGCTTAGGCGAAGTCTTTTGCTGTGTAACCCCAAGCTTAACAGTTGAAGGAAGCCCAGAGATCACTGGAGGTGGCAGCACTAATCCCTCGGCAGCTTTTTTTGACAACTGTCTTGCAAAATCCGAGGCATGCCACCACTCTAAGAACTTTAAAGCGAATATGCTTGTTGGCAATAGGAACTTCATACTGCCTAGCAATTTAGGACCCAACGTCCTCGGGCTAAATATCGATGTAACTCCCAGATTTCCGCCTGCAGCTGGAGACTTCGGCTCATCCAACGCGGCAATAGCCCTATAATCCGCCTCTCCCAGCCTTCTCATCCTCGTACCAATCAACCATATGAACGGCGAATGATATTTAGTGTTGTCGAATAAATATGCGATATTGAACGCTAACATTGAAAAGTAATATGCTGCATTGACGCTCGGGTATATATTCTTCAAGAACCACCTGTAGTAATACATAAATCTCTGTTTCCACGTTGGATTTGTAGGCATGCGGTTGTAATTCCCCCCAAGTAACGCTCTCGGCGCATTGATATCGTAACTCTCGTCTAGCTTCCTTTTGAGGTATGGCACACCCACCATAACCGCCAGGTTCTTCCACACATCACTCCCTTTCAATACCAACGTCTCGCGCACTAGACTCGGCGCCCCAATTGCCGCCCTCGGGATTTCACCCGCAGCTAAAGCTTTCTCTCGTTTTAAAGCGTAGAAGTTTTCTGTGAAGCCACCACCGTGTGTCTTAAGGAAGTGTCGCTCAACAAGCAGCATGAAGAGGGCGTAAAGCTCATCGAAAGAATTGAGGACGGGAAGCAGGTAGCGCGGGTGTCGATGCGTGCCCACTACAAGGAGATAGCGGATTGAAGGTGGGAGAAGGGAGGCGAGTTGTTGCTCAGAGAGGAGTTCGAAGAGGGAGGGTTTCTGGTCGTCGAAGGTGCCCTGGAGGGCGCCCATGTATTCCATGGTTGCGCATTGATAGCGATCTTAAGAAGCATGAGAGCAGGTCGGCCTTCGGGGAAGTAATGTAGATAAAGTTGGCGAGGCTGATGAAAGCAAGCTGCCGAGGTTATTATTCGCTGGGATGATAATCAGTCACGTGTTATTACTCGACTTTTCAATATCTAGATGTCAGGAGCGCAGCAAATCTTGATATTGATAGGGAATCGAACTTAGTTTTAGGTTAAGACAAAAGGTACTCAAATGAACTCATTGAGATACAATACTAGCATTTCTGTAGTGCAGCATCAGCCAGCTGAGACCCCTGTCTCCAGCCAGGCCCAGTCAAATCGCGTCGCGTCTTCCTTATTTCGACGCGTGACATGTCATTCTTATATCATATACAGAAAGTTACTTTGTCACAACCATTTATTCTTCTAAAACACCAACTTTTCAAGAGCCGAAGCAAGATGCTTGCCTTCCAGAAATCAGAGTCGCATAAAGGGAAGTGCACTCCCAACATTCTGCCTTGTCGAATAAATCACACCGGGCCAGTCGATACCTCGAAACGCTACTGGAATCCTACAGTCCGTGGTACGTCTTTGCACTCGTTCAAGCTCATCTTCAAATGGCAGACTTGATGAGAGCTTTCTAGTACGGGGCTGACTCTATATTGCATATAGATGGGAAACAAACGGCCTACTTCCGCGGACGCAAACTCCATGGCCGTTCCATCAGAGTTCCACCGGGCTACCGCGGCGTTGTAGTCACGAAATCAGACAAGATGCTGCCGAAATCTAAGATTGAAGCCGAAGAAGAGGATGAGGAGAAGGAGGAAGAGACTAAGATTATGGAGGAGATAGGGACGTGGGACGAAATGGTGGTCTGGGGACATGAGGCGCTGGCTGATGAGGGCGACCCATATGTGAGGGGTGTAGAAGAGTGGGTTGCATTTAGTAACGCGTTGCATGGGTTTGGGGAAGGAGATGAAGGCGAGGAGAAGAAATGACCAAGATTCAATGAACAATGAGATTGGACTAAGGGATGGAATTAGGTTTCGCCCTGGCAGCGGGAAATCGGAAGGTATCCGAAAGGAGTTACGATATGGAGAAGCAAATGCATGGCATGACTTCTCACAAGAAAGGCTTGTTGCATTACGGAGCAGTTCTCGCATGGCACTCGGCCATGTATATTATATACAACTTATGAGTTTGAAACAGACCTACAACTTCGCAAAAGCCAGCTCATACGCAAACCCCAGAATATACTTCGCATGGTCAACCATGTGATCAAAATCCAGATACTTTATCAAATCATCCGGTCCGTGCAGATGCTCCACAGCACAGTGTTTGAATTCGGATTCGGTAACACAAACACCTGGATAGCCAGCCTTGATAGCGGACATATGATCTTTGACGAATTAGCACTTGTTTTTGTTGTTTTAACATGTGGGAACTAGGAGTTCAGGAGCATGTCTTGAGAGCTAAAACCATAACACAAAGGGAAAGTCTCGGCTCTCAAAACGGCTCTTGAGCTCCCGGCTCTTCTTCAATAAAATGGCTTTTTCGAGGCGGAATCAGCTTACCTGAACCGCAGAATTTTCCACAACCGGTTTCAACCCATTCGAGATCGGTGTACTATAACAGCATTAGTTAATCTTGATCAACTACAAGTACATAGTACCTTTTGGAAGACGTGCCTCTTCAATTAAAAGCTTAGTAAAGTTCATCAAAGCTTCGTCCACTGTAAATTGTTAGAGCCATTTGTCATGGGATTAAAATTTACATACTAATATCCATCATGAGACCAAACTGCGGTTTGCGTCCCGCTTCTCTGGTCAGCTGAGTGAATCCTGTCACTACCGTAAAGTCAGTACGCCATGTAAAGCTCTCATTGTCCCGCCGTTAATGAGATGTCGAAATTGATGACGGTATATGGAAATACTTACTGTCAGTCTGTAGCATAGCCTTCACATCCCTTCCCTCTTTCTCATAATGCGAAAAGACATCTTGACTTCCTAACAACCCTCCCTCTTCGCCAGAACACCAGTCCTCAGTATATACGTGTCAGCTTTCTTGCTCTTCTATTTTTAGGGTATGTTGCAATGCTTTGAAAATTGCTTGCTTTGAGCACATTGATATTCAGTACATAGCCCGAGTGCAAACAACTCGAGAAACATTCCAGAATAGGACTTCGTCCTATGGAAGAATGACTTACGAAACTCAATCGTATTCTCCGCTTCACCCTGCAGCACCTTTTCATCACTCAAAAGCACCCTCAACACCTCCAAAATCGTCATCGTCCCGCTCCCATCATCATCGGCACCAGGGGCGCGTCCCTCATAACGCTCCTTATAGTTCGCACTATCTTGATGTGCACCAAGGACCACCGTGCCCTCTCCTTTTCCTGGAATTGTCGCAATAATACTGAACTGATCCCAGGCATGAATAAACGGCTTCACCACGACGCCGTATTTATCGGCGCCAGTCTCGGCAACGATTTCGTTGATGATGGACAGCAGCCAACGACAAGATTGTGCTCCATAGGTGGAATCCCAGAAGCGATTGTGGAAGGTCACAAAGTGCTCTAGGTGGGTTTGGATATTGGTTTTGTTGAGGTGCTTCTGGATTGGAAGGATGGTGGATTTATGAGAGACGTTTGAAGGGTAGGGAAGGCGAGTACTTGACGTGAAAGCTTTTGCGCCATTGATACTTCCTAGAGCGCGGTAGTTGGTGATGTCCATGAAGTATTCACCGCCCTTAATGATTTAGTGGCTGTCTTTTCGGATATGGGGGGTTCGACATACTCTTTTGATGTCCCATTTCTCCTCCTCTGTAACCCATCTCTGCTCGCCGGCGATATCGATTAGAAATTTTGGCTCTTCAAGAGCAAGATTGAGCACGATTTGTCCTTCATTTGACTCAACAAACCTAGCAATGATACACGATGCGAACAGAGCAGAAAGGGACAAATTAGAGAGCTTCATGATTGGCCAATGGAATATGAGGTCGTCAATATAAAGATATTTCAGGACACAAGCTATATTTTATATGCGGGCAGAAATCCTCGTAAGCACCATACACTGCTGCTTACTTCGTATAACTTGACCAATTGCAAATCAATTGATACTTTCGGTAAAGATGGGGTAATATATCTTGGATCACCTTCCTATTTAGTCATTATAAGCCTTATCCCAACACGCAAGACGAGAATGGAAGTTGAGTTTGATCAAGTTATGCCATAGTACGACGACACAGTAAACAATATACAAGAAGTTCTTTTAGAAGTGACGGAATGTTATTAAGTTCCACCAAACTGCTGCCCAAGTAACAATAAATAGCATGTCAATGATATGTCAAATTCCACTTGAGATTCTAGCTAGAAAAGACGATAAAAGCTTGTCATCTAGACGGTATAACTATTGTTTGTAATGTGAGCAATTGTTGCTCTCTACTTTGTACAAAGTCTTCATTGGCCTAGCAGGAGAGCATTCGATGACTTACTAGAGTCGCCAGAAGCGATGCGCACAGATGACTCTAAATATTCCTGGATCACTGTTGATGTAATTAATGAGATCCAACTTGAGGTGAGTTTGAAACTATCTTCAATGCGCAAGAATCTTTCGAAATGGGCAATAAGAAATACCTTTAGCGTTTGATCATGTGATTTGCCTAAAACCACTCTATTACGGCAGCCGAAAACACGAAAAGTCGCGCAAAACCACGCGTAGAGTAGCCCCACCAAAACGCGTTCGCTCAGAAACGCCTTGTATTTTCAGGGGCCCTCGCAAATTCAGCCAAACATCAACACTTCCAATTCAGCAATAATTTTCAGTACCATTGTCTACGATGGCTTCCGTAATGATGTCTGATGCTATGTCCGATATTGGTCGCTCAAGTCGAATGGGCACACCTGCGACAGTGCGATCTAGACCCCGAGGCACTTCTGGCAACCGCCCAAGAGGTCCCCCATCTGAGAGTGTCGGACCTCAGAGTGATGATGAAGGTTTCGCGGATGACCAAGTACCAACAGGGCGCTCTCGCCCAAAGCAGAGCGATCGTGCCGTTCCAAGAGTGGTGGACGAGGTGGGAGTAGCTGTACAGGCCGCATTCGAAGATTTCCTTGAGACGTAAGTGCATGGACCAACTTCAGTGAACGTAATCTGACGCCTTGCAGATTCGTGGAAGAACCTAGTCCTTCTGGAGCGCCTCCTTCCAGTGCGGTCACCACAGATAAGTATTATATTGCACAAATTCACGGATTACGTATATACTCGCTTTCGACGCTTTACATCGACTACAAGCATCTAGTGGAATGGAAAGGAGGAGCTATGGCTGAAGGTCTTGTAGATGGATACTACAGATTTTTGCCATTCCTGACGAAAGGGCTTCATAACATGATCGCAAAATACGAACCTCAATATTTCCGCGAGCATCGCCAGCCAGCAGCCTCCGGTAATCAGTCTTCTTCTGGCGCCAGCAATGCTGCGTCTGCCAGTCAATCTGAGCCGAATAGTCTCAGTGCTAAAACCACCAACCAGCAAACGGACAAAGTATTCGCACTGGCCTTTTACAACCTTCCCCTCATCTCCCGAGTTCGGCATTTGAGAACATCAAATATTGGTCAATTGTTATCCATTTCGGGAACAGTAACAAGAACATCCGAAGTCAGGCCAGAGTTGTCGCTTGCTACCTTTATCTGTGAAAGTTGCAGGAACACGGTTCCAAATGTGGAGCAAACTTTCAAATATACCGAGCCTACCCAATGCCCTAATGCAGAGTGCGGAAATCGCCAGGGATGGAGATTAGACATCAGACAAAGCTATTTCATAGATTGGCAGAAGGTTCGTCTGCAGGAAAATAGCTCAGAAATCCCTACTGGCAGCATGCCACGAACCATGGATGTCATTCTGCGTGGTGAAATTGTGGACAGAGCAAAAGCTGGAGAAAAGTGTGTCTTCACCGGAGCCCTGATTGTGATACCTGATGTGAGTCAACTTGGTCTTCCTGGAGTTCGCCCAACAGCCGTACGAGACAACGAAAGCAGAGCTGGAGATGCCAATGGTGTTACTGGCCTTAAGTCGCTCGGTGTGCGAGATCTTACTTACAAGCTAGCATTTTTGGCTTGTATGGTGACCCCAGATACATCGACACCTGGCTCAGCAGCAAACCAACAGCTGAATGGCCAAAGTAATAATATCCTCGCGTCTCTGAACCAAACGGCTCCCATTGACCCAAATGATCCATCTGAGCATGCACAAGAGGCTGTTTTGGCTTCAATGACAGAAGCTGAGATTCAGGATCTGAGAACTATGGTACATAGTGATCACATCTACTCACGACTGGTCAATTCTCTAGCTCCCATGGTCTACGGTCACGAAATCGTCAAGAAAGGACTTCTTTTGCAACTTATGGGAGGTCTGAGCAAGACTACACCAGAAGGGATGGCTCTACGTGGCGACATTAACATTTGCATTGTTGGTGATCCATCCACTTCGAAATCTCAGTTCTTGAAGTATATATGCTCTTTCCTGCCTCGTGCAGTCTACACCTCTGGGAAAGCATCTTCGGCAGCAGGTCTCACAGCCGCTGTTGTGAAGGACGAGGAAACCGGGGAGTTCACAATCGAGGCTGGAGCACTTATGTTAGCTGACAATGGTATCTGCGCCATTGACGAGTTCGACAAGATGGATATTAGCGACCAAGTCGCAATCCACGAAGCTATGGAACAGCAGACCATCTCCATTGCGAAAGCCGGCATTCAAGCTACACTGAATGCTAGAACTTCAATTCTCGCAGCCGCAAACCCAGTTGGTGGACGGTATAACCGGAAGACCACGTTGAGGGCAAATATCAACATGTCTGCTCCTATCATGTCTCGTTTCGATCTCTTCTTCGTTATCCTCGATGAGTGTAATGAGACAATTGACCGACATCTTGCAGAACATATCGTTGGTATTCACCAGCTACGCGATGAGGCTGTTCAGCCAGAATTCTCTACCGAGCAACTGCAGCGTTATATTCGCTTTGCAAGGACGTTCAAACCCGAGTTTACGCCCGAAGCGAAGGAGCTGCTAGTAGAGAAGTACAAAGAGCTTCGAGCCGATGACTCACAAGGAGGTATTGGTCGCAACAGCTACCGCATCACCGTCAGACAATTGGAGTCCATGATTAGATTGTCTGAGGCTATCGCAAAGGCCAATTGCGTAGAGGAGATCGTGCCAAGTATGGTTATCGAGGCATTCAATCTTCTCCGACAAAGTATCATCTCCGTGGAGAAGGATGACGTAGAGGTGGATGACGATGAGGAAGAAGTTGGCCTTGGTGCGAACAGCACAAATGGAAATGGTAGATCAGACAACGATGGAGACTCGCCTATGGGCGATGCGGATGACGATGAGGACGATGGTGACAATGGACCAAATAGTGGACCTGGTGCCAATGGGACAGCAAATGGAAATTCCAACGGAGTACCACCGCGACCTAAGACTAAGGTAACATACGAAAAGTTCATGGTGGTTGTCAATTTGTTGGTAAGGAGGGTGAACGAGGATGAGATGGGCACCGGCGAGGGTGTTGAGGGCGAGAAGCTGGTAGAGTGGTATTTGGAGGAGAAAGAGGATGAGCTCGCTGGTGAGGAGGACTACCATAATGAGAAAGCGCTGGTGAAGAAGATCATCAAGAGGATGGTGAAGGTTTGTCCCCCCTTCTGCATTCAAGAATAGTGCACGTGACTAATAAAATTACAGGAAAACATTCTCATGGAGATCAGAGGCCAAGGACTGGTTGGCGAAGATGGACAGGGACCGTCAAGCGCGGCGGAGCAATCTGTCTATGTACTCCATCCTAATTGCGCAATCGAGGAGATCGAGTAGATTTGCATCTTCAGAATAGGAGTATGACTGTAATGAGCGGATAGGTACATGTTTGGGGTTGGACATAAGGGGGTCTGTTATGTATACCAAGAGTTCGAGGGATGGCGTTTTGGGGCGCTGAAGAATAGGTTATTGTGGTTTAAGAACAGCAACAGAAGTACTTCATCAAACATTCAGACTTCAGGTACCAAGTGGCGAGATTCATGCCGAACGTGCTTACTTCTTTGATATATGCTTCTTCATGGCACGAAGTTGCTGCGTAGAACCTCCCGCGTGAGGTGTAAATCAATGCATTAATGTTCATGTTAAAAGAGGAAAGAATTTTGGAAAATGAGCTCATTCGCAAAATGAAATGCCTAGACGATAGCTCCTTCAACTTCCAGGCACCAACGCCAGCTACATTGCAAATATGCAGCATCCGAATTTGCCTTGGATAATGATTGAGCTAGGAATTGAAAATTCTCCAGGTTTCGATCTTATATGATATTGCTACGCAAAGGGTCAGGGTAGAAAGAAACGTGTAAAGTGATTAACGACTCACTTCAGCAGGCGAACACTACTCGGAACCCGGCTCGCCAAACTCGTCTGACCCAAGGCCCAAACCTTCATAGTAGTCATCCAAGTTGTAACTGCGTATTACACCTCGCTTTCTGCGGAAATTCTACACAGGAAGTCAAATATGTAGAGGAAATGAACATTGATTTGGGAAAACCCACCTTCTTAACATTACGGTCACCATCTAGAGCGTTGAATTTGGCCAATTCATGCATCAAGTCCTCGTGTCGGGTCTTAAATGCGTGTCGTTGTACCTTGAGGCGGTTACGCCTGACCATTTTGTCATGTGTCGTCCCAATTTTTGGTTGCTTGACACCCGCTAAAGGCTCATATTCTTCGTCTCCATTGCCCGCCTGAGAATCAGATACTAGAAACCCTTCAACAGAGTTCATATCCTCAGAGCCGGGATGAGATCGTTTCCTGAAGGCCATTGACAATGCAGCCTGCGTTGTCTGTGGGTCCCGCACGATATGCGCTTGACATGTTACGCAATTGTCTCGACATCTCCTCGCAATGATTTGCCAGCTTTCTAATCCTTACATTATTGAACTTCACCAGTTCCGCCTTCTCGACAAGCAGAATATCTTTCTCCATCTGGACCTCCTGGATTGCCGTACGACTGAGCTGTACAATCTCGCGCTTCTTATCAAGCAGAATTTCCTTCCCTGTTTTGAGCTTCTCAATCTCTTCATCCTTAATCTTCATGGGGGGCGCTTCAGTATCGATTAAAGTTCTCTTCTCTTTTTCAAGTTCATCGGCTCTCCTGATTGCTACTTCCCACTCAGCAGACCACCATTCTTCAGATTGCGATATCTGGTCATATTCTCGCCCAGGAGCCTTCACATGAGCATCCAAACCACAGATTTGCCTCTGCAAAGCTGCGTCTCGCACCTTGTAAATTACAGCCCCCGCCTCGGCACTTTTGACACGCGCATACAAATCATCTCTCTCCTTCAACAATTGTTGAATCTTGGCTTTCCCTTTCTCGATTTCCACTGCTAATTTCTTGACCTCTCTGTTATGTTCCTAACCCTCGCTCTACAGCTTGAATACCTCATCTTCCTTCTCGTTCAGAAGCTTGCTGCTGCGTACCTCCCCGAGAATGATGATTTCTTTTAGATGCTCAAGTTTTTCTTCAATGGAAGGATGCTTGTCAATGAGACTCTGCACACTGAGGACGATTTGTGATAGCTTCTTGGCTTCCTTAGTTGGTGGTAAAGGAAGCTTGACAATCTTTGAAGGTGGCGCCATTGCTAAGGATGAGTATGAACATTGAGAATGCGAATGATCTGGTTGAGCAAAGGAAGTCATGAAAGGTATGAAAATGTTTATTAGTTCTTAGCTAAGAAACGAGGTTGCTCGAGAGTTCAAGCAAATAGTAAATAGATATAAAGAAGGTACGGAAGGTGGAATGAGTGATGCGCCTGGGTTTATCGTTGAAGCCGAGGACATCGAAACTAGCTGAGATCTGGAGTAACAGGAATGAAACCTATATTAACTGTCTAAGCGTGGCTGTAATTAGTTGTGGTATGTTGCAATGTGATGGCGAGAGTGTCGGGAAATTTTGTAGATATCACAGCGCCTTCTAATCAACCCTCTCCTCAGTTCCGAGTCTGTCCTAAGCAGTAACCTCAACTCATTTCATCTACCTTATGTTCCATGTTCCTTAGACGAAGAAATATATGGAGAAATTTTTATTAAGCCATCATTTTGACTTATATTTTGTAAAGATATGATATACCCATTGCAATCAATATCTTGACAATGAGGGTCTTATGATAAAGCGAGAAGTCAATATACACTGTGAATAGAAATTCCATACAATTGTTTGACACTTAAGTAAACGTTGGCGAGCATACTGTAAAGTGAAAAGGTTATAATCGTGTCAAGAGTTGGCCTCTTTTTTCTCCAGCTGTAGGGGCAACTACCCAAAATGTGATTTCAAGCTAGTAGACGGCTCTAAGATAAAGGGAATATAAATAAGGGGCAGGATGCTTAAGCGAAGCCAAGGGTTCGGTCAAATGCGAACTACGGCCCCTTTAGCATTTCTCGGACTAACTCAGCACCAATATCGCTATGCCTTCTAAGCAAGATCTCTTGGAGTAATTCTGAATAGTTATGTAGGAGCTAGGCCCTCTTTTTCTTTCATTCATTTATTCATTCGTTATATCATAACTTTCTAATTTCTTCTTTCTACACAATAAAGAGATTTAAACTCTCTCAACTTGCTGCGCTTCCTCCCGCGGAAATTTCTGCTCAGCAACCAAATCGTCTGCCGCCTGAGTAGCATTGGCCTCCTTTTGTCCATATCTACCAATTTGCCACCACCGAAGCGTGAACAGACGATCCATACTCTCCAAGCTCCGTCCGGCAGTCTCGGGAATGAAGAACCATGCCCAGATTCCTCCAATAATCGTGATGATAGTGAACAGCCAGAATGTGCCCTTGGGGCTCAGTCCTCCTTCATTTACTGGTAGCAACATATTCGGCACTGCTCTCGAGTTTCCATACTGGTTCACGAAGTGGAAGCACATGACCATCGATGAGGAGATGGCACGGATACGGAGAGGGTAGATTTCAGCGTTGAGAAGGTATTGCATCGAGTTCCATCCCATGGCCCAACCAAAGCCGGAGATGTAAATCATGACAATGGCCCCAGTGGAGGCGTGTTTTTGGGAAGTTGTGAACTCCTGGCCTTCGGCGAGCTGGGGAACGGCAGTCAAGAAACAGGCAACGTAGCACATCGATAGTGCTTGAAGACCAATGCCGATGCCCAGCGAGCGCTTTCGACCAACAACGTCGACAAGGAACAGAGCGCACATTATTGCAGCAACGAACTTGACGACACCGAAGATAGCTGTTGCAAAAAGCTTCTCGTTTTGGCCCTTGGTCCCGAGGAGAGCAAAGAACCTTGGTGCATAGATTGTAATGCTCTGTGCACCAGACCATTGAGAGAGAAGTTGAGAGAAGAGTCCAAGATAGATTCGGTAGAAGTTGTTTGGCATCAAGAACATCTCCTTCAAGATACCCAGCCAGCCAGCACCGAGGGTCGCTTCCTGTTCCTCATGCAGTTGCAGCTGGATCTCTGAGATCTCCTTGACCACATGGTCATGGTCGATGGGGAGACCTCTGACCCTGGCAAGATTTGCAGTCGCAAGTTCGTCCTTACCGACCTTAACTAGGTAGCGGGGCGACTCGTAGTTAAAGAAGGAGAGGAGCAAAATGATACCTGCGAACATGATGTGGATTGTGGTTGGGATGACCCATTGGTTGGCTGTCCCTTCCTTGATGTGCAGCTGGCTTCCCCAGGACGCGAAGTATGCAAGCATGATACCAATATAGACGGAACCAGAAAATGCGCAGGTGCAGAGACCACGAACGGAGCGAGGGGCAATTTCAGAGAGGTAGACGGGTGCGACAACGGTGGTTTGACCGATACCTAGACCAGCGATGAAGCGGCCTGCGTAAACTTGCCCGAGACGTCCACCATTGGTAAGAAAAATCACGATACCAATAATCCAGATGGCGCAGAGTTGGCGAGTAGCCCAAAGACGACCAATGCGATCGCAAAGAACGAATGCGCTGCATTATATTAGTTATGTTTAAGTTTCATGGAAGGGAGATCTCACAGTGCGGCACCACCAACACTGCCAATTTGAACCATAGCCGAGATATTACCCTCAACATCTGCCAGTTCAGTGTCGGACAATTTGTCAAGACCGACTGAGTGCAAGAAATGTTTTTTAGCCAGCGTGCCCGAGATGAGACCCTCATCGATACCACGAGCAGCGCCCATGATACCGAACGATATGACAGCGAACCATAGTCGCCAGTTCAGGACCTCCTTGGGGTCATCGCCCCGATTGATCTTGAAGATATTTTGAGGTTTTCCGCCGCCGCCTGCCATGATGCCGATTTATCAAGCTGAAGGAGGTGGAGTCGAGAGGGAGGGATCGAGGGGGATGAAGAGTGGTTGACCAGAGGTACAAGCTCTGCTTATATACCTTCAAGGTACATGGCACCTGAGTTTGGTTCCCCATCTTTGGAGCTCTCCATCGTGGAGGCCCCAGAGTATTCAGCGCGCACTGTCTGTGGGGGAAGATATCATCACGAGTCAGCTCTATCATTAACCTTCAGCCATGCTGCAGATATCTTTCCTACTTTTTCCATAAAGAACCACAATTGGGCCGAGCCAAGGGAGGCGCGGCTTCGTTCTGCTCCTCTTTCTAGTGAACTTCAGGGATTGTTGACTTCGTGTCCGAACTGGCCCGTCCACCCAGATATCGGCACAGTGGCGGGGAATGCCCAGAAAACAAACACCCTCCATAATCCCATCATTTTCATTGGATTACACCGACTTGGCAATGAGATCACGACGCCGCAAGCCGTGAGGTGGAAACAAGCTCTCTGCCATGAAAAGCGGCTTGCCCAGCACCAGCACACAAGAGTGCTTGAATCTCTTGGGCCGTTGCTTATAGCCACCCTCCAAGACGGGAGCGTTCTTGACTCGAGTCTTGTTTTTTTTCTCTGCGCGATGAAAACCCAGTTGCCACCTCGTGAAGCTGTGTTGGAAAAATTAACAGACAGGAGTTGATATGGCCTGGACTACTGTACAATATCCCTCAGCTCTGCAAACTCTGCTCCACAGCCTCCACCGCTCCACATCATCGCGAAGCGATTGTCAGGCCATCTGCGACGGATGTGCAGTCTCTTCAAGCCAAAGAATGCAATGTTACCCACCATCCACTCTTGGATAGCACCGCCCCATGGGGATATCACCGCGACCACTCACATCAGTCATCATAAAGCTGCATCATGATAGGTCACTGACCGTCATTCCGGCTATTCTTCGCTCCTCCTTCTCGAAGAAATCTCGGAAACCTGCTTCGGAAACGTGATTATGTCTACAAAATTGGTTAGTTTCCCGACACTCCCGTCTCGAGACGGGGATCACAGCAGCTGTCGCCGGTATTCTCCGTTAAGAGCTGGAGCTAGACATATAGTCAAACAGCCAAATTCGTAGGGTTCACGATTTAACATGGAGTCTCCCCGGGAATTCTTGAAGATTGGGAGATCTGCCGATTTCTGACAGATGAAGCATGGAGATTGCACCCGATTTCTTCTCTAGTTTGAGATATATATTGCGGCGTATGCGGCCCCTCCAGGCCTTAATATTGCATGCTAAGGTGACTAGCGAAAACCGAATTCTTGGTCCGCATCCCGTCAGCATTGTTACAAAGGCAATTTTGGCCTATTAATTATGTATACCGGGAGATACGGTTTGACATCCAAGTTCTAGTTTCTCCTTGGAGTTATCGTATGGATGAGGCTCAACAAAAAACCCAGCCATCGCAAATATGATCCCTCCAACATTGATGTTCGACTCCTGCTAACAATTTTCAAGGCATGTCTTCGAGTGGAAATGCTGCCCAGCACCGAGCTGGTATTGATATATATGCTTGATTCTATTCGGTCTAACGTTTGAGGACACCAGAAGGAAATGTCCGATTGTACCTTATTTTCTGTCTCATTGCTAGAAGTGATGTGAGATATCAATGGTTATTCTGACTTAGCAGCAAGCACTTCCTGGTTCTGTTCTTGAACTGGTTCCTCGTTCTCATAGGATTGATTCTCTAACACGAAAGCAGACTCGTATGCCTAGTCTGATTATCGAATTTGCGGTAGCGGTAGAACCCATGCTGAAACATGGGAACGAAAGATTGATGTTGATATAAAAGACGAAGGAAGACGTTACATTCTATAAAGCCTCTAATTGGGAGGGCAAGAGCGATATCAGTGCTCCTGTAATGAAGAAGAGCCCTTTCTCCCAACATGTGTGATTAAAAATATTATACATCAATTGATGCACAGCCTTGCACCATTTCAGATACTGAAATCAATACACACTTCATTTTGACACGAGAACTACAGAGTATTGCGTCCATCCATTGCTATGGCAATCTCAGAGAGCGCGCTCATCACTCATCCTTTCAAATTCCCTCACGTAGACATGCTCGTTGCTGTCATCCACAAGGGAGAGCGTATCACCTTCAGAATATCCTCTTCTGCGCTCATTAAAGTAAGGAAAGTCCGGAAGTAAGTTTCTCCCACCTGAAAAACCTAAGAGAGTATTCACTAACCGTCAATCTAGGGGATTCCTAAAACCACCTTATGGAGCCGAGAAGGGTAATGACGAACCACAAATCGACTTCACCGAAGACAATGGTGATGCCCTTCTGATCCTTCTGAAGATTGTACAGCTTCAACTCTATCTCGCCCCAGCTGACGGCATATCGTATAGAACACTCTTGGGAGTTGCGGCCCTCTGCAATAAGTAGGATTGCCCTGGCCTGATCCAACGATAGCTGAACAATTAGACTTCATGGGGGAGAACCGAATGGCGCAACTCGGGTCTAAATCCAGCGGATAACCGTTCAAGCCCTTCTATGCAAGTAATAGCAGGCATCCCAAATAAGAAAATAACTATGCTAGCCAAGGATGATAGGCCATCAGCTAGGAAGAATCAACGAAAATAGATCTTCATTGCTTGGGCATTTGGTCTAGAGGAAGATTTTGAGCAACTCGCCTGGGAGTGGCTACGCAAAGCTACTGTTGGGGAGAACGATGGCTTGATAGAGTTGGAGAGCTTGATCCAAAGATATAGTTGTCCGGTCCTCTGCCTCCAGACATCATCAGTAGGTCTATCAATGGCCTCAGCACATGATTAACCGCTTCCATGCATCATCGCTTTTCTGAAACTTACGCACTAATTCCCTAGCCAGATTCCGTCATCCAGATCCGAAATGAGAAGATGAACAAGCTCATCGATATTCCGTACCGAATACTCAAACTATTTCAGCAAGTTGACAAGATTATGTGCACACAAGAAGGAGACCCACTCGGTAAATACTGCGACTCCATCGTTCATGGCTCGTTGCTCTGAGCAATGCAGCAATATTCTCTTTATTCGCGACCAATAAGCAGGTCTAAATGGTGGCGTGAAGCATCACTTAAAGGTTTAGCCCATAGCATATCAACTCTCCTGCCTGCGGGGGTCCTTGGGCTACCCAAGGTATCCAAATCAGAGCAGGTACGAATGCTAGACAGCCATTTTGATTGTAGACGGTTCGATATTGAAAAGCAAGTGGATATGCTTATGAGGAACTTGCCGAGTCCTGTGCTGGAGAGCCACACTCAATATATGCGTCGAGCAAGAGGCCTGGAGCCGCGATGGAGTATGCGATATCATGAAGGTGAGTGGGCGTGGGGCGGCCTAAGTAACATCGTATTCTATCAATGCTAGTTCCGCTTGTACTTTCTCAAGGCTAATTTTCCGCCGAGGGTACAATTACAATAGCGTTTATTTATAACCACTAAGAGCGAATCCTAACCTTGACCCTACACAATATCGCCTTTTTGTGCGGTCTATCCATATAGTGCGACACCTGTGTAGAACATGTTCCGGCTCATTCTAGCTGAGCATTAGGGCATGGTGCACCGTAAAGTCTGGGATATAACCGTTCAATTTCAATGTGTTATACGCACCTATACATTAGCACGTATCGTAAATCGAGATATCTTGGCTTGAAATGAGAAATGCCCAAGCCCATCAGGTTCTCGCGGGGTAGTGGCTAATTGTGATAATTCAGTCCTGCATATAATCCTTAATGGGTGGTTGTCGAGGAAGTGGCTAATGAGCGTAAACCTGATGATCGTAAAGTTGAAGCCTCCTGGAGAATAAACATGCCAGGCAGAATCGGTAAGCTAGGAGTACTGGATTATCACCTAATATTTTCTGCGGCTACTCCAACGCGTTTCGCCAAGGCACTGATGTCCTGCGGGGTGCCGGATATTAAAAAGGAGAACGCGCTAGAGGAGACTGAGAGTGTTGGTCTGGACTACACTCGCGTAGGAGCACGCTAAACGAGCAGAGGTGGGAAAGTGGAATGTATTTTTCAATTGGTAGCCATGGCTGGAAGTAGTACTGGGCTTTCTCTCGACTCTGATGATTCAATGTCCCATATATGTTGATACATCATATACTATCCTTCCGACATATACCTTATATATTTCGACATATCTACAGCTTTTCGTTGTTCAACCAAGTTCGGACCATATGCAGAGCTTCCTCAGGCTTATCGTACGGTACCTGAAATATGCCGGGTCAGCTCCGCCTCAAAGATAGCTTTGCTTCACTGATTGATCCAGGGTAATGAAAATTGTGAAGTAGAGAACAGCATGGCGACTTACCATATGGCCTGCAGCCGAAACACGAACATATCTCAGATTTTCAAATTCCCAGGTCAGGCCGCCGATCCATTCTTGCTGTAGATACCGGGAAGCATGGCGATATCCGTATGATCCGCTCCATTCAAGCGCGTCTAGGAATCTCTCGTTGCCGACAAAATTACAAATCCAGTCATATGTGCCCTATAATATCAAACACTGGAATGACCATGATGGAGGCGATACTTACCACATACATCAGCACTCTCAAGCCCTGATTCAAGAGTGCGGCTACCTCGCCTGTGGTGGGATAGTAGATGTCCCCAACTTTGTCATAACTGTTGCCTACCTTACTTGAGCAAGCGTGGAACTTCCTGAAATCTTCAGGGATGCCCAGGGCTTCGCGAATCGAGGCAGAGTTGAGGTAAGCGGTGATGGAGCTCTCAATCGGATAACATAACTCTCCCTCGCACGGTTTACTGACATCATAGAAGTTGAGCCCACTTTCTACGAATGGCTGCATAAACTTTTGCGCACAGAATTTTGCAGCAACCTCGCCAATGAGGTTGTCCTGGTATTCGTACGTTGCCTTCCAGAGATGCTCACAACGTGTCACGTGTTTGCCCATCTCTTTGCAAACATCATCCTTGAGTAATGGCCCAATGCCAGTGACGTTTGTACAAGAGATATCCCAGCTTGAAGTTGCTTGATGAACTTCATCATAGATTCCATTACCGATCATCACGCTCCTCAGTGGTACTTGCTTTTCCGGTGCGATCTTGGCGTTTTCATCAAGGATGTGCTTCGCAAAGATGGGGATGTAGTGGCCACCGTAGCTCTCACCTGCAATGTGATACGGCAGAGCTCTTGATTCTGGGAATGTTTGATACCATATTTGCATGAAGGCAAAACTATTCGTGTCAGCTGATTTGGGACCGTATGAAAGGAAGAAATACAGCCACATACACATCTTCAGCCGCCGCAAACGTTCCGTTAGCTTCAATACCATGCCCCTTATCCGCATACGAAAATCCAACTCCAATTGGCTGATCCAGGAAGAAGACTGACGCTTCCTCAATCCACGACGCCGGATTCGGGTCGGTGCTGTTCCCAGCATCGTTCACTCTGCAAGGTCCCAACTCCATAAACAGACCGGTCATAGAAGAGCATCCTGGGCCTCCATTAATCCACATAATCAGAGGATCAGTTGCGGGAGCTTTTCTACTCTCGAAGTAGTAGAAGTAAAAATGTTTCCAGTCGCCAATTGAAAGATACCCCGAGAAGCCTTTGGTGGCGCCATTGCACACGGCATCTGATGGATCATGTACTTTTAGGGATATCTTGTGGTTGGGGTGATCTTTGTGGGTTAATACCGAGAATTCATCGGAATTGAGTAGATTGGGCCGTGGTTCGGAGGGCAAAGAAGGTGAAGGCGCGAGCGGAATCTGGCCCGCAGAAGCCAGTCCAACGACTGTGAGAAGGCTAAATATCCTCATAGTATATAAATAATTCAGACAACTGACGAAATGATAATAAACAAAAGCGAAGGGATTCCAAAGATGAGCTTTCGTTGATGTTGATAGTATAAGTGGGCCCTTCCAAATGGGGCAGCTCGCTCGCTCCTGGTCGGCTACTCTGACCATTAAGGCTACGAACTAATCCATCCTCCACCATCAGCGTTGATGGCGAACCTTCTCACGGCCAGATTGTTGACCATCGAAGAAGAACGAGTACGACCTCGCTTGACCGAAAAGTAGTACAGTATCGGTAGGCCGGATAAGTATTTGAGGGGGGATATATTGAAAGTCTCTGATGTTTTTATCCTTATGGGAAACGGCGTAGACTTGTTGAGCCACATCGCGAGCACCCTTACACAGATGAAACTAGACTGGAATGGCTGTGAAATATGTTGAGCTGGAATCATCATTATGATGCGACCATATCTCTAGAACTTGGGGTGCAGCTGATAGGATAGCAATTTGCCAGATCAGAGCCTGAAGCTCGAAAGGCAGCCTTGGAAAAGGATAGAATGTTGGCGGTGCAGGTGCTGGTAGAATCTTCAACTTCCGCATTAAATGACTGAATCTCTTCTTTGCTTGGTTCAGTGCCTCGGTCTTCATCGCAAATATCTTGGGACGCCGAACTTCCAGCATTGTTCGGGGTGCCGATATGTGGATGGAGATAACTATGACGTTGTCGAAAGTGTTGACGGATCTGCAGTCAGAGAAGTGCTACGTTTTAGCAGGTATGAGTAAAGGTTTCTGGCTCGCACTACCTCTATTAGCTAAACTAAACTCGGTAGTCTGGCACAAGGGCTCGATCTAGAGTGTCAGCCTGACCGGATAACTGTGGATGTCGAAAAAACTTGTGGAGCTGTATATTTCACCATATCCAGACATGTGATACTTGATAATCTAAGAGTACGGTTTTTATTTTATTTTTTGATAATAGCTGCTGCATCATGTCTTCTCGCTAATTCGTAGCTGTGATAAAGGAACCTCGTTGCCAAACCTATCTGTGCCCATTTTCTCATTGCCGTGGGCTTGAGATTTGTCAGACGCAGATGTTTCTACTTCTTGCGTATGCTCGTTTACATCATTCTCCACATCCTCGTCTTCATCATCCCCCGAGCTGTCTTCATCCCCTCTAGCAGCGTTAGGATCACCATCACCATCAACCCCAACATCTTTCATATATGCCTCGAGTTCTTTTGCCATTTTTCGTGAAAAGCCTGAGGCCTCAACAGAGACATCGAGTCTCGGAACGCCATCTTTGCCTATTAATTTCCGCGCATCCTTGAAAAAAGGGCCCTTTTCATCACTGGTAAAATGAAAGCGGCGTTCGAAAAAACGCTTGATGCAATTCACATCGCGGTCGAAGTAGTATTCGGCATTGAGGTGATCTACTGACACCATTTGAGGAAAATCAATCAGTATTGGGGTCAGGTTTAAAGATTCTGCCACATCTTCTGTGCCTGTACCTCCAATTTTCTCTTCCTTAATCAAGATATTGAACTCGTTAAAATCTCCGTGTATCAGCCCGTACTGTGCAAGTCGAAGGATCATACCGATAAGCTCTGCGTACAGCGAAGCGGGATTCGGTACAGCGGATATTTGGCGCATGGGGAAGGCGTCGATCAGAGACATGACAATCGTATGTCTGGACTGCGCCAAAGGTTCAGGGACTGGAAATCCGTTCTCGCGTAGAGCTGTCATGAAGGCAAATTCTTTCAGTGCAGCTAACCTCGACATGTACATCCAACTTCCTCCATGCCTCTTCCTTAAGTAGTCTCGATTGGCCTTGACTGTTCGAAAAGATATACGACCGAGTCTGTGAATCTTCAATACCCTCTGTGTACCTCGCTCATCTGCTACCACAAAAATATCGCTCTCCTTTCCCACTCCGATCTGGTTCCCCACACTGTATACATCCTTTCGCTTCCGGTATGTATTGAGAGCTAAGTAGTCGAGACCGCCATAGGTAAGTCGATAACCATCATAACTTGCGTTCTTAAGTCGCCCAATCAAGCCTACTTTTGCCAATGCAGATATGCTTCTGTGAACTTGACCGCGAAGTCCAGATATTTGTCCAATTAATGCAGTTGGGACGACTTCATGGTTTTTGGATGCAGTCTCAACAGCAGTGAGAGTTTTCCAGTCTTCAGCAGTCAAATATCGCATATGCTTCGTATCGAGCTTCATTTTCAAGGCTGTGCCTAGAACTTGAATTTGTTGTGGTGGATAAAGTTCTTTATTATCAAAATTTCTGAGGTTCTTCAGCCTTGCGCTTCGGGGAATTGTTTATCCGAGAGCAGCACTAGTGGAGAGGTCGACGCGGATGAGCTTGCCTGGATGAATAATAAAATCAACACAACCCAAACCAAGCCATTCCACCTCACATACGCCATCCCGAAGCTTTCTTGGTGGCATAATATTAGGATTTTCCTCCGTACAGCTGAAACCCCAATCGATTCTCTTCGCCTTACATTTCTACCTGACGAAAGATGGCTCAGGATGCGGAGCCTCCCAAAGCTGCTGACAAGGGAAAGGGAAAGGCGGTAGATAGAGATGCCAAAAAGGTTGATGAGACCAAGAAAGACAAAGATGGAAAGCCTTTGGTAAATGGAAAGAAGGAAGAACCGATTGTTGGAGGTCAGTTTAAAACTATGTTTTGCCTCCGTATTGGCTAATAAACGTTGTAGCGGAGGAGCTCAGCGAGGAGGACCAACAGTTAAAAAGTGAGCTTGATATGCTTGTGGAACGATTAACTGTACGTGATACTTCTCATGGCGGATTCTCTAGAACTGATGTCTTTCAATATAGGAATCGGATACAAGTCTGTACAAGCCATCTCTCGAAGCTATCAAAGACTCCATAAAAACCTCAACATCATCGATGACCGCCGTTCCCAAACCCCTGAAATTTCTGCGGCCACATTATGAACCTATGGGCAAGCTCTACGAGGAGTGGCCCGCTGGCGATGACAAGACATCCCTCGCAGACGTACTTTCCGTTATTGCCATGACATTCTCGGACGAAGACCGACAGGATACCTTGAAATACCGTTTACTTGCGCCAACGTCAGATATTGGGTCATGGGGTCATGAGTACACACGGCATCTGGCTCTTGAGCTTGGAGAGGTATATTCCAAAAGATTGACAGCCGATGAGCCTTACCAAGATCTGATCGATCTTGCTCTATTACTTGTGCCACTATACCTCAAGAGTAATGCAGAAGCTGATGCCGTTGATCTAATGAGTGAACTAGAGATTATTGAAGAAATACCAAAATTCCTTGATAAGGATACGTTCCCTCGAGTTTGCCTCTACATGGTTAGCATGGTCAACCTTTTAACATACCCCGAAGATCAACAATTTCTCAGAACCGCACATAACATCTATAAACAATACAACCAACTGCCACAAGCTATTGTTCTTGCGATCCGTTTAAATGACCTTGAGTTGATAAAAGAGGACTTCAACGCAACCAACGATGCCGCCCTGAAAAAGCAAATGGCTTTCCTCATCGCGAGGCAACAAATCATCTTAGATCTTCCAGCAGAAAGCCAAGAAGAACAAGAGATCGAAGAATGCTTAAACAACACAAAGTTACCTGAGCACTTCAAAGCTCTAGCTAAAGAGCTGAATATTCTAGATCCGAAATCGACTGAAGATATCTACAAAAGCCACCTGGAAAGCAATCGTGTTGCAGGATTAACAAACCTCGATTCAGCACGGCATAACCTTGCGGCAGGGTTTGTCAACGCCTTCGTCAATGCTGGGTTTGGCAATGATAAGATGATGATGGTTGAGGAAGATAAGCAGAGTTGGGTATGGAAGACAAAGGATGAAGGAATGCTGTCAACAACCGCTTCCCTCGGTACGCTCATGCTATGGGATATAGAGTCTGGTCTCGATAAAATCGATAAGTTCACGTACGCTCAAGAAGATCCCATTCAAGCTGGTGCTATGTTAGCGATTGGCATTATGAGCTCAGGTGTTCGAATTGACTCAGAGCCCGCTTTGGCACTTCTTGGTGATCTGGACAAGTTGAACCACAAAAGCCCATTGGTACGTGTCGCTTCGATAATGGGACTTGGTCTGGCATACGCGGGATCGAACCATTTGGCACTCCTCGAGCTGCTTTTGCCAATTGTCACGGATACTTCTCAAGATATGCAGATTTCTGCTATGGCCGCTCTTTCTTTGGGCTTGATTTTTGTTGGCTCTTCGAACAGTGAGGTCAGCGAGGCCATTGTACAGACCTTCCTTGATGATGATCGCAAATCCCAATTAAAGGACAAGTGGACGCGATTTATGGCCCTTGGTCTTGGACTACTCTTCTTCGGGAGGCAAGAGGAGGTGGACGTGATATTGGAGACCTTAAAGGCTATTGACCATCCAATGTCGAAGCCAACCTCAGTACTTGCTGAGATTTGTGCATGGGCTGGAACTGGGACCGTTCTGAAGTTGCAGGAACTACTTCACATTTGTAACGACCACATTGAAGAAGCAGATGACAAGAAAGGTGACGAATTACTTCAAGCTTATGCTGTAATTGGTCTAGGACTGGTAGCGATGGGAGAGGAAGTGGGACAGGAAATGGTCTTGCGTCAATTTGGGCATCTCATGCACTATGGCGAGGCAAATATCAGAAAAGCAGTTCCACTTGCAATGGGTCTTCTCAGCCCCAGCAACCCTCAAATGAAGGTTTACGATACCTTATCAAGATATAGTCACGACAACGACAATGATGTTGCGATCAATGCTATCTTTGCCATGGGTCTTTTAGGCGCAGGAACAAACAATGCAAGATTAGCTCAGCTGCTTAGGCAACTGGCAAGCTATTACCACAGAGATCAAGACACCCTCTTCATGGTGCGGATTGCCCAGGGCTTGTTGCACATGGGTAAAGGGACACTATCCATCAATCCCTTCCACACAGACCGGCAGGTGCTCTCTAGAGTTTCCACTGGTGGTCTCCTTGCTGTCTTAGTTGCCATGATCGATGCTAAGCAGTTCATCGCTGACAAACACCACTACCTACTCTACTTCCTCGTTACAGCCATGCATCCTCGTTTCCTCGTCACTCTTGACGAAGATCTTAAACCGCTGACCGTGAACGTCCGAGTCGGTCAAGCCGTAGATGTTGTAGGACAGGCAGGCCGACCGAAGACCATCACTGGTTGGCAGACGCAGAGCACGCCTGTGCTACTAGCTTATGGTGAACGTGCTGAGTTGGAGGATGAGCAGTATATCAGCTTGAGCAGTAATCTTGAGGGCTTGGTGATCTTGAAAAAGGTAAGCTATTCTCGGTTCTTGATTGAGAGGTGGACGAGCGCTAATAATGGAACAGAACCCGGACTGGGACAGCGGAAAGAGCTAAATGAAATGGATTATGGCGCATGGATGTAACTGTATAATAGTCTCAGTAATGGCCTCGAGGAGGATCATCAACTATGAAAATGATAGATCCCGACATATCAATAATTATGTCCTTTAGCTTGGAATGATTGCGTGATTTTAATTGTGGCAAAATTTATTTCATTTATCAAATCTCTGTAAAATGTGTTAATCCATTCACTATCAGCGCCTTTGCTCTGCAAGTACATAAAGTAGCCACGCGATATGTTACACCCCTTGCAACGAGATGTTAAGAACCCCTATTTCCAATATGATACTCCTAACAAGAGCCTTCCTACTAAACAAATCAAAGCCCCTGGTTTGCCGTCCTAAGCACAGCTTTCTACCCTTCTAACACCGCTCGAAAACTCGATACAACCCCTTCAAATTCGCTACCTCGAGCACGCCACCTTTGCTTAGCGACTTGGTAGCAACCAACCTGCTTTTAAAAGCCGGAAACATAATATCCTCCAACACGCGCCTAACCTCTTCCCTCCTTGCTTTTACCTCCTCATCGACTTCTTCCTCCGTTTCCGCTGGACCTGGGCTTGGTGGTAACTGCTCAGGAGCGTAGAATGAGGCGAGCTCGCGGAGGAAAGTTTCAAAACACTCTTTCTCGGATGTCCATGTTACGAAGGGACCCAGACGGAGGAGAAAACGCGGGAGTTTGGCGAGCGAAGGCGTATAATGTTTCATGAGGAGGGGAATGGTGAGGAGATCTCCAGCAGGGGATATGCCCAGCGAGAAGTATTCTTCTAGCATTTCGCGGCGCTCTATCAGTTGTTCTGCAACTTTCTCGACGGCTTCCTCTACCTCAAACTCATCTTCCGGGTTTGTTGCCCGAGCTTTCTCATGCTCAGCTGATATACGGAGGAGGTCTCGAAGGGACAGAGGAGGGTCGAAACGTATGACGCCGAAGTTTCCGAAATGTGTGAGGCCGATCTGGTAGAAGTACTCCGCGGCGACCATACCGTAGTCGACGAGGAAAAGCTTTACGCCGCCTTGGATGGCAACTAGCCGGCGCCTCTCGTCGACGATTCCGACAAAGGTGTGGCTGGCAAACACTTCAGTCAGCCCATTGTGCATCTCATCGCGTACCTCCGCGCGTAGCTCTTTTACGGACATAAGTTGGCAAGGAACGAGCTTGCGTTCGGTGAGTGTATAGTCCTTGTCTAAATCCTGCGAGTCGGCTAGCGTCTCGGGGTCTCTTGTACGGGTTGTGGAAGATTGTGGGAGCATGCTAGTTATTGTGCGGACTTTGGGGTCAGTACGGACTAGGTTATTTTCATATGGTTTTGGTTTTGATTTAGGCGTGGCTTTGGTAGTGGCATCTGGCATTGCTAGGTCTGGTGTTGCTGCGAGTGGTACTCGAGCCCCGGGAAGCAGTGTTTGCATCATAAAAGTGCGGCTTGTGTCGACATTTGCAAGTTTGACGCGGATATCAGTGCAAATCGCTTCGATTATTTCATCTTCATTGAGAAAGTTGACTTCTCGTTTTGTGGGGTGAACGTTGACATCGACTCGTTCCGGCTCAATCTCAAGACTGAGGTATGTGAATGGATGTCCTCCTTTTGGCAGAAATGTTGAGTATGTCTGCTCAATTGCTTTCCTAATGTTTGTAGACTCAACACAGCGGTGGTTTATGAATAGCAACAGTGTAGTTTTCTTGACATGGTAATTTGCATTCGTAGTCCATCCACTAGCTGTGAAGCCCCATGTCTTGTCAGTCGAGGTAAACTCAATCAGCTCTTTCGCAACTGCCCCTCCATGAATCTGACGAATACGGTCCACGGTTGAGGAGTTTGACTGAGTTGAGATTCCTGCACTTGCCTCACCATACTTTTTGCAGATAAACGCGACGCCGTCGCGGTGGACAGCATATCTTCCCACCATATCAAGAATTTTGTTGTACTCGTCAGAAGCTGACCTAAAAGCTCGACGTCTTGTTGGGACATTATAAAAGAGATCCTCGACAGTGATCTGAGTTCCTGGACGACCAGCGATAGGTCTTGGCTCCGCACTTTGGCCAGGTTTTGCCGGAGCTAGGCGACCACTATCGTAATGGGCTCTGTAGGCACAACTAGAATCTTTCGTTCTAGTGGTGACTTGGAGGTGAGCAATATGACTGATACTGGCTAAAGCTTCTCCACGAAAGCCATATGTTCCGATAGTCGTCAGGTCCTCAAATTCTTTAAGCTTTGAGGTTGTGAAACGTTCACATAGAATTGGAAGATCCTCTCTCTGCAACTGGTTAACATGGATAAGCTGCGATTTCTATAGACGTACATCGATACCGTGACCATTGTCTGTGATCTGTAGAAGCTTGAGGCCACCCTCTTTGACAACAACTTCAAGAGATGTAGACCCAGCATCAACCGAGTTCTCAATAAGCTCTTTCAAGGCGTGAACAGGAGCGACGATGATTTCTCCAGCAGCAATCTTATTGACTACATCTGGATCAAGTGCCTGCATCTTATTAGAGGCCTTGTAGTTTTGGGTGTTGGTGAGTTTACTTTAATCCTTCTTGGGCCAGTGGCTTCGGTGAGCTCATCCGCTTTCCTTTTGACACCTCTTGGGCCATCAGAGGTTACCTCGCCTCCCTCTACATCCAAATCCAAATCCATAGGCCCAGTCATCTTTGGTTCGTGCACTTTCCTCCTATACACATCACATGACAAGGCGATGGAACAACAGACGGGTTGAAAGTTATACAGTCACCTGACGTATTGTTATGTAAGGTTTGGCTGAGTCGGATTCAGAATAGAAGGAGTAGCATATCATCACTGACGTGGTTGTTCTCTCCCTAATATATCTCAAACCAGGCAGTTTAGCATGATGACCATAGAAAAGATCAATCATTCATAACAGAGCGGGAGGAGGAGGCAAGTAGCAGCGAGTGAACAGCTCGTAGTTCTATTGGCCATTTCTTCACAATAGGTGGGGCCGCAGGGTCAACGGAAAACGCGTTCGCGTGCAACAAGCATTGTACAGTACATACATAACGCGTTTCCCCTCTCGATGCCGTCCATCAAGTATGAAATCGACCCCCAAATACTTTTATATGTCCTGCTAATAGCGTGTGTCCCTGCAGCAGTGGATTGTTCTCCTTGGCTTTATATCAGGATACACCCAGGTCTGCATGCAACAAAGGACCTGTTCTGTCTCGAAGATGTTGCAAATGCCCGACCATGAGCGACAATTGTTCAACCGGAACAGCCTTGGACAACACTGGGATCAGTGCAAGTGGTAACGAATAATGATTTTCTGAGAGACACGAAATGTGCAAGGTCAGAGCGAGGACTGGGCAGCTTCCACCATAGAGAGGACAAAGGCCATTTTACACGTTACTTGGTCTATGACACACTAAGAAATATGTTTCCTGCTTATTTCTTGTTATGTGGTATCAATAATGCGACACAATTTGGCTTCTACCATACAGTTTCAGCTGGTGAGCCCTAGTAATAAGTTTAGCAGCGAAAGCAACCGCCGGCTATAACAGCATGGTGTGGGGAGGGTTTACGGGTTATGAACGAACATTTGGATGCACATCGAAGTACCTGCCTGAGATAATCAAACAACGAGTGTGATAAAAGTATTGGAAACTTTAGATTGAAGCAGTCTATTATTTGCAGCCGAGTCTTCTATCAATAAGTGTAGCACAAATCCGCGTTTAGTGTCGACATAAAGTCGCCAACTGCACGATCATCAGCTAGGCTAGCCATAGGCATGAGATCCGTCAACGATGCCTGCCTTCCAGTGCCCGTGGGTCCAGCATAGTCATTGATTCGATTCTCTGGGTCCTCTTGTTGCCATAACCACCATAATCGGTCTACCTGTGCATGATGCAGGAAGAAAACCGGGTCTGGGAAGATTAGTACAGATACATGGAAGAATCAAAGAGTCAAAATACCATTAGGAGAGGTGAGTGGACCCATGTCGCCGTTGCTCTGTGCTATGGCAGTGTGAACCACAGCATGTGGTCGACTTTCTAGCTGTCCATGGAAAGATAAGAAATTATGGTTTGAGAAGATGTCTGCGATAACGGTTGAGTCGTACTGCCATCCTAACATCTCCTGAAATGGAGGATCTGCTTCTGGGATAGCTCGGAAGAAATCTCGCCGAATACAATGCGATAATGTAGCGTTTCCCCAATATGCTGGTCGCAAGCCTACGAATGGCCCGTCGGCAATACAATACTCGCCAGCCAGGCCAGTTCCATTGCCGCCCATTCCAAGGACAGGATCCCAAACTGCCGCAGATGCAGGTGCAGATGAGGATGCTACCCAGTCCCAATACCTGAATACGTTAGCGCGTTATTTCATACAAAAAATGAGATGGTATTACATGGCAGCACCGGTGTAGCCGCAGTCTTTCAGCGCAAGTTCGTAGACATGAATGAAGTATCGATGCCACGGTAAGAACGCAGCCACTCCATGAACTACAGACGTCAGCTATCGATTCTCTTGATTTAGAAAGCGCAGGTTGTGCCTTACTTTGCAAGTTCAACAAGTTGTGCACATATGCAAAATCATCATACAAGGTTGTGGGAAGCCCAATCCGCGACTCCTTTTTAGCTAGACACAGAACAGCATCTATATAAGATGTTCTCTCTGCTGCAGTAGCTGAACCCCATTCCTTTCTCACAACAGGGTTCGCGCATGCCGCTCGTGGGGTTGGGCTTGCCACAACAAATGTTGAGAGTCCCAGCAAAGAGACAACCAAACTTTTGAGGCAAAACATCTTGCAGGCTTCTGGTCTGAATATACCAGGAGGCCATCCTCCCTTAAGTACTTTTCTTTCAATACTGTTACACTTGCAGAAGCTAAATTCTGGTTCTGTGGGCTGACCGACTATCTCTAACATATCCAGGCATGTCATCCTCCCAAGTGGACAGGTCCACCGCCGTTGATATATTGTCAATCTGGCACGGCTTCCCAATTTAAGCCATTATACGTATTTACGGCAAATCGTTGCTCCAGTTTCACACTTTAGCCTCAAGCGAGGTCATTTAGGCTGCATATTCATACTTCTTATATCCATATTTGTTTATTGAGCTTAGATATTGCAAAACAATATGTAATACTTCCTTCCTGGTCCTTACGAGCCGTGGGTACAATGGAGCTAAAAGTGGCCATTGAAAATTCGATATCGAGTGGTTCGATGATTAGTAAGGTCAACATGCCCTTTGAGTATGCGAGAGGCTATTAAGTCACTTGTTTAACCTTAGTTGATTCGCAGACGCTCAGGCATCACTCTTATATTATATTATTTTTTGAGGAAGAGACAGCCAACCAGAGAACATGCCAAGATAGTGCGGTAGCATCAGACTTCAACGGCCATCACCGCTCTGACCAAGCTCCTGGGAGATTATATTGAGTAGGGAATATGATTGGTTGTCTATCGAAATTATAGCGCCGCCGGGAACTCGGAAACTATAACATGTCAAAAGCTTATCGCATTCAAGCATGGGTCACTCGTGATATCACACAAAACGTAACGGTGTCAGCAGCATTATGGCCAGCTCGTATAAGACTGATTATGCTCTGTAGCGGTATACCACCAGATATTCATCTCCATAAGCTTCAATGCTGCATGATCAACTCTCTTTCTTCACTGACATGATCCTGAGGCATGCCCCTGGAAAGAAGAAATATAGATGAGGATGAGTTGTGTTTCTAGAGTTTTGAATCGAGTTCTGAATAAAAGCTCATTCCATGACTATGGTAGCGAAGCAACACTGCAGAGCTGCATGTTTCAGTGCCACTTCCAGGGTATTATGTAGCTCGTGTACTTTTTGGGAGAGTCGCGAGTAGAGTTGTGAATATTACATAATTTAGGGCCCCATTATAATAATATAGAAAGAGCCCAGTATTCTAATGGGTATGCTAGGTCACGCTAACCTAATACTGCATATGCAGCTTCGAATTATGACATATTATATAAACTGCATAACAGCCATGACTAATATTAT
This sequence comes from Chalara sp. BL73, assembly GCA_918026815.1. Lineage (NCBI taxonomy): Eukaryota > Fungi > Ascomycota > Leotiomycetes > Helotiales > Chalara > Chalara sp. BL73. The sequence continues at coordinate 499,299 of CAKJVC010000061.1, read as the reverse complement.
GCATACTTTGTGTAAAAGAGCGTACCGTACTTGTGCATGCATAAAATATAATTATTTCACTCTAAAATTAGTCCTTCCAGAAAACCTTTGCATTCATGAGTTATATCCGGTTTCCTTGCGAGCTGCTACTGTATCCTAGAATGAAAGAAGAAATACTTCAAGATGTACAAATCCTTGAACCATCATTTCTAGATTGGTATGCGAGAGCTTTTACAAATCGAAGCCATCACAATGTCGTTTCATGGCTTTTTCACTTGTCATAAGAGAACATATCAGAAATATTAGCATTCTGATTCATGTGTAGGACTTGAGCGTTAGGTCCGTGTTGCACTGCACCACATTTTCGAGTTATCGAGTATTATTTGTTCAGGGCCGAAGTAAATCTTGACAAAGATGCGATGTCTTTGGTTTTGCGTCTTTCATGGACATCGTACTTGAGAGTCCGTCCACGTGTTATTCTTGCTTCGGAAATACTCTGTAACATATCGCGGCACGTCAGAAACTAGCTAATTTGCCGCTCACTCAAGCTCTGAAACATATCTTGCTGATGCAAATAATCCAGATCCCCGAGTATATTCCACTGATATGCAGCTCTCAGCTATGTTTACAGGACGGCACTGTTGACAGGGCTGCCGAAGAGCACTTTCGCATGCAACCAGGCGTTCAGCCGCAACGTTTCGTGAGCAACTCATTTAGAGAACTCTGCCTCTCCTTTACATGTTTGTGAGATACAGACGCTATCACTATCGCCGGCCACTCTATCTCCAAGGCTGCCTAAAGCTGGCCAAGCTCGCCGTTAAAGTTCATCGTAGAGCGAAGAAGGGATTAAGTTTCTCTATGGTCTTATGATGGGATGATTCGACGATACTTTGAAAATAATTATATCAACTCAATTCCGCAATAGTACCCTTAATCGCGGCCTGATGATTCCGCTCCAGGAAGAGTCCAAATTTTTTCTCTAAGCAAGATACCCTTTCCGCCTCAGATTTAAGCTCGGTGGCTTCGACCGTTGTGCTTTGTACTCGCTCCTTAAACTGCTTTTCATCTAATATCCGCACCCCTATTATGTCGTCCACTGTCTTGTCGTAAATGAACAAAGCGCAGAGTACTAGACGATCAGTTAGAGATGAGAATATGGAAACGCTGAGTATAATCCTCCATGTATAAGAATCAACAGGGGCCAGTATGTCAATGCAATGGGCTATAAGAGATAATGGCAAGTACTTTTACGTGTGAACCAGCTGGTTTTCCTATTTGAGACTGAAAAATTCATGACCTCAAAATCTCCTGCAAAGAACTCGGTCAAGCCGAAGCAATACATTGGTCTCCATTCATCGCTACTGGAGATTCTATGCTCGTATGTCCATAATCCCTGAGTAAAGGAGTTCTCATCGTTCTTGTATGTTAGGCGCATCTCGGCGTCGGTTGCGCCCCATTTTGAGATGCGACCGTTAATGAGAGGCAGTGGTCTTGTAGGTCCAGAACCTCCAAAGCCAACATCAACCGCATATATTGTACCTGAGATGCGTACTAGACTTACTTGATGGCTCCTGGGGTTTATTAGTACGAAGAAGAGGTTTTAGGGGTGATTGGCATGGGATGGGCAGTACCATCCACCGAAGCCTGCAGGTGTTGCGACTCTTGCTCCAGCCGAAACGACTTCATATCCAACTGGAAGATGTGATTAGTACCTGTGCTGCTGGAAGCGATGTGGCTGAGGGAGCAGAGCACTTCATCTGTTCACCAGTGTACAAGGACGAAATATCTCACGGGTTCGTAGGACTGTTCCAAACAGCAAGTTGAGCTCCATGCAATATCCGCCTCGTTTCCGTTCCACTATCTTGGAGTATACCTCCTCTATATCAATTGACACGCCAGGGTATATGGAATAATGCAAGGAGAGGTTCTCGAAAGGAACCTTTATTCTTCGGAGTCAGCAGGCAATCAGCGATCCGTATTTTTGCTAAAAAGGACTATACGCCTTAGGAGATACGACTAATACCAATGAGCAAACACGTACCGAAGATATCTGGTGCTTCATCAGCTTTGACAATAACTCATGATTCGCTGTGCCCGTTTGTAGTTCAACCGCGGGTGATTCCTCCGGCTGAAGCGCGATTCTGATTAAATAGGACCTGATTTGTTCTTGACTAAACAGGTACGGTGCCTCGGCCGAAGTAGTCATATTGGTGAAAGTGGAATAATTGAGTCTTGCAACGCTCTTCTCTCTTGGAATAGATGTCAGGCTCCGGCTTCGGCAATTATTAATGATGAGGATGATGATGGGCGGGATCTTGGTGCCAAGAATTTACGGATCTACAGGGTATCCTCATTGTGCGCCGCCAGAGGTCCGAGGGAGAAATGGCATAGACCAGACGTAGAAGCGTCGTAGTGCGCATAATTTAAAACTATCGATGAGCACAAAATATCATACATGTAGACAAGACTAGAAGCTTGCTAAGTTTAATGATGAATTGACCAGCTTCTATATTTCTTAGATAACAACAGGCTCAATTTTCATGCAATGGCTTCCAGGCTCCATAGTCATCTTCCGAATTTGCTCTGTCCCAATCGCCAGTTCTATTTAGCTTATATTTAAATAAAGCAAAAGTCGTCTTATGAACTTCTTATCTTTACTTTCTGGATTTTGTTCTATGACCTGAGTAACGTCCACCACCACGCTCTGCCAGCAGTTTTCGTTCATGAATGGAGCCCATAATTGTAGTTGGTCGAAGTGAAGATGTCTTTTTCAAGAGGAGAAAAGCAGACTGCCTAAATAATTTTCACCGTCGCCTGACTTACTCAGTATGATGTATAGCCAGTTAACCTCCGACAACCTACCACAAAATTACCCAAACATAATCGCCTGTGATTCATTCAGCCTTGCTTCCAATCCATAGTTCAGATCCAATAGATATCATCATTATCCACCCTCACCCCATTTCACAACCCTTCGGTATCATCCTCCCCAGCCGGGAAACATAGGAAAAAGGTTGGCGGAACCGCACAGACCAGAGCCAACAAACTTCCAACGGCCAGGTCCTTCTGCTGGAAATAGATATGCGGCACTATGTGTGACCTCTACTGACGAGACCGGGGTAAAATATCAAGTAGAAATAAAAACGAATTAAATATCTGATATCCAAAAGAGCAAGATGCCTCGTGCGGAAGACCCATGATCGCGTGGCTTTGCTATCTGCAGTCTACAGGCTCATCTCCCCATCACACATGTACGGCTAGATCACTCATTCTACCGTCACTCGTCGTTAACACCACACAAATTCATATATGCCATGAACTGTGGGAGAGTCGCAAATCTCGTGCTCCGGTACAACCATAAAGCACTCACAAACCATACAAGAGTGGGGACCTTCTTTCCCTTTCTCCCCTCCATCAGACCGCATCCGATATCCCGATTCGTCCTGATTTTTACTCTGGTCCACCCCAAGAGGCCCAGGATCCTGTATCTCACTTCGGCTTAGGATGCCGATGCTCGGCTCATCAGAGCGGTCGAGGCCGTTTAAGGCAGAGTGTTGGATGTGTCCCCCCTTCCTTCTAGGCAGAAAAGTGGGGTATGTTTAATCACGCTGATTCCCATTTATATTGCCAACATCTCCCCTATAAGGTATTATTCTATTGCCGTGTGATGGTCAAGGAGGGGAAAAAGCGCGAGAATGGATACGCTATTTGATGTGAAAAGGCATGATATCGAAGCATCCCTGGCGAGGTATGGACAGAGCGGGATATTGCTGTCGAGAAACCTCGAGGTCGTAGCTGCGTTGGTGGTTCTTGTGCTTACACTGGGCTATGGATTCCTATCCGTATCAAGAAGTGGGAAAGAAGAAGAGGTGATTATATTCTAAAACATCATCTATAACAAAAGAGCTTAGAAGGCTGATGCATATGCAGACAACCACAAACGGTTCCGCAGAACCTGTGATGGAAATAAGCCAGGTGCCTTCCGTCTCTTTTCCAATCACCTATGATCCCCAAGCTAATGCCCAAAGCTCTGGATCTACCCCATAAAATCCCTCCGCGGCTTCACAATCCCCGCTGCAACCATCCGCAAAGAAGGCTTCGTCCAGGATCGAAAATACATGCTCCTCGACCTCTCCGACCCATCCACGCCGAAACCCATGCTAATCTCCAAGTACTTCAACATGTGCCTCTTCCGCACCTCACTCTCCGCCACCGGCACCTCCTTCACTGTTTCCTACCACCCACCCAACTCTTCCGTTGCGACCAGCAAGCTAGAGCTAGACTTTGAGCCCGACGTCGGCAACCTCGACCGGTACCTGGTTCATCTTTGGGGGAGCAGCGCAAACGGCTACGACATGGGACCTACCGTCAACGCCTGGTTCAGCACGCACTTCAAGCTGCCTGTAAAGCTCATCTACTGGGGCCACTCCGCCCGGTTAGTCCTTGGGAACAGACCCGGACGACCCGCCTCCGAAGTGCCGGCCCCCAAAACCCTCCTCTCACAAGCGATTTCGCGGATCCCACTTCTTGGCCCCAAGCTCTCCCCGCCCGAAGACGTGATAGCGTTCAACGACGTCGCGCCTTACCTCATAGTAACCGAGGAGAGCCTGAGCGATGTGCAGAGGCGACTGGGTGATGGCGTGGGGATGGAGATGGAGGTGGAGAAATTTCGGCCAAACATCGTGGTCAGATCCTCCCTTCCAGCATGGGACGAAGATTTCTGGGGCGAGGTCAAATTCGTGAAGGATACGCGCATCATGCTTACAGCCAACTGTCCCCGGTGCGTGTCCATAACTGTCGACTACGACACAGGCGAAGCGGGCACTGGTCCCACAAAGGATGTCTATAAGTTGTTGACTAAGGATAGGAGAGTGGATACGGCGAGCAAATGGAGCCCGGTGTTTGGAAGATATGGGTTTATTGACTTAAAAAGTGAGGGAAGGGAAATCGGGGTCGGGGATGAGCTGGTGGTGAGTAGGCGGAATAGGGAAAGGACTGTTTTTGGTAGGTTGATGTTTACTGGCTGAGAATTGGAGTTGATAAAGACGATTGCTAATCGTGGGGTAGCCTATCCAGGGATGGGATCGAGTTAAGCAGATGGAAATGGAAAGAACCTAGTACGACAAGGATAAGGTAGACGAGCAGTTCTCGTATGGGTCTGTATCTTCAGGTTATTAATTTATCAATGCAAGGAATGGGCACTGTTGGCCGCAACTTTTGATCTCGTGACCTTCTCAATAGATAGTGAAGGAAGACATCTCAACATGTGCGATATACGCAAGAGCCCTAAAGAGCGAATGTCTAGACTACCTCCATTCATATAGCGGCCGTGATTCTCCTCCTAAGGATGATAGTGTTTCGGCTGACGACACCACCAGCAATATACCCTAACCTCTGCTATTGAGCATTTGACAAGATGCCCTACATTTGAACGCGTAGAAGATATCGAAGACGTACTTGTCTAACGTCATATGCGATGTACTCGTTATATAACAGGTGAGCATTGTCCACGTTCGTGTTACCAGGCTGCACTGTAGTATCCGGCTGCATGAGAAGGATGATGTTAGAATTTGGAATCAAAATAGAGGGTCTGGGTGTCCTAACCATTTTAACACCTTTCAACGATGGATGAACACATTCTGCGTCCTTCCAGAGACTTGGGCCAGTCATACCTTGACCCCACCTGAACAGAGTCAGCCAGCGTTCGGTCATTAGATGCAACAGAAATAGTAGAAGGTAGAAAATCGATATCCTTGCAAGCCAAAAAGTTCCAGGAAAAGAAATGGGAACAGGCATCCAGATATAGGAGGTGCGATTGTAGAGGCGATAGGTTCTACTTACGTGCTTGATAGTCCTTTCGCCTTGGCATCATTGCCTGCTTTGTATGAGGCACCTGTGAGCTTTTGCATTGGATCACCTAGTTCTGCCTCGCAAAGAAGCAACAAAGCGTTGCCACCCGAGTTATAAGCGCAGCAATAATTGGCCGATTTGGAACTCATGTCTGCCAGATAAATACCCTTACCAAACATGTAGCCGGATACAGGTGCCTCTGGTGGAGCAATGCGAAGTCCTTGACTTAAAATGCCACCGAAGTTAGTACATCGGGAACCGTGCCATAGGAGACGGCGATCTCGAGGCGGTCCAGCAAAGAGACTATTGTCAAACCGCTCTTTTTCTCCTTGACGCTCGATTCTGAAGATTTGGTTGACCCTGTAGTTGATTTTGTGCGTCGTGCCTCGAGTATTCAGAAGATAATCCTTCAACTCCTTGAATTCTCGACTATTGTGCTTCAAATGCGTCATCTCGTCGAGATTCAAAGCTTTGAACTGCTTGTCAAGCACATGGATACGCTCTGAGTCTTTCGTCTCGCTTTTTATTATATTGGAAGCATCCTTCATATCAGCCAAGCTCTCAAGAAGCTCCAATTCTCTCTTGAGCATCCCTTGGCTTTGGATTAGCGGCGGACGGTTACGACCAAAAGCATGGGGAATGAGAGAGTAGAAACTATTGCATAACTGCTCGTTAGCTGCTCCAAAGGAACAGCCATATTGACTTTGCGCTAAGGCAGGGCTGTCCAAAAGAGCAGACAAATCTTTCAATGCTTGATAACCTCGAGTGATGGTATTCTTGCTCAACTTTCCAAGTGGGAGTTTATTAACATCGTAGTTGAAGTTGTCCATGGTGGCGGCGAAATACTTTTGATCGAATATAAGTTGAAGGAGTTCCTAATTTAGCAGAATATTAACATCAGTCTTGTTGGCCTAGCTCTCCTTGACTGGGAATACCACTTCAAAAGCTACGTGCTCTTAAGACGTACGTGTCGTTGTAGAGTATGTCTAGGGGGTATAGAAGACCTAGTGGTGTAGCCCCGCAAATATATGCTTTTTAATCGGCACGCCAGTATGTGTGATAACAAAAAAAAAGTATGCAGAAGAAGGGCATTGGCTTCAAAATGTGACGTACCTGAACTGGCGGTGCAAGTGTCGACTCTACTGGGTCAAGATCTTCAGTTTTGACCTCCTTAGCATCCTCATCGTCCTCATCCGTATCTGGTGCATAATTTCGCTCGAGAAAAGTGTACTTGTTTGACTTCGGATCTGCACCACGGTCCGCCCATGATAAACCAGTTTTACTCTTGAACTTGCTCTCGAATTGCTGCATGGCATCGGCGAAAGAACCATCTCCTGATACCAACTCATCAGAATTAGTTTCCTTGTTTAGGAGAGGCTTTAGGGTAAATATATTGTTTCATAGCTTATGGAAAATCGAGGAGGAGGGCATATACTCGGTCGGAAAGTTTGACATACCAAGGGTAGCACTTGCACCACGCTCCAGAACACGACCCCACCTTGTCCAAGTCTTGTAGTCTCCATTCGTGCTCCAAAGGAGCTGAATGTTGTAGAACTTATTGTTGTTGTTACCGATGTTCGTTTGATTGAGAGCAGCATCATAAATGACACCATCTTCGTTGCTAGAATCTCTGAATCAGCGACTCAAGCAAATGTAATGTTTCGTCGGTTTTGATTATTTCATTATTTTTTGATATATTCAAAGCAGGATGCTTAAATATACTCACATATATACTTGATACTGTGCGAGAGGGCAATATTCATCTAGTGGGATGTTCAGGTCCAAAGACTTGGCCACTTTAAGCTCGACGTCAGATTCGGCTCTCTTCAGCTCTGGCAACGGTTTGGTATCTTTTTCTGATTTAACTGTGGTTGACTTGCTCGAGACTGTGGCTTGAGAATATCAGTCTCTCCCGTACTTAAAATTGTAGAACATTGAAGAGTATTGGAACTCAAAACGATGAGACGTACCAATCCTTTTTTTGGGCTGAGACTGAGAATCATTCTCGTTGTCATCATCAACTAAGTCAACGGACGCGATGCTACGTTTCCGGGAGCGGTCGACCATCGTATCAGTTGGGATATCTACTGAAAATAAGTTTAGGGACATTGTGGGTTTGGATTAATATCTCGCAATGAATGAAACATTCGACGCAATGCGTGATGCTCCGAGAAATGGCTTACCGTTGGTAACAACGGGGCCAAAGGCGTAAGAGTCCTCAGTCAGTCTTGTGGATTGATTCATGCATTCCTCCAGCCATGCAAGTTTCACAATAGGAACGCTTTGTGACTGGGCCTGCTTGACCTTTGACGATGGCTTGGCAAAGTCGGCATCAGTTGTGATAAGATGGGTTGTGGATTCGTTAATTGCTTTTGCCAACGATGCTCCCAGCGACACGATGAGCTCTTTCTCGATCACAGCTTGCGAGCGACCGGGAAACGTGCCACTTAATGCAACGATACAGCCTTCCAATGGCAATGCAGGCGTAGGAGCAGCCGCAGATCTCTTTGGGTTCTTTCTTGGAGGCATTTTTGTAGGATGGATACGTATGGATGAGGGAGGAGAGTGTTGAAGTGAATTTGAAGAGGAAGAGGAAGAGGAAGAAGACGAATGAAACTGGATTGGAAAAGGAGGAGGAGGAGGGGGAGGATGAATCTAAGGATGAGAATGAGAATGAGGGGGAAGGAATTGGTTGATTGTTGATTTATTTATTTATTTATTTATATCTTCTTTCCAACACCAAAAAATCAAGCCAACAAGACTTTCCTTCTAGGGAGCCAATGGAGACCAGGGGGTGCAGGCAGCGACGCGGAATGGCAGGCACGACAGGCAACCACCACCTCACGAACACGACGCGATATCACGTGATGATTGATGCCTTCGTGGTTGTTGGTGTGACAAAGAAAAAGGAACCAACAATAACCACCACCAAATGTCATGTGTCATTGGGAAGCTTCCTCTTTTTTCCCCGTTACCCACTATCTTTTTGTTTTCTTGCTTTTATCTCAGACCACATCCATGCCCTGGAGGTAACCCACCTGATTTCAATCCTTCATAATCACCTTCATCTTGCCATTCTAGCGCACAAAAAGTTAACTTGAAATTCCCATGTACGTGTTTCCTATATGCAGTCCACATTCTGGGAGTACACATGTGCTTACGATCACTCCAGATATTCCGAGTTTGTTCAACTTCCAGAAAATGGCCACTAGTTTTCTTCTCAGTGGACCACTAGAAGTCTTGCTTCAGATCACCGCCTACCTCTCAACATCAGACTATTGCAGTCTCCGGTCAACATGCAAAGGAGTCGAGGAAACTCTATTCACTACTTTCGCCCTAGAATTCTTCCAGAAAAGGAAGTTTATGTTCACAGAGTTCAGCTTGCAGGCCTTGATAGACATCTCAAAGTCTAGATTCTCAACCTATTTGACTCATGTTATCTTTGGCCTGGAGAGACCACCTGCCCCCATGCAAGCACTCACCGCTCCTATATTGAGCTCTCTCGGCACAAATGATATACAGATCCGGTTCAATCACCTTCGTTGGGAGTATATACATCATTGCGATCTCATCTCAAGTAAGGCAAATATTTCGTGGTTTTGAACAGACAGGTTTCCCGCTACAACATCTCGCATATGGTGCTGACTCCGAGGCTTTCGGGTACAGATAACCAAGAAATAGAAATGCTCGCGGAAGCATTTTCGAACCTGGAAAGCCTTCAGATAGTTGGCATCCGAGACTTTGACTCCCCAACCCGTCATCGCGATGAGCCTCCCAACAATGTATGGAGAAGCTATGGCGCCTCCACCTTCAAGAGAAACACCGGGGTCGCCCTGTTTATCCCGCAGAGTAGGCATGATGCTAATGTGGACTATCGAAATGGCCAGATCCTCTATAGCTCTCGAATATTCTCGAGCGTATTGCGGGCTCTCGGACAAGCTAACTCCAAGCCGAAGAACCTGGAGGTAATATTGAGGCAGAGTGCCCTCACTGACCAGTCGTTCAGCATCCCGAAATGGACCCAGTCCAAAATCTCGCCAGTTCTACGACATTTAAAAGCGGCATTTTTGGACCTGAACTTGGAGTCGTCTTCGATGTTTGTCGAAGGGGATAATGGCAAAGCAACGGAATGCCCCGCCTTTCTCTTACGAGGTTTCCTACATAGGATATCGCAAGTAGAACATCTTCGGCTCAACTTTAGCTTTTCTGACCTAGAGGGTCATGCTACAGACTTTCTCGCATGGCTTGCCATGCCCTATACCACCATCATGCCGAGTACTTCGGCAGACATTCCTCTTCCCAGGCCTCCGTCGCCCGTTGATTTTCATAGCCTGCGCCAACTAGACCTTGGCAGCTTGCAAACAAACACAACCACATTGCTTGCAGTTTTACGAAAGTTCAAATATAGCCTCCGCAGTCTTAGCTTGCACCGAGTCACTTTGGTAGCACCTGCCTTAGCACAAGCCAAAGACAAAGAGAATATATGGATTGGATTTTTCAATGAGATTGCGGACTTCACACTATCCATCATATCATTGTCGAATATATCTCAGAGGTATCTTGGCACAGGTCTTTTTTACATCAATTTCCTGCATCGCTCCAGCCACTCCATGGTGAGACCTTCGATGATGACATGGCGTGGGTCTGATTTCTCACGTGATATAAAGGAGGTCACCGAATCAATGTTCATTCACTGGCCACAATTACGGAGCGATAGCAGCGAGACTGACTCTGCGTTCGAATCTGATGTAGAGGTGACGGACGAGGAGGGAGGATCATCCGAAGACTCCTGAGCTATTGGAACTTAGCTAGCAAGTGCACACTAAATCGTACATTCAACCAATCCAAGTTTATTGAACCGCCCCCCCCCCCCCCTCTTCAAAAACCAATACTGAAAGTGTGAACTTGGCGCGATGTAAGAAGTTGGACTTGCCTGTGCTTCTCCACTCTAGAGTTCACAACCTACCCCATCCATTTGGTGCTTGAGAATGTGTCAACCAGCCAATGGCCCAGGGCTAGTTTGCCGCCAAATCTACAATTTTTTAGCCAGGACCTACTCGGAGAGGGCCAGGCCATCCTTTCCATCAAATAAATCCATATTCTTTAGCCAATTTTTTAATGTGAAGGCTGATGTCGTCAACGTTCCACGGGCAGATGCACGATTCAGCTATGTATTTGGCACTACTGTACATAATAATCACCGCACCATTGTGATTTGATCTAAGCTGACAACTGTGGTTTCGGTCATGACCATGATAGACCGCGCAGCGTTCCATCGCTTCTGCATCATAAACCGCGCGATGGAGCGTGGAAGAAGAAATTGGTCGATTTACAGACAAAGTCAACTTTTCTGTATTTAACCAATTATAGGATATTCTTATATCTCTCCACGACTTACATGCAACGTGGCACAGCAATTAATGCCGCCTAGGCTACACCTGTTTTTGCAGTTTTGTGCCACCGAAACATCATCGCCAGCCTGAGCAACAATCGTCTGACATTTCTCAATCTCACCTGGCAGCTTGCCCGGCAAAAGGCGTGAATTTTCACAATCCCAAGACGATGCGCTAATAGAATCCCCCCCCCCCCGCGGCAATTAAATGCGCAAAAGAAGCCGAATCCTGTGTGATCCTCACAATGAGCCCCCCGAGCGAAGGACAGAGCTCGAAATCAGAGATCAAGCCACGGAACGTCCTGCATTGGTTCAGAAATCAAAACTTGAACGCGGAAGCCAACCGTACTTCCGATTTCATGCTTGGGAGATGGCTGACATTGCAAGAGCAAATGCGTAGCCCGAAATTCTGCTGATGAGAGTTGCTGCTAAGGGGGGGGGGGTTGGTTCTAGGGTTGTAGAGTTGATCAGGAAGGATGATATTAGCTATGTTTTTTATGCAAATATCGACCGTAAAAGTGGATGGAATGACAAGGGATCTCGGCGTCTATAATGAACTGGAGAAGGAAATGGATATACGGCCTGTGCTGCATCGTAATCGGACTCGATTAAGCCTGGCGTGGTATCATGAACGGACGCCTAAACAAAGCTTGGATGTTTCGTGGAATGGCCATTTGACCACCCAAGGCGATATCTATTCGGAGGATACGGTAATGGGCTTTGTGAAGCCACTGCATGAATCATTCAGTGAGCTATCTACTAACGGCGAGAGATTTAGTTCTTGGGCTAGCCTGACTCGGTGTGGTAGCAGCGTATCATAAGAAAGACTACACTTGATGCATGCTGGAGAAATTGCAATTGGAGTATGATGAAGATATGGCTTTCTTAGATGTTGAAGCTTATTGGCGGTATGAACATGCTTATCTAGGCACTGTGACTGTCTATGGTTATGCTATTGAACTCTGGGAGCATGAAGCGTTCTTCGGTAATTCGTCATTTTGGACGATAGATAGTATGACCTCGATTCACGAACTCCCAGAGCTCCATCGTAAATGTGTGCGCCGGCAGCCGCATGACATGTAGACTCGTAAAGTGCAATTGGGTCATGATGCAATACAGGACTGCGAGGAACTTGTAGAGTTTGCAGGTCCGCTACAGTGAGTGCTTTTACAAATTACCCTAGGGCAGACTGGAAACGGGCTGGAGACAGTTGTAGCTGATATTGGTAGGTTTGGAGTTTCATCACCCTCATTTAATATGAATTCGCTGCACAGATTCGCCACCTTCGAATGCTGCTTAATCGGAAGGAAATATTTCCTCATGTCAACGGTCGACTCTATGCCACAGGTAGATTACACAATCCTGATCCACAAAATGAGATTAGACAATGGGCATTCTTACTTCAGATAATCCTTGTCAAAGAGTTAGGAAGAAGGCTAGCTTCCCCCGATTCTCACTGGAGCACCAACGATTTTACGTCACGGTTACTTGCCATACTGATTATGGCGGATTAGTGAATTAATAACGTTAGAATTAAATAAATAAACATAAATATGACCAATAAAAAGAACTCAAGCCACATTAAATCCAGGCTCTTGAGCCAAGGCTCGCTTAAGGGCAAACCACCCCCTTTTCCAAGGCGCATCGCCATTTCCTCCAGCCTCATTTTCCGATTTAACGGAAAACAAATCTGAAGTGGCTAACAAACCAGAAGAACAGATGACCGAGAGGTCCAAGGCGCCAGGCCCAGGTGGTGCACTAACCTGACTCAACTTATGCTGTGAGGATATTACTAAGCCTCTGAAGCTACTGGGTGGGTTACGCATGCAGGGTTCCTGGTCCTCGAGAGAGGGGGTGCGTTCGAATCTCACTCTGTTCAAATCCTTTTTTTTTCTAGTTGCAAGCGATTATAATGTCTGCAGCATAGTGAATGGACCACAGACTTTGCATGATGGTAAATGTCCCGTTCGTTTTATCTCCGTCTAAAAATTTATCCCGGCCATAGCTTGTACAGTTAAAGTGTTTCCATCCCCACCTATCAGGTAATTGATAGGAGTGCCAACGATAGAGTTTATGAGCCTGCGTGATCTCAATTACCTAATTATTGATATTCTCCTAGATCTTGCTTGTTAATAGACCCATGAGCCGTCACGCCTCCTTCCTCCCTATTGAGTAAACTCTGAACAACCGTTGCGAGTCTCTGCACACCTTCTAGTAGATCTGCCTCCGCTTCATAAGCGAAGCACAACCTCACTGAGTTCGGGAACTTAATTCTTTCATCTCCCCGTACCTCAAACAACTTTCCTGGAGCGATAATAAGATTCTGCTCCGCCTTGCTCTTCACAGTTAAGATATCGGCATCAACATTCTTTGGCAATTCCAGCCAAATAAAATATCCACCGAATGTGTTATTTCCACCTACGCTACCCTCTTGCGCAACCACACCAAGTGGCACGAGATGTTTCTTCACGGCATCTGTTATTACAGCATGACGCTTCTGATACGAGGGCTTAAGCACTTTCTCAACATGATCTGTTAGTGCTCCCGAAGAAAGCAGCGAGTCAATAATGGTAGCAGTCAGCTGGCTAGGTGCTCCTCCACTTCTACTACTTCCACATTGGCTTACCCCGTATGTGAATTTTGGCGTGGCTTCCGTCCAGCCGGTTCTCACCCCAGGTCCTACAATTTTCGAGAATGAACCGTTAGAAACAGCGTTTCCAAAGTCATCGGGACCCGGACGAGGCTCTAGCGTGCGGTCGACGTCAACTAGTCTGGGAAGCAGAGCGTCTCGGAGTGTTGTGGGCGAATTAAGGTAAGAGCCAGTGGGTACTGCTGGCCATTGAAGAAAGTCGTATACGTCGTCGGCTATGATCAGCGCGTCGTACTTGCGTGCCAGTCTAACCAGGGATTGACGCGTAGAGAGAGACATTGTTCTTCCAGATGGGTTGGAGAAAGTGGGAACGCAGTAAACAATGTGTTTGTATATCTTCCCCCAGGGTTTCGGTTGCTTGATAGTCTGAGATACGATTAGCATTTCATACAAAATTCAGTAAATTTGCTCGAGAGAGCCAAGCAGGATTCTTAGCATCGAGGAGCATCTAACTATTTCAAACGGTAACGATATTGCGATCGAACATGACAGCTCCGTGGGCAGATTTTGTTTTCTAGAAATTTTGTAGCACATACCTTTCTTTCGCCCTCCCTCTCCGCCTCTTGAATTCCCCTTTCCAATGCTTCCAAATCGATCCCTTCTTCTCCTTCGCTAACAGCCCTCAAGCGCAAGCCAGCGTCCCCAAAGATGCGACACGCCAAAAAATAGCATGGTGCAACCACTATTCAACATATTAGTCTTAGGTTGCAAGGATTAAATTCAATCGCTCCAAAGCCTCAAGGTTTCCTTAACAAGATCTTGGTTTGCCAAACACGCTCTTTGGACAACCTTCATGGGCTACTTCGATACAAATGAAAAAAAAACTCGAAAAAAAACTCACTCCACACCCTCGTAACGCCCGGATCACTAAAGACCTGCAGAAGGCAAGCTAACCCCTGGCTTGCTCCCCCGGAGATACAGACTATTCAACAAATTAGCATTATAGCCGGTGGAACGTCATGGGGGAGGGCAAAGACTCCGAAGCCGTGTTGGAAGCCGAAAGAGCAGGACAAGGATTCTCCCAAAACAGCCACGGAATCCCCTGTGCCACTCAAAAATTGTATTGCAAGAAATAGTCATGAAAATAAGACGAACTTCGTTGCGCGGCTCCATCCCCAGAACGCGAACTCGAACCTACCTCCCCACCTTCCAGTTCCCGTACCCGATTCAAGTGAAACTCAGAGAGCCATCTCGCGATCGACTCGCGAAGTGGCTGGTACCCAGGATCTGGGCCATAGAGGAGCCCAGGGACAACGACGGCAGGATCAGAGAGTGCAGAATTGGCAGCGGTTTGTATGGCGGAAGTGGGGAGGAGAGTGGGGGATGGCCAGCCTCGGAGTAGATTGATTTGTTGCTTGGGGGCTGCCATTGTGAAGGATAACGTATAATATCGATGAGATCGGACACTGCGTGGTCTTAAATAAGGTCGGAATAGGAAGTAGATTTTGTTACGAGTTGACATCGATGGGGAGATGGAGATCCAAGGAATGTGGGGGCGGGAACGATGGCGAGCTTCCTGGGATGTGGCGGTTTGTGCAAAGTTTTCATATGAGATTGAAGATTTTGTTTTGACCAAAACTTGGATGTTTACTTTCATGGTCAATATTATTATTTTAAAGCACGAGGCTTTCGAGGAATTCAATCACGTGGTAGCATAGTGTGTCTCTTGAAATACTTAGCCGTTTTACTAAGTTGAAACGTCGTATTTTACGAGAACTGCACGTTCACATGTTAGAATAATAGAAGCCTACAGTATCAACAACACAAATATGTTTTCGAAGTATTTTATTCATCAGCTCGCATCTGGGATTTGGCAAATTAGCCTTCCCATAGAAGTGTACAAGCAAGCTCGCGAGATTTGCAATGAATATCTCCGTAGTCATCGACTGCTGCTAATATTGCATATCCGACCCTAACGCGGTCATGTTGAGCCTTATTGCTCTATTGTAAGCCCTATGTAGGTCCTCATATGCAATGAGTGCGAATGGCCATCCGTTGAGCCTCTATTTGAAGCAGAAATGACCCATGCACCCAATGTACACGCCATATCGAATTCCGATACAGCCGGCGAGGAGACAGACATCCGCTCATATTCAGTTACAAGGTGTAGTTTGCGGAAAGTGGGGAAATATTGTCGAAAAGAAATTGCTATCGAGTACACAGGAAGGTTGCCCTCACAAAGGGATCGTACTCCTTCCGAAAAGTTTAGTATGACACTCAGAGGTGCCATCTGTGATTTGGTTCTCTAAGAGCCAAACAGGAGTTTATGCGTTGATAGGTGCTGGTGCTGGATATTTGCTCCAGTCATATGAACTTCCGGCCTCATTTCCTCGACGACTACCACGACCACGAGTATGAGAACCTGTTGTACCATCATTGTTGGATCCTCCAAAACCGCGGCCGCCACGACTGGAGGAACCTGGACTCTCGGTATTGGATGGCGAGAATGCACCTGATGAGTCTCGTCCTCTGCCACCTCTAGAATGTCTAACATTGGCCCGATTTCCACGCTGGCCACCTCGAGGCCTACCATTGCTCACTTGTCGTTTTGGTGGTACAGTGATAGACTTTTCGTCGGTCTGTCCGGGAATCTTGATAATGACGGTCAGTCCAAATTTTGCTTGCTGCTTAGCCTCTTCGTCATCGGCTGCAAACGTGTTGACTGAAACGATGTTCAAAGAATTGTGCTTCTTGTTGATCTTCGGAGGAGGAGCCGGAGACCAAGCTAATTCTGGCGCAGAAGTTGGAACTTTGATCACCGGCAACGAACCCATCTCTTGCTCTTCAAAGCATGATTCTGCAGGGGGTTTAGAGTAGACAGACCCCTCATCTGCAACTAAATCACCGGAAATTGATGATGGTAATGAGACTGTAGCCGCAAACTGTGTATTGGGAAGCTCCAAAGCATTCTTGCTTAAAGAGTCTACAGCGGAGGGCTTAGATGTTCTTTTCTCGCTGTGGTCAAGTAGTTGGTTGAATTTTTGCTGCCAACCATTGGGGGGCCCCGAGATACGATTACCGTGGCTTGGCTCATTACGAATGTCTTGACTAGGTCGTGAGTATTGAGGGCGTGCTTGATTATTAATTGTTGGCCCTGTAACGACGGAGGCAAAAGACGCTGGCTTTGGCGGGGCTACTGGAGGTAAGTTTGATGGGGGCAACTTAACAACAGGTTGTGGTCCAGGTAGTGAGACATGCGGGTGCATCGCATCGCCATCAAATACAGGATGCCCTGCCTGGATAGTATCGGGAGGGGGTGGTGAAGGTGACTGAGACCGTGGGAAAGCGACATTAGTGCCATCCGTCTGAACATCACGGCTGCCAGTTGGGAAGAACTTAGAGGTCCGTCCTGAAGATGAGGGAGCCACCACATCCGTCTTCCATGTATTGCTGAAGCGCGGCTGAACAATGTCACTAGCATGCTGTACTGGTTCAGGGTGATGCTCTTCGAGGACTGGTCGTTGGCCAGCATCCTCTTGTAGCTTCCAAGGGGCGGCGCCATCATATGTGGTGGATACCTTTTCTTTAACAGCATTTCGAGTGCCATCACTAGCTAGGCTTACTTTACGCCAAGTTTCCTTGATCTGTGGTTGAGCAACGTCTTCAACAACCCCTTGCTCCTCCAGGTCACGTCTGCGCCAGCGCTCGGCTTCAGCCTGTTGAGCGGCAATGTTATCTTCCCTAACAAGCTTCTCTGGTAAGTCAGCCCAGCCAGAAGCAGCGATTCGTTGTGCCTGGGTTGGTGAGAGGCTAGCTGGTTGTCTAGGGGGCGGTCCAATGGGGGCTGGGCGCGATCCGTAGTGGCCACGTCCTTGTTGGTATTGGCTATTACCGCGAGGTGGGCCAATTGGTCCAGGGCGAGAGGCAGAAGCCTGTATATCTGAGATTCTGCTTAATTCTGGATTGAAGGTTCCATTGCCAAGAGTTCTGTCGCTGCTCGGAGGGCCCCAAACATTTCCACGAGTAGATGATTGGTTTGGTGGAGGTGCCCAAGGCTGATAACGTTCTGGAGTGCCGGATGCCTGATTTTGCCATGGTTGTGAAGCACGATTGTCTTGAGGCACAGACCCTGTAGGAGGCCCGCTGGGACTCGGTTGTAAGCCGTTAGCACGAACATCCGGGTCAGATGGTGTGACTGACGTTGACTTGGATACTGCAGGCACAGATGGATTTTGTTCAACAGTGTTTGGGCTCCTCGCCTTTGTTTCGGCATGTGCTTCTTGCTCAGGCTTGGGATGGACATTAGCCTCTGCAGTAACCCGGCTTTGAATTTGAGTTGGAACAGATATCTCCTGCTTAGAAGGTTCCTTCTTGTCCTTCTTCTTCTCCGGTGGCGGACCCATCGCTTCAAGCTTGAGACGGATACGTTCTTGCTTGGCTGCTTCTTCTCGTGCCTCTTCCTCCTGGCGACGTTTAATTGCCAGTTCGCGCGTCTCTCGCATAATCTTCTTCTGAGCCTCCACGGGATCTTCGAAGATTATAGGTGGTTGGTTGTCTACTGCTGGGGTAGTAGGACCGTGAGTGGCTTGCTGGCTGGGTGGATTAGGATTTGGTGCACGAGGCTGCCATGGTTGGTTCTGGTTTTGGTGACCACGTGGGAACTGACCTGAAGGTGAAAAGTTTCGAGGCGAGGATGGTGTGTCGCTTACCGCAGCTAGGGAGCCTCGTCGGACATTAAGCATATCATGAGGAGGTGGTATGTCTCCTTTGCTCATGCGCCTAGCAAAATGCCCACTGCCACCACTGAGGTTAGACGACGTCCGCCGCCGGTTGAAGCTACTATCGTGACGATGAGTCTGAAATGCCGGGGAGGGTTCTGCTGGCCCATCTTGCTGAGGTGGTCTTTGAAGAACAGCAGGTTGACGATGGTGTTCATTTCTTGAACCTCGCCGATCATTAACGGGCTCGTATCGTCCAGATTGTGAATTAAATAATTCCCGGCTAGTATTTGCCTGCCCTTCTCTCCATGATCGACTAAAGTCATCGGCAGCAATTTCCTTAGCTGGTGGAGCCGGCATGTTTTGAAATCCGTGGGGATCTCTCTGGCTGAACCGGCTCTGTTGGGGCTGTTGAACGGGGATATCAATCACAACAGGAGGCACTTTGTCTACTGGTGGTAGCGGTGCCCAAGGCGACTTAACAGGCGTTGGAGGACCGGGGGGCTTTGCTACTAGAGTAGGCTTTTCCGCAGCACCTTTTAAGACAAGACCTGCTCTACCTCCGAATCCACTTGGCTTCACACTTGGTGAAGCAGCAGCTTGTGGTGGTGCTGGGGACTTGGGCTTTACTATTTCTACAGGTTTAGCTTCTTTAACTTCAGGTGCAGGTGTAGGTTCACGAGCAGGGGTTTCGTCTGCTTGCGGGAGGGTTATCTTGGTACCATCCGTCCACTCAATTGTT
Source organism: Chalara sp. BL73 (assembly GCA_918026815.1). Classification (NCBI taxonomy): domain Eukaryota; kingdom Fungi; phylum Ascomycota; class Leotiomycetes; order Helotiales; genus Chalara; species Chalara sp. BL73. The sequence continues at coordinate 480,028 of CAKJVC010000061.1, read as the reverse complement.
TCTGGTGCCCAATCGTCGTCATCATCGTCTATGTCTGCCCAGTTCGCCTGCTTTCCTGGATCATCTGACTGAAGCCTCGTGGCTAAATGAATACCGTATTGCTGCTTCAGTTCTTCGTCCGTCATTCGTTTCGGCTCCGGAGGTGGTGCAGCTACCCAAAGTCAGTTCCATTTTGGAGATGGCATCAGTGAACCTACGTCTATTCTTATTCCATACAGCATTGCCATCAGGAGCACCGCCCGCCTTCCCACCATTTGCGCTTGTAGAATTTCGAGGTGCTGAGTCACGTAGACCACTCCCCGACTTTGCAACTAATCGCGGTCTAGGATTGGATGTTGTGGAAGGCCCGGCTGGTGCGGCGCTTGTACCACCTGTAGCTTTGTCTCCAAGTTTTGAAGGAGGTGGAGTCTTGGCTGCGAGGAATGTTTTGTTGACTGAGACTGATTTGAACGTTGCGATTTTCTTGACACTTGATCCGGTGCGCGTATGACCTTTCTCATCTTCCCCAGTTTTCGAGCCCTCCGCTTTCGAAGCTTCAGTATCCGATCCTCCATTAACGCTCGCCGACGCCGAGATGCCACCGGACCCTGTAGACTCTGTAGGCTGTTTGCTTTCATCTTTCTCAGAGGTTCCGTTTAGAAGAGGCTGGTGAAGGTCGGAGGAAACATCTTGACTCTTTATTTCGGGTGTGTTCTGCGCGCAATCAGCTGAGAGAACAAAAAGCTCGGGTTCAAGCTTTCCTTACCAGCTCATGATCATGAATAGTAGACGACGTCGCAATATTTTGAGCGTTGACTTCTGTTGCCATCATACGGTTGCAGGTCGTTTCGGGAGCTTCGCTGGCCTGTCTGATGACTCGTGGCTCTATTTGTTCGCGTTTCGGTCGTAGATTATAGCAGTCTGTCTAAGAAAAAAGGGTCGCGGGGATATGAGGGGCGACAAGAAGATGAATGAATTAATGGCGTATATTGCCCAGCGCAAAGTCTTTTGGGTTCTTGGGCTGTGGGAAAAATGAAGTATCATCAACAGGAACACAATGGAGCGGGCCTTGGCGCTAGCCTAATCGAGTCTAGAACAGTTGCGATCTGAAGAGGAGGCTGAGGAGACGCAGACTCTCTGGCTGAGAAGCAAAAGGCTGATCTTAGCATGAACTGACAACTCTTGATTCTTCTACTACAACCAAATATCTTTTATTAAAGCGAAAAGTAAAATTATTTCGTTAATAAGTTTATAAGATTGTTTCACAATGAAGTAAACAATGAAAAGAGCAATAACCATGTAGAAATCAGTCTTCCATTCTCAGCCACGAGGCACGGCAATGATCATTGGGCAAAGAATAAGACGACGTTCAGCTTTTCCTAGTACATTACAAAATTGCAATAAGGCTACAGTCATATATTATTACTGAATGAATTAAATGTTAGCCTAGGACTTTTTTTCTCAGCGGATATAGTTCATTTATGCTGGCTCAAACATGCCTTCAGCCTCGAGACATGACTCCATGTGGAAGGGTTTCATAGAGAAACGAGCTACCTCCGCTACTTCTTGTTAGTCTTTCTTTCTTGGGTTGATTCGCTGCTTCTTTCGAATACGACATCGGCTATCAATATTTCCCCATGAACGCTTCGTGTTGACTTAACTAGAAATGTGATAGCATCATATAGACGCGTTACCCACTTTGCCTTCACTCAGCGTTTGAACTGGAACAGTGCCACGCAGCTTTAGAGAATGCTGGCAAGCTATTTACTGTTAGTATTCATCTCTGAAAGTGAACTACCCTGATTTGAGCATTGCAGTGTTCTAATAGCAATAGGCTTCGAATTCCGAGTATTTATGGTTAGTAATGCTTTAGATCTCTTTTAGACCGACGGGTGTTCAAGTCAAGCTTTCCGCGGAAATCAGATGCTAGAGGAATTCGGTGCTATGCATCCCAAACGAAGGGCCAAGCGTGTGCCTTTCGCCAAGGGTATATTGCCGAGTCCAAATACATCAAGCCTGGTTGCAGAATCTTAACTACGACTTTGCATGGCACTTCCATCCTTTAAGCCACGGTACGGGCCTGTAGACCATATGACATATACTCCAGTGACATCACTTATGAGAATCCTGCTGCTCTGGTATGGTGTCTTCTATTGCTTATTTACATCACCCGCCTAATGAAACAATCCTCTTTTCTTCCATCCAGGCTCATCTAGTGAGCGTTATTCTTGTGGTGACCTATTGACGAGGATTAACTTGGGAGTCTGCTGAAGTAGGACCTCGAGACTTACGCAGGTGGAAGTAGTATGCTTGAGCGTAACCGATGACAACCAAGAAAGCAATGGCCTGAATGATAGCTATATTTGATTTTTTTAATCAGAAACAGAGCCTTTTCAAACAGAGAACCTGAGGGCAAAGAAACTTACGCTTGCCAGTAGGGTTCTTTCCGAAGTGCTTGGCTTGATATTTCTGGAAGATACCCTTTGGCTGAACCTCTGGGGCTGAACCTCGTGGCAGCTTCTCATAGAAACTAACTACGCGGGACATGCGGGCAGCATCTTTGGCGGCACCGAGACCCTAATCACAATCAGCCCTCATTCCTCTGATTCGTTGTGTCCTTTGTTGGTGGTTTGGTCGTGTGCTTGACGCGCTGTGCTTTGCAAGTGCCTGGCTATAGAGAACTTACAGTTGGAGAGGCAACCTTAGAAGTATTTAGTAGATGCATAAAAGACCGAGGGTGATACAACGGACGTACCTTAGGAGGAATAAGGGTCGAGAGAGCCCTGCGTGTAACGAAACTCATTTTGATACTAGAGGCAGATGTCAGCCCAATTGAACTCGCCAATTCGATTGCCTACAGAAAGAGTGTAGGTTAGTATTTATTACCTCGGGTAGACGTCGTGATGAACTATGTGAATAGAGATTTGCAGGTTGAAGGTCGTCGTCGCCAAAGCTGTTCCGAGAGAACCTCGCTAGCGCAACGCCAAGACATTTGCCGCTAAGCGCCCAACTTCATGATATTGGAAACAACTTGAGCTTCGTTCGACAATATACACCGGCAAAACACAATATGAGTTTACTACGACCTTCAATCGCAGGCCGACTACTACGAGCAGGCGTGTCAAATACACCCAGGGTTGTTCCTAGCGCTGTACGATGGGAGAGTGTCAAGGCAGACCCAATTGATACCCCCCTCGCAAAGGTTGAGGAAGTTCCTCAAGCACCCGATGCGGCCAGAAGTGCACCCTTCAAATATAATCAGCCTAACTACCTAACGGAAGCTGATCAAGCAACCTCGTAAGCCATATCAATATGCTGTACTCGAGAACAACTAATAAGTGACATAGACTATTCTCCCCAGTGCCGAAGCGAGTTATGAATGGCAGTGAAGACACAGATGTTCTCCCAGCAGCGGTCCTCTCCGGAGCTCCAACTGAACTTGAGGCTCGAAATGTTCGGTCAGTTCCCTCCCCAGGTGTTCACTCTATGTCTGACACCACCTAGTATTTACCGGCCAGCTAAAACCGCCACACAATCTGGAGACTGGCATGGACACCACTGGCGGATGGATTGGGATATTCTGTCCAAGGGTCACCGTTGGGAAAACCCTTTGATGGGCTGGCAGTCCTCAGCAGATTTCATGCAAGGCACACACCTCAACTTCAAGAGCAAGGAAGACGCGATCGCATTTGCGGAGAAGCAAGGCTATGAATATTTCGTGCAAGAGCCGAACACAAGGAAGTTTACGCCAAAGGCTTACGCAAACAATTTCTTGTACAGCGACAAGAAGCTGAAGCACATTCGGACGAAATAAATGTGGAAATTATGGGATTTGCGATAATGGGAGATATTAAACTGTATATAGTGGCCGAGCTTAAAGAAACCATCAAATACACCAAAGCACAATCGACCTCCTTGAAATTGGGGCAATAATTTGTTACGTAGGCCAACAGGGGGCCTCAAGAGGTGGGTATAATGATGAGTTGATACCGAAAATATATCTACAGCGCCTTCTCCCAGTTTGACGTTGGAGAATCTCAATTTTCAAGTGGAACTATAGAGCAGTTCGATGCTTTTTTCTCGCAATCTATGATCAATTCCTGTTAACAGATCATTCTACGCACTATAATTAACTTTGACAGCGGGGGAGTCTAGTGAAAAGAAACACATCGTTATTTCCTCCATCTCCTTGTTTCGGCTGCTGAACTATTGTCGGTTCTTCAGTGATAATTCTACGCCAACGACATCTTTCAATATCCTGGCCAATATGCTTGCACCTTCGTCACCAGCCATTTCACAATGGCCGCGTTCGTCTCACGCGGCTTATCAAAAGCCACCCAATGTCCAGCGTCAATCTCGACCTCGGTGAGACTCGTACAGAACTTCCTCATCTGCTCAGAAAGTCCAGACACACTGCTATCACACACCTGGTCCCACTTTGCACCTATGAAGAGGACCGGCATGGTTAGGACTCCTTCATTCGGCAGGTTCTGAGCATACTTATAGTTGACATCATGATTCAGATAATAAGCATTGGGTCCCTGGGTTCCGTTGTTCTTGATAGTATCGCACAACTTCTCATATATCTCAGGCTCATTTTCAAGCATTGTATTTTTAATATCAACTTCTGGCGCAGAATCCGCACTACCCCACCATCCCCCGACCTTTCTGAGAGAAGCGGTAAATCCCACCTTGCCGTATTGTGCAGCGCTACTCTTCCGATACAGGTTTTTGATCGTATTCCTTGGGTCTCGATCCAACGTTGCCGCACTCCTTTTGGGACTGTCAATATGGAATGCCATGTAATCCCACTGACCCAACGGGAATTCACCAAGAGGATAAATATTCCTATTCACCGTCGCAACAAGTGCATCCATACCAAGCTCAACTGTGCGATACGGCACGGTCATATATGATACAGCGACGCACTTTTCGGGATAATGGGAAGCAAACGACGAAACGAGCCCGCAACCCCAATCATGACCTATCCAAACCGCTTGCTCGCGACCTAGATGCTCGAGCAGAGCCAACATATCGGCAACGTGGCGCTCCAGACGGTAATCACGCACATCATTGGTAACGGTTGAGCCGCCATAGCCGCGAGTGTCTGGAGCCACGACACGGAAGCCTAGGGAAGAGAGCGCGATGATTTGTGGCTTCCAGGTTTCGGCCACGGCAATCCAGCCATGGAGCAGAATAATCAGAGGCCCATATTCTGGTCCAGCTGCGATGTAGTGTGTATGGCCGCCGTCAAAGTCGAATGTGTGGTCTTCTATGAGTAAAGTCATCGTTACTGTTGAGGCTGAATCTTACTCTCAAATGTGGTTGAAATAGAGTGAAGAAGAATGTTGTTGAAAAGCTATACATGTCCAAGAAATACCTGGCTCGGGTGTGCGGCTCGGTTAGTCTCCACTTCTACCCAATGATGCCCTGTAACTTATTTGATTTCAAATCACAACTGTGCGAAATGTCATCTTTCAGTTACATTCATCAGGTGCGATCTTGAGTGCTTTGTCAGAACAAGTTTCCAACATGGGTGTACTTCAATATGCCATATTAGAAGTATTTGGAGGACTAGATGTATATTGTTTACTACTCATTCTAATGTTGCTGAGAAGTCGATGATTCCAAAGTTTGTAGATGTTGATATAGGATTAGGGGCTTAAGCGAACACAAAAGGAGTGCGGCTAAGTTGTCCGGCACCAAGGTGTTGACGTCCTATTCGGCAATAATGGTTCAGTTGTTGCCTCCTTCTCATGTAGAGATCATAGAAGGATCCAGGAAATCAGTTATGAGAAATCTGTCAGAAAGCATTACGCATGTAATTATCGCTCACCAAGACACAAAAAGCCCAAATAATAAGCATCACGAGAAATTTAGCTCGAGCGTGATACATGACGGAATCACTTCAATTATAGTTATCATTTGACACAAGTGCGTCTGATGTTAGTGGCTCATGAGATATGAGAGTCTTCGGAGCCTTGAATTCTAGTCAGCGTACCTCATTTTCAAAAGGCAGAGTAAAGCAAATGGCATGCATCATCTTCGTACAACAGCCTCTCTTACCGTCTAGACAGAAGCTAACCCGAGTCCCCTTAAATTAGATAACGATTTTGCCACCTCTGCATTTCGGCATTCAAGGTAGGCACATTCTTACACTTATATAGATGAGTTGTGAAAAAGAGAGGGGGGATACTATTGTCATACGAGATACCGTCAATCGCATATTAACCTAAGTCTCTGCCTTGAATTCTCTTGCGTTCATCCCAGAACATATCACGTGTCCTTACCTAGAATAAGCATTCAAGGTAAAGAAAGGAGGCCGAACAATACTGTGTCCAGCAGATAATTCTAGGTACTTACTTATACATACCATTTCCAAAAACTAAGTAAATGCCTTGGTGAGGTTCCAGTCCTTCATTAGAACAAAATATGATTAAATTCCATACCATGTTATTCACCAGTTCTCAGAAGGGACTTCATGTAGCAGACGAAACGGTTCTAAGCGAGCCCCTGAACTAGCGTTTAACCATACAGTTAACCTGCGCCATTTAAAAAGATATAGCTCAGAAGGAAATGCAATTTCTGCATAGCGTACGAGAGCTCATCTAGAATGTCAGTGCGACTATACTTGACAGAAAGAATTAGCCTGAATGAAAGTGCCCTGTGACTTGAGGGGCATATTTTCCGCCAATTAGCAACTTCATCAATTTCCACGACGAGATGCCTGCACATGAAGTCGAGCACAGTACCTGATAACGGGTGATCTACAGCCGACAACGCTACGATGCAACCCTCCCCTCTTGTGAACTTGATGAGCTTGAGTGATAACCTTGACAATTTCAGCTTTCCTTCTCAGAAGATCGCATAATGGTTAAAAAATCATTTAAAGATCTCCAAGGAGTTCTACGCCATGACTTCTATTTCGGCTACGCAACAGCAGCCACACAAGTCGAAGGCGGCTGGGATGCTGACGGCAAAGGGGCGTCTATTTGGGACACGTTCGCCCACACCCCAGGTAAAGTAAAAGACGGCAGCACGCCTAACGATGCGGTACTCTCATATTACAAAGTTAAAGAAGACGCTGCTTTACTCAAATCGTATGGTGTCACAGCTTACCGATTTTCGCTATCATGGTCAAGGATCATACCGTTGGGAGGGAAAGGCGATCCAGTGAACGAGGCGGGATTGAGGTATTATGAGGAATTGGTCGACGAGTTGTTAAAAAACGGGATAACGCCGTTCGTGACGCTTTTCCACTGGGATACGCCGCAGGCGCTGGAGGACCGGTATGGCGGCCTTTTAAATAAAGAAGCATATACGCCTGATTTCGTGAATTACGCTCGAGTATGCTTTGAGCGGTTGGGTGACCGAGTGAAGCATTGGATCACGTATAATGAGCCCGGTGTGTATACACTTGCAGGCTATGCAGCCGGCGTTCACGCCCCTGCGCGCTCGTCGAACCGTAAGTTGAACGAAGAAGGCGATTCATCGACCGAACCGTTCATCGTTGGACACACAGAGCTCGTTTCACATGCATACGCTGTGAAACTCTACCGAGAAGAATTCCAGGCCAAACAAAAGGGTACAATAGGTATCACCTTACATGGCAATTATTCCGAGCCCTGGGACATAAATGATCCGCTGGATGTTGAGGCTGCCGAACGCGCACGTGAATTCGAGATAGCATGGTATGGCGACCCAGTCTACAAAACGGGCGACTATCCTGCCAGCATGCGCGCACAGCTCGGAGACCGCCTTCCTAGATTCACACCCGAGGAATCGAAACTTGTGCTTGGGAGCTCTGATTTCTACGGGATGAACTCGTATACAACGTTCTATGTCCGGCATCTTAATACACCGCCTCATATCGATGATCATTCTGGGAACATCGAAAAGCTGGATACGAATTCTGAGGGTGTGTCCAGGGGGCCAGAGAGTGATACTTATTGGCTCCGCACGGCGCCCTGGGGATTTCGTAAATTGCTGAATTGGATCTGGAAGAGATATGGTGTGCCGATATACATCACGGAGAACGGGACGACCGCTAAGGGCGAGACGGAACCAAGCGAGGCGGTCTTGAATGACACGTTCCGGATTGACTTCTTTGAAGGATATTTGGAAGCAATTGGAAGGGCCGTGAAAGAGGACGGGGTTGATATTAGGAGTTATTTTGCGTGGACTTTCACGGATAATTGGGAGTGGGCTGCTGGATATACGGATCGATTTGGGGTTACTTATGTTGATTTTGGGAGCCAGGAGAAGAAAAGGTATCCAAAACAAAGTGCAACGGTACTGAAAGAGCTGTTTCAGCATATGATAAAGTAGAAATGATGGTGCACAGATTATGCCTAGTAATAAAGTCCTTCTAGTTTTATCAATCTATAGCATCTGCAATGGCTCTACATGACATGATATCTTGAATAGTATGTCCACATAATATGCAAATTGCAGGCGTGACAATAATTTTACACCTCCCAACTCTTGAATTCGCTAAAGATTTCTCGAGAATATCTTATGCTTACCTTTCCCTTCAAATCTCACTAATACTCCATCAGGAAACTTTAAAACACCCTCCCCTCCAAGCTCCGACATCACAACAACAGGCTCCACAACCTTCCCACTCTTCCACTCAAAATTGATCTCAAACCCCCCTCTCGCTTTAACGCCATTCAATTTTCCCTCCCTCCAAATCTGTGGACAAGCAGGGAGCAAATGAACACACCCATCATGACTCTGAATTAACATCTCAATAATTCCCGCACAGCCCCCAAAATTGCCATCAATTTGGAATGGAGGATGATTATCTAGCATGTTTGGCAATGTCGATTTCTTCAGCAACAACTCTAGGTGTAAAATGGCAGTTTCTGCATCACCAAGCCGAGCATGGAGATTGATGAGCCACGCACGGCTCCAGCCCGTATGGCCGCCTCCATGCTCTGCGCGGCGACGGAGAACTACCGAGGCTGCTGTAGCCAAAGATGGTGTTTTCGAGGGTGTAATGGAATTTCCTGGATGGAGGGCCCAAAGATGGGAGGTGTGTCTATGCCCTGGCTCGACTTCTGTATAATCTTGCTGCCATTCTTGGAGCTGGCCAAACCTTCCAATTTGCATGGGTGGAAGTCGCCTTCGGCTTCTGGTCACTTTGTCTAGCAATTCATCTTTAAGTTGTAACTTAGCCACGCTCTCGATAAACGCTTCGAAGACGGCATCGGTAATTTGGATATCGATCGTTGACCCTTCGCAAAGCACGCCCTGAGTCTTGTCCTCATGCAAAAATGAATTCTCTGGAGATAGTGAGGGATTCGTGACAAGATATCTGCCTGACGCATCTTCAATAAGGTAGTCTATAAGAAATTGCACACAGCCCTTCAGCGCTGGAAATAATCGCTTGAGGAATACTTCGTCGCCAAAGAACTGGTATCGTTCCCAAATGTGGTAACACAACCATGCGCCACCAAGCGGCCAGACTGTACTGAGAGTCAATTCTGATCTGAGATTGACCTGCAAACTTACCAGTAGCCGGCATCCAACGATCCTGCGGATCGGTGTCCGCCCAAATATCCGTATTATGATGCGCTGCCCATCCACGACCTGCATTCAATTCAGCAAACCCACGGCTTCGCATGAATACATAAACATACACCCATACATAATCTCGGCTGTCTTTTTCCCGCGCTCAGCCATACGTTCCAGAAGATCAAAAAGAGGATCCTCACACTCAGCCAAGTTGCCAACATTCGCCGGCCAATAATTCATCTGTGTATTGATGTTGATCGTGTATTTTGAGCCCCAAGCTGGCTGGAAAGATGGGTTCCAGAGTCCTTGGAGCGTGGCAGGAAGTGCTTTATGCCCTGGCCTGCTGCAAGAAATGAGGAGGTATCTTCCGAAGTTGTAGTAAAGAGCTACAAGGCTCGCGTCCGGGCTTTGCACAAGCCTTTCATCCGTAGGAGTAGTTATCATCGGATTTGCTCCTAGACTGAGGTGACAGCGTCCATACAATGACTTGTAATCCTCAATATGCTTCTGTAGAAGATTCGGCTCTAGCAATGCTTTGACAGCTTCGGATAGTGCTATCTACAATATTCATGTCAGTCACTATTTTAGTTGAACTGAAGCATAAGAAGCCGCAATATGGTAAATATCTGTCTGGACAAGGCCCAGAGCGGGTTGCGAGGTATATTCGAACGCCAAGATTGCAATATTATGCTAAAAATGCTAAAACCATGGACTGATCGAGAATTACATACTGATTCAGGTTCCTTATATCTGAAAGTCGTCTGCGCTGCAATGACAATTGTTGCTTTGCAAGAGTTTACAATAAGACAGTTCCCAACAGCTTTGACAGTCCCTTCTTCTTCACACTGGACTTTCATAACACAACATAGATGGTTACTATCTCGACCGCCAGGAGTAGCATGCATAAAAATTGTCCCGTCTGTAGCGATAAGAGAATCAAGAAACTCATTGGTCTCATATTCTCGTTCGCTCACTCGAGTCAGTCGGACCGTAAATTCTATCTTTTTGGAAGCCTCAACTTTAATAACCAAAACATTGTCCGGATAGCTTGCAAATGCTTGACGAGAGTAATGTGACCCTTGGTAATCATACCACACATTCGTTACGGCATTTTCTAGGTCAAGATTCCTTCGATAATTCTTGATATCAGCTTCATCATGTCCAAATTCCAGAGTCAAAGTTCCTAAAGGCTCATAATGTCGCTGGCTATGTGGCGTGGCGAAGAACGCATGTCGTATCAAGGTTTCTGTCTCTTTACTATCACCCAACCTAATGAGTTGACGAAGCGCTTCAAGATACCTCAGCGCATCACGTGGTGTCCTATTTTGAGGGCCTCCATACCAAATTGAGTTTTCGTTTAATTGTAAAAGTTCAGTCGTCGTCCTACCATAGACCATTGCACCAAGACGACCATTTCCGATAGGGAGACTCTGTTCCCAAACCTTCGCAGGCGCAGTGTAATGCAATGTCATGCTAGGATCGGCCATTGAGGCGCTCACTATTCTATCGAGACTCTATTACGTCTTTAGCATTCCAAAACACTAGAGAAAACTCTCAAAATTTGCGATAAAAAGCTCCTCGATGTACAGGGAAACTCGGCTACTTTGTGTAACAGTGGACTGCCCGTCCTAGTTATATCGAGGTACCAATTTGAACTAGGGACTTTACAATAACGATTCAATAGCTGTTAGACCATATCTCCGATGCATAATAGAGGATATGCATAATCGCGATGCAGCTCAGTGAAGTGACAAGCACTCGGATAACCTGCTTCAATTCCACCAATACGGGGTGAGCGCTTGTTCTACCCTGCCATCCCAAATCCTTCCCCGCAAGAACACTTCTCTATCAACAGAAAAAAAACGCGGGGCAATTGTTATTTCCTCAAGACGAGCGGTAATGAGGACCGTAATTCCAGCTGGAAAGATGGGTCCATGTCGGTGCGATAAAATGCAAGGCTTTCCGCCTGCTCGGAAATATCTTTGTTTTGGTCTCCAAGCATCAAGTGTATGTTTGAAGTCGCAGAGTGATCAAAATGGCGACCAGAACGTATCCCGAAGATCTCAGGCATACAGAATCCAATGTCGACGACTATAAGCACTCCGAGGCTCTTATTGAGGAAGTTGTAATTGCTCGTCTCACTGAGGAGGATTTGTTTGCTCTATCACAAGAGTCTCTCCGTTTCAAATCATGGACGAGTTTCCGCCTTGGATTGATCATGTTTGTTCAGGGATGTAACCAGGCAGGCTATGGTATTGACTGGGCCGTCATATCGGGAATAAATGCCTTTGATCAATGGGTATGTCCCTTCGACCTTTGTGTCTGGAATGCTAAATAGTCTATAGCATGATTATCTTGGTTTTGGAACTAGTGGTGTAATCTATGGAACATTGAACGCGCTGATGACCATCGGAAGTTTTTGTGGCTCACCATTTCTTGCTCTGTCCGATGTCATTGGAAGAAGAGGTGTGAATTTTCTGGGTAATGCCATCGTAATCGTCGCTGCTATATTGCAAGGCTGTTCGACCAACATAGCGATGTTCATGGTTGGGCGGTTCCTCCTCGGTTTTGGTTCTGGTATGATGTCGAGTGCACAATATATGGGAGAAGTCGCGCCAGCCCACCTGCGCGGTCGTCTCGTAGGACTTTTTGGTGCTTGCTTCCAAGTTGGAAGTCTCCTTATGAACGGAGCTATGATAGGCTTTACCAAGATTGACAGCAACTGGTGCTGGAGGATCCCGGTCCTTCTCGAAGCTCTTTTCCCCACCATCGTTTGTTGCACCATTTACTTCATTACACCTGAATCGCCTAGATACCTTATCCTGAATGGCCAGAAAGAAGAGGCAAAAAGGGTCATTGCAAGGTACCATACGACTGAGGGTGATAACCTAGACCACCCCTTGGTCCATGCTGTGACGCAACAGATTGAGGAGTCGATCGAGAACGATCGGAATGGACATCAAAAGTCTTGGGACTACGGGGTATTCTTCACCAAGGGCGTCCGTTATAGGCTGCTCGTTTTGGTCCTCTACTCCATATTTCAACAATGGAATGGAGGTGGCATCATTGGGCAATATCTTGTTCCAGCTCTTGAGACCGTGGGTATTGACAAGTCTATTGATCAACTCGGAATAAACTTTGGCCTGACGGCTACATATTTTGTTTTCACCGTTGCAGGTTCAATCATTATCGACAAGTTCAAGCGTCGAACTTTGATCTTTGCTGGACTTATATCGTTCATCATTCTACAGACAGCGGCAACAATTACCTCCTGGCAATTTACCAAGACGGAGAGTTCAGTTACCGCAGCGCTCACCGTAACTTGGATATTCCTATTCCAGGTCTGCTCATCTCTGTTAATTGCCACCATGCACAATCTTTATCCTGTCGAACTACTTGCTTTGACCTTGCGAGCTAAGGGAATGGGCTTGTATGGACTCATCCAAGGAGCAGCAGGTACGGTACAAAATTACGGCATATCTGTCGGAATACAAAAGATTGGATACAAGATATGGTGTGTATACATCGTGTATAACGCTATCCAATTAGTACTGAGTTACTTTATCTTCCCGGAGACATATGGCTTGTCATTAGAGGAAATTGATGTGGTGTTCCAAACGCCAGGAGTCAAGCCGGTCAAGATGAGTCTCGATATCCAGAAGGCGAAAGAAGCGGAGGCTAGGCTGGCAGCGCAAGAACCAGCCCATGTGTCCACGTAGTGATTCTTAATTAGATAGTGCTCAATTAATCACACCAGGGTAGAATTGGAACAAGATGGCCTGTGTAGTCAAAAGCTGGAAAGGCTACATTATCAAATGAGCGGATGGCTATGAGAGCCTGGAGCAAGTGCCTCTGGTCAAGCTGCATCTTGAAATGGAAACTTCGCGTTGCCCTTGGTGAACTGCATTGTAGATAGACAAGTTTATACCATATAGTGGCAGAATTGACAATCCGGGTCTTGGATGAAAATGAAAAAGGAACCCTATCAATATCATACAATAGATTCAAGACACGTGTGTAAAGTTAGCAGGTAAAAGGAGATTGTAAAATAAAGACCCTTGAGATACATATTTCGTATAAGACTTGTAAGAGCTGAACAGAGATGAGCGCGAATGCGTAGAGTATGCAGGGAGGAGGTCAGGGTCAATGGGTGAAATCGGCTGAGGGTCGGGTCGGCAACCCCCCCCCCCCCCCCCCCCCCAGTACTAGTTCTATAGAGTTAAAGTAGTATGGTGAAAAGCTAAGCCGTTCAGGGTCTGCTCCAGGCACATTGCACATCACACATGCACACCGCGCCGCATTCAGATCAAAATCTTCTTTTACCCCACCATCTGCAACACCATGATTCACGGCCTCGATGCAAATCAACGCCTATAGGATCATGCTTGAATGCCACCCTGTATCCTTTTCCTATGCTGCTTGCGAAATCTCACTTCCCTATAACCCGATCCGACCCTACAATCAGCCATGTTAATGATACCCTGAGATTTCCCCACGACCCAGAACGATACCCCTGCCGCCGTCGACCCCATAATCCGGTCCGGTTTGGCTTGGTTCAGATCCATGGTGGTATCGGATCATCCTCCACCGCGGTTCTTCAATGAAAAACAGCGTTGACTATCCCCAGAGCCGGGAGGATGATGACTCTGCGATTGGCAGTGGCGAAGGGGGTAGTAACAGAACGAATACCAAACGCCCTGGCATGAGGAGCCGAAATGTCAGTGCACCAGGAACCTATGGGAAGAGTCGAGTAGCTTCAACCAGCGCGGTCGAGGAGCATAATGGCACCAGATGGGATGACGGCTCGCCAATCGCACGTGCCGTGCACGCTGCTGGAAATGTTGCTCGCGACTTCTCTGTGTCGCCTTTGGCACGGAATGACTGGATAGAGAGTATTCCTCTTAATGAAGATGGTCATATCCTGTTCTTCAAGTCAACAAACTGGGCTGCGAGTGCCTTGGGACCTGTGGAAACATGGAGCCTTGGCCTACGGATGCATGTATTTACTGTATTTGCAGACTCACGAGCAGCATGCATCTACTGGGGCCCCGAGAAAATAGCTATCTACAATGCTCATTTTGCAAAGCTCTCGGTAATTTGTATAAAACCCGCCATCAGTGCAAGTATATCTAACATGTCTAGGGTCAAGTTCACCCTCGTTTGATGGGGCGTAGCTTCCGAGAGTGTTTTCCAGAACTTTGGGCTGACATAGCTCCTCGATTTGATCAAGCGTGGGAATCAGGGATTGCTGAGTCGGTCTCGCGAATTCCCTTGTTGACAACGAGAAACGGTTACCCAGAAGAGACATATTTCACCGGCAATTTTGTCCCGATTCGAGATATTGACGGACTAGTTGGAGGATTTTATAACTCGACAATGGAAGTTACCAAGCAAGTCATTTTCGAGCGGCGATCCGCCATGTTGAACTTGATGAACGTCCCCTCGGGTTTGCACGACGGATCTTTAGACACTCATGTGATACCAGCCTTAAAAACAAACGGGTTGGACATTACGATGGCGCTTCTCTACAAGGTAGATGAAGAGTCTACGCTGGGAAAGACCCAATTGCTTCTTCAATCGAAGATAGGAGTGCCAGACGGCCACAGACTGGCCGCCGAGCAAGCTGATTTGAATAGCGCAGCTGGACTGCTGCCTCTTTTTCGGCAAGCGCAAAATGAAATCATCACACTACCTGTGGACGAGAGATTTGATGGCATTGAGTGGCAGGGATGTGGAGAGCCATCAAAACATTTTAGCATCTTACCGCTTTCCACTGCGGGGCGGCTCTTTGGATTTTTAGTTGTTGGAGCGAACCCGTGAGTAAAAACCTTTTCGGTGTTAGCCGTATGGATATCTTGAGACGGCAACCTATTTTATACTACAATTATGAGAACTAATTTCAATGATTCTTTTTGGTAGAAGGAGAAGAATCGATTTCGACCACCATGATTTCATGCAGAACTTAGCAGCAAAACTCTCTGCTATAGCTGCCTCAATTGTTAGTGCTGAGGAAACGAGAAAACGAGCAGAAAGGCTTGAGAAAGAGTTGATTGAAAGCGAGAGGGAAATTAGATATATGGCTCAAAACGCATCTGTAGGTATGCAGCATCTGTCTATTGATGGGAACATAATGTGGGCGAATAATCAATACTACGAGCTTACCGGCCATCGGCGTGACCAGCAGAGCTATGCGCTCGCATTTGCCGAAGTATATTTGGAAGAAGATCGGCCGAAGGCAATTAGTGCATGGGATCGCCTTATGAATGGGGAGTTTTCTGTGTCTGTTGAGCTGAGACTGAGAACTCGCACCTTTACACCGCCGACTGGAGACCCTGAACCAGCCTCAATATTGTCGTTATCTAATCCGTATATTGAAGATGGCAAGGTAAAGTCTGTTATGACTTGTACCACAGAGATTTCACAGCTCAAATGGGCTGAATCATTCGAAGCACGGAAAGCAGCCGATGCTCGTGAAGCCAAACGACAACAGGAAGAAATTATTGACATTATATCTCATGAAATGAGGAATCCACTCTCAGCAATTTTTCAGTGTGCTGACATGATTCAAAATTCACTTAACGAGTATAAAATCAAGGAATCTACTGAAACGGCCCTGATGGATTTGCTGGTCAGCAATACGGAGCACGCAGCCATCATCTTAATGTGTGCAAACCATCAGAAACGCATTGTTGACGACGTATTGACCTTGTCCAAACTGGAGTACATGATGCTCAGCGTCAGCCCTAGACCGATAGAACCGCTTCAATTCGTTCAGCGAGCTGTGCACATGTTTGCGACAGACCTAGCGTCTCACGATATCAAGCTGAGTATTAAAGCGGAACCATCTCTCGCTGCTAATCATATCGGGAAAATAATGTTTGATCCATCTCGTGTCGCACAAATTCTTATCAACTTACTCACAAATGCTATCAAGTTCACTCGGCAAGAGTTAAAGAGAGAAATATCTATACGATTCGGAGCCTCACTTTCAAATCCACGAAACATGTTCTCCCGTAGGATGAATTGGGCACCAGGAAATAGCACGTCAAATGAGACGACTGTTGATGGTACAGAATGGGGTGATGGAGAAGTTCTATACTTCACATTATCTGTCACGGATACTGGTGTTGGAATGACGAACGAGGAGATTAATAAATTGTTCCATCGCTTCACGCAAGCTAGTTCCAAGTAAGTGATACTTTTCGTTATCAAAGTAATCGTGATGGACGCGATGTTACCCGAAAGCCTCAGGCGGCTTTCACGCTTATCACTGCTACATTAATGCTTCGGTATATTGACACAAGTATCCTATCCACCGTAAGCATGATTGAGCGAAACCTGAATTTTAGTGAATATTTCTGAATTTCTATGCGACTTGGAACATTATTGGCATGCTTCATTTCTACATAGTCCCTAGCCTTAAGACTGCTTATAGACCAAGCTTTGACGCAACTATGGCAGTATGAGCATCAAGTGGAAGCCATAACGTATTAGACTAGCGCCTTAATAAAACCGAGGTCTAACATACTTCTTTTTAGGACTTCCATAAAATATGGGGGCTCCGG
Source organism: Chalara sp. BL73 (assembly GCA_918026815.1). Taxonomy (NCBI): domain Eukaryota; kingdom Fungi; phylum Ascomycota; class Leotiomycetes; order Helotiales; genus Chalara; species Chalara sp. BL73. The sequence goes on along the minus strand of CAKJVC010000061.1, from coordinate 462,965 downwards.
TTTGGGCTTATTTATATCAAAAAAGCTGACAGAGAAGCAAGGGGGCGAAATTGGGGTATGCTCTGGCTCAGGCGCTGGCAGCACGTTCGCATTCTACGTGAAAGGCCGCCGGGCTCCAAAGGGCACAGGATTTCCTATCTCAACAACTATTTCATCGCCTAGTCCTCTGGCCACAGAACCCAAATTCGTTGAAAGAAAGCCACAGGATTTAGACTACATGCATGTTCTACTTGTGGAGGATAATCTGGTCAACCAGAAAGTGCTCAGCAAGCAATTGAGAGACGCAGGGTGCACTGTCCATATTGCCAATCACGGAATGGAGGCCCTGGAATTTTTGAGAGGAAGCGATGCCTGGCACGATAAAAAAGTGGGTTTCAAACGGGTGGATATCATCCTCATGGATTGGGAGATGCCAGTTATGGACGGACTGGCATGTAGTCAAGAGATCCGGAAACTCCAAAACGGTGGCGAGGTTATCAGGCATGTTAAGATCATAGCTACAACTGCTAATGCTCGAGAAGAGCAGATACAACGTGCATTAGAAAGTGGTATTGTAGGTCTACTCGCCTAAACAGTGCAGAGATGAATGCTGATCAATATGCAGGATGCAGTGATGCCAAAACCCTTCATGACTTCTGATCTCTTGACAAAGATGAGAGCAATGCTGAGTCCGACGCCTCAGGATTGAGTTAGTTTGGAACTCTTATGAAGATGGTCATTACTTCTGAAAAGAGACAGCCTTGAAACGTCTGATACTGAGGGACGGATCAGGATCCGGCAAAGACATGCCTCATGCGCTTTTGGGACAATATGGCTCTTATTCGGACCGCTAATGTCTCATTAGCACACAGATTTCTCTGCGCAAAACCCATTCTGAAGGAAAAATCGGATCTCTGAAATGAGAATATATAAGTACGGCTGACGGCAAATCAAGTACAAATGATCAAACAGAGTCCTTGCTATTCGCACATCGTTAACTCAAGTCACAAAATTTCCAGTATTACATGATCGTAGGTTCTGCTTTTGAAGACCCGCTCTTGCTTGTTAACCTCATTTCAAGGTTCTTATAGATTATTATGGCCACATAAATGAGAGGTGGGCACCGCAATATCTATTTAATGCAAAGCAGCTTAGATGGAATGGCTCCTGGACGCAGTTATGTGTATAGGCATCAAGTTGATAGGACACTTGGCTAAGGCTGAAGATGCATGAGCGATCAACGAAAGCTTTTCCAACACACAAACCATGATGCGTCTATTTTACTATTAAAGTAGGAGAGCATAAATACTACATTCGAGATAGATGATCCATAAAAAGTATAGAATATGTGTAGCAAACTAAAGAATTGTGGTAGAAACTAAATGAGATGTTGCGAGACTAAGTTGAGTTACAAAGTTAGTCTACTAGCTCCACAAATTTCCAGATGCTTCTACTAGAACCAAATTTGCTATTTCGGAAAAACCTTATCTAGAAATGTTGCTTGTGAGATTCTCTGACGCGGAGGATGATTTAGTTGTGCAATTACTCGATATGGCTTAGCGTATAATGCAGCCTTGCAGCCTTTATGGGCCAGAACTTTAATTTTACGATAATATATCTCCCCTCCATCTCCTTACCCTGCTGGCCACGATCACTGAACAGCCATGGACGACCTCGAATCACTTGAGCTATTATCTCTGATCTCTAAAGTCACGTCGGAATTGCAGAACCATCTTGGTATTAACGATAAAAATGTTGCAGAGTTTGTCATTGCGAAACATACAGAATGCAGCTCCTTCGACAAATTTCAGTCGCAGATGGAGGGTATGGGAATTACCAACCTCAGTTTAATCGAAAGCGTGGACAGGCTTGTGCATACTATGCATCCTAAGTTCAGATCAAAGGGAAAGAATGGATCGCAGGCGCAAAATGGTACAGCTAAGGCGGAGGAGAAGATTAAGAAGTTCCCTGGCCTTGCAATTCCAGATCGAGGTATCCTTTTCGATGACGAACCTGAGGGCGAACATACCAATGGAAAATCGAAACCTGTCCCAGATGCGATTGATGACACGCTTGCGCTTTTAGAAGGGTTGGAAGGTAAGGCGAAGGCAAATCCTAGCAGGACGAGTCGAAAGCGCAGCCGCAGTCCAGATGATGATTACGACAGAGTGCGCAATGGACGGAGTAAATACAGATCAAGGTCACGGTCGGTAGAAGATTCACGACGGCGAAGGAAATATGATTATGAAGAGGATGATGAATATGGCAGGTCGAGAAAGAGTCATAAAAGCAGTCGACGGAGACATGACGATGATCATCAGTTCAGACGGCCGCCAACTCCTGAAATCGATGACGCGCCTATCCTGGGCAAGATTTACGACGGTCATGTTACAGGAGTAAAGGACTATGGGGCCTTCGTGAACATACATGGGATCAAGGGGAAGGTAGACGGGCTCGTGCATGTTTCGCAGCTTGTGGAAGGTCAACGGGTAAATCATCCTTCAGATTTGATATCAAGGGGGCAGGCAGTAAAGGTTAAGGTCGTCAAGATAGAAGGTAATAAGACTGGACTATCCATGAAGGATGTGGATCAGGAGACCGGACTGGATCTCGCTCCACAGGCGAGGATACAATCTGGAGCCAACTCCGAACGGTTGGGAGGAGGAAGGGATGAATATGGGTTGATAAATGATGGTCCGATGGTACCACAGGGGAGCATAACATATGATCGAAGGAAGAACAAGAAGCGGATGACTTCGCCCGAGCGATGGGAGATACGGCAGCTTATTGCTTCTGGTGTCGTAAAGGCATCTGACTATCCTGATCTTGATGAAGACTATAATGCTACATTGAATGGCGATGGCGAGATGGAGCTTGAGCAGGATGTGGACATTGAGCTGAGAGAGGATGAACCTCCGTTCTTGAAGGGCCAGACGAAACAGTCTCTCGAGCTCTCTCCAATCCGTGTTGTCAAAGCTCCTGATGGCTCACTAAATAGAGCTGCTATGTCAACCCAAGCCGCGGCGAAAGATCGAAGAGATCTGAAGAGACAAGAAGCGCAGGACAAAGCTGCCGAAGAGAGCTCGAAGGTTGATTTGTCCGCTCAATGGCAAGATCCGATGGCAAATCCAGCAGAGAGGCAGTTTGCTAGCGAAACGAATAGTGTCAGGCCAAAGCCTGCCAACGATGCAATTCCAGAATGGAAAAGAGCCATTCAGGATAAGAATGTTTCTAAGGGTCGCAGAACCGACATGACAATGAAACAACAACGAGAGTCGCTGCCAGTATTTCAGTTCCGTGAACAGTTAATAAAAGCTGTGCATGAAAACCAGCTGCTAATTGTGGTCGGAGACACTGGTTCTGGAAAGACTACCCAGTTGACACAATACCTGGCCGAGGCAGGTTTCGCAGACAATGGCATGATTGGCTGTACCCAGCCACGTCGTGTAGCTGCTATCTCAGTTGCAAAACGTGTCGCAGAAGAAGTCGGGTGTGTACTTGGCGAGGAAGTAGGATATCATGTTCGATTCGATGAATCGTTCAGTCCAAAGACAAGGATAAAATATATGACAGATGGTATGTTACAACAAGAGATGAAGACGGACATGGATTTAAAGAGATACTCTGTAATCATGCTTGATGAAGCCCACGAGCGCACCATTTCTACTGATGTTTTGTTTGCGTTGCTAAAGAGGACTTTGAAACGCCGACCGGATCTCAAGCTCATCGTTACGTCTGCAACCCTTGATGCCGATAAGTTCTCGGCATATTTCAACGAATGTCCGATATTCTCGATTCCCGGACGAACATACCCGGTGGAGATTATGTACTCTCGTGAGGCAGAGGAAGATTATCTAGACTCAGCCATGGTCACTGTTATGAGCATCCACCTCACAGAGCCGGCAGGAGATATTCTTCTCTTCTTGACTGGAAAGGAGGAAATTGATAACGCCTGTGAGACGCTCTTCGAACGTACAAAAGCCCTAGGCCCATCGGTTCCAGAGCTTATTATTCTCCCCATCTATTCGGCCTTGCCCAGCGAGATGCAAACGCGGATTTTTGAACCTGCGCCTCCAGGTACACGGAAAGTGGTGATCGCCACTAATATCGCAGAGACATCTATCACTATCGATCACATCAAGTATGTCATCGATCCTGGATTTGTCAAGCAAAAAGCCTACGACCCTAGATTGGGTATGGATTCTCTTGTTATTACTCCAATTTCACAGGCTCAGGCGAAGCAACGTTCCGGCCGCGCAGGTAGAACTGGCCCCGGAAAGTGTTTTCGTCTATATACCGAGGCTGCCTTTCAATCAGAGATGTTGCCAACATCTATTCCCGAAATTCAGAGGCAGAACTTGTCGAGTGTTATTCTAACATTAAAAACCATGGGTGTTGATGACTTACTACACTTTGACTTCATGGATCCGCCCCCAACAAATACTATGTTAAGCGCTCTAGAAGAACTTTACGCCTTGGGAGCTTTGGACGATGAAGGTCTTCTTACCAGACTAGGTCGCAAAATGACGCATTTCCCGATGGTGCCAGCACTGGCAAAAGTTATCCTCGCATCCGTGGATCTTGGCTGTTCAGACGAAATTCTCAGCATAGTCAGCATGCTAAATGCAGAAGGCGAGGTGTTCTACCGCCCGCGAGACAAGCAAAACCAAGCTGATCAGAAGAAAGCTAAGTTCCACGATCCGCATGGCGACCATCTTACGCTACTGAATGTATACAATTCCTGGAAGCAGAGCAGATACGCCAAAGCATGGTGCACGGAAAACTTCATACAAACACGTGCCATGAGCCGCTCTAAAGATGTGAGGGAGCAGATCCTGAGGCTGATGCAGAAATACAAGTTCCCCATTGAATCCTGCGGACGCGACACAGCGAAAGTACGACAAGCACTGTGCAGTGGCTTTTTCCGCAATAGCGCTCGTAAAGATCCGCAAGAAGGATACAAAACCCTCATAGAAGGAACGCCCGTATCTTTACATCCTAGCTCCGCGCTCTTCGGCAAGCAAGCCGAATGGGTGATCTATAACACACTACAGATGACTACCAAGGAGTATATGCAAGTAGTCAGCAGTATCGAGCCAAAATGGCTGGTGGAGGCGGCGCCGACATTCTTCAAGGTAGCCCCAACGGATAAGTTGTCAAAACGGCAAAAGGCGGAGAGAATCCAACCTTTGTATAATAAGTTTGCGACGGAGGATGACTGGCGCTTGTCGGCGCAAAAGAGGCAGGGACGAGGAGGCGGTGGCGGGACTTGGGGATAGTTCTGCTGTGCAAATGTATATGTACTAAAAAAGGCAGATATATAGAATTAAAAGTGTCAAAAAGATTGACCATCTCTCACGCGCTTCCTTTTAGGGAAATAAATATGAATAAAAATGCGAAACATGATGAGATATTTCCACGATAAATGACTGCCTCACAAATACCTAGAAACTACCTAGGGGTCATGCGCCACGAGATTCTGATGAATTCAAAAGCTACCCTCACGGTAATTTGCCAAGTTAGACACCTGAGATATGCCATAGCTGTAAGTGAGCGTTATCTCCAAAGATTTCAAGAGGCTCTTCGGGGTCTTTAGCAAACAGAAATTACCAACCATAGCTTCGTAAGTGCCAACTTAATTTATGACATATTTTAATTTAAGCCGAACGTTATTCAACCAACCATGACCGTCCGTACTGGTGTATCGGTAACATTTCCGCCTCTCAACTTGTTGATTGTGCGCGGTAGCGCAGGGTTCGACTCCCTGGTACGGAATTTTTGCTTCTTTTCCTTTTGCTTTGGTGGATTTTGGAGAGTTGAGGTTAAGGCGCTTCGTGGAGATAAGGAGGGTTTGAATGGCGATGTTTGGGAAGGAGTGTGTAGTGGAGTTCGCTTATCTTTTTTTTTTGCTGTTCGTTTGGGTTTGGGAGGGTATGAAGTAGATTGAGGAGAAGGGCTTAATTGATGAAGTGAGAGACCTGGATAAGGAAGAGAAAAGTCGTGATGTAGCTAGCTGTGTAATATGTACGTGATGAACTTGGAAGATATTACTGTTTTCTTTCCGTAGATATTTTTTCTCGCACGTTTCATGTGATGGCTACATTACTATCCGGCAGCACCTATTCAGGGGCACACTCTATCTGATGATAAAACTCCCAAAATACTTTATCTTATGTTGAACTCCACGGACTCGCTCTCACCAACACCTTTTAGCGCCTCTCGTACCATGACCCCATGTACGTACGCTTCTCCCACAACTATCCGTTCCTCCCATTCTTATCCCTCTATCACGACCGGCAACTTCAAGCCGGGGACCACCACAATCACATCCCCTTTCCTCACCTAAACATGCATCATCCCCAGATACCCCCTCTTCTGTAACAACCAACCTCTTCCCCTCGATCTTCTCTCTCAGCGCCGCCAGAAACTTAGCTTCTTCCTCTTTGACCTTTCCTTGCAACTTTCCTTTTCCTGGCGTTTTGACCAACAAGCTCTGAGCATTGACTTGAAAATTTTGTGCTGAGCTCTGACACCACGATATTAGAGAGCGGCCTGCGATGAGGAACTCAGAATTCTAGTCGAGCCAGGTGATGATGCTGAAGGTATCTGAGGTGAGCGACTGCAGGAGTGAGCAGTTAGAGGACCAGATCGCCGAGAAGAATATACCCCAATAATGTGGAGCCAGAAAACCCGTTTGTGGTCGAAGTAGATTGACGTTACAGAGCAAGGTCCGCCAGATTGCGGAGAAAGTTTTCATGCCATAATGGCTTTGGATGTTGTTTGCACCAATTCGTGTTCTGGGGGAGCTTCAGAGAAATTATCTAGTGGTGCTACGACTGTGAGACCGCTGATTGTGTCGAAGATGATGCCCTTTGTTTGTAAGATGGCGTTTTTTGGTGGAGGGAGAGGGGAAGCGACCTGCGTTGTAGTATTTGGAGATGAATGTGGATTCTATGAAAATGCGAGCGCTTTGCAACTCCCCGAGGTCAGGTGCCCAGGATGGCAGGTCCGGTCTTTCCTCACGTTCTGGGAGCCGCAATGCAAGTCGGTTTTTGTGCTTTTTCTGTTGTAGCATGGAGATTGCGAGGTCTCGCAGTAGATAGCCTAAGGAGTGGTCATATGTTGGTCTGGGGACGAGCTCGGCCCATCAGAAGTTAGACCTAGTAGGCCGTATACCTTGTCCCTGCTATTAGTGGCTAGAGCTTTGGCCGTGGTGTTGAGGGTCTCGAGCATGGTCAGGTTAAATGGAGCGCTGTGGTAGAAATTTCTAAGATGTGCTAGAGATGATGCTGTACGCAAGAATTTGTAGACGGTATCTTGTAGTGTTGCCAAGTCCATGGTTACTTGGGTGCGGGCTATTGCTGTATGTAAAGTAGTCCAGTTCATGAAATATTGGCCGTGGTATATTATGACATCCTTTGCCAGAACGTCCTCCTGGTTAGTCCACGTTCGCTGCCAATAGGCGTTGCTGCAAACTTTTCGAATCCCCCGCAGACCAGCTTCAATCTGTTCTGGCTTAGAGTATCCTCTTCCTGTGGACTTGTATATCTCCATCTGGTCCTGGAAAGCTTTTGGCTTTGGCTTTGGGGTCCTTGAATGATGGTGGTAGGTCGACGGGTCAGGAGCTCGATTAACTGTATTCCTAGCTCGCATTGCTGATCCGCATACCCGAGCCAAACGACGACTTGCTGAGCTTTTGCATATATGTCTCTCATTCTCAGAGCTTGCTCCCCTCTTTCCTTCATGTCGGCCTAATTGATGCATAATGCGTCAACCCAGAGACATGAGTGAGACCCGACTTCTGCGAGCTGTTTCAGGCAGCTTCCAGGTAAGCAGTGACCAGCATGGGGTGGCTGTTGACAACAATCTCTTTGGTGATGCCGGCATCGCCCCAACAATATGAAAGTGCTTCATATGGCGGATTTGGAGCAAGAGAAACGTGTGTAATGGAAACTCTGACCTGGCCATTTGAGGATGGAAGTATCGTAAGGAGGCGAATCTCTCATAGAGATTTGTTAAGCGGGGTGTACTCCTTGGTTAAAGTTACATTTTTTAATGTCGCCATCATCTAGACGAGAATTTATTTCCTTGAACCGGGTCTGAATCGGAGCTGCTGATGCGAATAGATATTCCTAGGTACTTTATTATGTTGGCGCACATCACAAAGTTGGGGGCGAATCCGATGTTGCAGCCAGGACCCATATGGTTTCATGGATATCATAAAGACCAAAAGAAGTGCTGGACAAACCACTGTCTCTATGCTGAACCTCCTTCACACATAATTCCTCGTGATGACATTCTACCCCGTGTGAAGCAACTTCAGAGCAAAATTGGTCATGGCGTCGTGATGTCCAACACCTTTTGAAGATAAACTTTGAGTTACAGCATCATGGCGATAGTTCGTACTTCTACGCTCGATGAAATGGCTTGGGTAGATCTTTGAATGTGATACACGATTTATTGATATGTTGATAACTCTTTTCGTGAGACAGAGAGATACTCACATGCAGAAGATCAAGAATCGGGGAAGCTGACTTCCAGTTTATCCTGGCATAAACAAGGCTTACGGCCGATCTTTATCAAGAAACCTTAGCGTCGGGTTCGCTGCCTCGAGGTCCAGATCTTAACAAATTACGCGTGTAAATACTAAGGTATAGCCAGATAATGCAAAGTTACTTGGCTTGAATAAGCTTGACCGCCTACATGTATGTAGGAAGAGCCTGATGATGAGAATTGGCGTCTTAGGGGCTAACAGCAATCGACCCTGCTGCACAGCGAACCTCAATGGTTGATAGCTCTCCCTTGAGTACAGTTTCGAAAGTCATCAATGCCCTCTCTCCCATGATTATGAGGTGTAGACTCCAGATTACAAGGCATACAAATATATCACGTGACCACAACTCATCGTTGCATTTTGCCCACCTTTTGTGAACGGATCCAACATGCCCATCTATGCCCCTCTCTATCCAGCCACTTGAATTGTTTGTGGGCATGAATTTGAGTCTTGAAAACTGTCTGGAGAAGCTAGTGCTGAAACGCCTTGGATGGCCGTTGGTTATATATGGCATTGCCAAGGATAGAATCGAAGTGAAATTGAAACGGGAAAGAACTGAGATTTCACGTCTTCAAGCCAAACTTGAGGCTGAGGTTATCATCTTGTCTCTCGTCATACAAATCACAAATACCATCGTTTTCATCAAATATAAACTCAAGATATTACAACTTTGAACAAATAAAATTACTGTGATTACAGGGATATCTATCCAGACACCTTGCCCGGTCTATACAAAATAGTAGCAGATTCTCTGCCACCATCAATTCAACACCCTACTCCATACATTTCACATTATCTAATCATCCTCCTCGGCCTCTGTGGCTCTTGGCGCGAGGTGATATCTTGTTCCGTGCTCATCCTTCTCCAGCTGAAGAGCGACCTTGGACAAGTGCATGATGATGTTCTCCATTTGAGTGTCGGCCTTGCTGCGCTTAGCACGTCCGAGGTTGTCGAGCCACTTCCATGAGTTCATGAGGTAGTAGACAATGGCACAGATAATGATAACACCAATGGAGAAACCCCAAACGACGACAACGGTGACGATGCTAGTGCGTCCGTTGGTAGAGAGTAGGCTGCCCTCTCCAGCGAATTGCAATGGCGAGTTGTCCTCGAGAGCGGCACCACCGGTCAACCAGCCGAAGCAAGCAAAGAGGGTAGAGATAACATCGACGAGGAAGATAGCCATGACGAGCTTCCACGATGGCCAGGTGTTTCCTCCACGGGTGACGAAGATGAGCCAGTTCTCAGTGAGAGAGATCTCGAGGAAAAGTATACCCTGGATGGAGCCGAAGTTCTCAATGAATCCACCGTTTGGCAAGAACATTGCACCACGAATGACCCAGGTACCGAGAGCAAGAATAACACCGAGGACAACAGAAATGATCCAGATCTTTGGAAGTTGCCACTCGACAGGGCGTGGCTCGAAGTGGGCATTATCGTAGGCGACAGCGATGGTAGCCAAATCAGCGAACAGGGCCAAGAAAACGATCAAATCGACACGAACTGTCTCCTTGAGAATGACCATGGAGGTAACAAGGTAGATTTCCAAGTGAAGACAGAGGGCAATACGGTATTGAATGTAAGCCTTCATGCGCTGGAAAATTTGACGGGCGATCTTGATGGCAGAGACAATGGTGTTAAGACCAGGAGCAAGGAAGACAATATCAGCAGCGGCTTGGGCAGCTTCAGTGGCGCCCTCAACAGCAATACCGCAGTCGGACTTCTTAAGAGAAGGAGCATCGTTGACACCATCACCAGTCATGGCAGTTAAATGGCCACGCTGCTGCAACATCTCAACGACCTGGTACTTGTGCTCGGGGAAAACCTCAGCGAAGCCATCTGCCTTCTCAACGAGGTCGTGTTGAGTGGTACCAGAGAGACCACCATGAATGAGTTTGTCAGAGTTGTAGACCTTGGTACCAAGAGCCAGCATCTTGCAAGTCTCCTTAGCAATAGCGATGGCATCACCAGTAAGCATCTTGACGGAGAGACCAAGGACTTGGGCTTCAGCGATAGTTGCAGCAGTGTCGTCGCGAGGAGGATCGAACATGGGAAGCATGCCCAATAACTGCCATGGTCCGTTACCTTCCTTAACAGCAACACCAAGAGAGCGGAAACCACGACGAGCAAACTCAGTGACCTTGGCCTTGTACAAATTGGCATCTTCAACAGAGCATTCAGAGAGGTTCAAGATCGCCTTGGGGGCACCCTTGGCACAAATGAAGGTCACACCGTCCTTGACAACGACGGCAGTAATGCGCTTGGATACAGGGTCGAATGGTGTGAATTTCTCGGTCTTCCAGCCTTGTCCAAGGATTTCCTTAGCTCTTGGATAGCGCTTGAGAGTCAAGATGGTAACCTTGTCGATAGGATCAAGCGACTTGACATTGTGCGATGAGGCAAGGGCGGCGACAGCCATCATCCAGTTGACATCAACACCCTCAGCAACGAAAGGCTCTCGAATGGACAATTGATTGGCGGTGAGGGTACCAGTCTTGTCAGAGCAAAGAACGTCGACACCAGCGAGAGACTCAATAGCCGTAAGCTTTTGAACAATTGCCTTCTCCTTAGCGAGATAAGCGGCACCGACAGCAAGAGTAGTGGTGGTGACGACTGGCAGACCGACGGGAACACCAACGATCAACAAGATGAGAGCATAGTGCAACAAGTTGTTGGATGAGTCGCTGGGAGTGGCAATTCGAATGCTGTGGAAGAAGCCTCCAATCCATGAGATGAGGATGAAGAAGACCACCAAAACCAGGAGAGACGTTCCAATGGAGTTCATGATAGCCTTGAAATGTCCAGTGTCTTTGGCACCAGTAACCAAGGAAGCGGTACGACCGACAAAGGACATTTGTGCACCGTGTGTAACGATAGCGTAGGCCTTTCCACGCTTGCAACCAGTTGTGTAGTATAGGGCATCTGCAACATATTTGTCAACAGCGAGAGACTCTCCAGTCATGGCAGATTGATCAATCGCAAGGATAGCATAACCAGAACCATGCTTCTCGTGTCCATCGTCATCATCGTCCTCGCCTCTCTCGTCACCGGTTTCGCCGTTTTGAGCCTCGAGTTCACGGAGGTAGACTTCGTATCCAATTGGGTTGTCATAGTCGCAGATAAGTCTGGCATCGGCAGGGACGACCTGGCCATCCTCGATGATGATCTATGAAGAAACTTGTTAGGAGAGGGATCGAAGTTGAGAAGATACTGACTTACGATATCACCGGGAACCAATTCCCTAGCCTTGATTTCCTGTTCTTGCCCATCACGGACAACAGTCGCACGGAGAGCAATATCACCCTTCAAACTGGCGACAACGTCGGCAGCTTGTTTTTCCTGATACCAACCGACAGCAGCGTTAAGCAAGAGAATACCGATAATGACACCGAAATCAATCCAGTCCTGAAGACCACCGGCCAAGATAACAGCGATTTCCATAACTATTCCATTTGTCAATTAAAGTTTCGCGCTTAGTGCCATCGCGAACCAATACATACCATAGAGAATTGGGCCCTTGAAATAACTCAGGAATTGAATAAAAAGATTCGTGTGCTCAGATTCTAACTCGTTCCAGCCAGTTCGTCTCCGACGGGCTTCCACATCTTGTGTGGTCAAACCCTTCTTCATATCCGTGAGAAGCCAGTCATCTGGAGTCTCGAAGTTGGCGCCAACCGGGCCAGTGCTTCTTGACCACCAATGCTTCTTTGGCAAATCAGCATCGTCGCCGGCGACGGTTGACTGCCTACGCCCATCCTTGTAGTTGGAAATATAGCGAACCAGATTTCCATACTCACCCGCGTCATCGCCTCCGTCATTGGGAAGGACAAGTTTTTCGCTGTCGCGTCCGAACTCGCCGCTCCGCGTGGGAGCGCCGTTTTCGATGTCTGTCATGTTGATTGTTGATTTGACAGCAACCCTGAGCTATGGAGTGGAGATTGGGAGTTATCAAGGGATTGGGAGGTGAAGTGAGATGATCACAACTACCGACACACACCAGATGAGGATCGAGAGAAGAACATCAACGGGTAAGAGGAAAGAGAAAAGATCTTGGAATTTGCGCGGGGGGAGGACGGTTTTTATTGACTGTTTCCCAAGGCAAATGGGCGAGCTCCCCTGCTAGATTAGTGATGGCTAGTTGCGAGGACCTAGCAGAAAACTTTAGAGTGGAGTGGAGCAACAACCATAAACAATCGGGAAATAGCGGCGTCGTTTCTAGCCTAGCATTGCTCGGACACGACGGCACTTGGTGCAGATTTTACATGGAGTCTAGTCATATTTTTTTGCGGGAATTACGACACAGAGCTCGCCTCTGGAGCGCTTCGGGTTCGTTGACTTGTCACCTGCAAGTTTGGGCAACCACCAACCCAACGATGACATCGGTTAGCCACAACTCACTATCCTAGGTGAAAGAGATGCAGCGTGAGGGAGCGCACACACGAGAGTCAGGTAAGACGATGGATTACCAAAAAAGGCTCTAACATACGGTAATCTCGCTAGCTCTAACCCAAAGAGGCCCCTTTGTAATTTTTTTTGGCCTATCAGCGAGCCACATGTTGATCCATGTCCCGTCCAAGTGTCCCCGGAAATGTGTACGAAATGACGGCAAGGTCGGGAACCCCATGACGACGCACCACCCTCCGACCAATTGACCAATGAAATGCCCACGCGAGAGAGCTTTGTCGCCAATCATAGCGATGCCAATGCCTATGATTAAATCGACTTTCTTGATGAAATGATATAATTTATACGGGCTTATATGGCTTTCCTCGCTATAACAAGCCAAATGAAACCGAAGCATGACTTGGCCAATGGAAATGTCCACTAGTCGACTAGCGCTGCCTTTCAAAATAAGAATGCCTCGATCAGTAATTTCCTTCCACCGTCAAATTGGCAGCGATCTCAAATTTTGTTGGCACCATGTGTAGAAGATGGGGGTGAAACACAAGGCCAATCACCGTTGATAAAGAAGAACCAATTGTCCAATCAGCCCAATACAAGCATTACTGTCGGCGGAGATCACTTGAACATTCCTCAATTGTCCAATCAACGGAGAGCGCCCCCGACCACGAACGATACACAAAAACGCACCCTCTCCCCTGGTCGCTGAATGCGCAAAATTCATGACCTCCACAAAAGGGAGCTTGTGTGGGTTCACGAGCCAACGGGCGTAGAACGGATGAGGTCAAGACTCGGCCAGGCTCGGAAGTGACATTCCCCACCAAAACATAATTTTGCTCCAGCGATAACTGGATCGCTATAACCTCATCCTGGGAGCTGTCAGGAGACACTATTGGGCCGCTGTTTCTTCTTTGCGCCTTCGAGCGCCAACCTAAGCTGGAGCCGGTCTAGAGGTCCGATTGATTAAAGCTTAAACTTGCGAACGACCTTGCAAATTCAAGAAATTGTGCAGAAATTGTGCAGAATAGTGCAGCCTCATCGTGCTGCTGCTGCAGGCCATCCATCCCATGGCCCGCCCGCCCTCTATCTCGCAGAGGCTCCTTGCTATTTGTCGATTCTTGCTTATCTTGCACATTTACGGTATAAATTTTCTTACACCAATTCCCAGGATGAGGCTAGCATTCATCGCTGTTTCTGTCGCTTCGGCAGCCCCGATTTACCCTCCCGACGCTCCCGCTGCAGGCAGTCAAAACTCATTTTTCAGGGCTTGTATCCTCAAAGTCCCAAGATGCATGGGCTTCTTCAGGCTTTTCGAGGCTGCTTCTGGGCTTCTTGGCTTCTTCTTTTCAGGCTCTTGAAGCTGTTCTCTAACAGCGTTTCATCTTCCACGCTTTTCAGTATGAGGGATTTACTTGTGCCTCACGTGATGAAACTGGATCGTCTGAAGCACTACTAAGAAAAGCTGCGTGAAGCATCTCCTGGGACGTTTCGAGCCGAACGGGTGTCTGAAAATTGAAAACTGAGTATAGCTTCGGTGGATTGCCGGGCGCTACCTATCGAATATCACAAACAGCTTGGCAGGTACACGGTGCGATCTACAAAAGGATGGATGCGTGTAGGTGAGATTGTGAAACAGTCACATCTTGAGATAGTGATGCAGATATCCAGATGCTGTTGCCAGATGTTTACTGTCGCTGAACTTGATTTACAGCGGCGAGGTCTTTGACCTCAGCGGCTGAAACTCGGAGTTCCAGGGTCCAGGTTTTTGCAGCCCGGTTCAGTGGCTGCATGCTGTAATGTACACTTATATCTTACTCACTCCCACAGGCATCCCTTGTCCAATCTGATTTTAATAGCTTCAATCCTATAATTCCCGAGGAGCCCCAGACCGGAGTGGGTTTTGAGTCCTGTTCCACTTCATAAAAAAGGATGAAAGTAAACAAACAAAAGAGCCCCTGATCCCATCGTCGCTGAACAACGAAGAGATGTTATCTAGCCTTTGTCACTCACTTTACGAAGTATGCCACGCTTCCCGAGGTCAGAAGCAGCGCGCAGGAGTCAGCAACGGATCTTTGCCTCGTGGCCATCGGCATCATCAATATCGACGTCACCGTTGTGCTCTCTTATTTGTGCAATCCTCCCATTCAACATGCGGCAAACAGCAACCCCCACCCTACATGACTAAATCCATCGCATATGTCCCATCACCTAATTGCTCATCAAATCAATTCGGTCGCAATAAATCGGGCCGGGATTCAACCAGTCGTAAACGTATATTCAATTTATCAATCGCCTCCCTTCGATCCCGACCAGACCGCTGCCTGTCTTCAATGGTGATGTCGCAGATTCTTTAAATCCCTCAAATGGAGTTATGAAATTTTTCCTTGTCCTCGCTCTGTTGCAAGGGGTTCAGAGACATCCCATCCTTCCTGGAGATGGGTTCCTAGGCCGGAAGATTTTTCACAATGGCACGTTTGATAGACATAACCCCCAAAACACGGGGCAGATCGTTGTTTCTTCTTTCCACGTCGCACGGGCCTATGAAACGAAACAAATCGAAACAGCCTTTTCTTTGCCGAATCGTTGCTTTCGTCTGAACGCCAGCTGTTAAAAAATTCGCAAGTGCCGATGTCAGTCTGTGCAATTGGTTTTTAAGGCGAGGATGGCTGATATACTAGTCATTGCGTCAAGTGTCGTGATCCGGTGTTTTGGCAAATGCGATTTTCCCATCTGTGACAGTACATCGCTTCATATTCAAACTCGACACTAGCCGGAACCCTTTTCAGAGCAACTTGCAGGAAAAATACATCTCTACGGTCAAACCGAGCCCGTCGCTGTGCGCTACACCCATCGTCTAGTCAAATATAGATTTATGGTGTTTAGCCAGCATGCAAATCGCCATTTCGTGAGATATCCAAGCAGCTGGGCAATTCTAGGCAATGTCTTGGTACCTTCCGCTCCAAAGGAACACAAGAAATTCCCAAGAACTACCTATTCCGTTTCTCCAGATGCCAATTCCTCGCCAGAAAATGTCGCCACATGAGCGCTTCCGCAATGCAACAAATCATTTTCTCAATGCTGTAACGTCTTTGATGGCTACAAATTGTTATTGTTTATGTAGTGAAGGGACGGATATTGTAGGTATATTTTGTATATTTGGATGCAGTTTACAGAGAACGGAGAGATATATGTGGGAGCTGCATCATCGTTGGTGCACCCCGACTCATGTTCCGCCCCGCTTTGCAGCCCGAGTCGTGGTATAGCGGCTCGTACCTGGCCAAGACCGAGTAAAGTATACGCAGGTTTTAGTTTGCTCTTTGATGTTGATTTTGTGACGTTCAGATTCACGACGTATATGTCGAATACTTACTTCTTAATGGGACAGTCTGTTACAATACTAATACCTCTCCGTTCTGAGAAGAGGATTTGAGGGAGCCATGGAACTTCCGTGGGAATTTCCCCCGACTCGCCCACATCTGACCCTAAGATGAAACCGACTCAGAAACCAAAAACTAGAGAAAGCGATCTTAATTTTGAGGTTATCACGTGTTTCACTGCTTTTTTCTAAGCGACTCGACGAAAATTGTGCATCAGTTCTGCATTCCGTGGCGCTGAATGCCTAGTTGATCTTTAATAATACGGCAGATTTGGATCAACCTCTCTTTTGCCCAATTTTGTTCCTTCATATTGTAGTTATATAGATTTATAACACATAAATATACATGATCCAGTTGTGCACGCACTCAGTTTTTCAGCGAGACTCGGAGGCTAAGTTTAGTACTGAGAAGCCGGTGAACCCACAATTTGAGGCATTTTTATGCTTTGTTTATTGGTTTGGTAATAGATGGATATATGCAATGGAAGGTTCGAAGAACAAAGGACTCTCATGCACGGCAGATGCTGAAGTGATCCGAAGCGATCCGAAGCCCAGGCGTGGCGGTCAGCATACATTTCTGTTTGGGTTTCTGATTCGCGTAATCGCCTGTGAATGGGAAATCTAGGAATGCTATCCTTGGGTGATGTCGAGTAAGCAAAGTTCTAAGCTTTCCGCTAGGGATAATGGAACACACGAAGAACACATTTGCATTTTCTGTCAAACTTTATTCCTGATCAGCTGGTTCTGAGAGAGGCACGCGAACGCACATCGAGCCATGTGTCAAGCTGTTTGCCTAGAATCCTCTCTATGCCATTTCATCATCATCGCATGATAGCAATATGTTCAAGAATATGCAATTTGATCTTCTGGAGTGTTATTTGGACAAAAAGTTCGTCCCAGATGGGGTGTAGAACTTTATCGAGACGTTTGCTGGGTGCGGCCAGATTAGAGGAAGTACGAATTCTGCATCAATTTAGGATACTGTAGGTCCTTCATGTTTGCCATAGGCCTGGACCATTGGAAGAAGATTGCTCATTTTGCCTGCAATTCCTCGTCTTCACCACCGTGTGTGGTTTGTTTTTGCTGGTACGCAACCAGAAGTACATTCCACGTTCTAATCTAGGCCACATTCCCAACGTCTTTTGCTATTCCTGGATCAGCCAAGGAGCCCAGATCAGCCTCCGGGTTTCAATATATTTTCAGAAGCAGGTTGGGAGGGCGGTTCCCACATGGCTTGTACATCGCTGCTTGTTTACAATGTAAGGTTTGCCTACTTGGTGGGAATGGTATCGAAGTTATTTTAGGATTACGAATGAAGATTATTGTACCTAAAATAGAACGTTAGATTATGATACTTTCAGTAATTACCCTCGATTTGGTAATATTTGCTGGCCAGCGCAGGCCGAGCTGGTTCATCTGCCGTAGAGCAGTACTGACAATACCGATCTTAATGGCAGGATCTTTCATAGCAGATAATGCGTGAAAGAGCTGTAGTTCAGACTCACCGGCCAGGACACAATGGTTTACTTTTTGACCTTTCCAAAATTCAAGGCAAGAAGGCCCACTGCAAATATTGTTAATATATGACATCTTGCCAATTGACGGCTCTCGGATTTTCCCGCAATATAGCCTTTGAGCCCAAGAATAGCGATAGAAGTACTTTACAGTTGTCGCTGGAAGAAACTAAATGGTTGGTCGGGTGCGGTAGGTAGTCAATGTAGCGTTATAGCCAAATTCCAAGGGTATTGTGATGGAACCATTAAATGTGTTTTCAAGCCTAGGGTTTCATGTTTATACAAAATCAGATACGTTATAGAACCGCAAACTCAAGGCTTGATGACTAGGAAAAGGGGAAGGCTGCTTATTGTCCTATTCGAAAGGCCGATTTGAGGAAGAGCCGTAGATTCTTCACAAGTGTTGTTTATGACGCTATTGTGGGTCATATCATAAATCTTTAATCTGAGTCAAATGCTGATCTTGGGTTCGAAGCGGCATACTTGAGATATTAAGGACGATGTTTATGTCAACTCTGGGGGAAGCGTCAGCCCGTTTTATTCTGGAAGTGAGCTGAGGATCGAGAAACATGAAAGGGGGGGTTCAATAAATCCTGACCTCTTCGGAATTTTTGTGCTCAGCTAGACATTTCTATGATGACATGCTTTTCCCACTGTTTGGTTCCTGAATCATAATTTGAATCCCGTATTAAGAGAGCGCATGGCTGAGAGTATGTTTCTACACGTGCCTGCCGAGGATCTAAATCCCCTGATCGTCTGGGTGAAGGGCGAATTAGATGGAATCTATACCTTTTGCTTCTTCCAGAAAGATGCGCGTTTCATGGCATTTAGGTCTTTGCTCTCTAAACCCTCTACGCAAGAATTTCCCGAGTCGTCTTAACCATGCTTCAGTGTATAGCAGATAACTTTAGACCGAAAACAAGATATACTGGTGATTTACACGGGAATAGCTCAAGCAAATTATCCTCGAATGCATTTTGGGCTGTGTTCTTTATTCTGAAAATGTTTGATTTGATGGAGCTTGTTTTCTAATACTTCCGGACTGAAGGATACAAACGCAAATAGCAAAAGACTATGGTTATAGAACGGACCCAACACCCCTCTCTCTTTCCTTTCCCCCGTGAGATCTTCTCTACCCTTGGGTACGCGATCCGTCAAGGAAATAAATAAAAATTGCTCGTTGGGATCTTCTCTCCATCCTTCGGAATTCGCAGGTCCTTCTCTTAGATCCAAAGATCCGAGGGCTGAGAACATTTACTTACAGAAAAGCTTCACCCAGATAAAAGCGAGGAGCGGAGAGGGACTAGAGAGCCCGTTCGCCTGTACGAACCAGCGGTATCTCCTATGCCTTCTACGCCATGATAGTTATTTGTCTGGGCACAACATCTACATCCGCGACGCAAATCCTTTTTGCGGTTTGGTTTTCACACCTAAACACCACATACCACACACCAACCCAAAACCTCTAAATTAGGCAAAATCCAAATCAATACACTGAAGAATTCGCCTGCCCTCCAATCGAGGTGTTTGCCAACGTTCCTTTCTGCGTTTCATTTCAATACGCACACCGCGAACTCCTTTCTCGCTTTCTTAACGGCATGTCAGGATCTCAAAACTGGAATCGGCAGACGAAAAAGACGCTTCATCTGAACGCCCACGCCCTCGATAGGAGCAGCGTAACGGTTCTTTTTTCTACATGTTGTTTCGTTCTGCGTCTTCGCTTTGGGTGTGAGATCTGACATTGCGGACATCTGATCTGCTTTACCTAACCGAAGCGCTTCTGCCCAGACCAACTGCGGCTGGGTCGCACCCGGATATTGAAGGTATCTATGACGGCGCTGCTCGCATGGACGAATGCCTGGTGTTCCTTCTCTCCGGATGTGTGAATATGATGGATGGCACCCGAGCCTGTGGATAGTTTAATGAGTAGATAGTTGGTTTTGGAATACCTCTTTAAATATGGTGTCGATGCTGAGTCTCCCACTGTACAAGAACAAGTGAAGGGCAGGATGCAAGGCGTGAATTGGTGATGGGTGTCTGAAGGCGTTAATACAAGGTGAGTCTAGAAAGGGAAAGAGCCCTATGGGTGCTTCTGGAATCGCGGACTTCTAAAGTCTTGGTTCATTTCAGGCCATAATCATTAATAAATGTGTATGAAAGCTGTTTCATTGCTCATATTGACATCTATAATTTTGCTACCCTATATCAAACATTCCTTTTAGGATGAAGTAAGGACTCAAGTGCTCAAACCCCTTAACACCACAACGCCCTCCTGCACCACCGCCCATCTTACACCGCTCAAATGCTTCGCAATTACCCTTGGTAAATCTGCGGTCCTGTACTTCCTCGCCACGTGCCAAAGCTCTTCCTCTCTCGCCCGCGTGATAGCGCTTATCAAAGCATTCATCTCCGCTCTTGCATCCCAATCATCCTCATCATTCCCGTTCTCCGTGCTCTCTCTCGGTTTCCCGCCTTCGTGCCCCGCAGTCTGGAAGGCCCAGCATGTGAGGGCAGCGATGTAGAGAAGCCAGTTGTAGTGGAACACGTCTCCTGCATCCCAATTGTGTAACTTGCGTACCCCATCTCGGAGAATGAGTGCAGCGTGCGAAACGGCATTTGCAGCAGGAAGAGAATTCGATCCTGCCCATTTCTCGACAGTGCGCTTTGAGTGCGCCCGGTGTGCGGGCAAAATGGCACGTCCGAGGATGTGCGTTGCACCTGCGTAGATCTGAAGGTCGGTAAGGGAGACATGCAGGATAATGTGAGCTGCATGGTAGAGAGCAAGATTTGCGGTGCTAAATTTCTGGAAGTCATCTTTGGCGTGTTGATGGTCGGTGAGAGAGGTGAGGGTGTCCTTCGTGAAGGTTTCGAAATCGGCTCTCCAGGCCTCGTAGGCGTTTGAGATGCGGGACTGCCAATTTGTGATGGAAGGTCCTAGATATTATTAGACTAGGACTTCAATCGATTACGTGGGTACCCACCTGGTAATGTTTGGTTTTTTCTGCTAAGGTCACAGGCCACGGATATGAGACCATGTAAAATGAGAATTCGAGAGAGTCCATTAAGAAGCTGTGGTCTTTGGCTTAGGTCGGGATTGACGTATGCTTTCAAGGTTGGGTGGAATGATAGCAGCGGCCGTTGTGTAGACCTGATAGACTGCCAATATTCCGCCGTATCAGCTTCCCAAAGCAGCGGATCCCATGGGAGTGTTAAATTCAGTTCTTTTGTACTCATGCAGATGCCTTGAGACAGCAGGACTGCATTCTGCGTATCCCACATGAAGCAAAATAACGCTAGCCTACCCGAGTGTTTTTAGCGTGAGGAACGATCATGTTTGGGCTTAGGAAAAATTTACCTTCTCCGTTGCTCTGCGTCAACCTCTCGCCTCCATCTGAAGTCTAAGTCATGAGTCTCAACGAGCTGCTCGCAGCGGGCGAATTGGCAATCACTCTTTCGAACTAAACTATAGTAATGTCAGTGTCTATTTAACCCTAATCATGGAATAGAATTAAATTTGCTGCAGGACAAAATAGGATTGATGGATTTCAACAAGATTAGGGAACTTACTTGATAAGGACTTCATGGAAGACATGAGACATATCATATTGTAATTGTCCTGCACGAAGTTTGCCAAAGCACTCGACTAACATAATAGTCTGTAACATCCATGTTGGTGGCCGACTGGTGAAAGAAGGATGTCCAAAAATTTGGGCTCTCATTGTATTATGGAGAGCGATAGCAAAAATGTGATCATCCTTAGTACTGTATGTAGCACCAAGTTGGAGGATAGCAACTAGGAGCAATGGGTCTACATGTGCCGGATCAAATGTAGGCTGATGGAAGAGAGGGTAAGAAGTGTTGAAGCGGCGGAAGAAGAGGTCGGAAAAGTGCTGCAAGGTTGCGGTAGACAAGGATGGATCGTTCCTGGTTATCTCGGCTCCATCTTGTGATTTCGGATGTGCATTGTCGACAAAGCGCAGTACACCCTCCCTCGAAATCTCGCCGATAACAGGAAGCCTACGAGGTCGCTTCAGTGGTTGGCTATTGCGATAGAGATCTGGACCCGTCCGAGACTCCGGAGGAGTAAGGATGAATTGATCACCCCTAGGGCCAATACCGAGTCCACGAACAGGAATAGGTGCTCCTAACGGGCTTCCAGAAGAGGCTTCTTTAGGATAACGATTTGAATTGAGCTCAGGGTTTTGCGACATCGCTAGGAACTCGGCAAAGGCGGGGACGCCATTACTCAAGGTTGTTTGTGGACTTCCATTCCTGACACCTGACCCAAGGACTTCCTGGCTAATCGGAGGAAGACGAGTATCAGGATATTTGTTGAATCCCATAGGAGAAGAAGTTAGACCTTGAGGGCTGTGACGAAGTGTCGTATTTGACGAATAGAGTGGGGGGCGATTATGGTAACCATTGATATCAGAAGCTGTTGGCGGCCAAGGCTCCCAAGGATCATTTCCAAACAGCCATGAATAATAGCTCACATCGGAGTTACGTGCATCTGACGGATTGACTACGTTATAGTTAGACCCAAGAAAACCAAACCACACATAGGGCTGAGCTCACCACTATCTGGCGCGAATGCATCATAAAAAGGAAGATCCGGACTAATATTTGCTCGGGACGGTTGAGTAGGCCAAGAACCATTGCAAAGAAAGTCAAAAGAAGGCAAGGCATTATCTGGGAAGGGCAAACTCCTCGCTGGTACGGGCCAGGGGCTATCCATAGCCGTGGAGCCTTGTCCTTTCTCCGAACCTACACCAAGATCGGGTATGGGAGGCTCTGCAAGCTCTGATCCATTGGATGCCGGGTCAAGTGACCGTGGTGATAATGGCAGCTCGTTGGGCGGAGAGCGAGAATTCGTATGCGCAGAACCAACCGATTGCCTAGGGAATACTAGAGACGGGTCATTTCGTGACATAGCGGGCTGCTTTCGCTCTTTCTCGTGCTCAGGTCGTTTCTTCGAGACGATGGCTCCTGTGGAGTCCCTCCATAGGCGCTTCCGGGTCAATAACTTCCCCAGGCCCTCTCCACCAGCTTCGTCATCCTTTTCCTTATGGCGAGCCATATGTCTTTCTACAGGCTACACGTGAGCTTGAGTCGGAAACGGCTGATGTACAGCAAGATCCCCGCAAATTATGCCCCGCAATCAATACGGTCCATATAAGAGGAGGCTTACCTAGCAAGTCACGTCTCTTGAAGACAGCGCTGCATCTGTGACAGGCAGTCCCATTACCCTCGTTGTGGTTGAGCGCGTGGCGATGCAGGTGTTCTGCCCTCGTAAAAGATTTCGTGCATCCTGGGAAGCCACAGGCGAACTCCTTTGCTCTCGGTGTCGGCGTCGGATCGGTGGGAGGAGAGGCAAAAGGCTCGCTCGACGCGGCGAAAGGTGCATCCATCGTCCTCGCGTCGGGAGTGCGTCAAGGGATTCTTCTCATGATCATCTGTGTGAGTTTGGAGGGGTGTGCGGTGCGACGGAGCTGGTCGTACAAGATTCTTTATCGTGGCTATCAATGTCGACATGCCATGTGGGGGGTTTTGCCATCACGTGATAAGCTGAAAATTCCCGAGACCTCGTGTTGCAGAGCAAAAAGAAATACGATATTAGACCTTGGGACTTGTTGTGAATCTTGTGATATGAGTCAGAGCACGAAATAAGCATTGCATATGGTGTTAAAGGTGGAAAGATGGGGGATATTCTTGAGGGTCCTATTCTTGGCTTGCTTGGCCATGAATTTCTTCTTTCAACAGACTTAGGCAAAATTTCCGCGCTTACAAATCTGTAATTATCATAGCTCCGTTACAGCAGATTCACCCTTACATGTTACCGCATGGCAGAAAGCAGACACCGAAAATCCCATGTTCGCCACTTCTTCATATAAAGGGCTGCTCTGCTCTATCCATTTTCTTGCCGAGGGACTGGTCATAGGAGGAGCGCATACTTTGTGTCTTTGAGGACAATGAGATTTACAGGATGTCTCCTATCTTGCAGATTCGAGCCCTCCTCTGAGTACTCCTTGAATCCCCTTCTAATTTGAATCTTCCTGATTTGCATTATCATAAGTCCTGAGTGAGACAAGTATAAGTTTCCTCATGGGAAAGGTTCGCTCTATGTCATTCTACAAAGGAATCATCCAGCCCCTACGGCCTCCCCGCGACTACGTCATTTATATTATTCAGCAGCGTTTCGTACATCAGAAGCTCATACATTTTACGTACGTTGTTTTCTTCACATGCATGTCCGGGGCTCAGTCTGTTGAAGCAAGCTCGAGGAACACCAGGGATCATCGCATGATTTGAAATAATCTTTCGCTTCTAATTATTAGATCAGCAGCACTGAAGGCCTAAAGAGCACTGCACGCATCATATAGAGACTGAATCAAACTCTTTAACAGCCTTTCAACTAACAGCCACATACCCTCCTCCCGTATCTAGAGAGCGCCGCATGCGCCGTCCTCCGTCGTACTTTTGAAGACAGATTTGTGCAAAAGTGGTGAAGCAAAAGATGTTGTGCAGAGTGGAGACATAGTGGGGGTGGGGGAATGCTTAATCACCTTCCGTTCACAGCTAGCGCCTGATAATCAAAGCACCTTCAATATTAAACTCACCTTACCCCACATCCACTTGTCACAAAATGCAGATTATAGAGCTGTATTTTCATATTAACCTTGAAGTTACGTATTTTTTATATAATATGACGCTAGCCCAAGCTTCACAAAACCCTCCTAGTCTCTCTTATTACTATTGTATATGCATATTTCTGACTGGCTACTAAGGGACGGCAAAGAGCAAGGGATCAGGTCTAAATTGAAGATCCAATGACCACTAGTGAGTTCATGTTATATTTTGCTTTGCTCATCGAGCTCAATGATCAAAGGCTCTTAGGTCTACAGATGTTAAAAGAAAGGAGAGAAGTAGGGCGCCAATTGGTGTACGGGTAGGGTGATAAATTGTAGAAGACGCCTGACACCAAACATTTCTAGATACGGATATTTACAAGGAGCAGCTAATCTACATAAAAAAAACCATCACAACCATTAAACCGAAGTTGGTGCTGATCCAGCTCCACTACCAGTTGGAATAGCTCCCGTCGGTGCAGTTCCGTTACCACCACTTGGAGCAGCACCACCACCACCACCAGTGAAGGAGTTAGCGTTGGCGTGTCCACCATCCTCAGCCAAGTAGGCGGCAATTGAATAGTATGAGTCGTCGGTATAATCGGCAGAAGAGTTGATACCAATCTGGATCCATGCGAAGAGTCCATCCTCGATGCTGTCACCGAGATACACGAATTGTGGGATGGGATCGAATGATGCATCAGCTTGTAGAATGGACCACATGTCCTCGTCGTTGGTTGTCAGGGCTTGGGTATTGGTGTTATATGGGTATGTAGCTTCGACCTCGGCACGTAAGTCATCGGGATAGAAGAGTTGGCCGATGTGAGCAACTGGGGCATCCCATACGGAGATGGTGCCATTGGGTTGCACGCTGGCATTGGTATGGGCAAGAAGATGGGTGTGGATCGCACGTCCGTCATAGTGACCTGGGAAGATAGTCTCGAAGGTTGCGACACCTTCAGAGTCTGTCAACTGAATACCGCGCAAGAACGTGCTGTTCAGACCACCTTGGCCAGACTCGACGCCAGAGTACACGCCAGTGGCGTTACAGTTCCAAATGTCGATAGCGACAGATGGAATCGGTTCGCAAGTGTTTACATCGATGTACTGCACCTCAAGGAACATATCAATGCCATCACAGAACTCAGTCTCCTTAACGTTGGAACGCATGTTCTCGCCAACGACATAGTATGGACCATCGGTAATGTAAGGAGCCAAGATACAGCTGGTGTTGGCACTGAAGACCTCCTCAAGGGGAGTGAACATGTCGTATGAGACTGAACCAGTTCTGTTGTGATTGATTGCCTCCCATGCCTGCAAGTCCTCCAGAGTACGCTTGTTCTTTCTAGGGGCTTTACTTCCGAGTTAGCTATCATAAGTCTCCAGCGCACCGCGATGAGATATACTGACCAGCTTGAATCCCACGCTTTTGACGCAGGGACTTGACTTGCTCGGCGCGGCGCTTGATAGAGCGAGCCTTGAGAGCGTTGGATGCTGCCGAGCTAGAGCAAGAGCTCAGAGATCGAGCACCTAGTTGGGCAGCATTATCACGGGCAATGATCTCACGCTTCATGTGATGTTCGCTATGAGACTCGCCAGGGTGAGCAGTGACATAGCCGGCGAGGACGGCGACAGCGCCTGTGATTTTAGAGATAGCAACCATTTTGAACGAGTGAATGGTATCCTTTTGAAAGACTGGAAAGAACGAGAGTAGTAGTGAGATAGAAAAAGACCGAGGATGGTGGTGAGACCAAAAACTTGCCAGCGGCGTCCTCTTTTATATTCCTCCATACTGTTCATCGTCGTGACAACATCCAAGTATGATAATAATCATTCATCGCCAAGTTCATGGCTGAGAGGGTTTCCTTACGCGTCGACATCAGAGCATTCGTCAACCGTAGCGTCTGGAACGACGATCAATGGATGTCTAGACATGAACAGTAGCCAATCCGACGAGGGCAATTTGAAACGCTTGCTGCTTTTTTTAACCAAGCCACCCAACGTGGCCCCATAATACATTGCCCAATATTAGCATTGATATTGCAGTGGCTAGAGGTGTGGATGTGCTATTCATGAGTCCCAGCGCTATGGTCACATTGAAGCAGAGCGGGCCCCTTTTTTTTGTGGGTGGCTAACGACGCTGGTGTGCAACCCCCTGCAGACAAGCGCGTCACATCTCAATTGCGCAGTTTCGAGTTTTATTACACATGCCAAATCTTTATTGTCGGATTTTCGATTGGAGAAAAAAAAAATCAACAGGGGGCATAAGTAAGTGAATTGCCCCCGGCCTGAGATGTATACTTCGAAAAAATCAGGTATATTGGTTGGAAACTTGTATGATGGTAGCTTTGTTCATACGCGTGTTCTGGCATGTAAACCCACAATAGCCTCGAGTCATAGATTATTCAAAGCCTCTCGTTTATTCTGAACATTTATGAACTGTTCAAGCGCTCTATCGCCGCCTAGCGAGGTTGAACACTGGCCAGCGAATCGGCCCCTTATTAAGCGAGGCAAGAATAATTATCCCTACGAAAAATGGTGCCTTTAGCATGGCTCACAACGGCAAGTACAATATGGAAACTTCTAAAAAGCCTTGCAAAGCTCTCTTGAACCGAATGAGCTTCATATAGGTTTAGATGAAAATTATGTTTGGCACCACAGAGCCGAGCCAAACCCCGCCAGCAGGATATAGGCTGATATTCGAAGTCAGGCGTCCACAGAAGAACACACATAAATTACTTATCCTCAATAAGAATGCTCAATTTGACATTTCACCTAAACCAAAGCTTGAGTGACCATGTTTTCGTATCTTGTTATCCTGCTTTGTTTCCATTTTGCTACAATCGTAGCAAAAGAAGAGACAGCTCACACACGAAAATATTTCTACATTGGCGGAGAGTATGTAACCGATACAACTGGGAATCATGTTCTTACAAACCATATGTATGTCGAAGAGCTCACCCCAGTTGGAGGAAGCGCAAAGCTATTCCCGCTCGTCTTCGTTCATGGCGTCGGCCAGACAGGAACTGTATGTAAGAACCGAGTGTTCATCTAGACAGAAACAGTAGTTTATGATTAAATAGAATTGGCTCAACAAACCCGATGGTGGTCCGGGTTGGGCCTCATATTTTCTTGGACATGGCTACAAGGTGTACCTTCTGGACATCCCTGTACGAGGGAGGGTACGTGTTCTCACTCATCCAGAGAAGATTCAGCATATGAATCGCCCAGGATTAGCAGGCTGTTACTAAAGCCATTTGCATAGAGTCCATACTCGCAGCCACAATCGCCAAGCTCCATAAGTGCTCCATCTATGATCACAGCAGAGGTTATTGAGCAAAGGTTTACTGCTCCCGAAAAACACAACAATTACCCTGGCGCAGAACTTCACACGCAATGGCCGGGGAACGGATCCCGAGGAGATCCCGTATTCGAGGCATATTACGCGAGTACCGCGCCATCGCTCATGAACGTCACACTCCAGCAGACTATCGATCGAGGGGCTGGTATCAAGCTTCTTGATAGGATCGGAAAGAAGGTAATATTGATCGGCCATTCTCGAGGCGGGGTGCTTCCATGGCTGCTGGCCGATTCAAGGCCAGACCTGATTGAGAGTATCGTGGCTCTTGAGCCTGCTGGACCGCCATTTAGGGAGCCAAAGAGCAGTGGTCATGTTCCGGCAAGGAAGTGGGGAGTGGTGGGTATTCTTTCGTCTGAGGACCTATCTCTGCTAATGAAAGATGTGAAGTCTGATGTTCCTCTCACATATTTACCTCCAGTCACAAACCCGGATGTTGATATTGTGAAGAAAGTTTTGCCAACACAGCCAGGCAGTGATGAGGAATGCGTGGTACAGGCTGATAATCCACCACCGAGACAACTAGCGAAGTTGAAGAATCTAAAAGTCGTAATCATCACTGCTGAGGCGAGCTGGCATCCCGCTTATGACTGGTGCACTGTGACGTTTTTACAGCAGGCTGGTGTGAATGCGAGTCTGGTTCTGCTGAATGAGCTGGGTATTAAGGGAAATGGCCATATGTTTTTCTTGGAGAATAACAGTGATGAGATTGCGGAAGTTGTAAGGGAATGGATTGAGGCATGATTTCAAGTTTCTATAAGAACTCCCCAAAACCGAGGACTCGGCTAGAGACTATCCGCTGGACTCCTCCAGGTTCTACGAGTCTGCCGTAATGGAAGTCATAAAAAAAAGGCATATATTTAGGATTATATTGATTCTATTAGTCTCGTCGGATTGTAGCTTTTTCACTTTTCGCTGTAGCTTATGGCAGGAGCTCTGAATATTTCGCCCGCCATGCCCAGAGCCCTGATATATATTGACGACGGCGTATGAATTGGTAGGAGGAGGTCAGTATCGCGTTACATCTTGAAACGCATTTTTTAACCGATGTAATGATTACATGTAGTCGTAAAATGGCTGCGCATGCTTTGTGAAACTACATGCTTGGCTGTTCAAAGCCCCTTCCTCATCAAACTCTCTCACGAGTATTTGTATTCAATGGGAAGGTCCACCTAAAGATAGAAGGATTCTACACTGCCGGGTTTTGGGGTAACCATCCATCCATAGGTTAGAGAGCTTACTGCGACCGATGCTTTGCACTTACATTTCTTGCTCACACCCATCATCACTGATTGCGCATCATTTCACTCCAGCCAGAAAAGTACCCTATTAGTGGTGCATATTACCAGGAGGAGGTCTACACCATAGGTGCTTCCATTTAATCAAAGATTTATCCTAATTACAGAATCCTTTAAACTATACAACATCATCTCAGTTTTCCAACCATACATTCACCTGCAGAGCGAAGCTTCCACGACTTAATACCAGGAAAAGCTAAAAATCAAACCACTCAACCCACAGATCCCTATTAGTTGCTTCGCTATCGCCGTTATATTGTTATCTGTGTGCTGGCCACAGAACAAAGACAAAGAATCCCATATCCCCGAGATTTGCCAAAGTAACAATTTTGTATATGTGAAGTTTTGCAAGATGCTAAAGTATAGTGACCTTAATAGACAAGTACTTATTAAGAACAACCTTGTAGTAATGACCCAGATACATATCAGACGGCTGAGGAGAATTTTAGAAAAAAGAAAGCGAGTTCGAGAGGTTGCAGAGGAGAGCCAGGATCGAGATAGAGTCTTTGCGATACAAAATTGAATATGCTAAAATAAAATTTAAGAAATGCATGGACATCTACAGTCGCGTCGCTAGGGAGCGAGATGAACTCAGGGTGGAGATACAACATCTCAACGAGACAAAAACGGATCTCAAGATCGGATATGAGACGTTTATAAAAAGTACACGGGATGTCTAAAATGAAAAACACTCTGGTATTTTATCACAAACAAGAAGGAGCCTATACTAGAAAATAAGAGGCCCAACCTCGACAGAGCTGGGTCTTTTTTTTTTTTTGAGACACGCTCGAATATCTCTAGTAGCAGATGAAGATGAAGCTAGCCTGGGTATTTCTATCATCTGGAGATTGCAACCAGAATGGCGGCAATAATGTATGCAAGAAAATTGGCCCATGCTAACATTGCACCTACGAATATAGGGTTAGAGACGATGCTGGGGATAGTTGCGGCCACTCTAGTAGCGGTCGCCCTTGTTTGATTTTAAACTCTCCAGCGCTCTAAATGGTAGTAAAACCTCTTTGATTATATAATATAGTTAGCGCAACGGAGTACGATAATTTTGTATCCAAAGATCTAACTGGGACACGTTCGGTTATAAGCATAAAGAATGTGCCTTCGCACTCAAAATATGACTTTACAGCCCCAAAGCGTTTCTTAGAACATAATCTGATGGAACAAATACCTAATAAAATAAGGATTGTAACTCAAATTATATATGCACTCTGCTTAAGATGGTATGCTCGATTGGTAGCCTACCCACCTAATGTCACGATATATCTATTCCATGCTATCCGCGAAGAACGCCATTTTCCTACGGCGCCAGTACCCATGCACACAATCCCAAGCTACCCTACTGTTCATCTTCGATATCAAGATTGTCCATATCGTCCAGCAACTCGGAAATATCTATGCCCGGCGTCTCATCATCCCCATCATCTGTCTCCGTGATACTCATAGAATCTGCATCTGCTTTCGCCTTTTGCTGAGCCTTATACAGCGCTAATGTGCTCCTCAACTCCTGGTCCTCTTCCACATCCCGCAAGAACATTTCGTAATCTCTATCCATCTTCTCCTGGTCCTGTTTCTTTGGTAACATTTCTTCTTCTTCTTTTGCCATGCGCTTGAGGCGCCAGTTGCGGTTCTTGGACTTCTTCTTGCGCTCGTAGAATTTCTTGACAAGCATAACGTCGGGAATGGCGGAAGAGTAGGTGTTGGATTCTTCGAGCGCTTCGAACTGTGGAGAGTTGAAGTTGGTGCCGGTGAGCATGTAGCCCATGACAGAGTCGCCAACGTGGATGACGTTTCCGAGGTGTGTTCTGGTGTAGTATTCTTTTGTGTTGGATCCGAGGTCAGACGCTCGAGCTACTGTAGCTTCTGCCAGAAGCCATCGTCCTTTCTGTACTCCCAGTGGTGAGATATCCATGACTATAAACTCGACAAGCTCTGCGACGTCTGCTAGTGTTGAGAATGGCGCACGCCAGTAGATGGGAGTGCTAATATCGGCGACTTGAAGAGTGGCCGGATCGAGAATGTTGAGAGAAGTGCCAACACGGTAACATAGACCTAATGGGAAAATGTTGCCAGCTTGCTTTGCCAACTTTATTGGTAGTGCGACGAGATCGTCTTTGCAAATCGGCACAAGATTGACCGAAAATGTGAACTTGAATGATTTGGTAGATGTGTGGATATCCATGGAAATGAGCTCCTGTGATTTCTTTGTCTGCACTGGCGCAACCGAATGTAGGAAGTCTACAAATTTCTCTGCCTGATTCCGATGTGCAAAGAAGAAATCTAAGCCGTCCTTAACTTCTTTTATGTTGATGGTTTCCCGGTGAGCACCGTGCTTGAGGATAAGTTGTTCGAGATAGAGGAAGGTTCTCTTGTGCGGGACTTTTTGCCGAACCTGAACACAGGCTCTCCATGTATTCGCAGTATATGATTTTGCACAATCCGGGCACTGCTGATTTGCTACGACATATTCCACCTCGAACGTTTGCTGTAATATAACCCCTTCCGATACCTCGTCCTGGATAGTAAGCTTAACCTTTATTCTTCTAGAGTGCTCTTCCGTCCAGATAAAGCTCGCATCAATAATTCTGACTTTTTGCAGACCCCGTAATTTCTTTAGGCATAGGGCGAGAAGTTCTCTGGACTCTGGAGCGGCAACGACCCAGGAGTTGGGTGGCAATAGCCATCTATCGCAATCTCTGCAGAAATGGACAGT
Source organism: Chalara sp. BL73 (assembly GCA_918026815.1). NCBI lineage: Eukaryota > Fungi > Ascomycota > Leotiomycetes > Helotiales > Chalara > Chalara sp. BL73. The sequence goes on along the minus strand of CAKJVC010000061.1, from coordinate 431,134 downwards.
CGCCTCGCGCTGAATGCTCCCAGATACATCGACCGTAAGTTTGACACAATCGTAACAAAGCGCTCCTGCAGAAGTGGTTCCATCGATCGGTACGCCACAGTTACAACAGAGGATACTGCGGGGTTGTTAGAACGCTCCAAAACCCCTTAAAAGAGCTACTTACGTCGCATTCGTTCCTTGCTGTTCTCTAAATTGCGAAGCAATAGAGACAGGCGCATCCATATCCATGGCAGACATCGTGACAATAATTTTGGGTGTTGCTGAGTATCTTCGGGGGAGTAGGTCTTCCAGTGCCAGAGAAAATTATTTGGTGGATAGGCCGATTATTTTTCCGCTCCGGAGGGGTATTGGGTTTGTCAGGAAGTTGGGAGTTTCGCCACTTCCAGAATGTACTTTGATGAAGGACTAAAATGACGGATACTCTGAGTATGTTGAATCTCCCATTATAGGCTTAAGTAACCTGAATATGAATATTAATGAGGTAAATAGCGTTGTCCAATGAATGCTTATATTTCTTATAATCACATGACATAATCACGTGAATACAATGTGATCAATAATGGTTTTAAAGGGTTTTCAGATTGAAAGGCCATTTTCATACAAGGCCTACTGTCGTTTCCTGATTTGCATTCTTTGCCTTTCGAGTCCCACGCTTCCACTTTCCAGCTACCACTGTGGCGGGGTTGCCATTATCTCACGTTATGTACACTATTCGCCATCCCTTTTTAGTATTGCACCATCATCTAGTGGCCCATCGGCCAATGATCAAGCACTTCCATCAATGGTCCCTGCCTGCCCAGGTCCTTGTGCAATGACCTAATGAGCTCTGCTAATCTGTTTCGAAAGATGGTGAGATCCAATAAGATAACAGTTTCTTTGGGGAGTTCCATTGACCGGCATGGAAAGTATGGATCTTGCTAGGTCATGCAAGAATGGGCATGTACTTAATATGGAAACAGTAGAAATATATAAAATCCGAGAAGTCCAGTCATAACTCAACCCCATTCTCGAATCTCTCCCTTTGAAGTTTGAAATCCCACCTGGTTTTGTTTGATCTATCATGGCACCTTCAGCAACAGAGACCACCACGGTCCCAATACGGGCTGCTGAGCAACCAGCAGTTAAGTTTGCAACAACTACAAGCCCTTATAAAGAACTTGCGGCGGTTGGCTATGAGAAGAAGGCTGAAGAGGAAGGCCAAGATGGACACTCGGCTGCTAAGGCAGGGAACCTCGACACTTAAGATCCGGTTAAGACTGACTTTCAATACAGTATAAGCACTACCTGCCAACCTGGGGTCAAGAAAAGTACCCTCCTTTGAAGCCCTTTGAACACAGAGACCATGGACTAGATGCTAATGCTTCATATCCTAATCTTCTTCCCAAAGGAGTGGTCACCAACGACCTAACTCCCAGTATGTTCATAGTACTACCCATGCCATATAGTTGAAGCTGATTTAAGCCTGTAGCTATTGGAACTGAGATTACTGGCGTCCAGCTCAGCAAACTTAGCGCAGCTGGCAAGGATCAACTTGCACGATTAGTCGCCGAGAGGAAGGTTGTTGCTTTCCGCGATCAAGATTTCGCGGATTTATCAATCAGCGAAGCTCTCGATTATGGTCGCTACTATGGCCCACTCCACATCCACCCAACATCTGGCGCACCAGAAGGATATCCAGAGATTCATCTGGTTCACAGGGGTGCTGGAGACAAGACACATGAGGAATTCTTCCAAACAAGAACAAGCTCCGTAGCTTGGCATTCTGACGTCTCGTACGAACTGCAGCCACCAGGAACAACTTTCTTATATATCCTGGATGTGCCAGAATCAGGCGGAGACACTCTATTTGCAAGCCAGGTTGAAGCATACAACCGTCTTAGCCCAGGTTTCCAGGAGAGACTTCATGGATTGAAGGCAACTCACTCTGGAATCGAGCAGGTAGCCGGCTCAAAAAGCAAAGGTGGTGCAGTTCGAAGGGAACCTGTCGTTAGTGTCCATCCCATCGTTAGAACACATCCTGTGACTGGAGAGAAAGCTTTATATGTCAACCCTCAGTGTAAGTGTGGTGCACCTTGAAGCCAAGGCAAACTAACTCTTCATAGTCACTCGTGCAATTGTTGGTTATAAACAGGAAGAGAGTGACGTGTTGTTGGTAAGTTGTGATTGAGCTTCACAGGCGAGATCCTGTAATGATTTCATCCCTTAGAAATTCCTTTACGATCACATCGCATACGGTGCAGACTTTCAAGTGCGAGTCAAATGGGCAGCGAAGACTGTTGTGGTTTGGGACAACCGAGTCACCTCACACTCGGCGCTTGTTGATTGGAAGAATGGACAACGCAGACATCTCGCACGGATAGCACCTCAGGCAGAGGCACCATATGAGACGCCATTCAAGGCATAATTGACGAGAAATATGTCATGATATATCGAAGATGGGCCATTTGTGCATAGCATAACAAACCTGTAACTTATCAATCATTATGACTTCAAATATATGAAAAGAAAACATAATTGTACCTGATTATCTGGCGCGAACCAGTGACAGATTCGCTCAGCAAACATAGGGCCTGAGCAATTTGTTTTGGTGTCATTCAATGAGACCCATCATATAGATAGACAAGTTGGTGAAGCCTCTCTGAATGATTATTTCTTAGCATACTTGATAGGAGCATCTAGATCATCATTCTCTTCTTCCTCATCACTGGAGGATGCTGTAGAGACGTCATCTTGTTTGATGACATTTTTTTCTGCTCGAATCTGTACCTTAGGCTTTGGAGATCTAGGCCCTTTCCTGATAAACGACTTCGTCTGGCCTGCAGGTTTATCAAACCCAGCCGCAGCCCTTGTCGCAACCGCAATCGGCCTGACAGTCGCTAGCGAAGCCGACTTCCTCCTTGGACTATCCATAAGACCATGAAGCGTCGTTCCGATATACGGGAGATCAGCATCGCTCTCAGAATCATCTGCTTGGTGCTTCTTGCCTAACAAGTTGTCGATCGTGCTCTGCTGCTTCATCGCCCTTTTAACGCTCTCAACCCTCCGTCTCGTCTGATCTGGCATCTTACCTGTCACGGGACGGGAGATGGATGTGATAGTCTCTGCTTTACGTGTTCTCACAGCTTTCTTCTGCCGTTTGTATTCTGCAGCGTGGAGATGTACAGTGAATCGTTGTGCAGTGGTCAGGAACTCATCCTCCACCATGCGGTATCTATCATCATATTCCATACCCTCCTGCATGAATCTGTTCACGACATCAGACCGTCTCACTTGAAATTCTGAGCGGCTCGTAACTTACATTTCTGGCAAAGGTCCAGGAGGGGGGGACGACGAACCAACGCGTCCTGGAGTGTTTAGTCTTGGCAGTTCAGCTTTTGCCATGGTGGAATACATACCTGGGCCCGGACTTTTCGCATTATTCTTTTTTGAAGGGCTAGTGGTATCATTCTCACTACTGTTTGAAGGTGGCTCAGACAGTTTGGGTCTTTTTAGGGCTGGTTTCGCTGTGACTGATCTCCTCGCTGAAGGCTTCTTGACAGAGCTTCCTTTCCCCCAAGGTAGCGTTCTAGGCATCTTTCGACGGCTTACGGATCATTGGAAGGCGTTTTAGTAAATTTTTCGATGCTCTATAGGTAGGATTCGTTTTTGGATTTCTCAATGGAATACCAAGTGGTTGTCATTCAAGTGAGAGCAAACTGCAACCCAACGTCGTAATTAATCACGTGACAACATCAATCGGATTTGCTCGATCTTGGTTCTCAACGAAAATGTGATTTATTATGACCCATTTCCTTCTATTTCATCAGTTTTAGCGATTTCTCATGTTAGGGATCTTTTGAGCCACCCTCAACAAGATAGAGGCTAGAACATTTTGGGCAGGTGGACCCTATTACATAAGCAGAATAAAGTAGATTCGTAGAGAAGGAAGGCTGCCAAGACACATCAAGAAAGTACCACAATCAAAGCTGTGACTCGACCATCCGAAGGCCATGCATCAGCCCTTCCTTTGACAAGCAAGGCAACACTTTACTTATTCACGTCACTCGCCTTGGTCGTACTCAGCCCGCTCCTCAAGATATGGTGAATCACTTATTACACTTACTGCCACCTGGTCAGTACGAAACCTAAAATATATTCCATGATCACGAGGGTCTCCTATATCAAAACACCAATAGCGTGAGTGGAATCGATTAGATATATAATACTTCATATTTCTGACTCTTGTGGTCAAGAACTCTTTAACTAGAAGTTTGACATGTCTTCAATGTTCCACAACTCATTTGAACATTCCACCGAGGATACAGATGGCGACAATCATAGCCATGCTGATGATCCTTTGCCTGGGCCACTGGCACGTCTCGGCTCTGCAAATGTGGGCATGGGCACACGCCAGCAGATAGATTTATTACAGCTGTCCTTGATTGAGCAGCGGTGCTTAAGTAAAGCTGCAAAAGCATCTAGTCTACCTGAGGATCATCCAGTAGTAAGTGAAGAAAAGCCTTACAAGGCTGCTTGATAGTTGTTGGAAAATAAGATCGTTGTATATAAGAATAAAGCTGACCTTAGCTTCCAGGTTCGAGACCGTGCACGAGATCTCTATACACAGGTCACGCATACGCTACAGAAGGCATGTTCTATTTCGAATCATTTTTCTAAGCACGGTGAAGTCTGCTTCTGAACCCAATGTGAAAGTTTCCAGAAAATCTTAAATTTTCACGAGAAAATTCGACCATGTCAAAAGCAATTGATGTCTTCTGCGCGTTGTTATTCACAAGTCTTGATATGATTTAAGGACATCGCTAACCATTACCAGGCTGGTGTTTTGTCTAAAGAAGCAGCGGGACTAAACTCGGATGTACTACGGAGCAAAGCATTGGAATTGTTTGACTCTGCCCTTGATAATCATTTGATTAATCAAGCACAAGACATATCTAATGGATTTCGATCACTCCCTGGAGCTTCAACGCCTACGCTTGAAATCCCCCGAAGCATCAGCCAGACGCTATTACCAGAGGATCATCCGCTACACTTTTACTCGCTAATATTGGAGGATGGCCGCAGCAGTGAATTTTCTGCGTCTATTTATGCAAGGTACTATCAGCAAATTTGCCTTCTGGGAAAGGGAGGCTTCGGTGCGGTGTACAAAGCACGACATCAATTAGATGGTCAAGAATATGCAATCAAGAAGATCACGTTCACATCCGAGCATCTCCGTTTAATTAAGGTAAGTGAGATTCATAACATGAAATTTGCTCAGATTTTAGAAAGATGCTCACTTCAGAGATGTAGAACAAGGATCAGTTCGAAGCGTTGCTCTCTGAGCTTAGATACCTCGCTCAACTCAGCCATCAGAACATTGTTAGATATCACACTGGTTGGGTCGAGATCGTACCCGCTGCTTTGCGAGAGCCAGCTATTGAAAATGGTACATCTCATGGCTGGTTTTCAAGGTAAGGAATAGTCCTGCGTGCATTTCAGCTATTGCACCACCCCTTTTCACTTTCCTCAAGGTGCTGATTTTATGCTAGGTCTGAATTGGAACCAGAATCTGAGGCAAATGACTCCATTGAAATCGGAACTTCCAAAATTAGAGATCTTCGTCTGGATAATGAGCGTGATATCCTGAATGAGAATTTTCAGGCGTTCTCTAATGGGTCCCGAGGTTACTCTGATATTTTCGAAACTCGTGAGGACCCTAGTGCGCTGAACGATTATTTCAATCAGGTATGTTGCTCAGTCTGTCATAAGTTGGCTCGCTACCCCGAAGAATTTATCTTGTCGATTACCAAAATGCTGATTTTAGATCAATACAGTCAGAATCAAAGGCCAGCCAGTCCTTTGGGAGCAGCCAAGCTCTTGTCAAACATAAATTGACTCGACTGCCATCAAATTCTAGTGCGGACGAAGAAGTTCTCAGGTCTGAGGACAGCGGATTTGACGTGATTCTATACATCAAAATGGGCCTCCACCCGATGACACTCGAGGACTATCTTTGGCCAGACCAGCAAAAGATTCAGCAGGAGGACGTACGCCTGTACCATTGTTTCCACATTTTGCCTACTGCGAGTATTCTAATTTCTATTCTGGATGGTCTAGAATATATTCATAGTAAACGAATTGTTCACCGTGATCTGAAACCCAGTAATGTATTCCTTTCTCAGCGACCTGCTGACCCAACAGTGTCACTTGGCGGGTCTATCGATACTGGTAAGTCTCTATAGAGCTCTCACATCTAATCCCTCGGTATTAGACATGTATCTGATTGCATCATCACAGGAAATTGTAAGGAATGCAGAGATGTGACCCGGAATGCTTCATTCATCACTCCACATATAGGAGATTTTGGTCTTGTTGCGAAACTCAGCGATGATAATTCTGTCGCCGTAACAAAAGACAATAGCGAGTCCAGTGCTCTGGCATTGATCTCATCAGTATGAACTTCTCCTTCGTCATATTTACAGCAATAAATGCTAATAGTTCACAGGCTGGCGGACAGGCAGGCACTCGATTCTATCGCCCACCATCGTCTAGTAAAATCTGCCCAAAATTAGACGTCTATAGTCTCGGAGTTATCGCATTCGAGCTACTCAATAAGTTTGGCACGAAAACGGAGCGCGCAGTAGTCTTGTCAGACCTGTTGAATGGCATTTTCCCAGCAAAATTTGAGAAGCATGAGATGGCAGACGGAATCAAGCATATGCTTTGGAATAACAGAGATGACCGATGGGGCTGTACAGATGTACGGAAGTGGCTGAAGGGAATAATCGCAAAGCATGAAAAATAGAGGATCAGCCGGATCTTAAAGCATTTGTATGGTGCAGTCATCAGTGGCCGGTTTTGATTGAGCGGATTGGTAGAGCATGATACCCACAATGGACAGCGACTTTCGAGCTACATATCTTGACGAGTTCACAGATCTGGTTAAATATCTTTCCTCTCTTAGTCTTGTTATGATATCTCAGCCTTGGTCAAAGTTTACCTCTGCTGGACCGCACGTTGCCCTTGTATTCCTCCAATGGCCCCTCCAAAACATCATATTACTGTCCTTGTAAAGGACTGAATCCCCATTACCAAACACGCGACAACCCTATTGGTGAACGGTATATCTCGCTTTGACATAAATCACCTCGCCACCATCCAAAATGGGAGAACACTCTGCACATGAGGCCCGAGAAGCTGACCACGAAGACAAAAACTCTACGCACACCTCCCCCCGAAACGCGAGCTCAGATTCCAACCGCCAATCCTGGAACCAGACTCAGATATAGCATGCCCCTTCCCTCTCATCCCCCATTGCCGTCGGGGAGGGAGGGATGGAGGTAAACACGCGGGGCTGCTTCCGCCGCGAACCTGGGGCCCAAGGTCAGGCTTGGGTGACCTGGAGGTGGCGATGTGGCCTGGTGCGCGCTCGAGCTTCCGGGCAGCGATCTATGCCGCAGCCCGCAGGGGAATGCCTCGCTCTTGCTGGTCCTGACGTATCCGCATGCCGCCAGGCCCAAGGCCCGACCGCGCCAGGCGTAGGATCGTCTTCTGCTTTTGGGGCCTGCTTGTTGTGGGGGATTCTGGGAGGTGGGGAGTGGAGGGGTGTTTTCGTTGGGGAGATGTAGATGTCGGAGGAGAGAATGAGGGGCTGGGGGGGAGAGGGGGGTGGGGGGTTATAAGGTATTGACGTCTTAGCGTTGGTGATATTATCCTCTTATGAAGGCGATCTCTCACTTATGTGATGGATATATCCTTCATCGAGAGCTTGGCGGGATGATGGCGACGATTATGTTGCGTTTGTGGTTATCTGTGCTATTTTGGGGTTTAACCTCAATGCTGAGCTCCTTCCTTAGGTTATGCTATGGCTACACCTTTGACCATGGGGCGAGCCCTGGTACGGATTCGGATTTATAGAGCTTTATATATCTCGGGGAACACTTCCCGGCGTAAGGCAGCAATAACCATTGGGTATCGAGTATTTATCATTTATATAGCTATAGCTTTTTTGTTACACTAGTATGACCAAGTGTCTTCCCTGTTGAGGTATCACCAACCAACCGCGAACCCTTCGAAACAATCATAACGCCAACGAGGTATATACAAAAATCATCCCTTTTCCAGTCATTAAACCCATCTCTTGTTTCCAGACATCGAGAAGGCCGTGTCCGAACATCATCAAAGCAGTAGACCACCCACGCCAAACAGAGCATTCGCTAAGAACAAACATTACACAACCTTGAATAGGGAAAATCACAGAGCTAAACCCGTCCCATCGCCGGTCCACCGATATAACGCCAGTACTTCTCTTCTTTTGAGTTGCTGCTCATTGAAGTCTTCCGGAATTCTTCCCTTCACCTGACTCAAAGCACTCCTCATCACCTTCCTGAAATTTCGCTGATACTCTGTGTTCAACGTCACCACACACGCCTCATGCGCACGCACAATTGTCTCGCACGCTCTAACCACACTCGGGCTGGCCTCCGCCTGCAGCTTATCCGCGATCAGTAACAGCAAGAAGCTGCCCTGCAATAGATACACCCCGAAGAAGAAGGGCATGAACTCAAGCCCTGGATCATACTCTAGGATGTTGTTGATGGCTTCCGCCGCGCTGACGGCGTGGCCAGTTGCGTTGATGAAGCTTTGCGAGGAGATCCAGAGATCGTTGTCGTCGAGGAGACTGATCGGATCCCATTTACCGGTGAGCAGTATGTGTAGCACGTGCATTACGTGCGTGCCATAGGCGACGACAGTCCGGGTTTGGATGTCAGCTTCACGGCTGTGGTGCGAGGAGGCAGTGTGGAAGGAGTGTGTTGAGTGGACAGAGCGGGCGGATGGGGTGGCAGCGTTGTTTGCGGGATGCTCATCGTTCGTCTGATGCTCCGCATTTACATCATGTGCTTCGTCAGTAGCGTTGATGAGGTTCCTCGCTTCAAAGTCTTTCAAGCTCTGTCCATATGCGTCCAGCTGTCGGGCAATCTCGCTGGCGTGGTCGTCCCATTCTTGTGCGGATCTGAAGCCGCCGAATCGGGGGTGATTCTTAGCGTGATAGAGATCCACGATCTCGCCGAGGATGGTCATGAGCGGGAGGAAGAAGCCGAATATGCTATGACCCGTACACTCAAAGTTAGGCCCTCTCTTTCTGACGCGCGGCGTACCGGAGGGGGAGGTAATATGAATGCTTGAATCACCAGTGTAGAATTCTCCCGCTTGCCACAAAGTGTCGTCCATGGGCTGTAGAAGCCCGTCGCATTCGATGTCAAGGAGGAAAAGTGGCCGGTTGTAGCAGAGTGCGAGATGTCGGTCAACGGTGTAGCATATCCACCATATTCGTCGGCGCTCTTCACGCTCTTCCTCTGTGATGGAAGAGTTGGAAATCTCATCGTCTGCTTCACCGTCCGCATCGACATCGGGACCGACTTCGGTTTGTTGTGGTGATGTTTGCGATAACTCTCTACCTAGCTTGAGTTCTCTTGCTAAGGACCAAGCAGCATTCCACCAGCGTAGGCTGGCACCTTTATACTCGCTGGCCGAGACAACCGTGGCAAGATGTATGTATGTCACCACATCATCGAGAGACCCGGCTGCACCAAAAGCTCCAGTCTCTCCACTCAGCCCGTCAGTATTGACAGAACCGGGCATGGCAACTCCAAGTCCACCTAACGCAACACCATTGATCCCTGTGTTGGAGAAGCTACTGGGTGATGTTTCGCCGTTTGATTGACCGTGGATCAGAGGCTTGAGAAGGCCGACTGTGAGTTCCAACAGCTTCTGACAAATTCGTCCACGAGATGAAGGGGGAGCAGTCAGGAAAGCAGCATCGCTGGTCTGCGCGACTACCCACAGCATACTAGCAAGCAGGGCAGGTGTACATTGTCTTGGTTTGGTTGGGTGCAGAATAGATTGCTTCCGATACACGTATCCCAGAATGTATGGCGACGTTGGGTGCATCAACGCCGAAGACGAACCTGATCTAAGAGTCAGTAAGAATTGTCTCGCCATGATGATATGATGGGATTCGAGCGGGGCTGCTGCGGGACGACATACTGGCAAAGTACAGGTCCATCATATCACATGCCAAGGATGTCGGAATAATGTTTCCCAGATGCGGCGCCAGTGGCTCCAGCACAGGATACCGCAATTGTGTATTGAAGTTTTGCTGCGTCACGTGTTGCTGGTATTGTGTAGAGGGCGATGGCAGCGACATCCAGCCCCCTGGGGAGGCAGCGTCTGACCCCATGGGGAAACCGGGTAAAGGGCTTTCGGCTAAACGGAACCCGCCGGGTGTATGCGCCGGGTAATGTGAGGAAGGGCTTTGGGCTTGGATAGCGTAGGGTAGATCCGTGTAACCGGAGCTGGATAAATTGCCCTGCCCGGCACTGAAGCTTGAGTGACCATTGCCATTCATCAGATGTGTGTTAACAGCTGGTCGGTAACCATGCATGTTAGAATAGCCGTTCATATTCAGGGACGAAGGGCTGCCGATTTGATCGGCTTCCGGGCGAGTCCCCATATGAGGCTGGTGACCTGTCGACAGCTCGGTGAGGCTCTCGAGACTTCCAGCTCGAAGTCGCCCTTTCATCACCTCTCTGGCTGCGCTTCTGGTGTCGAGATTTGTGGTATTTAGACTCAATGATCTTGTTGCTGCGGGTCGCTGGGTCTCGCCATTCTCGGTAGCGGATGCCGTCGAGGAAGTGCCCTCATTCCGCGATTCTGTGGGTGAACGACCATCTGAAGAGTTGCCAGTTGGTGATTTCTGTCCCGTAGCAGCCGCCGCTGCGGCAGCTTGTTGTGCCAAATCTTTCCGCGAGGCCTTGCCTCGCTTCTTTCTCTCCCGAATGTACTCGCACCCCAAGCCAAATTCTGTATCTGTTAGAACTACTTAAATCTGTAATTTGAGATGAATGACTTACCGACACAATGGGCACAAGGGCTCTGTCCATCGCATTTTGTTCTGAGCTGATTGCATTGATCGCAGGCTCTACTGATGCGTCGCCTGATTGGTCCAGAGACCCCGGCGCCATTTCGCCCATTGCCTAACCCATAGGGATGTTGACGGTGCTTTGAATTGTGGCCTCGGTGAACCTGTGAGTTTTGGTGGACATCAACGTGTTGTTGAAGTTGCTGAAGCGCGTACTGTGATCCGTGGGCGAGGGTGTCGAGGCCGGAATGCATGTGACTAGACTGCATGTGGGCGCTCGACATCATATTGCTCGACGGCAACGTGTTGTAGGCGGAGAAACGGTGAAGCGGATTGGAAAGCATCTTGACACAAGACTTGTAGTCTGTTCAACGTGGAAGCAGGAGTGTCCAACAATGAAATCTTCAATCAGATAAGAATTGTGGAAAAAGTGGGATGGTGTCTGGGAGATGGGGTCGTCCTGGTCTTTAAAGAAGCAGCAGCAGCAGCAGCAGAAGAGATGTGCCGTTGCCTTCGGAGCATATTATGACTTTGCTCTAGACATGGAACGGACAGTACAGGGGATCAGCAATCCGGGGGTGCTCCTGATCATCAGCAGGCCTTTTAGTATGAGGCAATCGGAAGTGATATTACTGTGTGGAGAAATGGGGACCAGGAGGTGAGAAACAAAAGGGAAGCTTCCTCTCTCGTACGGCTTCTCGATCAAGAACGGGGCGCCCACAGAACAGAGTACGAAAGTGCAAGATTGTACAGGGCATGCGGCAGGCAGGACAAGGGCAGGGTTAGGATGGATACTGGTAGCATAAGATAGGGTAGCATAGGGTAGGATAAGGCAGGGCAGGGCAGGGCTTTGCACGCGCGATATACCAAATTAATTACCAAATTTCAGTGTGGTGAATGCGATGGCGGGGTTGGTAGAGTGGGTGTGCGTGTGTGTGTTGTATGAGTGAGTGAGTGAGTGAGTGTGTGTGGGTGTGTGTGTGTGTACTGCATTTTTGACTCTATGGTTTAGTTACTGCTGCAGCTTGGGGGTTCGGGTTTAAGAGGGGGGGGGGGAGTTGGAGTTGGGATTAGCGTTGGAGGGGTTTTGCATCACAGACCACCGAAAAAGATGAATGATAAAATAATAATAAAAAATAATAAATAGAACAACACATCCCCTTGCACACTGGCCCATCACTTGATAAATTACAGTTTAAACTAGTGCCGTTAGAGGAAAAGAGAGACAGGCTGATCGCTGAAATCTGGATATTGGTTCATGGAAAGATCGGTACAATGCAACGGCAAGTGGCTGGGGGGGTTGATGGAGCAGGACAGGGCCCTAGACGCGAGATGGAGGGGGGAAAGCAATTGGCTGCTGCAAGACAAAAACCAACAACATTTGGGCCACTAAACTTCAGGCCAGGCCAGGCACTAAAACCACAGTACTTTCCAGTGCAGCACCACACACTAACGAACACACTATACCACGCCCTAACAATACACTATAAAGCACCCCCTCCCAAGGGCAGGTACTTACTGTACCTGTAACCTAACCTGACCTGACCTGACCTGGCCTGACTCGACTTGACCCGTCCCTAAATAAAGGAACGAAAGTCGCGATGCTCCGGACGGCGATATGCCCTCCGAATTGCTTTCACCAAACTCTACTTAATTTTCCATCCATTTTCAACGTCTCGGCGATACTTTTTCCGAAAATGAATATATCGCCGCTGCCACTCTAAATACAAGTTCCCGCGGAGGAACAGTGCATCTCGTCTGGCCTTGGACTGGAATATTTCGGCAGCAAAAGGCGCAAGGATATGGACCGCACCGATTCCAGCCCCATGTGTCTGTCCGTGATACCGACGCAATAATGAACCTGAGCGGTTTTTTCTCACCCCCTACGTAGCTCGGTCGGTCTACAGTACAGGAGCCAGCTATCGACGGTACAACAAGATTGGAAGCTTACACACATTAGAGTCAGCTATTCCGAGAACGAACATGGAGACCGGTGGCTTGTTGCCCAATCAGAAGCCGCATCACGTTTGATATGCCGTATGTTGGCTTGCGGCAATGCGGTCAAAGTACAGCTAGGTAGGTAGGTAAGTAGGTTGGTAGCAAAATGGCGATTCTCGATGCTGCAAAGCACGGATTGTCTGCCTTGAGCCCTACGAGGAGCGATCTTTCCCGGGCCCCTGTGGCTTTGACTGGTGCATCTACAGAGGACGGTAATCCACCTCCCCATTGCCTCTCTATTGGAATATTTATAACCGCACCAAAGAGGCAACACATACGCACTCCCAGTTCTAAAGCAGCAGGCCCCCTCTCCATTATAGTAAGCGAACTTGGAAGTTGGACTGGCCATTACAAAAAGCGAGAAGATAATCTACTTGGCATGACAGCTGGGACGATCTACTCTATCACAGGCGTTGCTCACCGACAGGATGCTATTGTGACTTTTTTTTTCTCTTTCTTTTTTCAAACTGGGAAGCTAGCTAGTAAGTAGTGAGACTACCTTTTGGTCTCGTGAGAACTAAGATTAAGAATGAATTAATTTGTGCACTGTACTGTAAGTAGTAGATTGGGAAGGAAATCTAGAGCCCCTGCAAAGCAATTATTATCAAGTGCAGCAATCAGCAGCATGACTCTGATTATTGTGTTGACGTTGTTGATACGGAGGAGGAGGGGGGGGGACATTTACAGTATAGTACAGTCAACATATGCATGTGTTTTTACTTGAGGGGTAGCTGTTGCTCCGATTATGCGATTTTCCTTTCCCCTTTCGCTTTTCCTTACCAGATAATGGCTGATGGCGCCTAGTCTCAAATAGGTAACTCAGGTCGGGTAGGCTAAGGGAAGCGAGGCATCAACGGCCCTGGCTCCCCTCCCTCCTCAACGCCCGCAAGCCCGCAAACCCGCAAAGCCCTTCAAGCCCCCTCTAACTCTAACGCAAGTCTTTTTCGTCCCCTACCCTCCACAACAACAACAACCCCCCCCCGTTCCCGTTCGGTTCCACCTTTCACCTGCTAATCCCGCAGAAGTACCGTAAACTCGTACCGTACCTTAATCAATTTCAGAAGAAGAAGAAAAAACTAAATAAAAAAAACTATCCAACCCCCGTGATGCTGCTTCGGGCTCACGCATCGTTACTTTAATCAACCTCAAAGCCGGATTATCAATAGCACTGGACTGCTATACCTTCCAGACCAAGAACTGCGATACGATACTCATGTCGCCAGCCGCGTCGACTAGCAATGCTGCTGATGCATTCCGCCGAGGTTTACATTGTAATACTGCCAAGTCACCAGCTAGCTACCTTTCAGTCCGAGAAAGCTACCCGAGAGCGTCAATTTCTCCGGCCTTCCTCCTCCGGCCAGAAAGGCGATCACCTTCCCTCTGGCGCGCTCTCTCTCTCTCTGCCTCTCTCTCTCTCTCTCTCTCTAGCTTCACAGTGATAATAATAATTCCAGGGATCACCAACATAGGTCGCACAACATTATTGGCCGCTGAGCTTTCCACCTGGAAAGCACGTTGCGAGTATTGATGGCTGCCGACAGAATACTGAAGGGTGTTGTGCAGCATGTATCACGACGTCCCCAACGAGTCCTATTCTCGATGAGATAGGATACCACACGGAAGTATGCCTGGAAGTTGGCTGCTTCTGGAAACCGTGGATTCTCAGTGGCTGAAAATGCCCGGCGCCACGCAAAATCAAACGGTCCGATATTCCTCATCTCCAACATGTGCCGTGGCAGTCTCGCCCCCAACGATAACCCCATGTTTCTTGGGAAACCGCCCCGCCTCTTCAGCGCCAAGCAATATCATCATTACTATATTGAAGCAACGCTTGAGCTCGACTAGCACGTAGCCTTGGTCAATGGTCAGGCATGATGACACGAATTCACATCTCCAAACTTCAAATGTAAAATTAGTGGGATAGCATATGCGCGACGAACGAAAAGGTGTTACCCCGGATCCAAGAGTTCCTTTCACCTCCGCATGGCTTTGGGCGACTTCCGCGATTAATATAAGCCCCTTCTAAGACTGGGAGATGGGTTGCCATCAGGGTCTGCAGGTGCAAAATAATCCGGGGTTGCGCATGGCTAGGTATGTCCAAAACCTGGAGAATGAAAAAAAGATCCGATCGAGGCTACTCCAAGTTCGAGAAAGACGGCTGGTGAAACAAGTTAACACGTCAAAATTCAGCGACTGGAAGCTTCATTAAGCTTGTGTGTCATGATCGACAAACCTAAAATGTCAGACGAGCATGGCTAACTGCCAATCTTGAGCAGGGCTCGTAGGCATTTCGTCTCGTCCTCCGCAGATTGAGGGGAATTTATGCGCATCTCATGAGTCTGATTGGCGGATGCCCAAAGTGCGCAATATGGCCCATGGTCAGTGCCAGCCGGCCTCGCCTGTCCTTCCCCAATTGTTTATATTTGACGCGATGCTTAAAGGTGCGTGATAATGCTTGATCTGGACTCGACCTGAGCTGTCAGCACGGCAAGAGTGCTCAAGCTCAATCTGATACTCTATAACGTTCCTGGCATCCCAAGCCGCATGTTGCCGTCCACTTGGATATGACGAATAAAACCACGGCCAGAAGGGTGGCTGACGGCGGTCCCCTGATTTCTCCAGTGTTCCCCAGGAACCAGATGTACGTTGAAGTACCGTAGCATCGAAGACGGAAGGGTGTCCCTTTTCTCCACGTTTTGGGATCTACGGGAGGATGTGCCGCGGGAGCCTCCCCGATCTTCGTTAGCAATTGAACTGGAGAACATGTTTACTCTCAGCTGACCAGACAAAGGAATTGACTTCTGCCCATCGTGAAGCGCCCCAGTCCGATGTTGAGGATCAGTTGAATGGGTACTTCCGGCGAAATGGAGAGAGGTGAGAATAGATTAAAAGACCGTTTTCGTCTCATCTCGGGTTCTGTTTATGGTTAGAAAGTTAATAGGAAAGGGGCAATAATGTTTCAGTCCAGGAGCGGAATGCTGCGTTCATCAAAACTATACAACGATCACTTCACGTTGGTACCAGCCGATGCAAGACTCAACTTTCAAGCCCAAATGATCCAACAGCGCGATATCCGAGATAACAAAAAAACCGAAGTCTTGTCATATCTGAATATGACGACAACAAACTCCGTTAGGACTAATAAGAGCGAGTATCTAACAGATGAGGAAACCCCGCTATTGTGCACGCAGCCGGTAAATTTCTTGACACTAACTTGACGCGCAACTCTCTAAGTACCAAATATCTCAGTATTTGCCTCCTTTGCAGCCAAGGCTTAGTTGCTGCCATGTCGAGAGTTGGCCATCCAACTGCCAGGCTGCTCTTTATGCCCTTCGATTCCGACTTAGGAAGTCTCAGGTTCGATTTTGCCTCAGAAGCAAGCAACAAATTCACAACGTAAGAGACTGCAAACCGTTGTTTCTTTACCTCCAAGATCAGACCATTAATCTTGAGCTTCGCATAACTTAATCTTATTACATCATGCTCTTTTCATAAAGAATGTTGCCACTGTGAGCGTCATTGCTCGTCCCGCGGGCGATTGCGCAAGTCCCGTTCCGAGGACGGGTAAAAAGTATTTTGAGGGGATTTATCCTTCTTTGGGACGTTTGATTAGCCGTGCGCATGGAGGCTCCTTGCATCGTCTCAATAGCTGCAGGTATTTCTTCTAGAACTTCTTGAGTTTTGAAGCTACATTATTTGAAATGGCCCAATTCTTGGTCCTTGCGTATATCGTGTTGGTCTGAGACTTCCAAACGCTGTAGCAGATAGTACAAATTTATGGAGAGACATGGTAAGAAGATCTTAGATCGTGCTTACATATCCTTGACACCTATTATTGAGCCATTTCTCATAATGCTGCATTTGACCTTCAATCTCTTGATTCCTCTCAAGAGCCATGTCATTATAACCAAGCCGGCTGACTTGTGGCCCGTTGAGACGGGTGGCCGGAACTCGAGCATAATCTTCCCCTGTTCAGTCTGCCTAATGATGAGAATTGATTAAGGTTCGGAAGCTCAGTTATTTTCTTTGCTCTGGGGGTCTAGAGAAACAATTCGAAGCAAGGCCTCTGCCTCAACATCCGAGCATATAGTTCTTATACATTCAATATTGCTCCTCCTGTGACGTCTGGTCGAGTTTCCTTTGGAGATTGGCATTTAGGATGCATCAGTAGTTAGGGGAGACCACGTACTATCTCCTGGCCCGTCCGAAACTTTGCGTGGATGTACATGTCCTAAGCCGCATCCTGTTGATTGTGAACTTCCCACCTGAAGCGAAAGGCGTGGCCCGCGAAGCAAGGCATTCCTGCTTTATGTCAGCTCATTGTCAATGGGCAGGATAAGTACCATACGATATATCTGATTGAAGTTTTGATGAGAAGCGCTATCAGATCATGGCGCGTGGTGTATGATTTAAATATCTAGGACATGCCAATTGCTAGCCTTTGATGCATCGGTTATAGAGCCTGTCGTGGCAAGTCTGCGAACCTGCTTATGATCCTCAATCTCATAGCACTCATTGTTCAGGCTTTCAGTTCGTGCGCTTGACAGCTTTGTTAAAAATAGGTTGCAAATTCAAGCTCCCAAGCCTTACCATCATTGTTGTGATTTTTTGTAGGAACTGTCTCTCTGGCTCTGGCCAATATAGTGGAATTGAGAAGAACATGTTGATAATTCGAACAACTTCATGAGTCAGGTGAGATCACGTGTCGTCATATGCTGATTCAGGTGGATAATGGTTCCCGCTAGTCGCTTTGGCTCCCAGGTGTTACTCCAGTTTCCCCCTCATTTTGGCTTTCTCCATTGCTTTTCTGCTGTGCTAGCAGCTGTCAAACAGCGAGCTGGTGTCTTGATATATACTGTAGGACGGCCCCGGAATACCTTCTGCGAGCATCCTCGTACAAGTCTAGGCGTAAAGTGGAGCACCTTTCTGCATGCATCTCACCTCCTCGTGGTACTTGGCCAATTGTAGAGTCGAGTTTCTTCCTAGGAGGAGAGAGCAAGAACCTGGTTACCATATATATATCAGCAAACTAGTTCCGAGATTCCTCCTGCTATGTGCTAGCCATCGCGGTCGCTCTCTTGTTCCAAACCACAAAGGCCGTGATCTGCCTTCTTTCCTGGTTTCTCGTTTGCAGCCATGCCTCCTCTAAAACCACCATATGACCCGGAGCTCGTCCATATCCTCAACGCGATTCCTCCCATGCCGCTTTTCACCAGCGAAACCGTAAAGCAGCAGCGGGCAGGACTGGCCGCAATCTCAACGCCAGAAGCCGCATTGGTAGATCCAGCGATCATCCACAAGGAAGTCTCCATCCCAGGCCCAGGAGGGAAGATAAGCCTCTCTATACTACGCGCGAAGACCTCAGCCAGCTCGCCTCGCCCTCTCATCTTTTACATACACAGTGGCGGCATGGTCCTCGGCTCCAAGCTTCTCATGATCGGTGGCACTTTCGAGTGGATCAAGGAACTCGACGCTGTGCTCGTCAGCGTTGAATACAGACTTGCGCCTGAACACCCGTTCCCGGCGGGGTTAGAGGATTGCTATGCAGCGTTCAAATGGGCCGGCGATCACGTGGGCGAACTAGGCATTGATACCGGGAAGATGATTGTTGCCGGGCATTCCGCAGGTGGAGGCCTGGCGGCAGGATTGAGTCTGATGGTGAGGGATCGCGGAGGGCCGGGGATTTTGGCACAGTGTTTAAATTGCCCGATGTTGGATGACCGGGTGATGGATGCGAGTAGTCAGCAGTACATGGATGAAGGGATCTGGGCCGGCGCAAATAACAAAGTTGCCTGGAACTGGTATCTAAATGGCAAGCGTGGCGCGACAGATGTGAGTCCTTATGCTGCGCCGGCGAGGGCGACAGACCTGACAGGCTTGCCCACGGCATGGGTGGATGTTGGCAGCGCAGAATGCTTTAGAGACGAGGATGTCGCTTACGCAGGGAAGCTGAGCGAGGCAGGCGTTGGTGTTGAGTTGCATGTTTGGCCTGGAGCGTTCCATTGCTTTGATCTCATGGCGCCCGACGCGGTGTTGTCGAAGATTGCTAGAACGACAAGGTTGGCATGGTTTAAGAGGGTTTTGGCACAGGCTCCTGTTTCGGCTGGTGCCTCGAAGCTATAGCTGGGAATGAGTAAATGGCGAAATGGATTGTATTTCAGACAAGTTCTTCTTAGCAAGCTTTTGGTATCAGAGCAAGTTTGATGGCGAATGCCATTATTCTTTTTTCCATGACTAATACGAGCACTCCTGTTTTTGTTTTGTTTTTGGTTTAAAATGCTTTAACCAAGCCCAGGCCTGGTATGTTCAAGTAAATTTCGGGTTTAACCTAAGTGCCAGCATATATCCTCCAAGGTTATCTATCAAGCGATCACCCAGCATTGCACTCTTTTATGTCCACCAGCAGTGTTCTAAAGTCTAGGAATGGAGCCCTGTGTCTACAAACCCCTTAGCTACCTTCCAATTTTGGACAATTCCAATTTTTATACCTTGTACATTTTACCTATAAAGCAAGTTGCCACAATTTGTGATGTTTTGGTCAGCCTGCCCCTCTTGTTGGGACTACAAAAAGTGTCAAAGATAGGTGACGTCGTGATGAGACTCGTGACGTAACACCCAAAACAATTCTATGTAAATACAACATCACTCTGGTCGTATCTATTTAAATTGCACCTTGATAGATACCAAATTATCAAAAAAAAAAAAATTGCTTAAAGAAGGTTCTTATTGGCATTAGTCTGAAAATTTAAACATGGCAGTCTCCCAGGCAGCTTCCGTTGTGGAGAAGATCATAGGACATGGCTCCGCGACCACGGAACAGGACATCACAAACCCGGGAAGGGACAGAGCGAAATACGCAGATCCCAGCGGCGAAACGATGAAAGCGCTCGTCTGGCTCGGTAAGAACACGGTCGAGGTCCGCGACGTGCCCAAACCCCGCGTTGTTGAGGACCGAGATGTCATCCTGAAAGTCACGGGCTCCACGGTCTGCGGCTCCGACCTGCACCTCCTCCACGGGACCGTCGTGCAGCTTGAAAAGGGCGATATCCTGGGCCACGAGTTCTGCGGCGAGGTCGAGAGTTTCGGCGCCGGGGTGAAGGACCTCCAGAAGGGCCAGCGGGCCGTGGCGAGCTTCCAGATCGCGTGCGGCGATTGCTTTTATTGCAGGCGGAAGCTGAGCAGCCAGTGCGAGAACACCAACGCGAACACCATGGAAAAAGGTATGTACGGCGGCCGCACGGCCGGCATGTTTGGTTATTCGCATTTCACGGGCGGGTTCGCTGGCGGGCAGGCCGAGTACGTGAGGGTCCCGTACGGGGATGTCAATTTGCTTAAGATCCCCGATGCGGTGCCGGATGAGAAGGCGTTGTATCTGAGTGATGTACTCGCTACGAGCTGGAATTGCGTGGTTGATACGGGGGTGGAGAAGGGCGACGTTGTTGCGATCTGGGGTGCTGGCAAGTCTGCATCTTTGAAAGATGGAAAGGGGGGTGAGGCTAACAGATTCGATAGGCCCTATCGGACAGATGTGTGCTGATTTCGCTTTCGTCAATGGCGCAAGCAGAGTTATTGTGATTGATCAGAAGTTAGTTCAAGCCCCGAATATCGACGGGACAATGCTGACTAGAAAACGTTTTAGTTGGAGGCTAGACTATGTCAGGTCCAAGTATCCCAAAGTAGAGACCCTTGACTTCAGCTCCCTGCCGAGAGGCACATCCGTCACCTCAAAGCTAAAGGAGATGGTCGATGGTCGTGGCCCAGATGTAGCTCTTGAGTGTGTAGCGGGCGAATATCCGAAAGGGTGGGCTCACTACTTCGAGCTCATGCTTGGATTCGAGACCGACTCCTCTGAAATTGTTAACGAGATGATTACATCAGTCAGGAACTTCGGCCGGTGTGGCATCACTGGCGTTTATGTTGGCTTCGTAAGTCTTTCCCAGGGTTTCCCGTGAATCAAGACGAAGCGCTGATATATTAGACCAACCATTTCAACATCGGAGCCCTGATGGAGAGAGGTATCCGCTTGGTCGGCAACGGACAGGCGCCCGTACATATGTACTGGGAAAAGTTGTTGAAGATGATCGAGAGCGGCGAGATTGATCCGCTGAAGATGGTTTCTCATCGGGTGGATATTTCGGAATTGAAGGAGGTGTATTATAAGTTCGAGAAGAAGGAAGATGGGATGCAGAAGGTTTTCGTGCAGACAAAATTCTCTGCTCCGCCGGCTGCTGGAAGTCCTTCGTTGACGAGATATACCTAGGCTAGATTGTAACATATAAAAATTGAAGGATTTATCAATTTCCTCGTCTTCCTTGTATTTCGTGAACTTATCTTGATTTCATGTCTCGTACGGCCAATGACAGACACATGATGTAGATTTGTGCTACCTTCAACGCCGGTCCTTGACCCTGGTCAACTTATACTTCAAGTTAAATACCTTGAGCGTAGGCCCAAGACCCTTCGCTTTCAATTCCTCTTTCTTCCTACATTCTTCCTGTAGATCCTGCTCCGTCGTGCTACACTTCATAATTCCACCACAATACGGGCACGTATCACTCCAAAACACATTTCCGCCCCTCCACTCCCACTCATTCACCTTCCCATCGCTGCACAACCACATCTTCTCTCCTCCTCCTTCTTCTTCCTCTCCCTCTCCGCCATCCTCTCTTTTCTTCGTCATGGGAAACCTCCACCCCTTCGCCCACTCAACAATCTTCTTGAGCTCCGGGACTTTATCCTCGCTAGTCTCCAACTCCAGCTCCAATTCTTTCAAGCTGGCCATCTGCCTGAAAGCATTCCCCCAGCTCCACTCCGACCACTCCACCTTGGCCCAATTCCTCATATCCCTCCTCATCAGCAAGGGCTCCCCATCCTCCCTCGCCGGATTGATCCCCAAAGGAGCGTTATGCTCATTATACCACCAGTCGCCCCTGCGCACCGTGATCTTGACCCTCTCGATCCCCTGCATGAAGCCCTCCCTGGCCAGCCTGGGGAAGCTCTGCTCCAGCCAGTACAGCTGCGTGAAGAAGTGAATCTCCTTGGCCAGGGCGCGCTGCCACGGCTCCAGGAAGGCGAAGTAGCGGTCCTCGTGCAGAGACAGGTTGCGGTTCGTGGCCGGCGAGCGCGCGTGCCAGAAGACATGCTCTTTCATGACCGGCGGCAAGTGGTACGTTTCCAGATACACGCGCTTGCAGGTGAGCAGCAGCGCCGTCGTCACCATCCGCCGTCCCGTGTACCCCGGCCGGGTGTAGTTTGTGTTGGCCGGGTACTGCGACCTGAGGTCGGTCTTCGTGAGCTCCGTCATCGCGTACTCGAAGATCTGGTCCCGGATCTCGGGCGGGATGCACCCGTTGTACAACGGGGAAGCGCTCTGGGGGTCGGGCGATAGGTCCTTGGTGTGGAGGGGCGTGGCGTATAGTTCGGCATCAGAGCCGTCGGTGGC
This sequence comes from Chalara sp. BL73, assembly GCA_918026815.1. Taxonomy (NCBI): domain Eukaryota; kingdom Fungi; phylum Ascomycota; class Leotiomycetes; order Helotiales; genus Chalara; species Chalara sp. BL73. The sequence continues at coordinate 408,794 of CAKJVC010000061.1, read as the reverse complement.
AGGCTCGGTGCTCCATTTGTTGGGCCGTCGTAGGCGGCGGTAGATGCGATGCATTATGAATGATATGTTTTTGGATTTATTTGTGAATGAGGACTCTAATTCGTATGAGAAGTAGGTAAGATGGCTATATATTGTTGCAGCTGAGGGGGGTGATGTTAGTTCTTGAGGTTGCATGTTATATTTATTGCCCAACCCCGCGATGGCTCGCTTCACCTTCTTCTGCTGACGAGCAAGGCTGATTGGGTGGAGATTATGATGGTTCCAGGCAGCAGTCGCAACAGAAGCAGAGCCTTGAACACATGTCTCAGTCAGTCTATTAATTTACTTCTATGCTGCTAGGATATGTGATTTTGAGGAGTGGCCTTGTCGCATTTTGGAGGAATGACGCTGACGGGTTAACACGCACGCACTGACTGTTTCGCTTTAATCAATTTATTTTGGGTATTCGGCGTGGATATCCATCAAATAGTATGATGGTCTCAGAAATAGATATCCAAGACTCGGTAGAATGCCATCGAAGATTGGATAAGTAGGAGAGGAGGAGAGGATTGCGAATCCGCCCCCTTAAATACCTCGCTTAACAAACACGTGATGGGTATTCAAGCTAGGAGGCGATGAGAGAATAGAAAGGTATTGTAGCTTCATATCTTCCTTGGGATAAAAAATTGAAATACAAGAAGTTAGGTTGCGAGTTCAATTGAAACTAGTCTTGATAAAACTCAACGCATTTGCTATTATCCTCCGTTTGGTCCATCAATTTGCATTCAAGTAAGTGACGAATCCTCTACTCATGTTCTTCGAAATCATGACCTGTGATACAAACAGCAAGCTATTAAGTGAGTTCCTGTGGTTGTATCAACCGCGCCAAAGAGCCAACAAGACGTACTCCATCGTCATCAATGGCTGATTTCGTTAATGACCTCCTTCAGGTCAAACTTATCATCTGCCTCGCCGCTACCTGCTTCACCTCCTACATCGCCATGCTCTTCGGCAAGGTCCTCTAAAATAAATTCTGAGCTTCTCTCGGCATATCCAGGTTGCAAACCCGCAAACTCGTTCTCCCCGCCTTCATCCTCCCAAGTACCACCACGATCTTCACCACCCTCATCGCTCTGCCAGTCTCCATCCATGTCTTCCTCGGTATCGCTACTCGTATCTGACCATAGCTTCCTCACATACCTGCCATAGCCACAATTGCTCATCCAACCAAGATCCCGTGCTATCCGTTCCCCATCAATCCGCTGCTCGACCATGCGCCACTTCTCCCATTTCCTCTCCAATTTCCCCATCCGCTTCCTCGTCACGAACTTGAAGCTCCGATGATTGTACGCATGGCCGTCGCCGAGCCAGCCTTTCTCCAGAAGCTTTCCTAAACTTGGGTCCTCTGGGTTGATCGTTTCAGGCTGGGGAGTAGCGAGAAGATGACCTGTGTCGGGGAAGTGCTGAATGAAAATTGAAGCGGGTTCTTGAGTTTTTAGCGGAACGACACCGTGCATTATGTAGTGGATCGCGTAGAATCTCCTGCAGGTTAGACCAAGGCATGCCGAGCGGATAGGCGGGAGGAGGCCAAAGATCTTTAGGAGGAGCTCGGGAGGGATATCGGTAATGTTCAATTTATCGCTAGGCTCGTCTGTCATGTATGTTAGCACAATCCTTTCCATTCACAGTGAGAACGAGCGATTACTGTTCAAGGGAGGAGTGGTTGTTGTTGTAGCAGTTGGATCAGCTATCGTTTCTGTGATATCGGCATTTCGAAGAGCCTCCAACGAAAGGCGAAGGTGGTTCATAGATGTAGACATGTGGTATCTCCCCTTAATCTTGTCTTTGGGATTTGGTCGTCTTGATTGCGAGTAATACTTTGTGTAGAATCTATTACTATCTACAAGTTTGAGCGCACGGGTCGTCGTTAATGTCGAATAAAAAGGAAGGGAGAAAGCCCGAAATGGTGTAGATTTTGTTCTTTTCGAGAACCAATGAAGATGGAAAATTATATGCTAACTCAGAGATGGCGCAATCAGTGAGTAGGTTGGTTGATAATCTTTGGCTCTTTCTTGTATTTTATGGTATTTCAAACTTGCACTTTCTTCAATTGTGTCCTCGGTCCTGGGAAGGAACGAGCAGTCTTGCAGCAGTAGACATAAGAATACGATGTTTTATTTTTTTGACTCTATATACATTCTTATATGACTTGAACCGAGATAGATATGTCGCCTAGACTGCTGTGAATTGAGAAGCGGGTTGTGGGTAGTTAAGTACAGCAGATATTGACGCTTCTGGGTACGATTAGCACTAAGTCCGAGGCAGTCGTGCCCCTGGCCGGGATGAAAAAACAACACATTTAATATTTCTGGGTCTCCCCACATGATCATACAACATATTCCTAGGCCAAGCTATACCTGCGTTGAGCGCTCCAAAAGAGTTTCAGCCGTCTCATACCGAATCTTTAGTATTGCCTGGTTCATTAGCCACCTTCCTCCATCACGGTCTCACCTACTTCCTTTGTGCCATCAACCGCGCCTGCTATGCCCCATCTGGAGATTCCTGCTCCATCAACATCATGTGCCGGAATCAAAGTTTTCACTAGCAGCAGCAGCAAGTTTGTGGTTCTCTCGGAACAAAGCACAATCTGAAGCTTATTTCTGGATGATTCTGTATTGCTGCTAGGTATAGACACCATCTGGCGCTACGGAGTGCTTATTGAACAAAGTGGCTGTTTGTATCACTCTCTGTGATACTTCGTATTGATGACTTGCAATTGCTTAAGTCGGTTACCCACGGGGCACGTAGCACCGCGATCTCAGCGCAGTGCTATATATGCTCGTTGCAGGTGGTTGACTTGTTCTTGAATTGTTCTAAGTGCTAATCTACGTACGAGTGCTATAATACATCCATGTGGTCCGTGCGTCGCAAGGTGTGCTATTCACTCATACCAACAGTGGCCTTGATAACAGAGTTTGAAAGTTGAACTATAATTTGATTAGTACATAGCTTCCTGGATGGAGTGTCACCAAGGAAGTGGGGATCAACTTTGTTGGAGCGAAAATGAGAGCACGCTTAAGTTTTTGTCGTAATAAGAGGAAGGAGCAACATAGAAGAGTGTGGACGTAGAAACTACGCTTATACAATATTTCCTGGTGGTCAAAGTGTGATTGGTTGCAGACTTATAGAGCCTGTAATCATCTATTGGGGATCTCTAATGAATCATGTTGGAATTATTGCCTCATAGCCAAACCTTCGGTAAATTGCATCTTTCCATATAGCATAATAGAAAGGGTGTATTAATGCTTAACAGAAATTTTGACATAGAATTGTTGAGAGCTAAGGCACAATTCTCATTGTGCCATTTACGCGGTGCCATGAACAAACATAGATGACATATGATCCTATGGACTCAAAATCATTAGGAATTGAGCCTTAACGCGAATATATCTCATCGCAAAAAATATATATGGCATTGAGTTTGGGTGGCCTCCAATCTCAATATATAGTTTAAGAGATAATAGCAAAAAGCGATTGTGTAAAGTGGCTGGAAACTCATGACGGAAAACTGTTAGACAAACATTTGCCATCGTTGATCGCACTTCCGTTGCTTGCCACTCCAACAACAAATATTTGTCAGGTTAGAATTCAATACCAATTGCGGCTGGCGTTTGGCAGCCAGAACCCTCTGTCGAAAATGAGCGCCGAGCTGACCCGGATGTCATTCTAATATGCAAGCATTAAAGGGCTGTTCAAAGTTAACAGAGATGCATGTCTACTAGTTCCTGTTATATTAAACACTTAGTATAATATACGTATTCTTGAATTAGCAGATCTTGACATCTTGACATCTTGACATCTTGATGCTTGTTTAAGCACCATCACTAGATCAATTGTTCCTGTGGTGGACGTCTCTAGGTTTAGATGCACATTGACAAGGCCTTGAAATGCAGAGATACGACTTAAAACTCTTAAAAGTACCGTAGGTCCTTAGCTGAATCTATTGGATGGCTCACTGTGAGGCCGAGAGTGAGCATTGTATGTAAAGGCAACCGCTGTGTTACATCCCAAAGGATGGATGTATCGCAACCATATCGGGAGTAGTTACCTTATCAGCTAAGGTATTCATCAGTTGACTGCACATTGAGTGACTGTATATCCAAGGAAAAGATCTAAGCAATCGATGATACATCGTAAGATATGAGAGAGGTGGTTAAATTTACACAATTGTTACACTGTAAACAATAAAAGTGGTCCCCCTAAATGATTCTTGGCAACCATGCAGGTCAACCTCAAAATTTCCAAGTTGAGTCAAACCCCTCCACCAAAAAGTTCACAACACTCTCTCAAAACCGTCAAGCTGTTTCCCACCAGGCTTATTCTCCGTGCCGCACGGCTCGCCCCAATCCTACGCAGAACAATGGCTACTTTCGAAAATATCACTTACACCGACGGCGAAAAGGCCGAGATCCAACAATGGCTCACAACCTCTAGCCGGCTCTCCTCGTCTTCCTCACCTGAGGAGCAAAAATCCCTCCTCGACACCCTAAACATCCACCTCTCATCCAGAACCACGCTCTTGGGCGCAAAGGCGTCCAAGGCCGACGTAGCGCTCTACGAGTCCCTCGCGCCGGTCGCCTCGAAATGGAGCGCGGAGCAGCAGAGCGGCGAGCACGGCCACCCACACATCGTGCGGCACCTGGACTTCGTGCAGAACTCGCCGATCTTCGGGCTGCAGGTTAAGGATGAGGAAAAGATCAAGGTTGACCCGGATAACGTGGTGTACGTGAAGCCGCCCGTGGATGCGAAAGCCGAGAAGGAGCGGTTGAAGAAGGAGAAGGCTGCCGCAGCCGCCGCCGCAGGAGGAGCCACCGCAGAGGTGGCGGACCGCACAAAGGAGGGGAAGAGCGTGGGAGAGAAGGTGAAGGAGAAGGCGAAGGATGCGAGGGAGGCGGTTGCGGGTGCCGTGGCCCCGAAGAAGGAGAAGAAGGAGAAGGCTCCCAAGCCGCAAAAGGCACCTGCGCCGTCGGCGCCGCTTTCACCCTCGCTGATCGACCTGCGTGTGGGACATATCCTGAAGGCCGTTAATCACCCTGATGCGGATTCTCTGTTTGTGTCTACCATTGCGATGGGCGATAAGCCTGGCACGGAGGACACTACCGAGTACGAGGGTCAGGTCGTACGAACCGTATGCTCTGGGCTTAACGGGCTTATCCCCTTGGAGGAAATGCAGAACCGCAAGGTGGTCGTTGTCGCCAACCTCAAGCCTGTTAAAATGCGAGGCGTTAAGTCCTGCGCTATGGTGCTCGCTGCGTCTCCACGTCTGAAGGAAGGTGAAGTGGATACGCATGCCGGTCCGGTAGAGCTTGTTGCTCCACCCGAGGGCGCGGTCGCCGGGGAGAGGGTGTGGTTTCAAGGCTGGGAAGGCGAGCCTGAGGGTGTGCTCAACCCCAAGAAGAAGGTCTGGGAGACGATACAGCCTGGGTTCTTGACCGATGAGAACCTGGAGGTCGGCTTTGATGCGGGTGCCGTGAAAGAGTTGAGTAAGGAGGGAGAGGAACCAAAGATTGGTGTTGGAAAGCTGGTTACCAAGAGCAGCGGAGGTATTTGCACGGTTAAAAGCCTGAAGGGTGCCTTGATTAGATAAGGCTCCTGTGTGGAGGATGTATATTCATCAAGCAGGCTTTTTGGAGAATTAGATAATGTTAACATTAAGTCGACAAGCGATAATTTCGCTGACTGACAGAAATAGTTGATACAGAGTATGCTTTTTAAGCCAATAGACAATTCTCAAAAGAAACCAAAAGACTACTCATTTCGCGGGATTGTTCTTCTGTTTGAATAATTATATTATATGTATGAGGTTTCCTATGGTATGTCACCCCAATGCTCTTAACTTTTCCCACCCATATAGATAGCATTCAGCCTTGCTTTCCAACTTTGCGATTGCAGAATACCATCCTGCTATGCCCCCTGCAAAATCAAACAGACCAGAGGGTCCTAAACGCCATCAGAATGCCACGAGTTGCTCGCTCAAATCGCTAAATGAGGGTATATTCAATCGTAAATATGGCAAACATTTTGCCAAAAAGAGAGTATAGTATGTTCACCGCCCAATATCCCTTGATCTCTTGAACACTATGTCCGGAATGTCCATATCGTCCACGCCCTCATCCTCATCCACTTCCATTGCGTTGTTGTCATTTACCTGTAGCCCTTTCGACATGCCATAATCTTTGCGCATCTGCATTGACTTTAGTTGCCGGCTTTTACCTTCTCCTGGCGCATCTGGTCGTGCAACAGTGAAAGCTGGTGACGCTACTGCCGCCTTTCGTTTTTCCAGTTCTTTCTCGGCGCAAATCTTGACTTCTCCTAGCCGTTTCTGGATCTCTGCGATCTCGGTACTGCAGTCCCCTTCTCTGAGAAACTGGTGCGCAGCATGTTCGCAACGGCTCTGGCACCATTCTAGTCCTTTATCGAGCTCTTCAAATATGTCCTGTGCTCCCTCGCCGCTTCTCCGATAGCTTCGTAGCATTCCCAAGTTCATTGTGCTGCCAATATTATCAGCTTTGTGATTCCGCGGCCCCATATTCCTCGTTGACGTAAAGCGCATTACTGGGAGCGGCACATCAGCATTTGGTGATGTTGCGTGACCCTCAACTTCCAACCTATCCACAACCTTCTTTTGCGCCGCAAGCAGATTCCCATATTGTGTGTCTGCCATGTTCCCGGCATCGCTGTCATCCCCTTCCACCTCTAATTCAGCAGCCCTTTTCATTTCTGCCATCTTGGCCTCCATCCTTCCTTTCCGCATTGCGTTCCGGCTCGTGCTCACAAACTTGACCAGCTCCTCAAACGTCGTCTGTACCGCGCTGTCATAATATACAATAATCATAGATCTTGTCTTGTATTTGGGTACCAAAGACTCTTCCGACGCAAGAGATTCGGTCTTTCGTTTCCGCAGTAAGACAGGGGCAGTTCGAGTTTGTGCAGGTGATGTAGGTTGAGAGGATTGTCGAGCGAGAGCATTTGGAGATGCTCTAGGATTGGAGGTGGCTTTTGGAGGGGGAGGGGTCATCACAGCTACATTTCGAGCCCGTGCTGCGTCGGACGAGTTCGGTCGCAGTGCCGCAGAGCCAGATGCCTTTCTTTGAGGTGTGTCGAAGGGGTTTTTCTGGCTGTCCTCTGGGGTATCCTGATCACTAGCTAAGAAAGGGTTCTCATCCCCATCATTCGGTCGCAGAGACTCTGTAGAGCCTTTGTTGCGTACAGAACGTGCAGTCGGAAGGCGGGTTTCTGTCAGTCGCGCCAATTCGAGCTGTCGTTGGGCGATTTGACTATTCAATTCATCCAATCTGGTATGCCATTCTGGAACGGATGAACAGAGGACCTTTAGAGCATCGACCGTGGAGGTCATTGTCAACAGTCCGCCGGTTGCCTGAGATGATTTGTTGAAATCGAGTCGCGAGGCTTTTCATCAAAGAGAGGGCAAATGTAATGATTGCCTTGTGTGAATCTGTAAGAGCACATCCGGAGACTCAAGTAGTGACAACAATTGCTAGGTTGACCATGGTGGATCCAACGTTTCCTTTGCCTGAGCAGTATCGCATCAAAATGACAGTTAATTAAGTCGGCGATGGGAGATAATTGATGCTTGTCTTATTGCAAGTGGTGCAGATCTTCTGGTGATCCAAGTCCAAAGGTGCTGGCAAGAGCCGACGGACGTTTCTACCCGACAAGCCACAGCACGGGTTTGAAGGAAAAAGTATGGAGATTGAGTTTGACTCAGGTCGATCGATGTCGAACCGAAATTGTAGCTGCTCTTTTGACCCTTCTTCTTTTCACCGACTGTAGGAGTGCAGACTTTCAGTGGAGGAAGAAGAAGAAGGAGCAGGATTGAGGTAGAGGCTTTAATGCATTGACACCGATGCTAATGCTAATGCTAATGCTGATGCTAATGCTGGTGATATGTCATGGGATTATTTTTGGTATCGAAGTTGGTAGTAGTGGTGGGCATTACTGACCGCCCAGCCTTCAAAAGAAAGCAATATTAGAGTGTAATAATGCATGCTTGTTGTTCTCCACGGGTTGATTGATTGATTGACTGAATGAATGAAAATGCCCTGTCGTTGTCTTGTCCTTTGCGGCGCCCCCCCTGGTTCCCCCTCTAGATCCCCTGGTCCAAACTCCTACATAAAGAACCATGACAGTCCAATCCAGTCGAGTACAGTAAGGAAACTTTGCAACAAGGATTCGAGGAGGGCACGAGGGGGAATAGCTTGAAATTGTGATGGGATAGATTTCCCCAATACGGATCATCTCACAGCTCTTTTTGCATTTGAAAAACAACCGTTTTACGCTTCAGGTGTGATGGGTGTAGACAGGCACCTAATTTCTACCAACAACGGCTTTGGCCGCTGGCACCCACATTATCGTATTATTGTACCTAGCATCCAGGCTGGTGATACTGGCAAAACCTCCCAAGATGATTTTCATACATACAAACTCGATGCTAGTATGCTGCCTCGCCGGGCCAATATTACTGTATCGCTGAGTCTGATCCTCTTTGCACACAGAAGGCCGGCATGGAATAGTCACCGTCTGAGGCGTGGCCATCTCACTCCTGACAAGATTCATTGGCTAAATGGACCATTTTTCTACAACGCAACCTACAGTAACAATCAATCTTTTTGGCCCGGAATTGGGGTTAGATTGGCTCCTCAATCCAACCCGAAAATCTGCAGCTTTTGTTTTGTGATGCGATTGGCCTTGACTCCAAGAAAGGCTCCTTTCATGCTGATGGAAGATGCCGTTCGACAGCCAACCTGGCGGCCCTGTTACAACTTATTGGCTATATGTTACACAAGGTTCCTTAGCTCCTTCCTATATGCTTATTCGTAGGCTATCTGTGATCTTTCTTCAATTTCCTTTCAAAAACCCTGGCGAACAAGAACATTTCTAATAAAAATACACTGGATGGACTTGGTCGATAATTAACCTCAATGTATCAATTACTGTATCAACTGGCACGGGGGTGGTGATCTTTTCCTAATGGCTTTCCCACATCCCCCCCCATACAATTTCATCTCATTGGAAGAAGTCGCAAGCTTCCAACTAAAACCAACGCAGCCACTTCTGCACCAGCGGTACGGCCCATTATTATTTAGCATTGTAACACACCTCTCTTCCCCAGTGGCTTGACCTTGGCTTTAGCCTTCGCCCGTGATAGGCACGGTTTTGAGAATAATGAACAATGCTGATGGTTGAATTGTCCAGTGCTGTGCCTCTGCGGCGTGTTGTCCTCCCAATATTAAACCAATAATTGGGTGATAACCCACTTGCATATCAAGATCGTTGTGCAACATTTCACGGATTGAGGCTAGTGCTACGTGTCCCCGTGTTGGTCTTTGTATGCATACGTGGCGTCCTCTAGAAATGAGTTTCCTGATGGACGTATAGAGCGCGCTGTCAAAGGCTTTGTTCTGGTGCTCCTCCACTGGGCCATCCAAAACATCTTTGTTGCAAAAGGCGTTAATTATGCTTCAAGACAGATTCATGGTCCGGTAGTTGGTGGAACTGCCGGTGAACCTAAAGAACTCATAGCATCGTCAAAGCGTAAGGCTCCGATAGCGCTCACGGGGAAGGGTCTTGCCCAGATCCGACCGAGATGAAGCTGACTTCGCGAGGTTTCGAGAAACAAGCTAGAAGCGTAAGCCTCGTGGCATTTCAATCCCTATATGCCAAGCTCCACTCCCTTTGGATACAATACGACAGCATACGATGTATACGACGCCCGGATTCAATTTTATCTTGAACACGCAATAAGCAATTTGACTTAATATACCTACGGTACAAGATTGCGGATTGGCTAATCTCGAAAAAACCCTTATTCTAATTGACTGGTTTCGGGGTGAGTCTGGTCTAAAAAAAACTTCCTTCCAAACAGGATGTTTGATTTCAATATTCATGGCCAAGTTTCTTCAGTTGTCCATTCGCTAGATTCTCCAACATCTTTTCCGCCCAGAGCGGCCTGTGCGGTACCAACATAAGTGTATTTCCATCTTCGACCCTGTGCTGGATCTGTTAAGTCGACCTGATCCACATTATCTGGCCTGATAATCACAACACGGAAGTTCTTCCTGGCAATTTCATCATGAAGGTCATCGACCTTTTGGCCCAGCTTCAGCTCTGGATCTTGAACTGGTATCGAAACTAGACTGCCCGGCTCGGGATTCTTGAAGCTACCCCTCATACCCGGGCTCAGGTTGCCGAAGTGGGATGTGAGCTCCGTTCCCCAGCTCCAGCTCTTCTTTCCCTCTTCCTTCAGCACCCGCATGCGCTCGCCGACCTCGTGCTTTATGGTGGCGACACCACTAGACGTGTCGCTGCCGGGCCCTTCGATGTCTGGAGCAACAATATATGCCTGTCCTGAAATCCGCCATTGAGTCTTCGTCTCCTTCACCCAGAACACGGCTTCAACGGGTCCTCCTCCGCCGCTCCCCTGGCTCTCAGAAACATCGCCATGGCCTCTGCTACTGCTCATAATCTGAGGGACCTTGCTCATTCTCACATCAGTAGTCAGTGTGAGTAGATCGCTCTCATAGACACGGTCATTCCTTGGGGCTTCGTTGTATTGGTTCTCGGGCAGTTCGGCCCAAAAACCTCGAAAGATACAAGTTCGGGCTCGCGGAAGATATGGCACCGGCGAACTTTCATCTTTGGTCGCCTCGAGTGAGGTGAACACGAACTCCGGAGAGTTCATTTTCGAGATGTGTGAGTCAAATAGAGATCTCCATGGTGCTGGATCAGCTCTGGCTGGAGTCGTTGCAGAAGCAGACATAGTCCGTCCGATTTGCAAGAGTCGATTCCTCGTTATGGAAGCAATTGTGTCTTGATTTCCTTGTACGTTTATAGATATTTCCGGTGGGGCTTGCTTTGATACCATAGATTTTATCCTACGCGTTAAGGTCAGTGTTTTTAAGTGTTAATGACGATTAGAAAGTCGTACGAGGCTGGTGAGGCTCAGGATATTGCCCCTACCCCTCCATGCCCCTCACTAGTTCTTGGCGAAACGTTTAGGATGCCGTGCTACATTATAATTATAATGATTTGAGAGAGTGTGACTGAGTGCTTATAACTGATTCCATTGTGATTCTTTTAGGGGTTTCAGAAGTTCCATAAAAGCAGAACCTGGAGCTCTTTTGTGCTTCATGCTTATTCTTCACAGCGAACTCTTTTCACAAGAATTTGAAGCCCAATTTTGAGATTAGCAAGCTTTAGGCCCACGATGTGGTATGATTTTATGGCTAGCTAAATCACATCCATTTCAACTATTAAAACTATTACATGCAGCTCGCTGCTATACTTGGGCACTGGGTGTTAGGCTTTCTTTCCACTCAAGCAATATCGAAGCTGCAGGAACCTACACATCTAATTCCTAAATATTTTTCAGATTTTAGGAACGTCTGATATCCGGGTTAGCAATGGCCAAAAAAAGTCTAAGCTAAAGTGGTTGTCAACCTCAGTCCCTCTTGAAGGATTCCTTAAGTCTGTTGCAAGCAGCTGCATAACAACCGTGTGGTCTATCTAGTCTACACGCTGGCTCGGTATGTATATAATTTTGAGACTTGACCTCGGTATACTCACGTCAAACTTGGCTTTTAATACATGTCCTATTTTATATTCCTTAAGAAAATTTTCAAACTAAACTTAACGGCTGAATCGCTCCCCATAACAAGGTCGTGTCTGGGAGCTGATGCTTCGTGACTAGAACAAGCCCATGGCTTTTGCAAGTCATCACTTTCCATACTTTCTACAGAAGTTCCAGATGACGTATAAAGAATGACGAGGAAATCATAAATAAGTGGTCATAGTATAGCCTAATATCAGAGTCGTCCCTCCAAAGCGAGCTGTTTTGACTGCTTCCTCCTCTCGACAACCTACGCACCTTCTACATCTGGACCGAAGCAAACGAATGCAGAGAATACCGAACTTCTTAACGCTTTCTCCTATATCAAAGCACATTCAGCAAGCACGACACGTGATGCTTCTCCGCTATCTACGTCTTCTAAACCCTATCTCAGTCTCCCTATATCTTTACTTACATCTTACCCTAGGCGCGCCTCGAATATATCTTAAACAGCCGATTTCTCGGAAAATCGGTCACACGCATATCAGGGGAAGCTGTCCGCCACAGTGATGGCTAGGCGCCTAGATATCGTGGAGCCTAGTGGTTCAGTCGCATCACCGGTCATAGCGGCTCTCGTGCCTCCCATACCGGTTCCCACCTATGGCGCAGAAGGGCTCTTTACCACAATAGCGAAAACACGAATTCCTGCCCCACCTTCTCAAGTCTTATCACTCAGTACGTACAAATTCCCGACACCTTCTGCCCAGGAAGGGAGACCATCCCTCTCTGATACTTCTACAATAAAGACAGTTACGTGAAGCGCGTTTCTCTATGTTGGCATCACCGTACGGGAATGATGCGGCTAACGTGGAAACCCGACCAACAGTCCGAGACACCAACAACTACCACATCTGGAACTCCTACTTCCCAACCTGCCGCATCTCCCCAGAATCACCGCCTCCCCGCCCGCAGACCTCACCAAACATCCCTACCGGGATCCCAGGGTATCTCGAGCTCGGCACCATCGCGACCATTGACGTGTTCCTATCGGGCGACGGGCTCATCGCGGGCCGCAAACCTTCTCGCGCAGCGGGACTGATCGTCACCGTGCTCGAGGAGATTCTTCCTCCCTCGAATGCCCGGGAGTTTAGGATGGCCTGGAAGGCAACGGGGTGGGCGAGGTGGCAGCTGTGCAGTGAGAGGGTGATGGAGTTTGTGGAGGCAGATGGGGGCGGAACGGAGTATACGTGTTGGGAGACTTTTGGGGGCCTATTGGCGCCGGCAGTTAGGAGGACGGTGGGAAAGGTGCTGGTTGAGAGGATGAGGGATAATGCGAAGGATGCTAGGGTTTTTATGGAGAGTAGGATGGCGGGTGCGATGGTAAGGGGGATGTTGAGTGGGAAGGAAGAGGAAATTGCGGTTGGGATGGAGGTAGACGTGCAAGGAGAGCTGAAGGCGAGGGGAAACATAAAGGATAGGACACGGCAGAAAGGCGCTGAGAGGAGACAAAGGATTCTAGCGAGGAGGGCGAGGGCGAGGTTGAGAATGAGAAGAAAGACTGTGTGAGATGGATGATGTTAGTTTAGGGATATTCATTGAGGCTGGATTCACCTAACCCAACTTAGTTTTAGGAGACCAGAATGGGACCAAGGTTATGGCATGAGCCATTTATGATATCCACATGCGACCTGGATCCGCAAGGCGAAAGAAAATTTGTGAGCATGCGCATGCGTGGACTCGGGTTTGGAAATACAGACTATGCTTTTGATTATGCCCATGAATAGGAAATATATCTACACTTGAGCCTCTCTCTGCATGTACTTGTCAGCCAGACCCATGATATGAACTCCTTCGCTCGTTTCCCAGATGTTCCGTCAGTCCGATATCTACCTTTAACACCTTGATCAAAGGACCGTTCCGTTTAACGCCCCCTTCAGACATATCATAGCATCTCAGTTGTAAGTCGTCCAATCGTTGTCATCATATCTATCGCCGTTCCGGTTTCGGTTCCCTGGGGCTGGTACGTAATATCCAGATCCCGGCCCGTGCTCTGGCGAGCTACCGTTCCCAGTCCCAGCACCACTTACACTGCCGTTGCCATTGCCGTTGCCATTGCCGTTACCATTGCTGTTCCCATTGATTGTACCACTACCATTTATATCAAAGCCATTACCTATCCAATTGTCAAAACCCATTGCTAGACTTGCCTGATCTCGAAGCCACATATCCTGGCTTTCCACTAGAGCATCGACGCCACCAAACATTGTGCTTGGGCTTACTTGCCGTGTCAAGTTGGCACCTGAGGCGTCGGAGTCTGAACGCGGGAGATCGTTACCAGGTGTCGCTACCGATCTGGAAGATGGAGTATTATAGGGATACTGTGGATAGGGGACGGAAGATAATAATGAATCGTACTGAACGTTCATGGAACCGGAAGTGTTAAGCTGTTGCGAAGCTGCGTTCGGGGTGTAATTATTATTGCTGTTGTAGGCTTGCGAGTTTTGACCTTGACCTGGATTGGTCGCATTTCCAAAATCAGAGGCTTTGATATCTGGTATGTAGCTGTACAGGCTCTGCTGCAGCTGGCTCTGAGTCCTGGCCATACCGGAAATTTGTTGCGAATGCTGTGGCATGCGTGGTACTGTTGTTACCTGTGGAGGCGTCGAGACAATCAAGTCAGACTTGGGAGAAGGAACGTCAGCCGTGCTGAATGTCCCATATTTGCTATCCGTGCGAGTAAAAACTGCCGAAGCCTCTTCTGGGATTTCGATCTTCCATTTTCTAGCCAGAACACTTAGAATGCTCAACGTGCGTCGGGCACAAAGCCAATCTTCGGCAATCTCCTCAAGATGCTTGGCCCCATGAATGATATCTCGTTTTGCAGTCTTCTCCGGCAAGTTCAAAAGGTGGATTGTGCATGCTGAGTGCACAATATAGACCGCAATATTTGGGATTTGACGTAGGCCGTAGGTGCGCTTATATAAGCGCATCAGCTTAGATATGGAGGAAGCAGCTTGGGTACATATTTTTTTGGGTGAGACATGTGACGGGAGGGGTGAGGTTGTTGGATTATACTTTAAGAACGGTCGGAAGAGGTGGACGTAAAGTAAATGAAAGAACATGCTAAAGTCATGTCAGCGAGAGCAGATATGGTAGTGATAGCGTATTACGTACTGAACAAGAAGCATATTAGGAAGTTGACCTTCTTTTGCCTCAAGCTCTTTAGGCAAATTATTGCGCCATGCCTCTAGTCTGGTCTGTAGCTCACTGAGCTTCTTCAATTCCTGCGCTCTACCGACTGACTTCTCGAGATGCTGTGGATGATAGAAAAAGGTCAACAAGTCGCTGCTAATCTCACAGAGGCTCGAAAGCTGCAACGCAACCGTCCTGGTCCGCGATGGTTGGGAATGCATTTGCCCAATGCCATTATCTGAGTACGGTGACCAAGTCGATGCATCCTCATCTGGGAAAACATCGTATTTTGGAACTGTGATGTTGGAGACTGGTAGTTGCGGTAACCTTCCAAGATAATTAGACCAACATTTGTCGAATAAGAAACATCCCCAAAAGGTAATCCTTCGTGCATCAATTTCCCCCTCATCCATACCGTCTTTACTGTTTGTCATCCCTCCAGAATCCAGATTTAAACCCATATCTTGCGCCATTCTGAAGCTCATCCCACTATACACCCATCCCTTCGCTTCGCGTCCACATCCAGCTTCTCGTACAGACATTAGGCATAGTGCTTGGATAGTGGTGAGTTTTGGCTTTTCGTACTCATCATTTTCAACAATGAGTCTTTTGGCTTCAGCAAAGAATGCGTCTCCTTTGGTGCTAGGATCATTTGGATCTGCACATGCGGCTGGGCTATTGGTAAAATGGCATCCTAACGCCAACATGGCATTCACCAATAAGGAGGAACAGTAAATAGTTCTTTTCGGAGGGTTTGGTGGTTTCCCTAGTAAGAAATCTCGATAAAACAGGCTTTTAGAAAGTGTAGTGAAATATGGATAATGCCAGGTGAAGTACATGTTGATCAAATGCACAACAACCTCTCGATCAGCCGTGACATTTGTCCAGCTTGTCAATGGCTCATCTTGTTGAGTATATGTGTCTGTTCCGGTCGCGTATTCGTCTCCATCCGTAGGATCCAAATATATGAGGTTTGAAGTTCCTCCTAAAAATCGAACGGAGCCATTCTCTAGCCTTAATTCTCCCATCTTGCCAGACAGTTCAGTCTCGAAAGTGGGCAGGCTAGAGGTCGTGTAGGCAGTGTCCTCGTAGTCCTCTTCTTCCTCTTCCAACCCTTGCTCATGTCTAATGATGCTGTCTGCGACATCGTCTAGGCTTTCGCAGGTGCGAATTTGCCGTATTAGTGCTGGTACATCGTCCTCCGCTGCATTCAAAATCGCTTGGATCAAGGTCTGTAGCGTCGAGGCTTTTGTCTTCAGACTATCGACCTTCTCCTTGTACACACCTTTTCGTCTATGATCACTGTTCGGGTCGTATACACATTCTATCAGAATTCATGTTAGCCTCTACGTGCATATTTCTCCGAATGGGGCCATTTTTACCTGTTCCATAGACGCTCGAACAGGCGGCGCAACTAGGCGTATTGCCATCACACTTTGATTTCCTGCGCCGGCAGGCAATACAAGCTGTACTAACGCATCGTCGTTTGATTGAAGCTGCGTCTCTGCTGCTGCGCGGTTTCTTTTGTTTCGGGACGACCCCGCTTCCTTCATTCGTCGCGATCTCATCCACTCCTCCGCTTTGCTTCAGCATCTGATCTGCATGTTTAACTTCTGCCATAGATTGGACAGTGTTGATTGACAGAGAGTGTGACCATATGCCAGATATGGGGTTGTCTGCTAACGTTTAGAAAGGTGTACAGGTCATATCAAAAAACCGGTTTAATTGTTGGCGCTGCGGGGTTACAAGATAGGCTTGCACTGTATCAGACTCTCCGGTGCTAGTTTTTGTCGTATAAACCGTTCTTCGCGATGTAGGAAAAGCCTCTGTAGTCAAGATCATGGGCAATCGCTTCCCCAAAGTGGGTTATCAGTTAGCTTGGGTTGCTGACAAAATCCTCATGCCAATAGGGCCTGGTGATGTCAAAAGAAAGCAAAGCAACCAAATGCCAGCCCCAATGAGGGCACCCTTAATACTCGAATGGCGTTTTTGCTCAGATATTTACTGATAAGGATTGATGAAGGTATACCTGATTGGACATACAAGGGTGGTCTTTATCTGGTGGAAGCCGTATTGCTTTTTTCTTGGGGGCTTGGTGTTTCTGTTGGAGTGTCAGTTGCCTTACACGTGCCTTCAAGTATCAACCTTTATGCAGTCCACAACGACCAACGACCATGGATCTCCAATGCAGATTCCTTTATTTAATGCCACAACCTACACCCCTGGTATTATCTGAACCGTCACATTTTCAGCGGCTGAAGCAATGTGCAATGTAATTTTCCTTCCCTAAGCTTGCCCTGAACACAAGGCGAAAGTTATCAAGTTCTTACTTCTCCAAAGGATAGTTAAGCCAGGAATCCCTTTGCCTTCTCAGAGATACTAATACAAATGTCTTCCAACAAAGTTTATATGCTAATGTTACACAAGCAAATAGACGCTGACGCTAGAAATGCCTCTATAAGAAATGTAATGCTGCCATCATTACCTCCGGATCAAAACCATATTTTTGTGACAAGGGGAGCTAAACTCATAATATATTCGAAAGTGCCTGCCAATAAATTTGAGCAAATTTTTCCGGCAGCGAATGTACTTTTCTTCCTTAATCGTGCTCCATCTTCTCACAGCAAGATTGGAGCTGCCAACCTACGCCTATTGCGATGAATGCAAGAAGTGAGTTTCCCCAACCATAGTCTAGAGCATTATACATATAAGGCTCAGAGATGGAATCCAAAGGCACAAACTGCGAAGTATCGTGACCGCCCCAATGGCGCTTACAGCATACGTTTTTAAGTGTCCACGATGTACGTTTGCATGCACTGGCGTCCAATGATAGTACCAGCCGTATAGATGACAACCCCTGAATTCGGTATTATCTAGTGCCTGTGTGCCTGTGCTGACCAGGCGTAGCAAAAAAGCCCAATTGGAACGAGGAGTGCTGCCGAATCCATAAGTGGTACACGATATCCTGGAACGACGACGCCATCGTTCCGTGTTTTGAGGGCAGGATAAAATCGATCTTGAAGAGGGGCGACTATCCGCGACCTAATAAAAAATTCTATGCCAAAAGAGATATAATTGAGATCAGCTATAACAACAGACTCGTGATATCGTTCTTCCCAGAGCCGGGGGAATGTCGAGAGAACCAAATACATGAGACCATATAGATAGGCCAAATATGTTGCAAGAACTTATATAATAATTTGCGTTCCAAGGGGCTTGAAAGGGCGAGTAGAGCGCTATTTTGAGAGTTGTGGCTAGAGTTCTGTCAGGATGGCCCAATTTTGTATATAATGCTGTGTTCCCAATTTCTTTGAGCCTTTCCATTTGCAGCTCAGAATAACAGGAGCATATATTTCCTTCAAGAAACAAAAGCCCAGCAACTGAATCACAGCATTACCGATGGTCGTATCATAGAATATCCAGCGCCGCGGCGTGTGCTCTATGACGGAAGCACCAGCAACTGGTCTAACGGTTGGCCCAAGCTGAGGCATGAGACTATATATACTGATCGCTTTGCCTTGCTGATCAGCAACAAAAAGGTCACTCATCGCCCTGCCGCCAAATCCAGAGAAAAATCGAAAGATGATCATTTGAGTTTTGGGTGAGCGAATCCACAAGCGCGGTTAAAACCCAAATATAATAGATTTCTCGATTGCAGGACAATAACTCTGCCATATATCTCAGATAATGGGCCCCATGTAAGCGATCCTATAGCATATGTGAGAAGGGAGATTGACAATGTCATAGATTGTACAACTGAATCTGAGATGTGGAAGTCAATGGCCATCTCATTTAATGATGGCGCTACCATGGAGCTTGATGTTGGAGATATCAATGTGAAAAGAGAAACTAGATATTGATCTTAGCCTATTTAAGGAAGTGATCATGTTTTGGGCAGACCTACCAGTAATGGTCGCGGCCCATTTCTTGCCGAATGGCTAGTTCTTGGGGTTATCTGGATCATCTGTAGTAGGCCAGGTGACAAAATTTGGATCCCTGCTACGTTTTGAACTCTTTGAGGGTTGAGCTCTCTCTATCTCGATGTCCTTCTCAATACCCCTGATATGCTCGATCTCATCAACTTCCGGAAACTCGTTCTCGATAGATCCTTTCTCGTGACCAATACTGGCTCGGGCAGAGAGTCCCGCATTCTTAGGATTTCTATCACAGCTTAACCTAGATTCCTGATGATATAAGGAGTGGCTCTTTTCATGCGGAAAATTGATTGAGCTGTCATCTAGATAATGACCAGACAGCGCTCTATGTAAACTCCAACTTGGAGATGTTTGGCGCGATGCCTTGGACTTATGATGTTTCAATCCTGAGCTAGGTTCGCTTGGCTGTATCGGAGAAGTCGTTGAAAGAGATCGATATCACTATATGCTCACAAGGGAGCCCTCATCTTAAGTGTGCCTATCCTGATAATAATGTTAGGAGACAAAAACGACGGAACTTGCACATAGGCGATGCATCATACTTAAAGATATTGTGCCAGTTACTCCGGGGCAACGAAAAAAATATAGTCGGAATTTTTCGATATGGAAAAAAAGCTACAAACAGCGTTGGCGTGCAGCGCCAACAAGAATTGTTTGTTGTTAGGGACCATAGAACTGGGGAAACTGCAAATCAATTCGACTCATCTATGCTATCTGTGTGAATTGGGCTGAGAAAAAAACGTGACAAAATACTCAGAAACACGCGAAATCTAGTGAATATGTCCCCGGAGATATTTCCGATCATGTGGTAGTTAGGTCGACGAAGCTAACTAAGCTGAGGCGGGCTTACTAGTGCATAATCGACTATGTAGTCTGTCAGAACAGCTAGAGTTTAGCCAAGCCTGTATATTTGAGAATCACACGAGACAAACCCGACATTTTAGGCGTAAGAGAAAACCAGATGTGTTCTCGTCTGAGGCGTAAAGAGCACTTGGAAGAGATCCTTGCCAAACTTCGACGACGCAAGTTTCAAGGAGTCTCCGCTTCTCCAGAGCCACAAATCGCAGCGCGGAAGGTCGTAGAAGAGAGCGGGCACCTCAGAGAACTTTTGGCTCGGAATGGTATTGCAAAAGCTGCCGTAGACTTCTGCTTACAGCCAATCTCGATCAACCATACGCTCATTCAAAATTTGCCTAAGAACACTGGCATCCTTGGCCAAAGGCTACAATGTCTGCTAGCGAAACAACTTTAGTATTGCAAGACATCTATTTACTAACAGTGCCTGGGTTTTAGAGTCAGGCATGAAATAATCTAATTCTCCGGCCTGTAGCTATTCTCAACCATCTCCACAACTTGGGAGACATGTTCTGCACCGCCAGATTCGCCGTTACTGAGCAAAGCAAGAGTAACAAAAATGATGGCTTAATACCGAAATCCAACAGCTGCCAGCTTACATCAGATCTCATATCTACAATAACCAGCCAAGACTCAGATACTATAATTGTGGAGCTTGGGATGTTCACCAGGCTTGATTGCATGTGATGTGAGCTATCAACGCATCTTCAGTGTTATAGATCAATATACTGATACACTATCTGGTAATATAATGGCCATGACCTAATTTCTTGGTCAATCATGTGCTTCTTCTAGAGGATTAGACGTCTAGCTATCTGATGTCGTGTGGTACATTCCCCGCTAAGACTAATCGCGACAAAACGGGCATCAAATTAACGTGACTTTTTTAGGAAGTGGCACAAAGACAATTCCGTTCGTGGTTCAATCCCGATGCATCGTACAACAATAAGAAGCTGTCTTTATTTTGTGCGTATGTTTGCGTGCAACAAAGAAAATCAGAGCCATGCCTCTTGCAGACTTTTCGCATTCCTCACTCATTGTATTGGAGTAACCAAAATATATCCTTTTTGTTGTATTGCATTCTCTTTAAGCATCGTCTTATTGCGTCCTCAATCTCACATTTTTCTACTGGACTCGAAATCTCTGCGATTGTGCTTTCATCTAAAGCGTCCTAAAGTCTCCGGTTCCTCTATGAGTTTGCAATCATGGTTAATGATGCTCCGCAAGTGTCGCTCATAGACATCACAGAGTTGAATTCACGACCAACAAATGTAGGGCTACTCTACGATTTTTCGCCATTTCATGAAGCTCCAGCTATTTTGAAAAAGCGCTCCCCTGATGGCAAAGTTCATGTTATAACCATTCCGGAAACCACAATCCCATCACCAGTAGCTGATGGTATTACGCCCGCGAGAGTATTTAATTTGCGGAGGGAGCTTCTCGGAGGACAGAAATCTCCCAAACCGATTGCCGGTGATTATGGTGGTAATGGAAAGGAGGTATGGGAGAGCTGGAAACGAGCATGGGATTTATGGAATAATCATTATATTGAGGGACGAGTGAATCCAGATTGGGTTTGTAAAGAATGGGCGGCCATACAGGATCGCAAGGATCGGCATAATAGTCAGCGGTATGCAAGAAAGGCGCAAAGGCAGTCTGGTGATGACTCCGAAGAATGGGCCTTCCTAAAATCTCCCCCCAAAACAGAAGCTGAAACTGGCAAGGAAGAAGAAGACGGACTCGGTCCTATTGAAGGTGGATTTGGGGCTTTGAAGAGCTGGAAGGAGTATAAGGAGCCCCGTGAAGAAGATGATGATCACCATCATCTGGAAAGAGGAGGAGAATGGATTGACGCACTACAGAATACTGTATGGGCACCAAGACGTGTCGGAGAAAAAACATTGAACATTGGTCTAGATGACGATTTTCGTGAAGTCACCGACCTTATGCAAAAAGGTGGCGTGGACTGTGAAAGAAGCCCCTATCCTGTGAGTGCCTTAATGCTAAACGAAGATTTGTTCAGGCTGATTCAGTTATAGGTTTTAAGACCACTAATTCAGAACATTCGCACGCCGATGGGGGCTTTTCTCAAAAAAAAAGTTTGGGATGGGGTGACAGGCACAATATTCAACATACCAACAAAACCACTTGAGCCGGAACCGGCGCCTACTGACCAGAGGTCCGTTGAAGTGAAGCAGATGTACGCAGACCGCATGGGTGATCGACTATGGAAGAATGGGGATCTCTTTCCGCTTGACATCCGGAGAGTTAAAGTAGTTCATGCCAATCCAAAAGCTCACGCCCCACTTCTCAGGCATGGTGAGATCAACCTAGATGAACCAGAGAACCTTAATATTATGCAATCGACCGATTCAGAAAAGGCAGATCCATGGTGGGTGACTGATGAGCAGAGGCTCAAACGGGACAATCCTCCTCGTGTGCATCCACTAGAAGACTTAGGCTACACACCTGATCTTATCCAGATAGACGAGGCAATCTGGAAAGAGGAATATACTAGTGATGAGAATTGGGACACGAGATACTTTGTAGCCAATCTTCATGGCGGCACCCTGTTAGTCAATGGAATAGAAGTCAAGAAGGGAAGTGTGGCAGGACCATTGCCAGACTTCGCTGTGATTGAAACTCCAGGAGGCCAGGTTTCTTTCTGGTGGGGGGTGCAGGGTAGACATTGGGGTGGGGAGAAGGGACTAACAGATGAAGCTGAGAGGTGGCGGACCTTGCGCTTGCCTGAAGATTGCAAGTATCTCGGCATGAACGCAGGTCAAGTTTGGGAGTCAAAATTCAAGGACAGGATCGAGAGGGAGAAAACAGGTAATGACCTTGAAGATGACGAAGAGTGGGCCTGTTGGAAGAAGGGTAATCCATACCCTCTTAGTAAGTCTTAGCCTCATACTCTTACAAGAACTGACTGAATGTTGTGAAGGCCGATCGAAGATGCCCCCACCTAGTTACGCATCTGAGCCAAAGCATATCACTACAGAAGATGAAGAGTTGCAAGCCTTGATTCTACAACATAGAAATTACCAAAAAGGACGAATCGGGAGCATGGGCAAACGATGTCGCTTGCATCCTCCTTTACTAAGCAACTTCTGGCCTGGTAGCAACCCTCTTCCTAATGATGATTTAACTGGGGTAACTCCTAGGGAATTCGAATTGGCTAAGCAGAAGCAGACTGACTTACGTTGCCAAAGAGAAGCAGAAGCGGACCGCAACAAATATGAGCAAGAGGAAGCTTGGAAGAGGGCATCTCGAGCTAATGCTGCGAAACATATATTAGGGAAGCAAAGCGCCCCAGCAATAATGAAAATTAGGTTTGACGACACTCTCAAGGATATCAAGGCAAGGCGCTTGGTTGAGCAAAAGAGGAAAAGACAAGCCATTGACAAGGAAAATGATGACCAGAAGCAGGCAATCTCCAGCAAGCGGCAAAGAATGCTGGAAGATGCAGTGGTGGCGGCGAGGAGAGCTAATAACCCTAGTATGAATGATGCTGACTTCCGAGTACAAGAGGAAGCATTATTTCACGAGCAAGAGATATTAAGAAGGACGCTAAACACTGTCAGGGCTGGTCGTGGCCTTCCAGAGATTTCTCCTCGCCAAAGTCCAGGTGAGATAGCACAGTTGAGAGCCGACGTTGATAGGCGAGCTAGAGAAGGTAGAGAGCAGGCAGCCAAGAGATGGGAACAGAGACGGGGAGAGAATGCGGCTAGCCGCAAGAAAGAAGAAGTGGCCAAGGCAGCGAGAGACACACAGGCTTTATATTTCATAAAGCGGCCACAGGATGAACATGGAGACCCAGGACTATCAAACAGCCAGCAAGACACGCAGCCTATGCAACAATTGCCAAATGATAGAAATGATCTGCAGACAAATCGACGAGCATTTAAAGCAAAAGTCCAGGAGATGCCGCCTATAAAGCAACAGGAAGATGCAAAGGAGCCTACCGTATTACGATTGGGAGATAAATACCGACCCAGCACGCCTCAGAGACCCCCTCCAGTTGGTCCAACACAAGCGCCGAAAAAGCCTAGGCAAACTGATGTCAGCACTGTAACCCCTCCTACTCCGAGTAATACAACGAAATCTGGTCCAGGATTATCCGCCTTGACACAGACTCTCGGATTCTCTGCTTACTGGGGCCTTCGAGAAGACAAACACATGTTACGGGAGCGTGACTTAGAATCTAATTTTTGGCGTACGCAAACGGGAGAACGGTCATTGTTAGTAAGGCATGACGACTACCGAGGCTGGGAATACACAATGTGGGATGCACTCAAGCCGATTCTAGCAATGGTCCCAGGCAAAGACGGTGTACTGAGAGAAACTCGGCTGGCAGCACATAGGAGGAAACTCGTTCCTGAGCTGCATAGAGGCCTTGCCAATCGGGCATGGGCACACTGGATAGAAAATAATTCCAGATCTACCATCACGTATTTTTACAAGGCCCTTTATGCTGTGCACAGAAATTACGAAAACTTCGATGCCCTCTTCGTGGATGAATATAAAAAGTACCAGCTAAGCGAAGAGGATACAGAGGATTCGAATTGGAATATAATAAGTGCCACTGCTTTGTATGACGCAGGTGACTGGGATGCACAATTGCAAGTAGTGGCTGGCCCGCCGAATGAGGAACCTGTCCAGACATTCTGGAGTAAGACACATGGGAGGAGGATCACAATATATTAGGCGCTTGAAGGAAGCGGAATGCTCGGCTAAATGTAAAGTTCTTAGATGGTGAGAATTTACTTACAGATTTTATATGCAGATGTTTATAGTTCTGTGCCTCAGTCCTGAATTGTGGGAAGTAACACAATGAGAAATCCATCATGAAGCCAAGATATTATCCATAGATAAACATAAATATAGTGTACAACTAGATGTGACAATATAAACAGCTCTCTTTGGGCCACCCCTATCATGTCACGGCGGCTTCGGGTTCGTGTTATCATTCTTCGAAGGTCTGAAGCCAAATATCTCTCCCACAATCCCGCCAGGTTTCGGAACAGGGCATTCTCGTTTTGGCATCGATGGACTGGACGGTGACAGCGAAACCCCACCGCTACTCTCCTCAACCTGCGGCGCTCCGCTCAACGACTGATCGACCTCTCCCTGCTTCTCTACACACATCCGCCTCCTTCTTTTCCTTGGTGTTCCATCAGGCATCTCTCCATCAGCACGCACCATTCTAGGCGCGGGACATGGCAGAGCGTGTGGCAGAGCCACGACAAAGAAACTGGCAAACAGCGTAGTTGCGAATAATGAGGAGGTAAATCGACTCCGGGGATGGAGGTGGGGAGGCATGGTTTTAGACAGCAGAATTGTCCGTTGAATGACCGAAATTGTGCTGTGAATAGTTAGATTCTTGAGTTTTGACCAATTGGGGTTATCAATTACCTATACTGCACACATCTGACCCCTTACGACATCGATTCGATATTGGGAATGATAAATATCTCTCAACACGCTATTCTTCAGAGGTTAATCGGATGGTTGAAAGAAGCTCTTCTAAATTTCGTTAGCGTTTTTGGACCCCTGTCAATGGGTCGTGCAGGTCTCGCGAGGCTGGGAATTTGCCTATCTTTAGACTTCGAAATGCTTTACCACTAAAACCGCTATATCTTTTACGAAACTAGGCAGTATCTTCTTAGATCTGTAGACTTTAGGGGCATTCGTCATTTGTGAGCAAAAGCTCTGAAAACTGCACGCAAAATACCCTACCGATATCCAACTTTTATCGCCACAGAGCGTAATCACCACAATTTCACATTGCGCCGAACGAGATTTGAAAGTAATATTGGAGACGATCGGTCCGTTTTCAATATCAGGCTATCAGTATTGTATGAGCTTAAGAGAGCCCAATCTTCTGGCGATTTGAAAGCTCAAGCTCTTACAATGAGTGACCTAGATAGGTAATTATGCAACAACTGTAAAGAATATAGGCATATTGGCTAACTGTGGATTAGGGCAATTTCGCAACTGCGAGCATGCCGACCTATACCAGAAGCACAAGTCCGCGAATTGTGCCACAAGGCTCGGGAACTACTTATTGAGGAGGGAAATGTGGTAACGGTGACTGCGCCGGTCACGGTATGCTAGGAGAATCACTGTGAGAAGGGCTTTTGCTGATATATGCGTCGCAGATATGTGGCGATATTCACGGCCAGTTTCACGACTTGATGGAACTTTTTAGAGTGGGCGGAGATGTGCCAGATACGAACTATCTATTCATGGGTCTGTTATGCGATATTGGATCTCGCTCGCTCAGCTTGCTAACCATAATTAGGCGATTTCGTTGACCGTGGTTTCTATTCTCTAGAATCTTTTCTTCTTCTATTATGTCTCAAAGTACGATACCCCGACCGGATGACGTTGATACGAGGGAACCACGAATCGAGGCAGATTACCACTGTTTATGGCTTTTATGATGAATGTTTACGTAAATATGGGAGCGCGAATGTGTGGCGATACTGCTGCGAAGTATTCGACTACCTTGCTCTTGGAGCGATTGTTCTAGGAGCTTCTAATACACTTGAACCATCCACTGCAAGGCGTACACGATCAAAGAGTCCTACATCAACGCAAGAATATGTTGATCCAGATATTGAGATTGAGGTTTTGAATTCGGAAGGTTATCGTGTAGGAGACCCGGTGCGGAGAGCTGCAAGGAGTACAAATGGATCTTCAGCAAAAACAGGGCCGCCCGGCTCTGGCGCGTCTGGCGATAGTGGAGGAACAGTTGGAAATTCCGGAGGCGCAATACTATGTGTTCATGGTGGGCTATCTCCATTGATTGATAGCGTGGACAAAATCCGTCTTTTGGATCGGAAACAGGAAGTTCCTCACGAAGGAGCCATGTGCGACCTTCTCTGGTCCGACCCAGACGAAATCGAAGGCTGGGGTCTTTCACCACGAGGAGCCGGATTTCTATTCGGGGCTGATATCGTTAAGGCCTTCAACCACAACAATAACCTATCATTGATCGCACGCGCGCATCAGTTGGTCATGGAAGGTTTCAAGGAGATGTTCGATAGTCAAATAGTGACTGTCTGGTCAGCACCCAACTACTGCTACAGGTGTGGAAATGTTGCAGCAATTCTTGAGCTGGGTGAGGATGGAAGTAGCGAAGGCATCGTCTCCCGAAGTAATGGCGACGTCAACAGAAGTGACGGTGGGGTGATGAAGGATGCAGAATTGAGGTTATTAGATGGACCAGCTCGAAGGTATAGAGTCTTTCAAGCAGCGCCGCAAGATTCGAGAGGGATGCCGGCCAAGAAGCCTGTTGCGGATTACTTCTTGTAGCACCGTGAAATCTTGCAGACATATAGATGATTGTTTCCATAGAGCATGTATTGTATGATGATATGAGGGAAATGAAGCTCGTTTAGCGTCTATACTTCCTTGATAAGATACCTTAAGTCAAGACCAAGAGCAGTCTATTGCTCAGAGAGACCAAATGTGGAGAATATCAGAGCTAAGCGAATAATGAAAAGGGGTCCAGGGGCATTATTGTGCTGATCCATTTGCAACGTCAACCCATCTCAAAATTTTCCTTACGGCGTCAACTTTCTATCACACATGGCGAAGGATATCCCGTTACACCAAAGGTATGGTGTGGAGTTGAGGCACACCTGATCCCATCACCAACGGAGAATTATCTTCCGCGTCCAACCAATCCCTCATATTCTCATCGTCCCGCCACCCAGCCAAAATGCGACCCCATTCACGATACTACCAAATACCGTACTGGCAAAATATGCTCTCCTCAGTCATTGCAATCATGTAGCATCAGGAGCCAATAGCTGTAGACGGCCCCTCCTTTTAAGCTTAAGCCGCCATCGGAAATCGATCCGATCTTGAGCTTGGGTAGTAGATAATGGAGCTCCTAGCTACGTGCCGTCTTGTATTCTGTATTGGAATGATCTCTCATTAGAATGAAGGACGCAACAAAGACATCGACCACAGGCGTTGGCCTGTCTCAGCTATATTCCTCGGCCCCAAGCGCCTTAGTGGGCGGTACCATCCTCCTCACAATCCTCGTGACCTACCTCTCCGGAACTATTCCTCATGCTCTCCCGAAGCTCGCACAATGGCGGCCAGAACAGCCAGCTCACTCGCCCTTCATCTGTGCGCCGCATGATTATTCCACTGAGATCGTTTCCACCGACCCACTCCTAATCTACATCAACAACTTCGCTACTCCCCTTGAAATCCGCCACTTGATCGAAGCTGGGTTCTTATCCCTCCTTGCCCGCAGCTCCCCTCTCTAACACTACCCAGATCCCCAAGCCTCGCACCATCCGAGATTTATATTCATAATCGCAAAGTCCCATCCCGCGACCGGACATCCAAATCCGCCGGCCTCTCACCTTCCCTTCCCGTTGCTCAATGCATTCTTGACCGCGCCCGTGCGTTCATGGGCACTCTCCTCCGCCCCATTGATGATTTCTCTACACCGCAACTCGTGCAGTACCAAGCATCTGAGTACTTCAACTTACACCATGATTGGTATCCCTCCCCTCAGCTGATGGCTGACGGAAGCGGGAGGCGGTTCAACAGGGTTGCGAGCTTCTTTGTGTTCTTAGAAGGCGATTGTGAGGAAGGCGAGACGTGGTTTCCGTACATCAACAATGAGGAGGAGGAGGAAAGGGAAGGAAGGTGGAGAAAACATGAAGATGGAGGGCTCTCCTTTAAGCCAAGAGAAGGAAATGCATTGTTTTGGGTCAATTTGCACCAGAATGGGACAGGCGACAGAAGGGTGATGCATGCCGGCCTTCCACTGAAGAGCGGCATTAAGACTGGGATGAATCTTTGGCCAAGGAGATTTTACTGAATGGTTTGAATTGAGGATACCTAAATTCTGGTTCATGATTTCATGCCTATTTAGGAATTGATACGAGTTTACAGTAAGATATCATTTGAGAGAAATGCTTTCGACCAAATTTTTAAGTCGCGGCTGACCATGAAGATGTTTGATTTGACACATATCCCAAGCTGTATTGAATAATCTTGCGTCCTTGGCATAAGAGTTGTATAGAGACGAGATGATAATGCCAGGTGCATGACAAACAACAAGCAGTCTCACGATATTGACTAAACTAAGCCGAAATATCCAATACATCTAACGAGAGAATTTTTTCCAAAAAAAAAATTCAAAGATGCAAACCACTGGGGGTGCATCTTCACATGAGCATACAAGCATAGCCTGCTGTGGCTTACCTCAGACAGCTTGCGCTCATTGACATCAGCCGCTCTATCTGGCATTCACATGCCAGAAGAATATTGCTTCCAAGTGATTGGGTTACCGCCAAAATTTCCGTGCATACCTTTCTCGAAGGATTGAGTCTTTGAAGACTCGCTGAAGTATTTGGCCCCCTATTTTGCGATGATCGATGGGGCCATGGCTAGGTCTCCAAAGGATCTAGAGCGGGAACTCCACAGCGATAGTTGAAGTACCAAGGACGGTATGAAACTTTTGAACCACGGTGGGGGTACTGAGTGATTCGGAATACCTCCAATCAAACAGATTCCGGAATTGTAACGTGCCTTGAACTGACCCAGCACCCTGCGATAGGTGAATCCTGGATTGCTGGATGATTGCAAAGTAGTAGAGCCATATCAGGGTAGGGTCGGAATTTTTACGGTACCGAAGTACCATAGTCCTAGAGTATTCGGCTTTTGGGTCGCAATTGATGTATCGATATGTATGCATGATTTGATTAGGATTAGAGTGTGTTTATGGGGGGTTAGAGCTTTGTTGCCAGGTGCACGACAATCCCCCACTATTCGTTACATCGTATGCAGTGATGAGGTGAGGGAGATGAACTCTCTCCTGAAATGCTTGCCACACTGATGCATCATTGGTAGAAGAAAAGGCCGAGATGCACCGTACTGGGAAGGAGGTTCAGATACCAGAAGCTAAGAGTAGGCATAGTACTTCAATTATTGAACGACTACCCTTCAAAGTGACTGCGTAGATGCCCTGAAGAGGGCCTTAGCAGACTCCTTTATGTTTGCGAGGCTACTGACTAGTGCTGACCCACTCAAGAGGCTTGATTGACCTTCAAAGCACTAAGACAGGTGGCACAAAGAGGCTGCGTGGCTGCCGTAAGCGCGCGCTTCGCTGAATTGATACATCTGCATTTGTCCCTACACCACCGCCGACACCACTTGTGGTGATTTCTCCGGCAGACGGATTGTCCCCGCGTGAGTAGCGACCATATTGCCTGACTCGGTCAGTTGAGCTTCGCCTTCCTCCACACGGCTGGAGAGAGCAGTAAGCTGCATCCAAGTTTATCGACGCCTTCAGAATCAACAATGTATATTTATACATGGAGCTGAATACAGGGAAGACATCCAAAGATATGACGGACTCTTTATTTATTAGGCTATGCATTTATCATACAAGGGTATGAACTGCTTTCTAGATAGCTTCCCAAGAGATGTTGTACAACAGTAGACGAGGCGAACTCGTGAAGAGCCTCCATAAACCCTTCCCTCGAGTATTGGGGGTATAAGTCAAATTGATCCTCAACCAAGGCAAGACGTACGAAAAATACTCTTACATATCAGCACAGATTACATCTAAGTTGCCTGCCAGTTCTTGTGAATATTATGCTCAAATTGTTTGTATCTTTATCCTGAGCAATTTGCAAAGGCCATTTTATTTCCTAGAAGGCTTTCGATTAAGAGCATGTAGGATAGACCGGCGATTCCCTTGTCTTGCATATATCTTGTGAGATAATCTAAGCTAACTTCAGTGCGAAGAAGCATTTCCGAGAGTGGTGGCGTATGGGAGAAACTGGGGAAATGAATGCTCCACAGCCAATCGCATCCCAACCAATGGCCGGCCCAGTTTCCATCGTGTATGGCTACATGCAGCGCCCGAATGGAATGGAAATAAAGGAGTTGCTGACATTCATTCAGGGCATTGGAAGAGAAATGTAAACAAGTCCAGGCTTCGAATCGGGGAAACAATTTAATGCTTGAGCGGTGGTTAGCCGTTGACCAACGGAATGAAATGGTGGCCCTTGGGCAGAGCACAGTCTCTGCAAGGAGTTGCCTTAGAGATGAATTTCATTTGATAAAGGAAAATCTAAAGTCAATGGTGGCACAGCTTCCGGCCGCGTATGGAAAATCTCAGAACAACACTACAGACAGACAGTTCTCTACCTCTACAGGGAATATTAGCAAGTTGGACAAGAACTGAATGAATTGTAGAGTGCCGAGAGTATCATTAAATAGTCTCCTGCTTGTTGGGTTATAGGTACCGTAGGACTAATATAATTCGAAACTAAGGGTCTTCGCAACCAGACTCCACTTGTGCTTCTGGGAGAAAAGATGGACCAATTCGAGGTCGTTTGGAAATACCGAACTATTCAAGTGTCTCGATGGATGCGTTATTTGATGAGTACTTTGTCATTAAGCTGTACATCGGTGGAAATACTTTATGACAGAAAAATGCGAGGTGCCCAACGCCTCGCAAACTACGTACCAAAGCCAAGCGGATATTGAGTATAAATTTCTCTTGTGTCAAATGCTGCTTGCGAAAATCCATGCTTCGTGACGTCAGAATGTGTGCACTGCATGGTTGAGCTTCCATGCAAGTGAATTCGAAATGTCTACGGATAGAAGCATGTTATGAGTAACGCAGGATCAAGCGTGAAAGGGAGATGTCCTACCAACAGATCCTTCAGACATGATCTACATTATTGATGAACACAGCATGCAAATGACATGTGCAACAAGATGTTGTGCACTGAGACCGGAATCTGATTCTAGCTTCCGCAATGGCCACGAGGAGGCGTGTTGAGCTTAGAAACAGGCACAACATTGACCGTTGCCTTCCTTATCATTTAGGGAAATGGCCGTTGTCAAACTTTCTTATTGAGATGAATACCCGCTCTCCAACTATCCTCGGTCCAAAATCCGACGCTATGCTTATTTCCCTTTGGCGACCCATGTAATGGTACAGATTGCTGACGGCAAAGTGCAGCAAATGCTATTTATAACAGGCTTCTATCAAAGGTAGCAATAAAATGCTGCTATAGTGCTTTAAGGAGGTGGCCTTGCGTCCGAAGAAGCGTTGTGCCTCGATTCGATTAAGATCCGTGTGGCTTGAGCAAACATCTACCACGTGGGTGCCTTGTATTACTTCCCCAGGAACGGTCGATGCTACGCCTCAACTCTCCCAAATCACCCTACTGGATCTATCCATGCGCCTTAGCAACCATAAAAGAAATGAAATATCGTGGCTACTGAGTTCTTAAATATCATGTCGAACAGACCAGATGTTGATATTTGGCTCTGAAGAATAGAACTCGGAGTGAAGTGTTGTAAGGAGAAAGCGTCCGATGCAGAAAGGGGTGTTCTGGGATAATAAATAACGCCAATATCCTCTGTACTCTAGAGTTAAATCTTGGGGCGGCTGGTGCCGACCCAGAATCTCCAAGTCTCGAATGATAAGTGACCAAATCCATTTTCTGAAACGGTTGCACATCGGAGGGTATTTCCTACAATGGTAGCATAAAGGCCCGAGGACAGCTCTAGATAGCAGGTATCACTCTTCTGGGATGCGCGCGTGTGCATGCACACCTTGCTAATGGCGGCAGATGGATAGATCCATCGAGGGTATTGGATTGGAGAGAGCGCTAATTGGTAGGCTCAAACCAATGGTAATTGCTTCATCAGTATTCTGTAGGGTTTCATGGTCTTAGGGGCCAATTTTTGGGGGCTAGAGTCATGTAGTAGAAGCGCGGTTCGGAGACTGAGCTGAATTCCACATCGACCGTGCCAATGATTTGATGAATGGGAGTTTGTGATGGCGACTGAGCTGAGATGGAGTTTACTGGATTATGTATGACAAGTCTGAACGAGGTACCATTGACAGATATTTACCAGCAGACGCGAACATGCATATATGGTGTTACCTCGGTAGTGGTGAAGTGCCTTTGAATTATGGGAAACGTCGAGATGCGGCATCGTAGCCCTTGAAGATATGCTGACAGGCGATGTAAGCTATCGAAAGTGAGTTCATAAGGAGATGGTTGCAACGTGGACGAGAGCTGTGAATATGAGTTGAGGTGAGGTACAATAAGATAAGAGTCGAAGCAAAGTCTAGAGGGGTAGTGTAATGTGGTGTACCGTCTGGTAGTGTGTTTGTCCAGTTTTTCCTTCTAGCGAGAGTGGCCTTCGAGAAAGCCAAGCTGCAGGGTGCTAAGTCTAGCGTGCCCTGGGGACTAGGGGGTTTGCGTTGGCGATTGCATTGGCATCGGTATGGGCTAGGCTTAAGGCTAGGGCTAGGGCTAGGGCTAAGGCTGGATTCAGTAGGGCTGGTACAATAACGCTAAAAGGGCTAAAAGGGCTAATAGGGCTAGCAGGGCTAGCAGGGCTAATAGGGCTGGTAGGTCTTGTCCGTGCGTGACAACCCCTGAACCAACTGCCAGTTCCGATGCGACCATAGCCAACGACCCTCGACCTCATCACCGTCTCCTTTCTCATTCCGCCGCTCAGAAACCTTGATCTTGATTCTGTATCAAGAACGCGTATGGCACCATCATCCTGCAATTCTAATGCTAAATACGAGAGCGATGGGGGCAATCTTTCAGTTTCATAATCGGTTCCAAAATGGTTGAGCAGGTGACAATCAACACCAAGACACCTGCATTGGACAGTCTTCCAATAGCCAAGGTAGTCTCTTTTATTTCGATATTATTCGATGCTTTACAACGCCACAGAGCACTCTGAAACATCTTGTACTCTTTCTTACATCATTTCAAGGCATATCTTCTCATTTGATTTCCCCAGCGGGTGAAACTATCATAGTCAATGTCGTTGTTTGCCCTAAATCTCCTATGCTTCATGCGGAAACTACTTTGGCCGTTTTCCACCGCGTATGGAACGCGCTGCATGGTGATCCTTCCATCTACAATGCCATCCTGGTTTCTGTTGTTCTTTGCAGTAACTACACATGGCCCCCATACCCTTCACTGTAGTACAGATGCAGGAACTCTGTCCCTGTTCCGTCGGCACTCTTCTTTTTCTTACCCGAGGCTGGGGTGCTGTTGAAGCCGTCATAATAGTGAGAAAAACGGCCACAGGTGGGATGATTCAATTGTGACTAGTGTGCCGTCTCGTTCCTGATGCCATCCTGAATCTCGACTAGCCTCGTTGCCTTGTTGAACAGGTAGGTAAGTTATGTTTCAAAGATATTATTTCGAGATTTCTGCCCATTGTGCCTACTATTTAACCTCCCCAGTGTCCTGTTGAATCTCCTTAATACCATTATATTGTTTCGCCAGTCTCGATTGATATATATGAGAGTCTCCCCTTCGTCTCTAGAGTTCTTTCATCTGGCGCAGCGTCCCTCTCGAATTGTGAAAGCAATACCAGACCGAAGCCTACATTGAAGAGAGGCCGGGGTAATCTCGTCTTGTCTTTTCATCTCTTTTGATCAAGTCGACCATACCGTAACACACTATTCTCCGAGAGATATTACATGGTTGATTCTACTCATTAAAAAGCTCGCAAAATGTGCTCAGGATCATTCTCCGCAAATTCTTCTGAAAAGTGGTCCAAAGAGGCTCATAATGGTTCAGCCAGTTCTACTCACAGGTATCTACAGACTCCTTGCATCCTCATATATGAGTTGCTGATCTGATCTTTAGCTCAACCATATACCGTGACCGAAGCAATTCTTCGCGTCCCTCACCTGCGAGATATACAGACAATGCTACATCAAATAGCGGGTCTTCCAGCGTAGGGTACCAGAAATCTGCTCATACTATCCACACCGATGCATCATATCAACAGCATACTGGCTCATCGAGCTATCACCGTTCTGGGCTATATACCAGCGATGACGGCGATTCTTCGATCTATGAGAGCACCGCCGATTTATCATACAATATGGATCAAGTCTACTCACCCTATGAGACTTATTACCTTTCTTCACCATCCACAGACCCGCAAGCCGCAGTCTATGCAAGCGAAATCTCGATTGACGAAGAATTAGAACCTCCGGATCATCATGGCCAGGACCCAATTTACCAGACGTCGTCCAACAACTACTGGCACTACTCATCTGAAGAAACATATCAGACCTCCCCAACCACAAGGAGATGGTCCAACGAGCAACTTCCAGAGGAGCGACTCAGAGTTGGCCTTACACGATGGGCAAGTGAGGAACAGCGCCGAGCTGCCTACGAGCCAGTTCATCGCTCATAGAGACCAGACCATCCTGTTAGTGAATTGATCTACATTGCGATTGTACGAGGGAATTGAGTTACGCAAAATGAAATGGAACGGAAAATGTCAGGTTGGGAACATTGTGGTGTTTATAATGCTTTACTGTTTTGGCTCCAGTTTTGTGCCGTCTGAATTTCCCTTCGCCAAGTCTTGTCACAGTACTTGCTTGTCCTTGTAATACTTCATTTGATTCTCTTGTAGCCTTCCTATTTGTTTAGAAGAAACACCGTAATGATGGACGGCAATTAGTGAGGCTCGATAGAAGATCTGTATTCGCTTAGATACGAATTTAGTAATGTCTGGCAAATCACATCAATTGCGAAGCTATATTGACCATGCATCTCGGAGCGGCCGATGATGTATATATACTTCAATCAGGAACATACCCCAAAAAGGATGTT
This sequence comes from Chalara sp. BL73, assembly GCA_918026815.1. Taxonomy (NCBI): domain Eukaryota; kingdom Fungi; phylum Ascomycota; class Leotiomycetes; order Helotiales; genus Chalara; species Chalara sp. BL73. The sequence continues at coordinate 373,539 of CAKJVC010000061.1, read as the reverse complement.
GTACGACGGACTTGGCCAATGACAGGAAACACCCCGACACTCACCGATTACGTTCTGAAGCACACAGTTCATTGCCCTTCTGCACACACACACACATCCTTTCCACATGCAGCGGCTGTTTTTGCTTTTTCAGAGCCATACCCCTATTTGTGTGGTTGTTCTGATCGCCTGCCCGACACGGGTGTAGCCGCTACAACAAAGCCTCAGGAACGAAGCCCCTAGACTCACGGCCCCAAAAAAAGAAGTCATTCTCGTATCATGACGCTCACATGGCCATGATTTAAGAACGACCTAATTACGTGCTTTTCAGAGCATTCATGTTACCCCAATGTTAGCTCCCGTACGGCCCGGCGTCTCATGGAATTATTCTTCCCCTCGATTGTTTCAGTAGACGCTCAAATAACGCCATCTTAACGGCTCGGAATATTTCTTTTTAGCGAAGCTGAACGATTTTAATTAGATGCACCAGTAATCCTGCTCTGCTTGCAATGAACAAGGATGCAGACTAGAACAATAAGGTGCTGGTACACATATTCCTGCCATGGTAACTCCTCCTTGTCAAACCGATGCAAGTAGATATCAGCTGCACTGTACCCCTCCTGGCTTGGCCTTGCCAGATATACCGTAAGCTCCTTAAACGGCAGTGCTACAGCTTTACGGGCGTACTTTAGGCCTAGTATCAAATAAGACTGGCGTGTAAATACGATGTTTTTGGCGCGTGCCACCAGATCAACATCCCAGGGGAACATCCAGGACAGGACCACTCCCCATTGAAGGACCGGAAGTCTTCCTATTTTTAAAATTCCGGTACCTTCCTTAAGCAGTTTTCGGTCAGAAATATACGCAGCACCCAAGTGCGCATATCTGGATTCTGAGGAGCGGACTGGGCCTTGGAATGCGACCCAAATATACGTCGCAATACCCTACCTGCTGGCTGCGACAACCCGCAAAGAGGCATGTTGATGTCTCGCTACCGAGCGCTTGGGATCAGTTACCCGAGACATTGTGACAGGGAACCATTATCAAGGAACACAGAAATGCTCCCTTCTCTTGGCTACTCTGAGACAAATGCTGAAGGGTCAAATACTACCTTGACATTCCCCGGCAGGAAACTTTACGAATATGACGTGTCAATTCCTGTCGGGTCGCGAGCGAGACTGGCCATTCTGATTTGCCAGATTTGATTTTTTGCCGGAGCCATTTCCCGGTTGGTCAATGGAAAGTGCTTCATTGTCTAAGTGTGGACTTGAGATATGCATCGAAACTGCTTTTTTATGTTTCTTCGCCGATGTTAAATAAGACCGAGAACTTCCGAATCTGCGGAGGCGAAAGGGGACCGGGAACACAAAAGCATACTGGGGGGTGGTAAGGGTAGGGTCCATGGGATCTTTGAGCTCCATTGTAATATGCAATCGAGATCCCGAACTTTTCTCAAAAAAAGGCCGGCGAAGGTGCAGGCTTGGGAACTTGGTTCTCGGGGCTTGACAGCTATCTTGACAGTGTCCCTTGACAATTCTAGTTTACACACATCAGCTATTGACGCACAGCATGATCTAGGATGCGACAACTATCAAAAGAAACCGTTGTGGAGCTTTTCTATTTCCATACCAGAAAGTCGATGCCATTGTCTAAAGCGCAGCAATGCTTGGTGTATTTGGGCACTTGTGTTCCGGATGACTCAATAAACCTGACTATAGGTCTCAAGAGCCAGAAGATCAAATTGCTTTACCATTGAGTAAATTAGAAGCTTCCATCGAGCTTCGCAATCCCAAGACTGTCGACACATAAGATTGATCAGTTCTCTGAAATAGAGATCCCGGATATTCCAACGAAGGGTCCTGATCTTCAAGACTAATGCTATCACAACTTCTGTAGCATTTTCACAGAAGCTCCTACTCCTTGTGCACTAAAATTCCTAAAGAAATACACAGAACCACTAGTTTAATCGACTTCGCCGAGATCATCCTCCTGAATAGTACCACAAAGCAGAGCTAAAACCGGCATAAAGAGAGGAACTACGTTTACTATCCAATTTGAGGGTAGCACAACAGGTGGTGCTTCAAACACTACATGCTTCAACTGCAGTCCTTGTTCCGATGTCGTTAAGAAACCCTTAATTAACATGACTGCCTCGGTCCGTTTCAGCATCGCCAGGACGTACCAAGTCTTCTGGTCCGTAAAGATACACACAGATGCCGAACTGAGGAGCGTGCTTCTGATTTGTCAAAATACGATCGAAATCCGCCACCACCTTGAAGTAAAACAAAACAATGGCCTAGAAAAGAAGGCAAAAACATACAACAATGAGATTCGCTGGTGGTCACTCAGCTAACTGCTAACTTACCGATTTGAGGCTTATATGCGGCTTTAAATCTTATAACTGAAAATCGTAATTAATGAAAACAAACTAGTTTAGATTTTAGTTTGTTAGATTTAAAGTATCAGTTTGAGACTTTGTGAATTGAAAAATACTTTTGTTAGACTTTGTACTTGGTGTTTGGGTATACATTAAAGAACCCAAAGCTTAAAATGAAAACATAAGTTCCATACTAGTCAGCCACAACGGTCGAATTGGATTCGCTGCTACAATAGACGGAGTAATTAAATTCGGATTTGGTGACCATAAATTCAAGCTCTACTGCCTCATGGCGGGGCATATAGCTTCCCTTTGCAAGACATTGAAGATGGGCCGGGTGATTTGAATGATGGCGTTGATCATGCGGACGAGGCACAATCTTATCAGATAACCATCGAGGACTATTTCGAGCTTGATTTGAAGCTGACAGACTTGAGACCTGGGACCGTCACACTTAGGAAGTATTAATACTACACACATCCTTATGGCGCAGGTTCGGCAAAATTATTTCCACCTCTCAGCAATCTCTCTACAATGGCAGCGATCTCGACTGGGCTTTAATTGGGATAGATGGTCCTGCGGTCTATAAACCCAATCTAAACCCAGAAGAGTACGATAAATCAGCTGTCGAGAGGCGAGAGTTTACGCAATGTAAAGGCAACAGACAAGAATACGGGCAGAGAAAGGTTCTGATCTCTGGAGGTGTCAGTGGCACCAAAGCAGGAATTCTAACATTTCATGGCCTTATGCTACTGTAGGGCTAGGGGAAACATTAGTCAAGTTTACAATTTGCACATCCCAAACGGAATAGGTCTGTTGTCTATGCACTTCTTGATTGCATGTCGGTAACTATTTGTGACAGAGCTGCAGTCGGTGATTGTGGATCCTGTGTCATGGATATCACTACTTGCGAAGGCTATGGCCATGTTGTCATCGAAAATGCGTTTGGAGATGCGATTGTGGTACCACTCCAAGACATGTTCGGCCAGATTCAGGCTCAATTATCAGTAACTCAAGTATCACTGGCAACTTCAGAAGACATCAACATGTTTCATTCTGAAGGTGGATAAAATATAGATGGGTTGCTGAGCCAATTATACCTAACAATAACGAGTGGCGAGCAAAGATACACTGCCTCAAGTTCTAAATCCGCTGATACGATTCACTACTACCCCTCAAAAAACTAAGCCTGAAAAGATCTTGACCTTTAAAGACCAATCAAAGTCACAACCCGAGGATACACAGGTGCTTCTCCCTTCGGTAGGATTCAGTGCTGTAGAAAGGCGAATAGACCCTGACTATCGCATAGGAAATGTCTAGCCCAGAGATTCTCTTCCAATCTTCTCTTCAGAAGCCTGATAGAACCATTCGCAGAATCCAAGAAATCTCAAAAACCAGCCTATGCACAATCCATATCCAAACAAGGAAGGCAAGCCCTTCTGTGACATATCGCTTGTCAAGCGATGGCACGGCGAACCGCATCGCAGAGCTTCATGATGGACGTGTCTTCGCAGTTGCTTCTTTATTTGAGCCACCCATTGTTGCTGGTGTCGCTCGAATAATTGACGATCCATCATTTTCTCCTGACATAGCCGACAAATGGTTCTGCGACCTCCGAGGCATTTGGGCGATGACCTTCACAGAAGTTTTCAATCAGTTCAGCAATGTTAAAACGAGACGCTTGGCAGGCGATCCAAGCGTGGCTATCCTCCTTAGCCGTTGCAAAGGAACGTAAAATATGAATCATGTTCTATTGTTAGCGCTTTCTTCGAGGATTTCATCGAGCAGCCGCTCTTTTTGTGTCGGCCGCAGTCAAAGTCTGCCCCTGTTACGGATAATGCATCATTTCATTACATAGCTCATGATGCTGGAGTGAACCTTGTGTATCTGCCACTGTACTCTCAGCATTTGAATCTATTTGAGGAGATCTGGTCTAAAAGAAAGCTTGAAATGTCTCCTGGAGTAGCACACTATCTTCGATGCTGCTTGTCCTCAAAACGGGCAAGTTACGCCTTTACGGGGCTCGTGCATCTTCTATGTGCAAATGAGCCACATAGTTTAGCCTCAATTGGGTTGGCAATACTTGTAGCTTTTGTGGCCTAAAGCATTATTGGCATGTTGAAACCGGTGAGGCTGAAGCGCAACCGCCGAGCTGAAAATTCTGAAAGCATGGCACCAAAACACTATTCAAAGCTATCGTTGTATCTTGAGCCATGTCTCCAGCAATCTTATCGATGCTGCGACAATGACATGTACAAAGGAAACGGCCAAGAGCACTGGCTTGAAAATTTGGTCTTCCGGGACTCACGGTCCGAGCCAGTGAGTGGAGAGAAAATTTAAATTGTGTATATCCTTCATTTTTGGCCTCTGCTTCTTCACACGTAATAAAAGCTAATTGCCGACATGCACACCATATTACGAGATGTGGATAAGAAACACAAAGGAAAAGAAGAAAGGTGAAAGAAAGGTTTTACATAAAAAGATCAAGGACCAACACCAGTTCTAATATATTGCCAATTGTTAAAAGCAACGTTGTCAAATAAAAAATACTAAAAATGATTTTCAAAAACTTGGATTGATAAATTCGGAAACTGAATTCGGAAAAAAGTTCTGTAATCTCAACTATTATTTCTTAAATCTTGAAATCTATATTTGGGGAGGGTAAGTAAAACTTAGTAATTTATCAACTTCTCAAAAGTTTGCGGGCAGAGTTACTTGACATAAAGGAAATGGCCCAGTTCTCCTTAGTTTGTAGTCGTTTGTACTAAAAAACAATTTATCCTACATTATCTAAAAAAAACTTATAATGTTGTAATGCTGTGATTTTTGAACGCAGATGTAGTGAATGGTATTGTGGATCTTGAAATCAAGATACTTTCATGAAAAATATCCTAGTAGTGACAAATCGAGCGTCCAACAAGCACATGAACACCTTTGCATTCGAATGGCATTGGTAAAGTAGTAAGTGTGCTAGTCTGCCAAAGACTTGAAAAGCGTTGAACCCAATTGTCACCTATATAGCAAATAACCTGGTGGTCTGAAACCCAGGAACGAAGCTGAGATAGAAAAAGCACAGCACTGTTTGCCTACAAAAATTGCAAATGCTGTTTGAGCTATCGAGAGCTACTTAGGAATTTTAAGAATAATACTCGTTGATTCTTTCTAGGTCAAACTCTTCTCGCTCTTGGGTAATATACCTGCCTGAATGTGGGTTAGGTTCATTGGCTACAAGAGGCTCGTCAAGCCCTTTCCTTCTTAAAACGTAAATTGGGATGTTGCAGGACTTTTGGTGAAGCGACAATACAGAATCATCCCCTACCATCGATGAAATCTCGATTTCCCAACCATGATCCTCGATATTTTTCACGTGATCCATGATCGCGATTCGAGAAAATACCCCGTCTGGTCGGTGCGATATCAAGAGAGGGCATTTACTTTTCCAAAGGACGTCTATAGAAGACTCAGTCTTCGATTCCTTTTGTCGGCAAGTGTAAAGCGTTCGAAATTTCTCGACTAAGTTTGGGAGGTCCATGCTATACCAGCTGTTTTCCGGATGCTGGTCCTCGTCTTCGACGATTGCTCCCTGTCCTGGATATTCGTCGCGTAAGTCGAACTTCAACGTGAGCTTCCACGCTGAAGTTCTGCTTCCGAGCAGCTGGAACATGGTTTGCAGCGCAGGATTGATGTTATCGACAAGCCCGTATTTGAAGAGCGGCATACGAACATGAAAGTGCGAATTGCGTGGGTATATAACTTCTCGTGTGTACCCACCGGGATGTTCGCTTCTTTCACCATTTAAACGCTGCCAAACCTGATCGGGTGAATAAGCGGTGATGGTTAGATTCGTGAGGTGATCTCGATTCTGTGCGCCTATCGTTTCTAACCAAGAAACAATTGGGTCCCAATTGTGCTCTCCAAGGAACGAAAACGTGTTTTTTTGATAAAAAACCATCGCAGCTTCTTGGCTAATAGTTTTACAGCAATAAAGAAGGTTGGTAGAAAGAGAATAGAGACTGATTTTGGAGGCGAGCTGGTCGATGGCACGACGCCAAACATACGAAGCATGACTAGCAAAGTCTGCGTAGCTTATGTAAACTGAATCGTTTGAGTGTGAAGTACTCGGCTCAGATACCCATTCACCCTTCCAGACGACAATCGGCGATGAAGAAACGAGTGCGAGGACATATATATTATCGCGAATCTCTTGTGGAAAAGACAAAAAGGTTACAGAAGGTGAGGCATAGACGTGGATTAGGTGATGGGTGGTGTGGCCAGCGATAGATGCGGGGCTTGCTGCAGCCATAGAGCTTCCCCCTTCTTTTTTTTGGTTGGGTTCAAGATTGCTGTAAGATATAACAAAGTTGTTGAAGGTTGCTGGTATAAGGGAGAGAGTAAAGATATAAATGCGTCGCGACTGAAACGTGATGTCTGAGGCGGCGTATAACTTCGCCTGCAATATCCTCTTTTAGTGCTGAAGTAAAGAGAGACAAGCGCTGGGAACGTCGTCGAGATACAAAGGTGATAATTACCACACGTTTAGCTCTTTCATAAACAGAGACATTTTTCTTTTGGGGTGGGTGATGGCTGGGACTTCTAAGCAATGTACGATTTTCAAAAAAATAAGGTTACCATATACCAACCTCAACTTGCTCCGCCACGACACCTCTCATACCAAATAGCTAAGTCGACAGCAAAACAACAAAATCCCAGCAACCATCCCAAAGTAAATTACCTTTGGTACAGTTCAACGTTTATAATCCCAACAAAAAGGGCATGTCCTGTCGCACGTTGAAATATGCCGCTCGACAGGACTCACTCAAATTTCAGGATGAATACATTCGTCTAATGGCTTCTCTTCATCGATAGCCATCCACTCTAGAAAGTGTTGAAGCTGGCCATATGTCGAAACCTCCTTCATGGAGCTCATTCCTGCTTCAGGCGTGTGTTATGGTTCTTAAGAGCTGCGTTCACAAGTGTCTCTTGTTTGTTAAATAGAAAACTGGCGGATAGTGCGCACATTGTGAGTCCGCAGCTTCTTTAGGCAATAATTTTGTTTTTTTAGATATGGAAAGAAGTTTTTAACGTTTGTGTTTGGAGCTGATACTGTTCCTAAGAAATAACATTAAAAGACTTGAAGCTTTAGAAACAAGAAAAAATAAAAGAGAAATGAATGTAGTCACATTTGAAATTTAAGCTTGCAAAGAGACAGGGCAGTAACAAGTGGTGTAGGAGTCGTTGTTATGAAGACTACGAACTAAATATTAGAATCTGTTATACGATTTTCTGAACTTCATTCCCCGAATCTCAGTTTCCGAAAAAAGATATTATAGGACTAAGATACAAATTTCAACACGATTGCTTTTTTACACATCCGAAGCTACAGTCACTCCAGACTAGGTACATAGCCCAGTTCTCTTCCGGCGGTGGTAACGGCAGCCTCAGATCGGCGAGCCGGTTATTGGTCATTCGGGAGCCTCAGATTTGATGCTGCTTTTCAAAAATTCTGTTATGATTATCAATAATAGACAGCTGCATGTGGATCTTGGCGTGCGTGACGTGAAGTTCTAAAATCACTACCTGAAATTGTGCTTTTAGGTTGCAAGGCAGTACATTTCTGGTATTCCAGGTAAAGGGACAACAAGTTTAGTGATAGCGCACTTACAATGGACCTTGCACCAATTTGTTTACAAGACTAATTGGACATACACGCTTGCTAGAGGAAAGTACCGGGTTTGAAACGTAATTGAAGTATTCCTTTTTATATCCAGAAATCTAAATTCGAAGAATTAAACCCAAGGCCTTTAGAACTTCGGAGGTGGAACAGAAGAAGGAATACTTTCCGGATCAAAGTACTCTAGAACCCGCCGAATCTACTTTACTAAACTAAGGAGTTGACCATACTGTAAGCGATTGTTGCCTTCGATAAAGCGTATCTGTGCTAAGAAAATCACTAACCTCTTGCATGTATTTCTGCCCTCATACTGGAGAACAGCGTTTTTGACCCTAAGTGCTGTCAGTGAAGATCTGATCAAGGTCTGGTAGTGAGCCATAAGTTAGTCATATTGAGCCTATAATCCCGTCAACAACTTTGGCTCGCTATAAATTATGCTATTTGTATATAATGCAATGACAGATTATTAGAGGCCATTGACGAATAATATGTACCATAGTGGGCACTTCTAGAGCATGGAAAAACAAGATGTAGGAAGTCTACATTAGAGCCGGTTGACAGGCTGACCGAAGCCTGTTCAGAATTCCTTTCGAAAATCTGATCTGCTGGTACATCCCTAACCAGAGAGTGATGATTTAGACTTTGAAATGTATTAGAGGGACTAATAGTGGTCGCGGTGGGGAATTGGTGTGGATTTGGGAACAGATATTCCTTAACTGGGCTGACAAAGAGTACGCTCACATGTTCGCCCACCATTATGATCAACATATCCGACATCTACGCCGCTTTTATCCTTATCCTTTAAGACTCTTTGAAGGAGAATGGTTATGACTGTTCATATAGTCAGAACAGGAAAAGTTAGAAGCAATGCGACAAAAACGACAGCCAATGTATTTTGGAAATTCTACGAATGACTCTTCTGGTTTAGCCATGAAAACGTCCGCTACGCACTCTCTATTACACCTGATGGGCCAGCAGTTGAGGACTCTGGGAGCAGCCCATACGCTCCTAGAATTCTTATACCAACGGATTCCCCGCTCCAGTATGCCCCCGTTGTTGTGGCTACAGCGACAAACGGTGCCGTATGCTCTCCTGCAAACCAAATCCCACGCTCCGGCATCCCTTTCCTCATCGCTCGAATGTCTTCGTCTAACATGGCTTCCTCTATAGGCTCATTTGCTTCATTTCTGATCTGGAAATTCATATAGGAGCCGTTTCCTGCAAGATCATCATTCTGCCAGTTGGTGGCCAGAACAGCGATTGGTGTACAGTCTGGATGTCCCGCTATGTAATTGGGAAGGAGGCTGTAGTATGGGCAGAAGAAGTTATTTATCACTTGAAAATACTCGCTACTTGTAGGCGACAATCGGTCGATCAAAGACGCTACATGAGTTGCACAAGGGCCGTAGGTATAGAACAGGAGGGAAGCTTGAGCTTGGTCGCCAAAGAGATCAGGGGATGAAAGGGCGACAAGCTCAAGTGTCCATGACTTTTGCTCCTCGGGAACGTATTGTGGATGGAGATAATGAACAAAACTTGGGCACATGGACGATTCAATTAGAGATTTGGCTCTCGTGACTTTCGAAGTTGGCGTTGGGAGATCCCAAAAAGCGACAGGAAAAGATATGTAAACCTTTTCTAAGCGACTATAAGATGCATGGCTAATTGCCCGACTGATTTCGGGAAGGACCGGGGGCTTGAATTTGATGGTGTCGCGCTTGAGGCAACCAAGTGGAACAGTAACAACAATTTCGTCAAATTCGAAGTTGCATTTATTAGTCCTGACAAGCACTTTCGGGTTTTCTCCTTTGTTGCCCTTGCTCTCGATACTCCCTACAGATGTAGAGAGATGTACGTCGGCATGGAGCAGGGCATTCTCAGCAACATGACGAAGTATTGATTTATGACTCTCCGCAACGAAGAGATTTTCTGGTATTTCGAAAAGACGTCAGCATATTTCAGGCCGCAAGGATGCTCGAAAAGGGCATTACCTCCATCCAGACACTCTTCCAGCCAGAACCATTTAAGGCTTTGCCTGTCCCAAGAATCGCCAATAAAAGCACCCCACATCTCTGCTAGTAACAAAATTTGATCTTGGCTTTCAGGGTCCAAGGACTGCTCCGCGAGCTTAGCTTTAAAGAAATCTTTTAAGCTCGCACCAGACGTGATGCTGGGGCAGCTTTCGTTGCTATACTTAAAAGCATCTAGAAGCATATTCCAAACTCTCTCAAATCCAGCAGTGGCTTTCTCATCACTCCATGGTAGACCCTGCGGACTATACACACGCGTCGTGTCGTCGATCAGGCAAAGCCTTGAGTTTGCCTCTTTGGCTATTTTCACTATAGGATTGTCCTCAGTTCCGTGTACCCAGTTGGGGCCCCTTCGCATATCAATAAAGATCACTGGAAACGGCTTTGGAAGTGTTCTCTTACATGTCTACTGTGTGACCGTTCAGCTGTCTCTGATGGATCTGATGGATTCTTAGTTTAATCACTTCACCAAGAAGCGAACTTACTCGTCCGCCAATTCTATCTCGTGCTTCAAGGACGGTAACTCTTACGCCTTTAGTGATCAGAATCTCTGCGCATCTGAGCCCTGCCAAACCAGCTCCTACCACACCCACGCTAGGTATTGTAGTAGTCCCATCGTCGGATGGAAGTGTAGTGCTTGCTCGAATCGCTATCCTCTGCTGAAATGAGGATGCGAAGTCTTTTGAGCAAGTGAGGAGGTCTTCTTGCATTCGAGGCAGTTGTCTAGAGATCCTGTATGATTTACTAGAATGAGATTTTCCTTCCATGCCGAAGAGAACTCCTTCGATGCTAAAAGGGACTTAAGGATAAAATACAGCTGGAATTGTATTATGATTCCGGGAGGACACCTAAAGCAATATTTCTGTTGTATAAATTTGGCTTACTCACTTTGACTGAAGAATTGGGAAGGCTGGATGCCCGATAACAATAACACAAGTGGTACGGTAACAAAGACGCGTAAACTGCCAAGACTATATGACCCGACAATTTCTCTGCGGAGAGATTGCTACTTCCTTCGATTGTGTAACTATCTGTCAGGCTGCGGTCTGCATGTCAGCCAACCAGGCTCTGTGAGACTTGCTTGAACGTTCGGTTCCTTATGTAAAAGCGATGATTATTGGATACCTTCAGCATATCTTATCCCGCTGCGGTCGAATGATCGAGTGAGGTCTGCCTGTAGATGCCAACCATGTTATCACCAAAGCGCCTGCATTTCTGCTTCGTCAGTTCGCCATTACTACGCGAAATACCGAATAATTAACACATGGGATCATCCGTCTCATAATAGTCAAATACAAACCATTTAACTAGAATGGCAGAAGCTTTTTCATTTATCGGTCTTGCGTCTGCGCTGGTTCAACTATTTGAGTTGGGATCAAAGGTTTCCCGGCAGCTCCGCGACAAAGAAGTGGATGCTGTTGATTGTCAGCTGACTTTCGCAATGTTTGATCTCGGATTCCTCTAATGCTAGACTTTGTAAAAAAAGATAATGCTACTAATATATGCCGTTTAGTTAATGATGGGCCTGAGAAACTCACGCTGCCGGTCGTAAAGAGCTGTGTATGGCAGGTTGAGCAGCTCAACACTCTCGTAGCCAAAGCTCTTCCTCAAACAAAGGAGCCTCCTCAGATGCGAGGAGAGAAAGCTGCTTTTGGTGCCCTCGTCGAACCTATAATATAGAAGCTTGATGCCGCCTTGAAAGCCAACTTCGATCTCCTTGCCTAGACAGTGTCGTTTCGATCGCTCAACCATTCTAATACTCCAACCCCTAGCCTATTGCCAACTCTTAATATGGCGGGACCGATCGTCAATGTTATGCTGCACCAAAATAGACAATATAAAATCAAGGAAGAGGTGTTACTGAGGTACGAAACATTGAGCCAGGAAACGAATTCTAGACATTCGATATTCATAGCTCCATTCCTACGGGATATGAACTTTGTTGGACGATATGGGATTCTAAACCAGATTGATTAAGAATTCAGGGGTCGTCCGTGTGTTGCTATCTCCGGACTTGGTAGTGTTAGGCTAGTTTCTTTAATCCTTCAGCACTTATGATCTGACACAAATTACTAACAGATAGCAATGTTTAAGTAAGTCACAAATGGCGATTGAGTACAGCTATATTTTTAAGGACAAGCATCCAGAAGCTCATATCTTTTGGGCGTATAGCAGTAATCCGGCTCGCCTCGAAGAATCTCATCAGGAAATCGCCAGAAAGATTTCGATGCCGCGATGGGATGATTTAAAAGTGGATGGTCTGCAACTTGTGTATGACTCGACAATGCAGATAATTTCTCAGTGTTTTATGGAAGTAAGACAGGCTACGACACTGCTGGCAAGGAGAAACCGAAGTCCTACGCCCGTTATCTACCACACAGCCAAAGGGGCTCAGTCCTTGTAATCACTCGGGACAGGAGGACCGGTGAGAGAATTTCTGGCCGGCAACGACCTATTGAGCTCACTTCAATGAATGGGTTGGAATCTAAGGAGTTACTGTAGTCAAGGACCGCAGAAGAGCATTGGTGCGAGACTAATGCAATGACGCTTGTCCAAAATTATCACATCTTCAACTAGCTATCACACAAGCAGCAACGTTTATCAGTGAAAATAATCTTTACAGTTTCAGAATACCTGGAGGTGCTCTTTGCTGCCGATAAAAGATGCGAGAGAACTCTCGAGCGAGGATTTGCTGGATTCCAGATGTGATCTGGACACGGGGAACTCAGTATGCGAACTTGTTTCGGGAGTGCTCGGCGCTCTGCAGGCATTTTCTCTAATCACAGCAGGCCGCGGCAAGGATGCAGACTATAAATTTCTTTGCCTGGTCGCACTCTCGACCCAGAATTGGCTGGGAGATCGTGGTGACTTGAATTATTGGTATGTTGAGGTGCTCAATATTCTAGTTTGGGGGTTTCCAGGAACAGGAAAGCGGAGCTATGCAAACTGGAAGACTGGAAGACGTATGAGAAGCTAAAATTACATACTTGCTTGATTTTGTCCTATTAATTCACGACAACGGATGCCTAGTTACAGCTAACCAAACTGTTAGTTGCTGTGTCTCTTTATGATCTTTTTAAGAGAATATATGAAGAGCATTTTTGCGATGTGTTCGAATTCCCTCGAAATAAGACAAAGTCTATTTGGGGACAGCGATGCGTCGACACTAGATAGTATTCAAACTCTTGGGGAGACTCTACTCCATCATGGTGAACTGCAGTTCGCCAGGAGGATGCTTGAGAAAGCCGCTTCAGGCAGGGAGAGGAGTCTTGGACAGAATAATCTGGACACATTAGAGAGTTTGAGTGCCTTAACAATTACCCTCCTCGGTCTTGACGATATTGCGGCCGCCGAAGCAGTACCGACAAGAGCGTTGACGGGAAGATAACAGACCCTTGGAGAAGATCACGAATAGCAAAGACGGGCACGAGCATAGATCTACGGGGCTAAAGGGATACCACTAGACAGTGTCTTCAGAACTGCGAAAGCGCAAAGTCTTATATTGAGTCTTTACAAGATAAGCAGCAATCTCTAAGATCAGACATGACTTTTATCTGCTGCGGGTAACGCAAGGAGCCTATGCACCTTTATACTAAAATTTGTCGGTGAAGGTACTTAAGAACCGAACTTGAAAATTACTATAACTTGTACAAACTTTACAGTAAAGTGTAAGTCGTCTTGGTCATGCGAATGAAAAATTCATCAGACATGCTGTTTGTCATTAAAAGTAATAAGCGCAATTGAGGATGCTGGTAGGCTGAAGACACCTCCTTTCACATTTTCGTTCACTACAGCTCCCTCTGGCCGTCCAGAAATAGTTTCAAAGCTTTGACCAGCCCAAGTACTATTGGGTTAGTAGTCTGACTCTAAACAGATATAGAAGTGAAACTTACACCCCTGTGAAGGACGTTGTCATATTGGAGTCTAGGCGCTTGATTGTTGCAAGTAGTCCTTTATCCAGCCCATTCAGGGTGATTTGCATGCTAGGCTTTTCACCTTGACCTAAGTAGACTGCGGAATTCATCACAACCATACGCTTAAGCTGGCCAGCTTCCCAGATCCCATAGACAGTAAGAGTTACATTCGTCGTAGCAATCTCAGCAATCTCTGCTTTATCAGATTTCCCAATAGCTTCATTAACTATAAGCAGGGCATGATATGACGGTAGAATATGTGGGCGGGTAATGTTAAGCCCATCATCAGACTCATCTATCGGCTGTAAAGTATTATATCTGAAGCCTAAACCGTGATGAAAGTGTACCCGCTCGATACCCCTTGAGGCAGCGAGAAGCAGCCAGTCGGTCATCCACAGAGCGGCTTCGACGGTGTTACTCAAGCCTGGTTGGCCATGACTAATTCATTAGTTTCAGCTTGAGATTCAGTCACAGGATAGGCCACTTACTTTCCATAAGAGTTTGTCTCGCCCTTGATCTTACATCAGTGACTATTGCCTATAAATAGGTCAGATGTACACGCACCAAGATGTATTTCAGACCCATAGATCTAACAGCTGCTATTCCTTCCGTTCTGATTGTCATATTCGCTCTTACTGAAATCTTATCCATCAACTCTCCAGGGTTTACAATACGACGAGGATCAAATCCGCCAGAATAAGCGTGCCCGGCAAAACGCGAAGTCTTTGAGCGCACCGAACCTTTGTCTAGAATACCGGCCTGAAGCATGCCATACGGGGACCATTCCGGCGACATAAAGCCCGTAAAAGCGCCGGTAGACAAAGTAGGCTTACGGGAATCAGAAGTGCTGAACTCGATCTCGCGACTAACAGCTTCAGCGTACTCAACCCAAGTTGTTGAGTAGTTTGCTACGTTCCAGGAAGGTCCATAAGGGCCTCGAAAATCGCCAAACCGAGTAGGACCGTAAAAGTCAGGCTCGTTTCCAATCTCCACGTTCACAAGCTTAACATTCTTGGTGAGGTGAGCTCGGGAGCCTTGAAATGTTTGGGCAAGTAAGCGAGCCTGAGCGACAGTCTCCGTTTTGTTTAGAGATCGAAGATTGAGGCCCCACATCAAAGAGGTGCCAGCGGGTAGATTGCCTGACAAGGCATAGAAGTCGCGACCGATGGATACGCGGGTTGCCTCTGGGTTAGGGACGTTGACTGTTGGCGGAGGAAACTCCGACTTTATGACCGGGATCGACAGGTCAATAAATCCTCGGTCCTGAGTGTTCGCACCAACTCGTAGACAAGGCATCTGCCCTGTTCTTTCGCCAAGGTTCTGTAGAAGTTGATTGAAATATTTGTTTGGCCTACCGACCTCGTAGCCAGCAAATTCTAACCATCGGTCCATCTCGATGCTGAAGCCAGCGAGCTGAGGCGAGAGGGGCTCTGTCCATGCCGGAGTGCGAGTTGGAAGCTGCAACGTAATGTTGGTCACGGGCACAGCGGCTTGTATCTGAGTCAAAAAGAGTGCTGCTAGCAGGCAGCCAAAAAGTTGTGCGCGCATAGTCGAATCGGCAGGTTTGAAGTTCAGCGATATGTTTAACTAGCTGCAATGAGCAATATTAGTAGGTGGCGATGCTTCTGGTATTTGTACATCTGACGGTAAATAGCGGATATCATTTGACATGTTTCTCTCAACAGCCGATTGTTCCTACTGCGTCGAAGAAATGGCTACCACCTTGCGTGGGCGGAGAGCCTCAAAAGGACCGAAAAACTTGTAACCCCACAATCCTCCTCGTTCCCATTATTGACCACAGATCCTAAGCATGGTTCTTCCACACACGCACACTTAAAAGTTCGAAATACGGGAAGGTAGCCATCGCAAGGGTCCACTTTGGGGTTTGTAATCTAGTTCCTGCATGCTGATAGAGATCTAGGGGACTAGTCTCTTAGAATTGTCCGCGGCCCGGCTCGTTCATTGTTATTCGGAGCGTTAAACGAATCCCCAAGTGGCCTGGCAATTGTTCGTTAGTCGAGTTAATTACCGCCATTGGTGAGAATACCTTCGTCATAGTAGCATTAATCCCGACTCTGTGAGGGCACGCCAGTGTATGTTCTTTTTGATGCTGTGAGAGGTCCCAGCTCATCTGATTTCATTCATGGTCACGACTGTTGAGAGATGTGGAGCGCACTTGGCAACCCGCTTAGCCTGCTCGCGTAGATGGTGGCGCTGAAAGGGCCGATGCGAATTCATCGTATTGCATAATGCGAATACGATGCCTTCTGTCACCTTCATTCTATTGCACCCTGTTCGAAGCTTCAACGCTCGGTCAGCTTTGCACAGGCCTTCGCTGATCTTCGAGATTACCCCGCACTTAGGTCAACGGCAGCTAAGGGGTGGCTATTATTAAAGTGGAACTGTAAAATGGAATAGTGCCGCTGGATCTACTTCTTGCTAGGAGCGGGGAGAGTCTGTACAGATACCTGTTGTTCTCCAATTCGAGGTCGAGTAGCGGCGTTTGGCGGCGTCTGCTTATCCAGCATGTTTCGTGGTACCTGCCCCTCCTTACTCAAAAAGAATCTACTTACTTCTACCATGCGAGTCTCAGAGCCTCGAGACATATAAGTGGGTGGCCGCTCTCTGAGATCTCCCCTTTTCCTATCTAGCAACTCCCTATTGTTGTTCAACCAGCCGGCGACGAACAGTAAATCCCGGTCGATGCTTTGGTAATTCGAGCTTGCAAACATGGGGATTCTTAACAAGATCGTCAAGAATGACGCTATGAAATGGTTGACCAACACAACTCATCTTCAACATTATCTACCATGCTGACTTGATGCTTTACAGCGATCCGGCGGAGATCTATGGTTGGAGGGTCTGGGTTTTGGCCATCTCAGCTTGCTTCGGTGGAATGTTGTTCGGCTGGGATACTGGTGCCATCGGTGGTATTATCGTAAGTTAAGCCTTCAGATTCTTCGATTTCTCGTTACCAAAATTTCAAGATCGTGCACTTCTACGACGGTACAATGTGGCAATTTCTCTTCTTTTTCGGACCTCTTCTCGGAAGCTAATATACCAACTCTTATCTCTAGGTCATGCCTCGGTTTAAAGACAAGTTCCACCTCACCGGTCTCTCAGATAAGGCAGTCGCCAATCTTGTCAGCAACATTGTTTCAACACTTCAAGCTGGATGTTTCCTTGGTGCTCTGATCGCCTATTACATCGCGGACAAGTGGGGAAGAAGAGTAAGAGAATCCTCTGATAACTTACCATTTATATTGACCTATTCCAGCCATCTCTTCTTGCTGCTGCCGCGACTGCTACCTTTGGTATCGTAATCCAAACCGGATCCTCCGGACATGTTGCAGCTCTCTATGTAGGACGATTCTTCGCTGGTGTCGGTGTCGGAGCCGCTTCCATGTTGACTCCCCTTTACGTCTCTGAGAACGCTCCTCGATCCATTCGTGGTGGTATGACTGGTATCTACCAACTCAATATTACTATTGGTATTATGATTTCCTTCTGGGTCAACTTCGGAGCACTCAAGCACAACTCAGGAGATTCTCAATGGCAAGTTCCTTTGGCTATGCAAATGCTTCCTGCTGTTTTCATGTTTGTGGGTGTCTTCCTCTGCAACGAGTCTCCTCGTTTCCTCGCCAAGCAGGACAACTGGGAACAGGCCACGGCCGTTTTAGTCAGACTTCGCAACCTTCCCGCCGACCACCCTTACGTCCGCATGGAACTTGAGGAGATGGCCGAGCAACTTGAGAATGAGAGACGTCTTGTCGGTGGCGCTACTTTCATGGATCTCCAACGCGAAATGTGGACAGTGCCAGGAAACCGAAAACGAGTACTCATTTCCATCGGACTCATGGTTTGTCAACAAATGACAGGCACAAATGCGATTAACTACTACACCCCAACTATCTTCAACAATTTGGGCATAGTCGGTCCTTCCAACGGTCTCTTCGCAACTGGTATCTATGGTATTGTAAAGGTCGTCGCCTGTGCCACCTTTCTCCTCTTTGCCGCTGACTCTCTTGGACGAAGATGGTCTCTTCTCTGGACATCTATCGCACAGGGTATTGCCATGTTCCTCATCGGTATCTACATCCGAACCAACCCGCCCGTCAAAGGCGCTGATATTCCACCCTTCGGATATGTTGCTCTTGTCTGTAAGCTATCTCCGTTATTTCTGCTAGCCTTTAATCACTCGCTAATATCCCAAAAATAGGCATTTTCCTCTTCGCCGCGTGCTTCCAATTCGGCTGGGGTCCTGTCTGCTGGATTCTCGTCTCCGAAATCCCTACCGCCCGTCTTCGCGCTATGAATGTCGCTATCGCCGCCGCCACTCAATGGCTCTTCAACTTCGTCGTCGCCCAAGCCGTTCCCCGCATGTTAACCAACGTCGGAAAGGCCGGTTACGGTACCTACTTCATCTTCGGCTCTTTCTGCTTCACAATGTTCATCTTCGTGTGGTTTCTCATTCCCGAGACAAAGGGTATCTCTCTCGAGAAGATGGATGACCTGTTTGGGGTTGTCGAGAACCCCAAGTTGGCCGATGAGGAGGCTGGCAAGCACTCTTCTACTGCAGAGCCTAGTGCTCATAAGGCTACTACTGATGCGATTCCCAATGATGATGCTGTTGGAACTAGTCATGTAGAGCCTAAGTAAAGGTTTGGAAATGAATGAAAGCTAAACTATAGAAATTCTGTACTGGTTCAAGTCATAAATAGGAGAAAGAATGTGTTCTTTGGCATGGTGATAGTGTATCTACTTCATAGCACGCAGTCACAAATCAAAATAATGATTGAAAAAGCAAATTCGTTTCATTTTAGTACTGCAACTGCGATTATTTGTTATATTCTAATGTACAAATTGGGGTGCAAGGTCAGTCAAGAACTGGTCGCCTATTTCAAATTGGGGTGCAAGGTCAGTCAAGAACTGGTCGCCTATTTCAACCGCTAAATAGGGGCTCGTTTCAGGCGCCAAGTCAAAAATGGAGCGAGAGTAGTCATTCCGAGGCAACTGAGCGTGCCCTGACAATATCGATTTCAATCAATACGAATAGCTATTACTTATAAAACACTGTCCGAGGCCATTTTATTAAGACTGAAAAACATTCCGGGGTTCCAGGCAAGATCAGCTAATTGGTTCAAAGATGTACGCTTTGGAATCATACGGCAGTAGCTTTAACAGCAAAGCCAATAGCTAGTTTGAAGTCAAGAGCTGAATGCAGATTAGCTCACACCCAGGCTTGCAGCAATGGTAGCAGGTTCACTTACACATCATATTCAACGTGCAAGGCCAACCAATTGCTGGCAGTCACGGTCACATGTACTAAAATGTGCAGATGTGCACGAACCTATCATGCGTTATGCGATTCACTACAATTGGAAATTACATACTACTATGCTCTAGAATATGGGTGCAACAACCAATTGTAAATTTATATATTCGTGATTGGTCGTTCGCTGAATCCTTGCAACCAGGCAACACCTTATGCTTCACTTCCTCCCTTTGAATTTCGAGCTCATTTTCCAAACGCCATTTATCTTACTTTATTTAATGAAATGAAGACCGATTAATCGAGTGGATATCATAGCCGCGTAGCTTCGTCTCTCCAATTTCGTGGCTTAGACGCCATGCAAGAAGCGCCACCAATGATATTGCATCTTATGCAAGACCTAGCTCCCTCGTCTGCCTTACGGTCTATCATTCCTAATGCATTGGTTCTTATATTCCCCTGCTTCTCTAAATCTACCTGAAAATGATGTTTACAGAAGCTATCAAGCCATGATAACAATATCGTGCCAGTAATAGCTCCGCAAATAATATCGACAGATCTCCTACTGTTAATCGTCTGGGTGGCTATCGTAATATAGTTAGGCGGCAAAATTAGTGGGGAAGCCACCTCATCTAGTTTATCAGGGCAGTTTCGAATGGTAACACAAGCGCCAATATAGCCGGTTATGCCGTAACATGGGCTCTAATTCGTTGGCCTTGTTATATAAATAAGCGCTCGAAGCGCATTCCTCTGCTAGTTGCACTTGTCTCCGTTCCTTCGGTTCTTGGCATCGGCCAGCTTCCCGCGTCGAGTAAGACATGCAGGTTGATGAAGATGTGGAATAGGACATAGTTATCTTCGGCGAGCAAGGGTGGCAAGATTGTTCTTTGATTCTCGCGTGCTGAGCTGGAGATCAAGGCAAGAGACTTTGGTCTTTCGGACTGCCGCGTGAGGATGCAAGTATTACAGTATACACTTTTCGTCTCGTTCTAAGGGAGTCTCTTCACGGCAATGCTGCGCAATCGATCTTTCAAAGTAACATTAGCGTGGCTCGTTCCCTGGAGATCAGGATCAGTACATGGCTATGGGTAAGAATTAGTAATGCACTACTAATGGTTCCCTCTCATTGTACTACTATATTAAGGACATACTCACAGCCCAGGATCTACAGGCCAACTCCAATGCCAAAACCAGTTGACAAAACAATAGCATGATTACATATTGGAAAGAGACTAAACGCTCGACACACGAAAAGAGATAATGGAGAACACGATTTCACAAGCAAGATGTTACTATTACTCTCGTGCCGCCCCATTACCGGGCAGTCTCTAGTATCTTTTGGCCTGGCGTCGTCTCCCTCCACCCCTCATAACTGTATTGCTATTCGAATACTCGACCCTGCCATGGTTCTCCATCTCAAACTCGTGAATTTCCTTTTCCTCACCTTTGGCCACATTTCCGGAATTTTATCATGTCAGCAATCGCAGTGATGATGTAGAATAGTGCCATCACAGGTAGTAATTGACTAAGCGCGAACCATTCATCTTCACTCTTGTCCTTCATCCACCCAGATCCCTTGACCCATGCTCTCGATGTATTGATATGCCACACGCAGAAGCAGTTGGTGACGAAGCAAGTGCCGAGAATGAAGAACCAGTATAAAACAATGTACCATCGACAGCCACCTCTTCTTGATTTCTGATCTCCGGTTCGGCGTCCGCAGCAACACCAACAAATCTGTGCGAAGAAAGCTACAAAGAATGCGAGTGCCGTAAATAAGTATATCCAGAATTCCGGAACGGAGAAATTCTTGACTGGCGCTCCGATGAGGTGTATCTGAGCTGCCGTTAACAGAGGTGTCGTACCGTTGTGGGCAAATGGGTTCCTCAGTTCGATCAGGTCTGGATCAAAGAAGCACGAGACTGGCAGCAGAATGGCGCTATCGTTTCTCCCTTTCGCAGACGACTTGCCCATGTTCCATTCCGGAAAGTCTTTCGTAGCATTGTTGTGAATCTGATATCCCAAGAAGAACCCTATAAAGCCAAATAGAACCAAGGTAAATATAAATCTGAGGAAACCAGCGAATGTTCTAAAATATCGGCCTCTCAAGGTAGCTAATGAGGCCACAAGGGTGGAGCAGACAAATAGAATTGAGTCCAATGAGACATAGTAGTGATATGTAGACATGGTACATTTTCCTTTCATCAAGAAGTTGGCTATGTAGGCGAAACCTAAGATGAGCGAAGCGTCCGTAATAGAGAAGAGCAAACTGTAATACAAATCTTCGAAGCGGGAATAGGGTTCTTCCATCTGGGCTGAGTTTCCCTTCAGTAGATGCATGGTACGCCTCTTTTTGTTTCTGGGATAACGGCCAAGTACCTTCACCAACATCATGGCAAAAATGACCCAAGCTTGAATGGTTATTGCAAGGAAGACCTGGATAGGCACGCAAGAGTTAGACACCGGGCTCTTCAGGAAATTGGGGTACATTAAATCGAGGTGATTACTTACCCCAATTCCGGCAATATCAGAGTCAGGGTCCATTTTATTGTGACTGAAATGGCCAAATCTTTTAACAACAGTCGAATTTTTTTCAAAGTCAACATTGCACCTGACGGGAGTGTGCATGTTATTGCAGGGGGTTTCAACCTCAAAGGAGAGTCCTCTGCCATTTTTGCCATATAACCCGAGGTCAAGGACTTCGGCCATTTCAAGTGAAGGTTTGAGTGTTGAATAAGAATGGTAGGAGTTCTGAGCTGAGTAGTTCTAAAAACTTTGAGAGCGTGCTAACCTAGAGATGAAGGTCAAAGCATTAAGTATCGGAGCCTTTTGGTTTTGACAAATCCCATACTTTCATTGTCTCAGTCTTCCTGTCTTCCGTGGTAGGTAGGATTATAACGGCGCAGTCCCGGTGAAGTGTTCCAGCCTCGCTGAATTTAGTGTGATATTGGTAGATATTTTGAGCAGCAACCATATTCGAGTACCTTGGCTTGCAAGGAAACGTTAACTAATTCAATTCCACCTTCTGGTTTTGACTGAGGTTACACAATTATTACCTAGTGGACAGGAATTTTAGGTGGCGTTAAGGATCTTGGGGGCTAAAATGGCACAGTTGTCAGATCTGACAGCGTTAAACGCTGTAAGCGCTTTTAGTTCCTGCTACGTAAGCTACCTAGTTTGCCTAACCTGCTTATTTTGAGCAAAATTGCAAGCTAAATCGCAAGATAATGCAATAGAAGACCTATACTAATATACGAGTATATAGTAATTTGCGAACTCACGCCTTTAAGTTGTGATTAATCTTAATTGCCCTTTTTCTCTATAAACTCGAGTACAAATACAAAGTTTAAGGATAGTGTCACAAATCCAAATTCTAGATTTGATTTGGCTACTAGAATGGTTCTTATTACAGGAATTCTAAGTTCAGGAATGAACATGAACTCGAGAAAGCATAAGTACATACGGACGCATGGCGCTAGGCTCAATTAGGAATAACACTGTCCTTACCAAGTGCCTATGACATGAGATCGGCGGCAACCGGACTGTAATCATCTGTAGTAAATATTAGTTAGCTGATTCTCAGGTGTAAACTATAATTACAAGTAAATTCATAAGAATTATTTGTTTTAATCGTCGAGCTAAGACGTAGTGATATCCTCGCCGATATATAATACTATTTACCTTATGTTTATTGTGCTTCTCGTATTTCGTGTCACGGTTATCACATGAAATTTGATACGTGACTAACACGTTGATTCACTCAGGTACTATTCCTGTTATGAATGTGAAATTGATAGAGGTCACGTCGATAGAATACCGGTTGTAGGTGCTTGTATTGTACCTGTATCTACGTTGTAGGCCTGTAAGAGATTTTCTGCTTCCTCGGCCTATTAAAAAAACCAATTCTTGAGAATTCCTGGCTGGCATTGTGTACCGCGTGGCCAAGCTCTATTTTCAAGGGAGATTGCCTCGAGCTCCATCTTCTTTCCTTCCTGTAGCTTGCAAAAGCGCTGGTATTTGGCTTTGTGACATTTCGTAATTAATACTCTATTATGCATACAGTTTTCTTGTTTCAGCTTTAGGGGTTTGTTAATTATGCTTTTTTTATTAATTTCGCCGATTTAGTTCGCTTCTGCGGGAATCATAGATCTTATTGTCAAAGAATTAAGTTAATGGATAACGAAAGAACAAGTATCAAAATCGGAGATATAATTTCATGAATCTTAGATTATGAATCCTAAGAAGTGCTTTAAAGAATTGAGATATGATCTTAGAAACATGCTCACTCACCCACACATTTGAGGCTTTGGCTACCCTAGACTAGGTAGATAGCACAGTTCTCCTCAGTCTGTGGTCGTATGTACTAGAAGTCGCTTTATCCTACATCGTATGGTGAGACGAATGAGGTTACAGTGCTGTGATTGTTGATCGCAGATTTAGTGAATGGTTTTGTGGATCTTGAGATCGAGAGAGTAGGTGCCACTTTCCTGAAACATATCCTAGTAGTAACTAATCAAACGTTCAGAAACAAGCGCGTAGAACTCATAGTGAATTTCGCCACGTCAGCAACTTCGTATCCGAATGACATTGATGAAGAAAGTGTGCCAGTCTGCCATAGACTTGAAAGCGTTAACCCTCCTACCCTAACTCCCGCCCATATAACAATTATCCAGGTGGCCCAAGGCACAAGAACGAATCTGAGATGAAGGAATTGAAGGCACTCTGCCGGGGTTTCATCACTTATACTCAGGAACAATACAGATATCGAAGAGAATGCTTTGATAAAAGCACGCGCCTTACCAGCCTCAGAAATAGTTGGAGTTATCATTAGCTATGGGATATCCTTAGCACTTCGTTCCATTGAATGTTCTCGCTATTGGCGAGAACATTATTAGCTAAAAAGGGGCATATTTTGTCCGAATAGGCTCTAAAGCCATTTTCGAAGTAATCTTGGCCGGCTGATGTAGTGTCGATAAACCGCCTTCTAGATGGAAAGCATCTATATTTTATGCCTGCGTGCCTCAAATGCCCCTGCCGCTATATTTCTCCTTGCCTACTAAATCAACGCAACATTCCATATATATATATATATATGTAAAACTTTGTTGTGGGCTGTCCCTATGCTGCATCAGTTACGCTTTTACAAAGCCTTTTAACTCTACGGACACCTCTTCAATAGGATTAAAATCGGGTGAATCTGACAGCAGATCTACCAGCTCAAGACCAGCACCTCGATACATTTTGCTCAATTTACTCTATCTCATGAAATGAGGTATTATCCACGACAAGGAGAATGTATGGTCTTCTAGTTACTTGCCGATGAAATAAAGGTAGCTATTTTAGGTGTACCCCGCACGCCCACCCACTGACCAAGTACTGTAGTACCCCATCGTGCCCCAATAATTAAGGAGTCGGCACCTGCCGATGACATGACCATTCGACCCCCTGTTTACCCCAAGGACGATCTCCCTTTGTTTTCGGCTGCTTTCAGCACGTCCTCGCCACATGACTCCATCCAACTCCTTGTCTGCCTCCCAACAGCACCCATGGATTCAAATGATTGAACCTACATGATTGCATTCGCTAGGCGCCTCCTCTTTTAGCTTCATCCCTCGAATCTTAATAGAAGTCTTCAGGTTCATGACCAGAAATTCTGTTCATTCTCTTGACTTTCGGTTCGTAGTGAACCTGTCAGCTGTTGGAACAGGATCAGGAAATCGAGCTTAGGGCTGTCCTTTCTTTAAGATCGCGCTAGGAGAACTGCAATCACGGCTCTTATCGTTGATGATAAGATGGTGTTAATTTCCACGACTCGCACTTGAAGACCCCAAATATGCAGGGCTGGCACACGTGCGATGTCTTGGGGTCAGGAGCCCAGTCGGCGTTGAAACTATTCAGGCCTGCGTCGCAAATAGGACGAGGCCAAGACACTAGTAATTTAGCTTGCCAACGGCAGCACCAGGAAGTCTACTACAGTCATTCTAACAGCCAATGATTTATATATAGGCCCCACTGTTGTGGACTAAAGTCTGCATTAGCACAGCGATTTTGCGCCAAGGTTATTACACGTGGACTTTATACTTCCATCTACGTTTTCTGTTACTTGCATATAAAGCGGCGATCAAACAGCGAGGCCTGATGGAAGTGCTGAAGCTGTGCGAGGGCGGTCTTATGTTAGGAACCAATCGAAGCCACTAATTCATATTTCTTTAACCCTGCAATCCATAAACTCTAAATGAACTGACAGGAATAACATGACTCGGTAGGGCACGCCCTCGAAATATGAGAGCATTCGGTCAAGTCGTTGGCGGAATGATTACTGAAGGTTGACTTGTAATGCACAGAAAGATAAGTTCACGACTCTTCAGAACTGTGCAGAATCTTTGATACACTCTTACGGCTCCCTCCAGTCCTGTATTTACATTTATTTAGACTATTCTATGAGACTAAACATTACTTTGCTTGCTGCAGAACTAATAGTGCTACATCTATAGCGTCTTGTAGCGTGATCTAGCGCTAGGTGACAGACTTGTTATGCGCATTTGCCGCATTATCCACTACCTTCGACGCTCGCCTGAGCGGCCTCCTAATTTACTTCCAGAACTATAAGCCAATTCATTTTAGCTTTGTGTTAGTGATGACGAATTCCGAGGCTGCTTAAACTTTCGCTTACCCTTATTCGCTGTCGCCACAGGATCCAAGAAACGGGGCCCTGGGAAGCAGCGCTATTGCTTAGAGGCTTGGGTGTTCGTCGGGAAATACGCCATCTTTCCAAGCTAGGCCTTCCTATTACAGCATGATCGACATAAAACAATGCAGATCCGGTAAGGATGAGTCCAAAGCCTACAGGAGGCTGCTTAGCCGAGGCAACAACCACAGGGAGTTATTCTGACAATGAGGTTTAGCTAAACTGCAAGTTTTAGCGATAATTTATATCATGGACGCTTCACCAACTGTATCTTCGATGCGTTTCCCACAGCTCCCGTCCCCCCACCCAGAATAGAGTTTAATTGTTAAGGTTTGTTAGGCACCAAAGGGTTAATTTTGAAACAGGGGGATGGATAGTAGAGGGGCAGCCACAAGAGCAACCACAAATCCCATGCTTCCCCAACCCAGCCACCATCTTGGACCGAGAGTATGGCATCAACCAAGTTGCTTTGACCAGGTACGGTCGCTTCTAGGAGAGCCCCATATAACAGTCACGATAGCTACGCAAATGAGTAAACTAAATATATCTTCGAACTTTTCCAAGTGACAGATGTGGGCATCCAAACATAAAGTTTAACACGAATTTGTTTCAAAAGTAGGGTAAATATCACCATTAAAAGCTCGACCTATTCAAGTTATGTAAATATCTATCCAATACCCACAACGCCACAGCACTACTATCCCCCTACCTATTTGAGGTTAAACTCTTAGCGGCGAACAGACCTTAACATGTAACCTTTGTTCCTAGCCAGAGGGGTTTGGGAACAGTATAGGCTTGACCGAATTTTGCCGAGCATATATACAGACGGGAGCTGCGTATCTGAGAGATATGATATCCCCTCTGAAACACACCTTTGACCACGAAGGGCCGAAGCAGTCATTGCACCACCGCATTTCGAGAGAAAAATGAACACCACTACATACAGCGCTGAATATTTGGCCGAGACGAAGCAAGACTACCTGCGGAGGCTCGATGCGGCAATCATTACCTTTGCAATCGTTTTTGTTGCGGCGAGAATCTTCATAAGGCAAAGATGGGGAACGGGCATTGCAACCGACGATTGGGTTCTTGTCGTCTCCGCTGTGAGTGGTCACGAAAGCGAAACGCAGTTTATCGGCCCAGTAACTGATTGCTTCTATAGGTATTTTTTATTGCTGTCGCGGTTTCAAATGTATTCAGTAGGTTATCCGAAACACAAAGACGGCCATCTCGCAACGGCGTTTCTGATATTCAAAGTGATTAACCATGGAATGGGATTGCACCTGGCAGTAGTCTCGGCGGATGACTTCTCTTCGATGCTACAGGTATAACACCACATTTATTACTGCCGACCTATTAATTCACTAATACATTTCATGCTACAGAGCCTCATGGTTAGCGAATGCGCTTACGCAATATCGATCGCCTTGACCAAAATCTCAATCTTGCTTATGTACTGCCGGGTTTTTCCTGTTAAATCTATGAAAAGAGGTGCTGCGATTCTTGGCTGCCTTACTATCGCTTGGGCTATCGCTACTTTAGTGCCCTCTATTTTTCAGTGCACGCCAGTTAAAAAAGCGTGGTTGCCGACATTGCCTTATGGCAGCTGTATTAACCTTAAGGTGTGGTTTATAGGAAGTGCAGCGCCAAATATTCTTACAGATATTGCGATTCTAATGCTGCCTATTCCCCAAATTTGGAAGCTGCATATGAGTATTTCGAAAAAGATCTCGATAACAATCGTGTTTCTTTTAGGAAGCTTGTAAGTATTTCTTTTCTTCCTCTTTTTTTTTTATATATTTTTTTTCTAAAGTAGATTTTGCTAATAGAGATAAAAGCGTTGTTGCCGCGAGCATATATCGTTTATTCGCTCTTTTAACTTTCGATCCCTCGGACTTCACATGTGAAACATTCTTTCCATCATTTCTCCTTTATCTTTTGAAAACTAATACGCGTAGATTCAACGTCAGCCGCCAGCGCCTGGTCCGTAGTTGAAGTAGCGGCAGGCCTGGTATCGGCCTGCCTCCCAACATTCGGCCCCGTCTTTCAGCTTTTTAAACAGAAATTTGGCATCCAGACCATCCTATCTTCTAAAAGGAAATCAGTCTCGGAACCTATCGGCCTCGTGACTATTGGGGGAGGAAGGTGGAAGAACAGCAGCAAGGGATTCAACAATCAAAGTCGACCAGATGTAGAAAATTTCGTTCAGCTCAAAGATGGGAGACTAAGTCAATATGGCATAGAGATTCAAAAAGAAAATGCGAGTGTGGGTTGTGAGCCGATCGAGCAGAGTGAGAAGGGGGATAGCGGGGATGAGCTCCCGTTGTACAAGAGACCGTGATTATAGAATTATCTTTAGTAGCTACAAGACAATCGCAGGATTAGACTGAAAATAGCCGAACTAATCAATCTCAGAAACGGGGTTCCAGTGCTGAGAAGCGAGTACGAGAATCGTTTTCAAGACAACCTCGAAATGTACCTGAAGCAACGGAACAACCTGAAAAAGGAAAAAGTAATGTTGAGTGAAACTGCCCCGAGGCTCAAAGCAATAATTGATCAGAAAGAGGTCGCCACGGCGGAGCAAAACCTGTTTCACACCCTTCTACGCATTTGCCAAGAGGACTTGTCCTCTAGCCATGGTTGTTCTCCTCTTGCTTTTTGTGTCTTTGTCCCGTCTTCTTTCCTATCTCTACAATTACTCTCTTATATAGGAGATATCTCCCTTTTCAACTATGATAGGCCTGCATATGCGTACCGCCACTTGGGCCTTAAGATTCTTCCACGTTCTCTGGGTTTATCGATTCGGCTAGTGTAAAGCCTCAGTGCTGTTGTTTCGTTCCCCTTTGTTGCCTAAGGTCTGCTCGCAGCTCCAATTCTGCTTCCGTATGGGTATCTCGAGGCGCAGGTGGGACTGGCCAAGCTAATACATCGGCAGCGAGGGCTGCAGCTACTGGGTGATTTACCGGATATCGAGCCTGTGTAACATCAGAATCCAGAATAGTTTAACTTTACTAGAACATGCCCGTTTCAATTGATTTTTCTCTCACATGTATAGAAATTTCTCTTGCCTTATAGATGAATTTAGCACAAAGTCATCGGCAAAAATCCTAAAAGAATTATTCCTGGTCTACTATCTACCCTAGAAACTGGTTCTGTTACTGCAGCAGCAGTATTTTTTGGTTGAATCCTATCGTAGCATTATAACAATTTAGGATTTTGGTAACACCTTTAGTATTGCACACATTTGCCTGCTATAGCCAGCTAAGCTTGTGTATATAAACCTAGCACTGGAGAGTACTTCAAGGCACTAAAAATGATTTTTCAATATGTCAAACGGAACGGTCCGGAAGATCCGCATCTAACGTTCCAGAGCTTCTTACACGAATAAATCAACTATTTAGCCTAATTAATTGCGAAGTGTAGCTGTATGGAGCACCGTAATTACGCCCGATTTCAGTAAAAGCACTATCCTTCCCGATATGCAGCAGCTAAGCAGTTTGTGGTACACCTCCATCGACTGCAACCATGGAAGCGTAGTCGCTTCGGATAAGGTTCGTTATTTGCAAGGTGAATATTGTGCTTCATAGTTATAAACTGCAATGGGATATGAACCATGCGAATGAACAGGCGATTATATGGGTATATGCTATGCATACTACAGCCCTTTGGATGAAGAAAAGGTACTAACTACACGACACAATCCTCATGCATATAATATGAAAAGATCCAGCCTAGCCACTTGAGTGATCGCTCCCTCCTTCTGTTTCTTCCCACATCGCCGGCTGCCTGGCTTGAAGGGCCTCAGTACCACTGACAGCTGACTCAAAGTGGAAAGATCGTCCAGTCGATACTGCATCGCTAAATATTGTGCTTCTGTTGGTTATGTTACAAGGGCTGGTACTCTGCAGCTTAGACTTGTACAAGTGCTGACATTGGTGCTAGGAGATACTGAGCTTCTGCAAATCCTGCAGTATTTAATCTTTGATACAAAGGGAATAGTAACCAATGTTCCCTTATTTGGCAATTTGCGTAAGCCATAGCACATAATCCTTCCAACCAGCTGCGGTAGGTACAGGATCGGGCCACCGTCCTGCACCATTGTTGGTTCACCGTTTGTAGTATTAACAAATTCGAGATGGCAAGTGAAGGAAAGAGCATCAGAGAGCTATCGTTGGCATACAATGAGGCTGAATTCGAAGCGTCGGCTCGAGAGCTGGTGTTTGAGATACGCCTTCAGTGGAAGACCGACCCCGGTCCCATCGCCATTCACCGCTTCATTGAGGATATTATGAATACGGTACATTCATCAGGCCCTCAGCATCAAAGACTAACTGCTATCAAAGCTCCTAAAGGTCACAAAGAAGGTTCCCGACCGCTCAGACGTAGACAGCGATAATGAAGCTGTGCTTCTCCGAGCATATGGACGCGGCTCCGACGTTAACTCAAAACGTGGGGCACCTCAACCCTACCACCGTTCCTGAGCGATTTGGACTGTCATGCAGAAATGGCTTGCTGCTCTTCTGTCGGGGTCAGAGGAAGAAAAACTCCAGCAACAGAAACTGCAAGCAGGGTACAACAAGTGTTTTCAAGAGCTGAATGGCGACCGCAGCGAAGACTCCAGTGATGCAAATGATCCATATTTTTTCATAGCATCTCCTTACTGAATAACTCATTCATGCTCAGTACGTCCTTGGACATTGCGATCTCCTCACCGCCAACGTGATTATTCCTCATGAGAATTCCGACACTGAGCTAGCTGTTGATTAAGACCTGGCACGAAAGGTTCATTTCATCGACTTCGAGTAGTCTGTCCCGTCTTCCCTTGCGTTTGATATAGCAAATCATTTCTCTGAGTGGGGTGGATATGATTGTGACTACAATCTGTTACCGACACAAACTACACGCCAAAGATTCATCGAAAAATACCTCGAATACTATACCCGCCATGAAGCTAATCTAGAGAAGAGACGAGATCTCTCGGTTCGCCAACTATGTCACGATGTTGACCGATATAGGGGCATGCCAGGGTTATATTGGGGGAACTTCTCCTTAATTCAACAGGAAATATCAGAGGTCAAGTTTGATTGGCATTCATTTGCGGATAGTAAATTAGCAGAGTCTTGGGCCTAGCGCAGGGAGACAGATGGTAGCCGGGCGCAGGCGGGAGAGGAAATGCCATTGAGAGAGAGCAGAGATGGTGCTCGGAGTAGTCGTGAATCGTCTAATTCGGCCCCTTTAATTGCCTTTCCTGCAAAAGTACTCATTTGGTACACCTGCATGTATCCTTATCATCAGTTCTGCCCATAATTCTAGTGCATTTTCCTCTATGGGTACGTGTCAGGGGGACTAAGGCAATGTCACACGACTCTCAACCTACAGAATCTCAAATACAAGCAAGTCATATTACAGCAATCCGAATAGAGTTTTTGGTTTCCCAATCAGAAACAGTATCCGTAATGGCCAATTCTCTTCTTTTGCATAAGAATTTCAGCCCACCTCCAAAGATTGCATCAGCATCAGCAGAGAAGGAAGCAGCTTCTCGACGCTTGCAGCGGAGTTGGAGTTTCTTGTCTCGGTTATCATGACGAGCAAGTCGCCAAAGCAATCGCAACACAGCTTGCGACCATCCCCTACGCGTATTCTCCCGCTTTCTCCACCGAGACGTGTGAGCTATTGGCCAATGAGATCCTGCAGGGCCTCCTGGTG
Source organism: Chalara sp. BL73 (assembly GCA_918026815.1). Lineage (NCBI taxonomy): Eukaryota > Fungi > Ascomycota > Leotiomycetes > Helotiales > Chalara > Chalara sp. BL73. Next base: position 341,902 of record CAKJVC010000061.1, on the reverse strand, counting down.
GCTTGCCAAAGGCAGCATTCTTTTGCTCTGGGAGCGAGGCTACAGAAGCGGCTCTAAAAATTGCCAGACAATTCTGGAAAGAGAAGGGTCTCAATCGGGCGAGACCTGTATCTATCGAGATAGCACAGCTATCATGGCAGCACTCCTAGAGCCCTCAGTGGATCCGGGCATACGGACAAGCGCGCACCACACGCCAACTAGCTGACGAGCAACGTGTCCTTCGTCGACTCCTGTTATCTTCTCCAAGGAAAGGCAGAGGGCACAACCGAAGATGAGTACGTCACAAAACGGAAGAATCAATTAGAGACTGAGTTCTAACGCTTGAAGTCCAACAACGTGGCTACTTCCATAACTGAGACAATCGCTGGTACAGCTCTCGGCTTTTTTCTTGCGTGTAAAGGGTGTTCCGGTGCGGTTTGAGAAGTTTGCAACAAGTATAACGCTCTTCTAATACTCGACGAGGTGCGGATATAATGTCACCTTCAACCAGCCATGAAGCTCGCTAACTTCCGATCAGGTCATGTGCGGTATGGGGAGAACTGGAAGCTATCATGCTTGGCAACAGGAGGATGGTTTCAATAGCCCCGGCCTTTAGATGATCAGTAAAAGTCTTAATGGAGGTTCGCTCCTCTGTCAGCTGTTTTAGTTAATGAAAGAGCGGGTAGCGCTTTCAAACAAGGATCAGGAGTGCTTAACCATAGCCAGACCTTTCAGGTAATCGAAATTGCAGCCTAGGAGGGTATGTGAATGGCTCTTGGCTAAGTTACATAGGCCCATCCACTCACTTGCGTCGCAGCACTCGAGGTTCAGAGGAAACTCAAACGAGAGAACACCTTACAGCACCTTGTGAATAATCGGAGTGTCATCACTTGTACTTGGCCGCAAAGTTGTAGTATTTTAGGTACCTTTGAATGACAAGAGGCAACGTCGCTTGAGACATTTTTGCAAAACATTATGCCAAGTTCAACCGTTTTCCTATATATTTACGGCAACAATAAGCGTCTCGGAAGACTACTCACGAAGCCCTCATTCTTACATACCAAGTCCCATTGTTCACACTCTTCCATCCGAAACATACATAATATTCAACCAATCCAAGTCATGAAAGACCTTTTCTTTATTTCCTCTTCCTTCTCAACCACCCATGCTTCATTGCCCTGCCCTAATAAATTTCTTTTAGATGGAGGAGGTGAGAGATTGACTGGCCTCAACGTTTCCGGATCAACAGCTCCTGTTGACCAGTATGTAGGTTTGTCCTTGATTTGTAAATAGAGCGCTATAAACCAAATTTCTCGTCAGTAGATACGACCATTTAGCAGACCAGAGGATATATAGTAAGGAGAGCTTGCCTTGCGCCAACATAACATAACTATCGCATGACTCTACAGGTGGGGGGTTGTTGTTTTTCTTCTTATTTACGCAATTGATCCATCCATAGCCACCTTTGTCTCTGATGACCTTCTCTCCGTGTGCTGGATCCTTCACTAAATCATGTTAATTCTCGGTTACATTATCCTTACGGGGCTTGAACTCACGGCCACCAGCAATATGTGTGAGCTGTCATGGAATCTCGTCAGTGAAAAATATGAAGATTGCAAGACAAGAGGAAGAAGAGAGGAGAGAAGAGTGTCATACCTCATGAAGCACTGTTTGAGCTAACGGCTTGATATTCGTGATGAAATTGAACTCCGGTTTTATGCCTTGTGCCTTAATCACATCATACAGTCTTTGATCAAACCTATCATCGGGATTTCTTCTTGTTGGACTTAAAAATATATGTGCTTGACCTGAGAAATCGGCATTCAGTTCCGCGCTTTTATACCCTAGGCTCCTAATTAGCGAGGAAGAGGTGATCCCAAAAAAGGGTACATGTGTACCAAGAATAGAGTATGACCCCTGATCGCCGGGTTTGGGGCGAGGCACAAGCACCTTCTTCTCTGCTGCTTGAGGAATTCCGGGGCCTGGATTGACACGTTGTCCATCATCGTTATTTGTAAATGCAGTGTCAATCCATGATTCAGTTTTGGAGTCCTCTGGTGTTAGTGTAACATGGTCTTCGTTGCAGTAAAAGGTAATGCGGACGGAGTTTTTCTCCAGACCTACCACTCCCTTCAACACATCTGGGCAAGGGAAAATTAGTTCAATTCTCAGAATTTCACGTATTGAAGATTGGCTACGAACCTGTGACTCTTTTTTTATCGTTGTCAGAGAATAAAGGCTCGTAGGCAGCTTGAACGATGTCTTTGTCAAAGTCTTTTTCAAGGCGATCTACTGCGTCTTGTTGCGAAGTGATGGAATTAGTGTAAAGTTGTATTTAGGAGGTGACAGGAAATACAAACTTTGGGCTACCTTGAAGGCAGCGTTGATGTGTAGTTTTACGATTGCTTCTTTGACAACATCGTCGCATCCCACAACCTGATATGCTCCGCGAGTGACGGCGAATTGCAATGTTAGGAGTAATAGTTTGAAGACGGTGATTGACCGTGCCATAATGGCTTCTACAGTGATGGAATAATAAGAGATGCGATTTTGGAAATTAAGGGTTTGTTTAGCTGTCGTGGATGCCAATAAGCTGACTTCGACAGGAAAGCCGGGCATCTAGAGACTTTGAAGATAAATGAGCATATTATCGATAGTTAGGATCAAATCCAGGAGATCCAAGCCCAGTAAGACTATAAATTTACCAGCAATGAGGATGCGTAACTTAAACTTACTCCTCTCTATCTCACTTCCGGATCCTGAAGGATAATACTTCATACATAGACATCGAGTACACAGCCGAAGGCAGCGCTTCTCATCAGCCACAACAGAGGGAGGTTGATGTACAAGGGACTGTTGAGGCCCGTAAGTCCCACCATGCCTCGGGAAGTAGGTACATCGGAGCAACGCCGATCAAGGGCTAATTTAGTTGCTCTGTGATACCTTTGAATTCCTCCCAAAAAGTAAGGTTTATAAAGCTAAGCGAGATACCAACCCAATCCCTACTCCACGCAATATCGTGTGATTTTTTGATAAGATATTCACATTTTACCTCTAAAACAGCCAATACTGAGATGATAAATAACGATCAGATGAACTTCAGAACGAGTCGAAGGCAAAAGTGAAGAATCACACAGAAGAGTAAGGCTGTAGCCCATATTCACGTGACCAATACAAATGTGATTAATGCTGTGTTACCCCAGGCCTGAGTGTAAGCAGGCAGGGATCAAATCAAGAGTGGCTTATCACTGCAAGAACCCAAGGATTGTGGCCGAGATTAAATATTGCGCTTAGGAAAATCGGGTTATTTTGAGCTTCCAATCGCATTTACTTCCTGTTGGGGATTGTCAACCGCCGATAATTTTGTATCAACTTTGTATCGCAAAATAAGGGAAGATTAAGGATTCTATTTATTAGGTATCCGTGTCGTAGAAAGATAACATTACAAGTTTAGAATATCAAAATTCAGAGTTATTGATAGCAAAGTCTCCATATCATTCCCTTCGACACCATCGATGAGTGTCTGGGTTGTCTAAAATTTCGATCTGACTATCCTTGCTTCGCTTGGGATAACAGGGTTCTAGAAATCCAGTGTTTCAGAGTTCCGAGCCACATCTCTCATGATATCGTCATGGAGTATATTGTAGACTTTTGAGGACAGTAGGATCTGAGGAAGCCTCTATTCCTCTTATACTTAGCCCCAGCTGTTTTACCAAAGGTGCAGCTTGTAGCCCAAAAGTTGTCTGTGGCTTAAAATATTCTTGAATGGGATGAAAGATGTTTCTAGGTTTCGAGGAGATAGTAAATAAATATTCTTTGCCCGCCCAAGAATGGATTGGCGATCTTCACTATCTTCTTAGTGTATCATCTTGATTGTTTTCCTTTCCTTCAACTTACTCATCTCATTCTTGTACCAATTAAATATGACGAGGCTGAATATTTTCATTTTCCTTTCCTTCATATTTTCTGTTTCGTGCTATCATACACGATCAATTGCAGCTCCGGTTTCGAGAGCAGTACTAGCTAGATCAGTGCCGACATCTTGGAACCTGCCTCACCGTGTCCCAGCAGTCAAGAGCTCTCCCAAAAAACGTAAAGTTTCTCAAGTCAAAGAACGAGGTATTCAACAACAGATTCCCATGCAATGGTGTCCTGAGTTCTTCAATAAGCCCCCAAAGCTGTGTTCACAATGCGGTGGTGACAGTATAGTGAAGGGAACCTGCGACAAAATTCTTCTAAATGGACGTCAAAGCTCGGGATGTCAGCTCACATCCCCATATAGCGGGTGTTATGGTTACTTTTGCAAGTGCTCCGACAATGGGGGAGCCGACAACAGTCCCAAGGTCACTATGACAACGGTCATCGACGGCAAGACTGGGACTGCAATCTGGGAGCCACTAACGCTTTCCGAGTATTCCAGGCTTCGAGCATCTACCACAGTCACGTTAGCTGAAACCGCAACCTCTTCTGGCGACTCTCAGATAGAAACAGTATTAGCTGTGGTTTTTGCTGGAGGTGTTACTTGGTGGTTAGCCGGTAGGTTCTGGATCTGTTCTGCTGAGATCGAGTTTTTTTTTCTAAAACATTTCGTTAGTACAAGGTGGCGCCGCGGGCGCTGCTGCTGCAATACCCCCTCCATCATCTCGTCCTGAAGGATCACGAGAAGATGACCAAGGTTGTAGGAAGAACCCAAAAGAAGAGTGCCCGAAATGTGGCGGTGGAGATGCTCTTGGTCTCTGTAAATCTGGGACAGACGCGGGGTGTATGTAGCTTCTCAAATCTCCAGACCCCTTGTCGACATAGCTGATGGATTCATCTAGGTCCTTGTGACGAGAAAATGTGCCCAGAAAAGCCCCCAAAATGCTCAGTGCCTGATTGTGGAGGAGATGTAAGATTACCCAATGGCACTAGTCTCGCAGTGGGTTAGTTAACAAGCCTATAGACGAACGGTAACTCGAAATGTTCAAAGCAAGGGTCTGAATTAAGCGGTTGTCAATGCTGTCCCGACAAGCCACCGAAATGTTCCGTCAAAGACTGTGAAGGTGACGACCAAAATAAGTGCACGCAAGACAAGTACAAAGGCTGTTCATGCAAACTTCCATCTGAAGATGTTGAAACGGACTTTGCGCCTGATACTCCGCCACTTGACAATAAGAAAGACCAATCTTCGGCAGCTGCAGATGTTTTTACGAGAATTTGGAAAGGGGATTACAAGAAACTCCCAGGCTATAAGTCAGACCCTCCGAAAGATCAAACACCATGGTGTATTCACGGGTAAGTTCCTCATTCGCCCTTCTTCATCAGTAGTAAAGGTCTAATACGAAATCCTAAAGAGCTGCTCCCAAACAACCCAGAGAACCGAAAGAGTATTGCCAATGCGGCAAAAACCACGCTACCCTTTACTCAGTGGCACAGGGAAACAAAACGCCGTGCCCATGGAGTCCGTCATCCACTGGTAAGCTTGTAAAGTTCAGTACACCCGCTCCATCTCCGAAACCAACTCCACCACAAACCGAAAAGCCAAAAGAAACAAAAAAGCCTTGTCAGCATGGTTGGTGCGCAGCACCGGTTTGCTACCCAGAATGTGGACCAAGTTGATACTAAAACTAAGAATCAGAAACGAGTTGTCGAGGAACAAGTCGGAGATTTGCATAGTATTTCTCTTAACCGACAGCTGCTGAGATTTTAGTGCCACTAAGCGACAACTTTGAAGACAGCATCTAGATGTTTGCTGAAGGTGAAAATATATAGCCCATAGATACGCTGTTTCTGTCGATTCTAGTTGTCGCCGTCCCTTAATAAAGCAAGCTATCGCTGGCAAGAACCATCATACTGCCAAAAGACATTACATCATCTGCCTCTTTACCTCCCCCAATTCCTGTCCTTGCTCCCCAACCTGGTACCTTTTCAATACCTCCAAACATCTGGACTACATGCCTCACTGCTTTGTCATATTCCTCTGTTCCAGGCCCGGCAAGTTCCTCTTCCTGAGGATCGAATTCAACATCAGCTTCGTCTTGCATGAGACTCTTCTGACATGGACAACCGCCCAAGAGTTCGGACGCACAACGACCGATACGTTCGGATGGAGGAGAGTTTGGGTTATTGTAGGCGAATGAAGTGGCGCCGCATTCTGATGAATTGCAGAAAGGAGGATTGTCTGGACAGCATTGACAGAGGTGCGTGATGGGATCGAGGGTAGCGCATTTAAAATTACCATTCTGTAAAAATAAGAGAAGGATGTGAGCACGGATTGTTCTTGTGAATAGAAGAGATACAAAACCCAAAGATGACATGTGACAAATACCCAATAATGAACGAGACTAGAAGCGATAGGCGCTACGAATAGAAGCACACCTGACCCAAGTTTACCGAAAGACATACGTTACCTCCACAGATATCAGAACTGCAAAGATGTGGTTCCTCTGGGCAGTTTTGTGATGGCCGCTCGGCGTCACCTGACACTTCATCCACACTTTCGTGGCTTCGCTCTCTCAAAGCTAATTCCAAATGCTGCTCGGCTTCGGTGATACTGCTCTCCCTATTTGGTGGTCCTGAGGAAATTGAAGGACCTATCGAAGACCATGTGGGGAGTGTCGGGCTCCCACCGCTGCACGAAGACGTTATTGATGATGAAAGAACAGCTGAGGCTGCGTAAATACATATCAGTGACAGGTTCTGTAAAGCGAGCATGACTAGATACTGATTCGGGAATGGCATGCAAACGTCGCAAGCATAGTTATAACATCCTTGAGCTTCTGGTTGAGCATGCATGTCGTTCAAGGCTGCAGCATAAGACACGTGACTTTATGAACTCTCGGCAAGTTAGGCTAATAAGAATGGCCCTTTGAATAAGTATAATTTCATAAGTAGAAGATTTCCTTTGTCATAACTTGATAGGGAAGGCGCGTCGTTTCTGTATGACTTTACAAGAGTGAAAAGACTGTGACCAATAAAAAGTAAATCGAGTATTGTCTCATATGTCATAAGACATCCGAGCTAACAAAGATTCTCTCTTAGCTATTAGGATGCTGTTTCCTCACATTATATGCATACTTGAGTGCTGTTCTTCTTTGTTTAATATAAAACATTGTGATTAAGTTAAATTCTCAAAGTCTTTAAAAACTAGAAGCATTATTCGAAGCGAAAAAATATCAACTTAGTTAACCCTTCGCTATAACGGCTCAAGAAAACTTCAAGCTACATTTTTACTACTACTTTGAAAAGCACTTTGTGTCATGAACAAGGGTATATAAAGCTCAAAGGCATGCATGTGACGAGCTAGCACCTATAAGTAGAAAGTCTGTAACCAAAAAGAATTTTAGATATTAATTTTGTCAAAATCCATATATATATCTGGCTATATCACCCTGCCCCATATTATTATACAGCTGTGAGAGCTATATTTTAAAACCGGATAATAGAAGTTAATCTTGGGAAAATATTTCAAGATCGAAGTAATAATTTTTTTAGGTCTCAGATTTTAATTCTAAAAGATGCTCTAAAACCTAAATCACAATCTTTAAAAGATAATCGTTTTCTTATATATGTGAGACTATAGTTACTCCAGGCTAAGCAATAGCCCAGTTCTCATCGGTCTATGATTGTATGTGCCAGAGACTTGAGTATAATCATTTTTATATTATAGCCAACCCCATCTACAACAAGAAAGACGTGATCGCCTTTGGTGCATATATTAATAAAGACTCATATTTGCTACCTCTTTAGGGAACTCCATGTATGCTAGAAAGCATGTTTACCTTAGAGAACGCTTATTAAACATTATATCTTCTTGCAATATCACCCACTTCTTGTCAGAGAAATGGAAATACATAAGTCATAAATTTTGATTTGTCATACGAGCATGACAATTGATAATTGGTTGCATAGAGCAGTGAAATAATTTGCTAACTTGAATGTGCAATCCACGACCGATTGTGACAGGTGTGCCCGTAACCTTTGACATATCGATTGTTACTCTGCAGTCACATCTAGCACTGCTCTTGCTTAGTTCTTGCTTGCTGCTGCTGTAAAAGTCAAGCGTTAAAACACTTATGATCGAGCCTGCCATACGCTGCAGGGCTACTTTCATAGTCTTGAATATTTGAGATTAAGCATCAGTAAATAGCGGCTCAGCGGTAAGGAATTTATTGCTCAGGATTCTGTGATATCGCAAAGGCCTAAAAGGTCAGCTACCGGAGTTTCATCTGCTTAGAGCAGTCGTAACAAATTACATGCACGATAATATGACCTGTTGCGAGGTCACAGAGTTTCAGTCTGTTTATAGGTATGGTATATATAGGATTCCTCTCCCATCTGTCTATGTTTCGGTAATTAAGAATGTCATTCCAACTCTGTTAGAGAACGTGAATCGATTTCGTTGAGTGATCTTCCGTCAAGTTCTTGCCTATCCATCTTTAGTGATTTTTTCCTTGACTCTCCACAAAGTTCTGGTTTTTCGAAATTCTCAAAGGAAACTGTCGGAGAGTTGCGTCGTCGTCGTCGTCGTCGTCGTTGTCGTATGGCGAACCATATAACGGATGTAAGAATAAGAATGGCGCCTGCGGTCGATGCAATACCAATTCCAGCTTTTGCACTAGTAGAAAGGGAATTGGGGTAACTTTTATTTGTTTCTGAGGCGCTAGGAATCGAAGTAGTCGAGCTTACTGGAGTTGCTGTTCGATCGACCACCTTTCGGAAACAGAACTGTCAGCCTTGGATGCTCAAATTTTCTTAGTGTAAAGAACACTTTAAATGCAATCCAAATACCTACATCGATCATTGTATATTGCTTCGAGTTTACAAATCGAAGCTTTGGGATGGTTTTAAGTGGAGTTTGGTCGAAGATAGAAAAGAAGTATAATCCAAGAGGATAAGATGAGTTAACATAGAAGGGCATCGGTGAGGATTTAGGCCCTTCTTCAAGCGCGTATCAGCAAAACTATGCAAACTATCATCACAAGAAACGCTTACCATTCCCAACACCAATGAACTCGGCCCCATTTTCAATCGGAAGAAAATCAGAGCCTATGGGCACAGCGCCTTTAATCAAGTAGATTGACACATTAGGCGAAGTATTATCCCAAGAGACCACGAAATTCGAATCACGCACCAAAGGTTGGCCACCTGGCATTGTAAAGGACACAGATACAGATGATTCATTTATCTGCACTGATTGTGTACTAGCCAGGGTTGGATATTGTGCGGTTGCTGGTCGTAGGGGGACTGTGTCAACAACTGTAATCCCCTCTCCCATTGGAGCCAAGGAGAGGACATCCCCTCCAACAGTGATTGCATCATCGCGTGTCAATGTCTGTCCTGCAATTATGAGTTTTGTTATTGGGCTTGCAAAGCTAGGGCCGGTAGTTATAGTGGTTGTTGGGCTTTGGACCACAGCCATCACAGTTGAGCCACTTATTAGGCTGTACCCTTCGACGTGTGGCTGGGCCATGTTGACTTGGCAGCTAAGGCAGGATGCAAATGCCAGAATAGAAACCTGTGAAAGGAATCGCCGTGCAACTTTTGTTGCTTTTCAAGAGGCCCTCCTAGGAATGCAAACGATATAATCAAGTCTGAAGAGTGCAGTGATACAAGGTTGGGCTTAGACCAGTTTAAGTAAGACGACATCCCCTGAACGAATGGCCCTTCAGAGGGCCTCTCTTTCAGATTTTGTACATGAAAATACAACACTGCTGAGCCTTACAATAAATAGGTATGCATCATTTATTGGCTTGTTGTCAGGCGCGTACTAAGGGAGACCACAGTAATTAATGTTGAGTAACCACGAAGACTTGCCCTACTCCTTGGCACAAAACCGCCCCCAAATTCTAGACTCTTTGCGGCTCAGCGTTAGTGGACTTAAAACCACAAGTTGCAGTACAAGGTTTTCCCTTCTTAAATTGAAGCATAAAATTTCAAATAAAATTGGAAAATATACTTTGAAGTTATGAAATTCATAGAGTTACACAAAGTATTTGTGTGTTTAGCCCCTTTTTTCAACGCAGGGATAAAGCTGTTACGGTTAAGGCAATCCTTAATAAAGATCACAATGGTCAGTAAATGCCTGAATGGAGATAAGTGTATTACGTAAAAAGGTACTTGTTATAAGTTTGTTGTGGTTGTAGTAGTTTGCAATACAATCTCAACAATACCCTTGAATTTGCGCCTGATACTTTTTACAAAGTGCTGTGATGTACAGCGCAACCACTATTACCCTTCATAATATTTTGGAATACATTTAATAATAGACAGTATAGTCAAGTAGAAGTTATATATCGCGAATACAGAGCATATTGCCTTACTGTCAGAAGTGAGCAAGCGATAACTAAATATCGGTGTAGGTAGTATGGGTTTACGGATCCTTTGAATTGTTGTCATCTTTTCAAGGTGAGAAATGCACGGTTCAGAGCCTCCCAAGTATCGTCTATTACGATTCACATGAAGTGCAGGTTTCGGAATATTACCGCGACATACAGTATTCAATCTTTTTCTTTAAAGGCAACAGGCATTGGGTACGAATGGCAGTGAAGACCACTATTGGTGTCGAATCTCAGTCCTGGAGCACCTCAAAGATTAAATCTACTGAGATCACCTTGCCGAGAGCTTACACTGTTCTAACAAGCTTAATTACCACACAGGAGACTTTCCTGCACTCTTGTCCAGATATTGGCCAGGACAGTCAAGTTAGGCTGAATCTCGGCACTGTAGTTCATAACTTGCCAATCAAAGTGAATCAAAGGCCAGTGTTTGATACAAAGGCGTATCTAAAGCATATTATAGACATGGCAGCCCATATGAACCACCCGCGGTTGAGAGAGAGAGAGAGAGATTATTCACCGGTCCTTGTATAGATGGGGTCGGGCCATCATATTTGAGGCATACGTTCACTCGCGATGGTTGGTGGAGTTCCGATTTGGATCTAACAAACTTGGCATTGACTCCGACTAGTATATGTTACAACTCTTGCATTGTTTAAATGGAAGACCATCGATCAATCCATTAGTGGGACTGGTGCTAGATGAAAAAAGGATCGTTAGTGGTTTCTTGTGTGAAATACCTGCCAAAGGAGATATTATGACGATCATCCGCTCATGCCTGTGACACTGACCGTCCAGTCACCCTGGAAAGGCGAGAAAAATGGTGTCGACAAATCGTCCAAGGAGTCTAGGAGATACATTCCCAAGGATTTCGGCATGGATCACTCAGTAGAGTTATGACACGTGGTATTTATGTTGCCCACAAATACTCCTTATATGGACCTGAAATTTTGCAAGATAGTCAGATGTGACATGAAAGCCGATACAACTTCTGTCAAGACGCATAGATATACTCAGCTTCCACCTCCTGCGGATCACATACCATGGTATTTGGTCGATGTGACCTCCGCATGCAGGTCTGAAAATCCCAATGCACTCCTACCAGCCTGGGAACTCCTAGAGAAGTTCCTTCCTACATCAGAGACAATAGCAGGCCCACCAGATGAAAGTCTAGCTGGATTAGAGGAGCACCAGGAATCTATTAGCAAGTACAAAGTTAATTGCAGCCATTGTGGCCAGCGGACGTGCCAGCGTTCTTTCCATTGCAATATCTGCGCTTCAGCCACTTCGACCTTTGTCCCGATTGTGTATCTCAAGGCATTTATTGCTATGAGCCTGATCATTGTTTATGGGAATGTTTTGGAAAGAATACGAGCGGGAACTACTATACGATCTTGATAAGGAGTTGTTCAGAGGTTTACGCGAAGTGAACGGAGCAGGAGCTCTGGACGGAGACCACTCTGTCAATCTCGCTTGGGCCTTAGTTTAAAGCCATGAAATTTGATATCGAGGCAATGGGATTATTTCATTTTGCGAAATGAGCTGTATACCGAGCTTTGCCACTTGAAATCAATTAACACCAAGCGACACACCAAATATTGAGCAGGTTCGGTTGTTTTGATTCAACCAATTCCATAATCACGCAAGGTAGAACTTCTTCAAAATGCAATAGTCGGTTTCCATTTTCCTTTTTTTAAGGTTCTTTTTAGGATGCTATTCTCATTCTCCATTTGGTAATCTCTTCGTCGACTTGTCGCCTTTCAGCTCCAATATGCCGTGATATAAGACAGAAAATCCATTTTCAGGCAGCCACATGGACAACTTGTTGAAATTGAATCTAGGAAAAGACTGCGCAAAAGTCAAATTTTTAGTATCATGAATCTCGTATACCCAATAGGAAAAAAATTGTCATAGAAATACGTGGTTATCTTTAAGATGCTGTCACTTTTCTAGATAAATGACACTGCGGTCACTCCAGGGTAGGCAGATAGCCTAGTTCTCCCCACTCTATTGTCGTATGTGCTGTCCCAAGTGACTGTATTGATAAACGTTGCTATCTTTGGAACCGGAAAAACAGTAGCTTCCGCCAGACTATATGGCGAGGAGGTGACAACAGCTCGAGACACGAATATTGACACCCCAACTCAAGAACTCGGCCACAACTGCTGATATAGATAGATATACTTTGATAAGGTGACAACGAGAAGTTGCTTGAATGGTAGCTCTCGCTGAAGAGATCATTGGATATCTCATTTAAGGCGATGGTCGCTCTTTGCGAGGCAAAAGTCGACGAGGTCCACTTGCCCCCCTCCTACCGGATTTCAGTAGATTTGCAGGGCATAGAGATGTCAGGCGGCAGCCACATCATCAAACCAATAGACTGCAAGCTCGCACCTAAAGCGATACCTCGCTAATTGGAAAGAGAAGTAGCGTATAAGAGGCACGACATCACAAAAGGAATATTCAAACAAAGACATGATTCTTGAGATTTTGTCAGTGCTTATTTGGCACTGCCACCATGTGCAAGGAATTCTTACAAAACTTTGTAATATTCCGTCATGGGAAAGAGCTCCTGCCTCCGACCTCCTTCGCAGTTCTAACCTCAACTTCTCCATTCGCCATACCAAAATATGCTGCCACAGGCTTCTGTCCGCCACCTTCTTCCCCTGCATTGGCTACTTGCAGACCATTCCGGCCATAGAAGAGACCTACTTCTAATATTCCGACTATTCTTTTCAGTCTTCGTCCTAGTTGACTATATAATTTTAGGATTAGCAGGAAATCATGAGTTATGAGATTCGCATTTAAACTCAACATACTTCACTTCCCAAATTCCATCAGCACCGTCACCTAGCTGACCATCTTTAAGATCAGAAGGTATCAATAACTTGGGAAATGGTGCATCCATAATCCACATGCCGTTATCTGTCACAACAGGCCCTGCCTTAGCAGATCCACCTTGGCGGATTTTAGGATCTGAGGAACCGAGGGTGATGAGTATCCTCTTAATTGTTGGTGCAGCTAGAGGAGCAATCTCGATTGGGATAGCTTTCCATGCCGTGAGTAGACGTGGTTGGAGTTTGCGATAATCTTCGAGTCAAGATCAGAGCCATATCGTAGTTATCATTCATAACAGAGTCTTACCAGCCACACAAACAAACTTCTTGGCTGCCGTTGCTACCAACTTCTCTTGAAAAAGACAAGCTCCTCCTCCTTTAATACAGTTTAAATCTTCGTCAATTTCGTCGGCGCCGTCGAATGCTACGTCCAGGCTCTCGCGTTTTCCGAAAAGCCCTAAGTCATTCTTTCCCGTAGCGACGTCAATACTAGTTCCAATAGCGAATGGATCAACTTTCACTGGTGGCATTGCATCAATACTACCTAGTGGGAGATGTGCCTCCAGAATTAACTGTTTGCTCTGACTATGCGAAAGTATGATCAGTTATGTTATTTCCATATGAAACCGTGCTTACATTGCCAGTAGGGGCATGAGCAATGGGTAATTGAAATGACCTACTCGCCGGTGGGTATGAACCGCATCTTGGAAGTGATCTCAGGACCTTGAGCAACAATTGCTTCAACCACATATACCACCGTACTTCCTGACCCAATGCCAATGTATCTGTAGGAGGGATCGAAGTGATCCTCCACTGCTTTATATGCCGCGGCACGTTTCGAAGCCTCTACAGTAGATAAGGCTGTAATTGGAATTGGTGGTGCATCAGCTGCTGGCACAACTGGAGTAGCCATTGAGTAGAGTTTTCGAGAATAGCCAGTACCAGAGTATCGAGATAGATAGCAACGGCTGCTCCGAGCAGATATAGCAGATATATTTCGGCGTTTTAGCGTAAGGACAAAGGTGGCCGGTGTTCGGCGAAGGAGGCTTCCTGAGGGACTCGAGACGAATCTCCTCGCCAGTATGGAGAGTCTAAAGAGCTGCGATAGTCTCTTGGAAAAGCTATAATCTAGAACATCACAACGCATGAGCAGAAAAAAAGAAAAGAAATAGGAGCAGGCGTTTTGAAATTTAGGAACTAAAGTGTCACTAGAATGGGTTGTTGAGCAAAGGCTGTAATGCGACATGCTGCATCTTGATGACAAAATGGCGGGGCAAGACCAGACAATGGCTCCTATCAACACGTGATCAATCTAAGATAAGAGCTTCACCGTCAGCCTCATCCAACAATATATGTAACACATTGAAACTCTCACTGTATATTTGTACTCCACAAAGGCCACTCATCTGCTTGTCATAGTATGAGATATTGGCGTCAAAATGACTGAGGTAGTCATGAATCAGACACCGCCTGTTCTCAGGGGACCTTCAGACAAGGAGAAGAAATATGATCGACAACTGCGACTTTGGGCAGCAGATGGGCAACAAGCTCTCGAAGATGCACATATTCTTCTCCTCAATTCCGGATCCGGCACAGTTGGCATTGAGACTTTGAAGAATCTAGTTCTGCCAGGTCGGTCAGAGTGCCTGGCCCTCCCCAACCATTTCTAATAATTTATCCTAGGCATCGGCCAGTTCACCATAGCGGATAAGAATGTGGTTGTGGAAGAAGATCTGGGAGTAAACTTCTTTTTAGATGAGGAGAGCCTAGGGAAATCTAGGGCCGAAGCCTGCGCACAGCTACTGGAGGAGTTAAACCCTGATGTTCAAGGCCACTGGTTCAAAGTGGAGGTAGGGAATTTGGGTACTTATGGCATGACGAGAGGCTGATTCACCGATTACTAGGGAGATGGGTACTACAAAATTTTCAGTGACGATGAGAAATATACCTTAATCATGTATTCTCTACCAATCGAACCAAAAATTCTTGCCCTGGTTTATGACTACAGCCGCAAGCACAAAGTCCCTTCGGTAGCCCTCCACTCCGCCGGTTTCTACTCTTACTTCAAGATCAACCTCCCAGGCAACTTTCCCATAGTCGACACTCACCCAGACTCAACTGCAACTACAGACCTTCGATTGCTTTCTCCATGGCCAGAGCTGGTAGATTTCGCGGAGGATCTGACAAAGGATATTGAGAGCTTGCCAGCACATGTGCACGGACACATTCCGTATTTAGTACTGCTATTATACCACTTAAAGGAATGGAAGAAATCACATGGTACATATCCTGGGACATATGCAGAGAAAAAAGCGTTTAGAGAGTTCGTTGCCGCCGGTGCCCGAAGAGATAATCCTGAAGGCGGAGAAGAGAACTATGACGAAGCAGTAGCTGCAGTCTTGAAAACTGTGTCTGTACCATCTCTTTCCAGTTGGGTGAAAGCTGTATTTGATTACGAGCCTAGTGACGTAAGTATGAACCTTCTTGCATGACTGCTCGTGCTTAATGTCATGTAGGTTGAGTCAGAATCAAAGTTCTGGATCATAGCAGGCGCAATCAAAAAGTTCCATAATGAGCATGGCGAACTTCCCTTACCAGGTTCTGTACCAGATATGAAAGCACAATCAAAAATCTACGTGCAGCTGCAGAACATCTATAAATCTAAAGCCCGCCGAGATGTCGCCGAAATTCTCGAAACCGTTAGAGCACATCCTCGTGGCAAAGATATTGAGATAACAGAAGTAGAAACCTTCTGTAAGAATGCTGCTTTTATCAAGCTTATTCATGGGGCAGACACACCTTCAAAGAGTGTGAAATCTATCGCTGGTATGCATCAAACTTTGTCTACTTGATCGAACATATACTAATATAAAGAAAGAGGAGCAATTTGAGTCAGATGCGAACGCCTCTTTCACAATGATGCCTCTATCGCTGTTCCCAATATATTTATCCTTGGCAGCCACCTCCCACGTGTCTAGTGCAAGTTCATCTGAAATTCTTGCCACTATCGAGAAAACCATCCCTGCTGCTTCATCAAATGAGCGTATAGTCCAGATTGCTGAGGAGGTAGCTAGGGCCAAAGGTGGCGAGCTGCACAATATCTCAGCGCTGACCGGAGGCATGGTCTCGCAAGAGATCATCAAAGTGATCACCAAGCAATATGTTCCCATCGATAACACATGCGTTTTCGATGGCATTAAGAGCAGTACCCAAATCTTTCGTATATGAAAGCACCTTATTTCGAAATCACGTTCATCTATGTTACATGAAACGACATCATTGCATGCATCTGGTGGTGTTGTGTGGGCTTCATTGCTGATCATCATCACGTTATGTTGCAAATAGGAATGGAGAGTAGAAAGCACATGACTTGGGGTCATATGGCAAGTAGACACTACGAGTTCCCCACTGAAGCAATATATCTTCTAGAAGCAACAGGTCGAGCAATATATGCTCCCCACCCTTTACAACGCTGCACGACGTTGAATGCCTTGCACGTGAAAGATATACGTCAAAGATCATCCCACCAACAGACTCATGCTCGCCACGAAGTATTTTATTATTATGGTAATTTTTTCAAAATATTTCATATTTCAAGCTCCATTGAATAGGTGGTCGCGACCTTGTCAATATCAAGAGGTAATATAAGCTGTTACATGCCTGCATCTATCAATTTTGGCTTTTTTTGCAGCAGGCGCTCTTTCCGACCAGCT
This sequence comes from Chalara sp. BL73, assembly GCA_918026815.1. Classification (NCBI taxonomy): domain Eukaryota; kingdom Fungi; phylum Ascomycota; class Leotiomycetes; order Helotiales; genus Chalara; species Chalara sp. BL73. Next base: position 325,057 of record CAKJVC010000061.1, on the reverse strand, counting down.
CGTTTCTTTCAACATCGGGGGGTTTTTTTTCTTTTTCGTTCTTCCATCTCGATCCTGCGAAGGGACTCGCAAGTTTATGACCGTTACCAAACTTTCTCACGCATTATGCTTTGACCTCTGTTTCAAAGGCTCGAGAGAGCGGGCCGTCATACCGCAGTGAGGTTGACGAGCGCGGTTAATAAGAAATTGCGGGGAATCGTGCACCCCAGATTCTCGGGCAAAGCAGCCGACGACAACTCGCCGTCAGCGTGGTGAGGGCTCGGCATTTGGATAATCCGAAGGAATGGTGTGGAGTGCATGCGTCCAGGGGGAAAGGGTGGGGAGCAAGCATTTGTTTTTTGGCTGCATGGTATGCGTATCTGCAGCACATTGAGAATATGGGGGTGCAAGTGCACGCATGTTACTTATTGAAGCTATGAGCTAAGGCGATGTCAGGGTGTCATTTTTCGGTTCGCGCCGGTATTGTAGGGGAGGGTTGCTCGGAGCGTCTAGTCGTACAAGAACAGACGAGGTGCATATATGCACGTAAGGTGGTTGGTAGCGACGGGCCCAGCTTGGAGCGCTTGTACCGCGGAATTAAAATGTCTTACCGGTTTTTCGACGCTCTGGTAGGTGGGGTTTTCTACTTCGAGCTTAACTGAGCAGCTTTGGGGTGGAGTGGAAAAACTTTTGTTCGGGCAATGCTCGTTGTTGCGTCTGTCGAAAGCTGGGGCGAGTGTGCGAGCTTGAGGCCATTCGGAGAAGGGGAGAAAAGCCACCGAGAGAGCTAACCAACTTTCTCCGGGCGATGAAACTTCCTTTGATCCTGCTAGATCGTCATCTCTTAATTAATTGAAGGACAGTCAAGTGGCCCTGCTCAAGCGAAGATCCTGTCTCTCTGTCTTCTTGGCTACAATGCCAGAAAAGGGACAGTCAATAGAAAATCACATTAGTGCGGCTTCGCATTACACGGCGTCATGTTTTGTGAGATGCCAGGTCGTTCCCCATAAGTTCATGTATCAATTCTTATTTCTGCATGTACACGCCGGCACCGCTTCATGCAATCACTTTATCAACTCTCCGATGCTCAGCCTTTAGTATATCTCCCCCTTTCACCAGTTCCAAAATATCTCACCAGAAAGTACCGTATTCTCGGACCGATCCGAGTCGTCATCGGTCCTCCCTTCCTTCCGGCTTGCCTTCAAATTGCGTTCTTCGGCCATTTTTAATTTTGCCCCCTTCTATTTTGTGCGTCTCATTCATGCCAGACATGCACGGTTAATATTACCCCACAATCCAGATGGTGAAATAGCCTGAGTACCTCGTTTGCGCCACCGATGTATATGAGCTGAGGCTGAGGGTGTGCCAATAGGCGTCTTGGATGAACCGCGGTCACTATGCCGGTATTGATTGTGTTAATTTATTGGGCATGAAAGGTTTATTGGATGTGCCTTTTCGTCGGATGAACACACCGCAATAGATGTAGGTTCTATTTTGAGAATATATTGATTGAGAGGAATCGCGTGGCAAGAAGTTTCTTCACATCATCACGCCACCACACATCTCTCGTTCTCGATAGCCGTTGTTTTCTGTGAGTGGTATCAATCTGCATTCGGGATTGCTCAGAGGATTGGGGTTAAACTTTGGAAGTACCTTTGGATCTGAAATTCCATTCTCTGATATGGGTATAATTTGCATAGGTACATAGAAAAGAAGTATCGTAATGCAGATTGCTCAAAATCCCACCATGACATTGTGATATCAGAACACCGCCTGAGCCCTTTGCAGAGAACGCACATTTCCATTGCATTCAAGTTGTCTTCGTTAAAGTTTGTTATTGATGGAACCCATAATTTCCGTCGTATCTCATTCCGCCGTCTTCGAACATAGGCACTCCATCAAAGGGAATATCCAAACCATCTGGCAGATTCCCCCATAACATTCCATCCAAGTCCCAAACATTTTCGTATTCAAGCATTACCATTCCTTCTTCAGTCATGATATCCATCTGTTGAGCGTCATGTTCGTTCATGTGATGTTGGAGATGGGCTGAGCCGCCGTTCATGTTCATGCCATTGACCCCATTGCCAACATTCATTCCATTCTCGTATTTCATGTTGTTTCCCATAAATGGCCCCAGAGCGGGACTCGATTGGCATGTAAGAGGCCGCTTGCTAGCTTCGTACATCTTGCTCACAACCTCTTTGCTCCTCCTTGCAGCGAGAGACCAGTCCGCCATATCCTCCAGTGCATCAATCACTATTTCAAGCTGGCCTTGGCATTCGCGAACAAGCTGCGCATTCCACGATTCCCAAAACATGCTTACAAGTGGAATCATTGAAGCTTGGTACATGTACCAGACTCCGTTCCAGCCCAGCATCTGGTTTGGTGTCCAGTTTCGAGCTATGTCCTCAATGGTCTCTTTAGCAATTGCTCGTACTTTGCAGAGAGCTGCGAGCTCATCTGGTGATGGTGGATAGCCATGATCTCCCCGGTTCGCGAGACCGAGTAAAACTGGTCGATGGAGAACAATCCTTAGATTATTACATCGCCATTTCATAACACAGCGAGCGGTATATAGGGAGTCCGGACATGGCTCGGTAGATTTTAGAATCCAAGGTAGATTCTCATACCATGAGACGAGCTGTGCATCTAAATGTGCACGATCTTCACTTCGGAGAAGTGGTGACTGAGCCAGCACGTCCTGAATTTGCGTTGCAATCTTGCAAAACTTTATATTTTCAATCAAAGGCATGATACCGGAATGCTGTCCCATCATACTCTATATTAATGTCAGCAATATTCAGGGAAATATCAATCCACATACCGTATCGTTGATCATCTCCGGCGGTGCAATAGTAACAGAGGGGCTCCAGCGTCCCATTGAAGGTCGACCAAGTGTTGTGGAGGCCCAGGTATCAAGACAAAACAAGGACCACCATGTCCTCCTCCTTTGCTCAACAACAAAGCCATTCCCAATATTTTCTTCCGGCAGACATTCTCTATGCAGACCCGATGCACATGCCATTCGTAGAGCAGCTCCAGTGATAGCGTTTGCCATATTTGGACGGTTGACATAGTGGAGGTAAAGTCCGCCCATCAACGCATGAGCTTGCAATGTTTCCAGATGACCGCTTCCAAAGGTATCAATCCCAAGATGTTCTTTTGCTCGATTGTAGTAGTTGATATGACTGTGATCATCTGACTTAGTTGCTACAATACTCCCCATCGCGAAGACCATATTAAGCAAAGCCAGCCATGGTCCATCATTTCGTCGTCCGCTCAGATAATCAGCTCGAAAAGATGGTTCATCAAGCATTGGGATAAGAATCTGGACTCTGTTGAAATATGCGTCGATAAGATTTTGCCCCTCTGACGACCAATTGATCGCAGAGTAGGTAACTTTCATGGGCCGCTGTATAAACTCGTTCGACGGCCTAGGCGTGGGGTAGTTGCTGTTCACAGGGACTTGCTTGCTGTTATTATTGGCTGACGAGGAAAGGAATGACCGCAAATTTGGTGCAACTTTGAGCATAACAATGAAGGCGGCTTTGATTGAAGTCGCACTCAGGTACGATGATTGCCGATCCACGGATAGAGACAGACCATTTACATCATCTGCTTCCGCAGGTATCGGTTCTCGATTCCGTCGCTCCTCATCCCACTCGGTATCCTGCCGAGGTATCTGCTCAAGATTTGCAAGACTTTGGCTTTCGTCAGACGTTGAAGCCAGAGGCGATTGAAAGTCTTGCGATTGAGGAGATGTGTTAGAACCAGCAGGCGATGTTAAGGAGGCTGCGCCATGTAGCCCGGGAGGACCGATGAGAGAAATGAGCTCTTGCCGGTTCAACGGCAACAGCGACTGCACATCCTTCGTGGGATACAGCCGCTTGAGAATGCCCCGGCATTCCTCCAGCGATTGAGTGAGGGCATCAAGTGTCCTGGTTTTTGCTTCATTAGTTGGTCACTTTGCCATTAAGCTGGAATAACGTACTTTCTAGAAGGGATAACCCGTTGCCGGTGTTTGTCATAATAGCACGGCTTTGGAGACCTGCAGCCTAAGCATTGCCCACAAGGCTGCCGTCCATCGCATCTGATTTTCCGCCTTTTGCACTCTGCACAAGCATGCGGAGTCGTGATTCTTTTAGTAACACCACCTGCTGCAGGTTTTGGGGTCTCCTGTGACTGCTCAGAAGTGGGGCGTGGTGTTGCCAGGCCCTGGACTAAAAGCAAGAGGAGATCAGTTCAATCGCTCTGAAAAGCGCCCCAAACTCGTAAATGGGGTTTCTTACATGTATGGAACATTTTCAATGGACCCAAAACGGGCGACATCGGCAAGATGAATCCGGTGGATAGGTAGATTATTGTTTGTTGACCAAGCCCAAGCAGTTTGAGCAATGCTGGCGTTGTGCTCACATGTAGAGTTACGGTATTAGGTGTCGTGCCTGGGAATGTTCTGCCTTTTGTGATGATTCTAGGTGACGAAGGAGTCCTGAGAATGGGATCCAATGAGAACTTGAGAAGGGCTACGTGCAGATGGCAAAGGTCACAGGTACCGATGTACACTAGCGTACCAAATTGGCAGAGAATGCTTCTCTGTAGGTCTAGAAAAAGATTCCAGGTTTGAATTATTTGCAGGCGGTGGTGGGGAATTGACTGCACATATTTGCTTGGGTTCGTTGCTGATTTGACACAGAGCAGCCGGCAGAAGAGAATGGTGGCTGACGCATGTCCGTGCAGATGCACTCCACAGCGAAGGCGGTAAAGCGTTTTTCCTTTCCTTTCCTGGGAACACCGGCGATATATACAAAGTAAAATGAGGCAAAGATGGCTTATTGAAGGCGGATGGTACGATCTACTTGAGGTAGGGGCCCGGCGAGAACATGGATATGTGTGGGTTTACATTAATATGTACGATCCTTTCCCCCTGTCCTATATTGGGCACATGGTATATCCAGTGCAATACAGTGCTCAATATACCTCAAAGTTTTGATTAAGAGATGACCTAAGGGGGGCCCAGGGCATGCGGAGTGTGAAATACATTGCTTTGCAAAATAAAGTAAGAAAGGAGCCTTAAATCACGGTTCGTAAACTATGTAACTGTCCACGAATTTTTCATTGATGGATATACCTGGGGGCCCACTTTGACTGCTACACTATACGACGACCAGGAAGACCAGCTCGCTTTTGAAGTTTCTTCTCGAAACGGCCTTGGGGGACATAACGCTCGTGGGAAAGTTACTCATCTTCTGTCCCTGTCCCTGTCCTGTCTGGTTTGTCATCATTACAGAATACTTATTTGGGACATCAACAATTTTTTCATCCGATACTTTGCTTTGGTCGGACTGGCATGATAAACTAAGCTTCCCCACATCATCCTCGGCTCTCTCCTTGCTTCCCTCCTCCCTTCAGCCACCAGATCGGATTAGCCAGGCTAAACTACTGTAGGTCACAGATTCAACGGCTCGAGTCGCTTGCTCCTTTTCCCCGAACGTTGAGCGGCATGGGCCTGGCAGATGGGAACAAAAAGTCAAAATCAATGTGAGTAGTAGTTGCAGGACGGATCTTATCTACCACGTGTCCCACGCTTTCTTCTTGCACCCCCAGACTACGATACGGATTGACGTCCGCCTCACCACCTGCAATCGTTTCAGCACACCAACTCGTCTATTCCATCACTATCAAAATCCGTTCAACTCATGAGACCATTCGTGAGACCACCTATTTGCTTAATTCCCTTGTCGCGCCATGCGATCAGAGGCCGCGGCTGGCCGACGCTTTGCGCATATCAATAATGGTCTCGTGAGGTTGATGATAGTATCTCACTAGAAAGGCATTGGCAGAAAAGGTCTGCACCTATTCGTAGACGCGCTCTTTCTTGACCCGTACACGGCCCGCCATAGCTCCCAAGTTATTGCCCCTTCATATGGATCGGCAACTTCCATACGTAGACTCTCCCAAATAGGCATTTCTCGAAGAATCCGGTACTCTATTGTCATAATTCAAGCCACCCGATCCATGAGTTTACCATCAAACCTGTTCAAAATCACCTAGAGATTTGGTCGATTCATGCTGTCGCCGCATCGTGATAGTGAAAAGTCCGTAAAACTGCCGGCGGGCGAATCAGCAAAAGCCACGAACAGGAAAATCGAAGGCATCGCCAAGCGGATTCTGGGGTACTGGGGTAGATATCGCTACCGATCATCGTCGTGAAAGGCAGCCCGGGTGAAGGACTAGGGCGTAGCTCTTTCGCTAATGCTTCCTGATACGGCCAGACGAGGAGATCCACAAATGCACGAAAGCTTCTTGTTCCTGCTTGACAGGGTTTTCGGAGAGGATAACGATGTGAGGCCTGAAACTGCGGGGTGATCATCGGCAGCTCTCCACAAGGGTGTTGCATCGTCGCAGGGTAGAGTGCGGGAGCGAACCCCTTGAGACATTCCATCAAAGAGAGCTCGTCTTAATAGTGTCATTATAAGGGTCTTCGTGTAATCTTAAAAAGATTTAAAAGAACTATACCATCCCAAAATCAGGAGAACCTTAACTTATAATGGAGTGATATCAATAAAAGTGATGACTATCAGCCACTTTACTCGAAACCTGCCTTATGCGTGTCCAGCAAGCTGTCTTGTATATGTGAGTTTTCGTTAAGACCTTCTTCAGGTATGGGCGTATTAGGGGCCTAAAGCTTTCGTTCCTGCTTTTCAATATCAATGCTGTGCGTGAATATTTCGAAGCAATAACCTAGGCCAGGCAGGACGCCGACCTATATCATTGCAAGTATGAAATCAATCTATAGAAAAGTTTCCTTGCCGGTGTTAAGTAGGTACGTGTTATCGATGCTGTGTCTACACCAACACTGGTTGGATGTATGAGGAGGTTCATTAACAAGTTAAGATCCTGGCGTAACCCGAATAATGTCCCGGAAGAGGGGGGGAGAAGGTGTAGAATCTGCCGAACGGCAACCTAAGTTGTTAAGCTACTGTTGAACTTGAGTTTCTGAATAAGAGCGCTTCTTGCATAGTATTTAATCCTTGGTGACGAATTATGAAGCATAAACCTTCTGATATAGCGCAGACACCATTACTTTGCGAGAAACCCTGATCCACTTATGGTGGATGGAACGGCTCGGAAGTTTTGCGCGTGTCGTGCCGGCTGTGTGCGCTTTTTGTAGCCTGATATAACCAAAGAAATATTTAGGTGGTGGCAAAATTATGAAGCACCTAGGTTTGAGAATTTTATGTATTGGCCATTCTTGCAGCGAATGTTGTTGTACTATCCTACGGTATGTGATACGGCTAGGAGCATAAAAGGTGGCCCTCCTTCATCAGAACATGTTTTATAATATTGAAGACCACCGAGACTTAGACTATTTGTACGCGCACGCTGACCTGTATATCAAGGTATTCAGCATGGTAACATCGGTTCGCGGTGATTTGTTTGAAAGTGAGTGAGAAATGCTCTATGCGCTAGGCGGCTAACTAGCATGCCCCAGAAGGCGTTTCTCGTGGAGGTGAAGATTAGGATCAACGTGATCATTTTTCGGAGATGCCAAAATTATTTTCCCATGGCATAACTTGCGGCCATTGGAGTAAAGTGAGCAGCTGGACGTGATTCTATTTATCCTCACCATGTTGCCCAGCAGCTCGATGGGTATTATCGATAGCGGTTCGTTGGGTTTGAATTTCTTATTTACTAATTTCATCATTTTCAATATCCTATTCCAACTCTTCATCCATCTTGCTAAGGATTATATAAGCTAGATGTTTGGGATCACATCAAGGCAGTTTGTTGTAGGTGATACAGTTTTGTAGCCCCAAAATTAAAAATACTGCTCTTAGTCTTGTGAGGAAGAGATCCTGTTCCACCCTAGCTCTTTGCTTGGTGTGCGCTATGTAGAGATTATTTCCTGCTAGCGGTATGAGAGTGTATGCTCAAATTTTCCCTGCACAGCTTGATAACGCATTAGCTGCAATCGGGAAGCTTGTGAGCCATTCTTGGAGTTTTTCCTATCCATGAAGTCTACATTGGTGCGTATCTCTAGCTAAGGTACACAAAGGTGGCACAACGACTATAACTTGTCATTTCGTATCCCTGAAGTTTTGCCTATATAAGACTAGCTATCGATGTTACTACGTTCTTATCAACAGCATTACCTCCTGTCAGCTCTGCCATTTCGGTATTCTCCAATGCTGGCAAGTATTGTTTTGGTGACTCAGAGTTTGGACATGAGATCAGGTCGCTCTGTCCACTTTAATTTGATGTTGAGAAGGCGGTAGATGATGGCACGTGCCACTCTTAATGTGTGCACCTTCCTCTCTTAACTCATTGCATTATCTGCCTACTACCAAACACCCATATACTTGTATTTCTTTGGGTCAGTGCGGCGAAAAGGGAAGATCTTTTACCATGGAGCACACTTTAAGGTGTAATTCCTTGAAATGTCGCAAGGAACTGGGTGATCAAGGGGTTGTCACAACCTGCAGGTATGCCGTGTCTACCATGCATGTGAAGTACGGCGCAATTGACAGAACCATCAAGTCATATTTTCTGTGTAGATTGTTCCAACCGCTTTCAATTGCCCTCTGGTCCTAATGGCCAGCGTCCGATGTGTCCAGCTTGTGATATGCACCTCACAAATCCAGATGATGTCGTTGTCACGACTCTCAATCCCACTGAAGACTACAAGACCAGTGTGCTCAGCGGGCTGAGCCCAAACGTAATTATGGAATGCGCGGGAAGGGCATTGAGCTTCTGGGCATATCAAACCACACAAGAGATGTCAGTTTTTCCAGCGGCCATATATCCTTACCATACTGATTTCTTTATAGTGTTTACCAAGAGTACTTGGCAAAGAATCTAACAGATAAATACACCTATCTCAACACACAAATGGATAAGATCATACATGATGCAAATGGCGAGATCTCAAATCTGCGTGACAGAATGTCAGGTAATAGAAATGGCGTCTCATATTTGATTTACAAAACTAATTTTGGGTTAGCACTGGCTGTAGATCAGGAAAATCTGCGGCGGAAAAATGAAGAACTTATACAAGCTTATCGGGAGAAATGTCGGAAACAGCTGCAAACCCAAGAGTTATATGACAAGCTGAAGCGTCGGACTATGTTGGTGCATGTTCAGGATGCTGCGTCTGACGCTGTGGACCACACAATCCAGGCGTCAGTCGAGGCTAATCGATGTTGTGACAGTGCAGGCCCGCTAAGCCACCAGCCTATTCAACCCGCTAACTTTCAAAGCCAACAGAGAATTGATTCTGCTATTGACGTCAGCAGTCGAGCCATGGAGCCTCCTCTTAGCAGAGGCACAAACGTGCAGAATGACTGGGCAGGATTCAGTAGTCAAGTCGGCGATTTATGTATACTATTCCTTGATTTCTTCTTGTGCGCAAGCTCTAACCAAACCCACCATAGTAAATCACCCACGGCACACACCATCGACACATAGACAGCGTCTTGCGACTGTAAATACAACATCCATTCCGGGCTTAGGATTAGCTGATCTACAGCCCCATAGAACATCTGGAACACCTTTGCTTCACCCGAATGAAACCGGCCGATCGCCCCTGGCCAGTTTGAATGGTAATGTAGGATTTGCAGGATACGGCATGAGTGCTGGTCTCAAAATTAGCAATCCCGCAGGCTCCATAAGTAATGGGTTATCAAAACCAGTAATTCGCTCGAGAGGTCTGTTCAAGTGCTCTTCCTTCATTGATCAAGCATGCTAATAAGTTTGCCAGTCGCACAGCGACCTAACCCTACTTCTACATTTCCTTTAAACAGAAGAACTTCTTCATTTGGCGGAGGAGCACCGGCAACTGCAGCGCTCCCAAATGGCGATACGCGTTACAGATAATGTGTTTGTAAGCTAGAACGGATGAGATTTCGCAGGTCTATTGCAGCAGTATGACGGGAGGGAATGCCGTGTTTTCTATTTGCTACGCCTATTTGCTCCACCAAACTAACCGCTTTCAAAGCCACACTTACTTTGTTACTAGATAAACAATGACACAGCTGTTCTACGACAAAATGAAGTCTCTTTGTGCGATTCTTGTTCCAGACAAGTTGTTTGTTTACTTGTCAACAATGTATATACGAGTCCCTAAAATATTTTCAAACATACCACCATTGATGTCTCGAATTGATTCTTCCATGGTCGATTTCTGAGCAGCTTCTCAATGGCGTTGATATAATGGCAGAGCGGCGCTCTGGTGTCCCTCCATTCTCCTCGACCCTATCCTGATTCCAGAATACATCTCTAACCAATGCCACCACATAAGCTATCTTGCATTTCGAACCAAATAGGTATCTTTCTCTCTATCAGCAATCCCGAGCCTCAGGCGCGTAAAAGGAGACGAAAATCTGACCTCGGAGGCCAAATATACTTTGTATACCTCGCTATCTTCAGAAAACACGAATAAGCATCAAAGGGTCGCATATCCAGCCAGTAACATTGCACAATAGAGTTCGAGTTAGCCAACTTCTCGAAACTCCGGGCAGCTTGCCGAAAGCGGCAGAAGCCATTCTACTTCATCTGGCTGTGCTGCGACCGGCTGTATTAATGGATCAAGCGCTCAAGACGCTTATCGACCGTTAATAGAACCATTCAATCTGTGCTAATGTTTGCAGCTCTCCAGCAACTGCTTCAGAGCATCCAAATAACTCGGAACCAGCTTTCAAACCCCCTAAACAAGAAATGACTACAAAGCTCTACGCGAAACCGCACACCAAGAATAGGCGCACACACGAGCTATTGCTAGACAGCAAACATGAATCTTCAGGGGCGCAATTATCTACAGGTGCGACCCGGCACCGGGTGTAATCTCTATTCGAGAGAACTGCTCAACTAGAGGCGGAGCTGGTGGTGGCTTAGCGTGAGTAAGCGCGAGAACTGGTAAATGTTACAGCTGAGTTACACCGCTACTATACTCCTACATGGCATCATCAAATATTCTACGAGCTGAAAAAGGCACCGCAAGATTTACATGCAAGTGGGGTAGCTCAATGCCCCGCTCAGGACACCACTAGCCATGGTCATCCTGTAGGTGCCACTCTATGGGTCTCTCATCCACCTCAACCTACAGCCTCAAATACTGAGGAATATGGAATCTCTGCGCCTAACCCTCAGCCGATCTATTACCCGTATCTCCCACCTCCAAGCTATGTAAGCCACCAGGTTGCGAGCAGAGACGAACAAGTGAAAGCATCCGAGCTCACACTTCAACACCTCCGTGAGCCATCCACTGACACCATGCACGAGGCTCCAGGCTTGAATACGGAACCCAAAGCTCAGAAGGCTAATGGGCAGGGACACAGATTGATGGTGAGGAATGAACTAGTAGATATAGCATTAGTAGCATAACCTACCTGCATCACAAAAGAAGGCATGATTACTAGGGTACCTAGCAACGCATGGGGTAGTACTTATCCCCAAGTTTAACATGCCAGGACCTGATATGGTGTCAAAGAAGGAGGAACGGAGAGTATACCTGGTGGGTTTTCCATAGGTACCTTGGTGTACATTCTGCTTTCGGGTTTGCTGGGTAACAGTAGGTTAACAACATAGAAACAAGCGCCTTGGAAATGAAGAGACATCACGGAGCATTGAAACGTTTTGGTTTCCCTGAAACTCCCCCGTTGATTAGCCACGCACTATTAGAAGTCCCGCTCCGTTTTATCATACTCATTGTGATGCCATTCCCAGCTCCAAATTTCTTTTTCGCATCGACGCGGCTTTTCATAGTTGCTGTAATATCTTTTTTGCTAATGTACAAGTGTTAAAAGAAAGGAAAGCAAGGCGCTTTTAGTTCCGCTATGAGTGTCTCAACGCTCGAAAGTGAGCAACCCTCGGGTTGCCTCCCTGGCCTGGAGAAGTGTACTGAACCCAGCCTAGATAAGTTTAAGTGAAGTGTCCTTAACCTTTGCCTATTGGCTTGGCTTGATGTTCTCATTGAGGTTTGCATCCCGATCCGGGTTGATATTTTGGGCCTTTACCACCTCATTTGCCTCTGGATTTGGAGCAGGGGGATCGGATCTCTCTTGACCGCCAACAGTAACAGTACCTATCTCACTATCTTTGCCTGCAACAAAGTTCTTGTCATCAGAGTCCAACTCCTTATGGAAGTCAGCATCCTCAGCCGCATCTTCTGCGCCGGGATTGTCTTCGGTTGGTGGAAGTCGAGTATTGGGAACGGGTTCCTTCCAGTACTCAATGACATTTTCGTTAGGCAGGAGGGTGTGGAAGGAGCAATAGACGCCAGAAACGCTGTCGAAAAACTTCATGCCTATGTTGAGCTCTTGGACGACAATCTCGATTTTCATACCTGGGAAGAAATGAATGAGGATATCATCTTCGAGAAAGAAAGCCTCTGTTGCTTCGTTACCAGATGTTTTTGTGATTGGATTAGCATCAATGTCTGGGGCATCACGGTTGTCGTCGAGCCACTCTGCTGCGAGATTAACATCACCCCCAGTCTTAATTAGCGCCCGGCGTGCTTGTGCGACAGTCCAGCCCAGTGATTCGACCAAATCTGTCATTTTCTTAGCATTGATGGATTCGTCGACAGAATCACCATCCTCCTCGTCGGTCATGTCCTCGATTTCGATACCAGGCCCACTCCAAGCCTTCAAATGAACAACACCAAGAGCTCGAATGTCAGAGGAAACAGTGTTGACCTGTTCTCGAAGACCAATACTGGCACGCTCAATACGAAATACTTCGTATGCCTTCTTCTCGGTATTGATGATTTTCGCGCCTTGGTGCATGGCTTGTTGGAAGAGGCTTTGAGTTCCTGTGAAAGCAATGCCCTGAATATGTTAGCACCTGCGATGAATGGTGTCGATAACAATAGACTTGCGGTCTTGAATACTAATTCAGCATTAATCATGGACTTATTAGTCACCTGTTCATCAAAACATCCAGCCTCCCAATCCTGCTTGCCAAAATAAGTGTCCTTGTACTGGCCACCGTGGAGAATGGAGGCAGCGATATTGAACTGTCCCGGAAGTATGGTCCGCAGCTTAGCAATACAAGAGAGCTCGCGTTCAGCTAGGTCGCAAACATCACGGGCAGCTAATATATCATCATTATATTCCGCAGCAACTCTGTGTGTGAGAAGGTAGTTCAAAAAGTTCTTAATAACGCGACAAATTTGATCGATTTCTGCATCGGTATCAAGAGGAAAGCGGCATGGCACCGTATGGGACAGGAAGCCTTTGACAACTCCTTGAAAGTCAACGACCCAGTGTTCAGCCTCTGTGGGATCATAGTACCTGAAGAAGATTAGTTTGAGTTGTGCAACTGTTTCTCGGAGGCGGCATACTTTGCATTCCTCTGGCCAACACGGATGTGGTCAGTGGCCCGAATGGCAGCAATCTCTTCCGCTGTAGCCTCTTCCAGAGTCTTCTGATCAAGCCCGCCAGTAAACTGTTTTGCATTGCTTGATTCAATGCCGCCAAGAATGAGATATTTGGTGAGAATATTTGCTCGAATGGAGTCCAGATTGCGTCTTTGTCTGTAGCGTTGGACAGCGTGCTGTACGCGTTCATGAAGGGGTCTAGCACTACAGAAAGTGAGAAACGGAAGCCACGATTTCAATAAAGAATCCTCACATATCATAAAGCTCAGACTCCTCGTTATGCTCAGCTGGCGTGATGGGAGGGTCGGCATAGAATTCTGTAATTCGCATCAGTGAGCCATATCAGAAGTTCTCTTTTCAGAAAGAACAGACCTTCAAATCCAGTAACAGTTGCCTTCTTACTATTGCTCTTGCCCTTTCTACTGCGCTTCTTCTTCTTCTTCTGCTTCATAGGAAGCTCAGGACTATGTAGTCCATAATCCTCACTCTCAGACTCAACAGCAGCCGCTTGAGCTTCTGTTATCTGGACTGTAGTGGGCTGATCAGAAGATGGTGACCCTGGAGCCGAGATACCGGATGGAGCCTCTTCATTAGGAGGGGTATAGAGGAGCACATTCGGAGTTGGTGGAGGTACAGTAACCGCCTTTGGTGTCGGCCCAAGTTCTAAGAGATCTTGAATGGTGTATCGTAGATTGGCAGAGTCGCCATCATCACCCGTGGCAGTCCCTGAACGGCGACGTGTATTAGTCAAGTCGATCTGACTGATGCGACGCGATAATTCTTCGGGATGAGGAGCGTATTCCAGGCGAACGCGTGACATGTTGGCAGTAGCGCTCTGTATATCGGCGTAGCTTTCCACGTTGGTGAGTTAGTGAGTTTGTAAGTTGATGTGGAGTGTCGAACGTGATCAGGTTCTGCAGCCTGAGTATTCAGCTGGATGAGGCAGTCGCGAGTGGTCATGGTGAGTCCATTACTAGCGTTTAATTTGGCAACGATAAAGGCGGAGAAAACGATTCCAGGAGGTGACATTTTGCATATAGTAGGTAAGGTGAATGGAATAGGGGTTCGTTCGCTTAGTTCTCCTGAGTGTAAACGAGGGGATGGCTGTGCATGTAGAGATACCTGAATCTTCTGGACGTATGCCCGCACCATGAAAGATGGCCTGACAATGGTGGCAGTGGCGATTAATCAGGGTAGTGGCTAGATTGAACGAGCGTGAACAATAAACTAAGTTATAGCAAATATATGTCTTATCCAGAGCTAAGACAATGTACCCCGTGGACTGATGCAGGACAAAATGGGGAGTTGATGATGTGAACAGCTGATCAAGATACACTCTTTGTGACAACGAGGAGGGTGCCAGGGGAATGAAGAACACAGAGAAGGTTTTATACTTGCAATTACCGTGCTCAAAATCCGAGAACAATCAGGACTTCCTGCACCTACCTTGTCTTTGAAAATGCGTCGCCCGTTTGCTTTGCCTCTACTCTCAGCGGACGGTGTAGGCCTGTGGATTCCCGCCAGCGACGGTCTATAATCTCTACCGCACTGAATGGTTGTATTGTTTGCTTTATAGTATATTATTTGGGGCTGTGAGTCTTAGAGTGCATGTGGTGTTGTTCTCACGAATCCAGGACGTGCCGCATCAGCCATTAGTGCCCGAAATACCCGCTAAAGTCTAAATTAGTGCCAATGACAACCCCTGAATCCAAACCCTGACACCAACAGCAGTTCACTGTCGCAGATGTTGCTCAGCCTTGAGAACTCCTTCAGGCGCTTCCTCTCTTTGGTCTCTACAAAAGCTTGCCCCTCCCACGACCCATCCCCTTCTTCTCTTTGATCTTTTTGCATTATGATAGTGTCATAAACGCTTATATTCAGAATGGTAAAAGCATTGCCTACCCACGCAGAGTTGGTTGAGTACAAACACGCTGTCGCAGGACAGTAAGTTTGCGCCAGGCGCAACCACCCCCAACCATATCCTTTTCTAATATACCTGTAGTGATGGCACGCTCTGCGATGTTGACGGCACCCTTTTCATCAAGCCCTGTACTCAAGCTGAGGTTGATTTCTATGAGGAATCCGTCGCTTCTCATCCTGACTTTCTCAACTTCATGCCCACTTACCTTGGGACCCTGTCTCTCACCGATGCTGCCCATAACGGAACCGTTGAAGAGCAATGCGATGCGCTGCTAGCAAAACATGCCCATGGAATACCACCTGTCGAGCCCGGCTCGATCCCAGTTGCCAAACGCACGGTTCCCGAGGTCGTACCCAGCAAGACGGTAGGCAAGAGGATCGTGACCAATCAAGCTATCGTGCTTGCGAACGCTGCTTCGGGTTTCGTAAAGCCAAATATATTGGATGTGAAGCTGGGTGTGCGATTGTATGCCGATGATGCGTCTCCCGAGAAGAAGGCACGGTTTGATAAAGTGTCAGCGGAAACCACGCATAAAGACTTGGGATTCCGCATAGCAGGAATGAGGGTCTGGCAGGGAGAAGGCGCCACTGGAGATGTTGATGAAGATGGCTATAAGATCTATGACAAGAATTTTGGTCGTTTGTCTGTGACAAAGGACAATGTGGAGGATGCTTTCAGATCTTACATATTCTCGCACGCAGCTGGCATTGACGATGAGCTGGGTAAGTTGATATGTGAGGCGTTCCTGACAGATTGCCGAGAGATTCAGGCAGTGCTGGAGGGACAAGAAAGTCGCATGTTCTCTGCAAGTTTACTCTTCGTCTTTGAAGGCGATGGGTTAGCATTGAGAAAGGCTCTGGAAGAAGCTACATCCAATGGACAGGCCAAGGCTGCCAACTCCCCGGTAAATGGCTCTGAAGAAACCGAAGGAGACGATGAGGAGGAGGAAGATGATGAACTTGCTGCAAAGGCATACGCAGTGCATGTCATTGACTTTGCTCATGCGACATGGGTTCCTGGACAAGGCCCTGACGACAATGCTCTAAAGGGAGTAAGAAGTGTCATCCAGATTCTGGACAACCTGTTAAAGTAAGAAAGAAGACTTAGATCCCTTGGAGAAGCTTGCCTTATGCATTATGATTATGTTATATACCCATGGGAACTTGGGATCAGCATAGAAGAAACACTTGTTGCTTTGGCGTTAGGTTCTAGATTTCCCAATAGCATCCACTCTGCGCTCCCCACGTTTTCGTTTCAAATATGCAACATCAAGCTACCACATGCCATAATTTACTATGGAACGAAACCGTCCACTGGGGATAAGCCCCTTGTATTGGTACATGGTACAAGTATACATGGCAGTCTTGGAGCATACCTGAGCTCCATCCACTCTATTCTTGAACTTCTGCTCTTGAGCTACCAGATGCCCGTCTGTATTGCAGGATATGACAACCACATCCTTGTTACCACAGGCTTTTGCAAAACTTTACCTGCTCGACTAATATATGGAGCCATCTAACCAATATTAGCACCTTCGGAAGATACTAATACCTAGCCGCGGTTCTCCCTCATCCTCATTTTCCCCATTGATCTCTTCTAAGTGACTTGTGTTTGGTACAGCAAAGGATGGTCATAATTATTGTATCCTCCCGTATCATAATTGGAGCCTCTTCACCTCATATAGTAGGAAACAAAATTTAGAAGCTTTAGTCTAGGCTGGATACTTTCCTTTAGAATACATGACTGCTCGGGGTGCTCGGGAGGTGGCTCAACACCAAAAGGCCCTCCAGTGTCCGGACGAGTTCAAGTGCAGCGATTATATTCTCCGAGTTTCAGCATCGCCCTTATTGCCCACCAATTGTATTGTGCAACTTGTTGGCAAGGTGTATTTGAAAGGTCATACTTTCAGCCCCTTCTACTCCGAGAAGCTCGCATGAACAACCTCATGGTTTGTCCAAGGCGAAAGTAGTATAAAATATGATGATGGGTGTTAAGGAAGCATATGTCTCTATTGAGAAACCCTTTGTATCGACGGGTTGGACACGATTGGCGCAGGTGATACAAAATCCAGTGTAAGCTACCGTTGGATTCGATGCTAAATCTTTTGTTAGATGATGAGCCTGCCCGCTGTGCTTTGTTTGGAGGTTATTTTGTATCTCCCTGAATGTTTAATTTGCTTTAGGACTAAACTATCTCTTCAATGTGTATGATGATTCCGTCGTGAAGATGCCCATGCTTGCGTATCATTCTTACTTTTCTTACGTTTCTCGCATTTCGGTGTCTTTAAGCTATATATATATAATCTTGATATCCTCAACCGAGACACATTTGATTAAATATAACAGACAGCAGATCATGAATTTGTAGACATCCAGTGCGTTTCCCTGCCGTGTTCTGGAACAACGGAGTTAATAGGCCTTTAGGTCCCATTTAATTTGAGGATGTACAAATATCATATGCCATGATTTGCATGCCCTGCGAGCTACCAGTGATGGCCTGAGTCTGCAAATAGTAGAGGTTGTTTATGCGATAGCATCCATTTATTCCCATGTTCAGCCATGAAGTGATGAAATAGTTAATTTCAGAAACATCCAAACAACACAAGGCTACAAGGCTGAGAAAACATCCTTGCCAGCCAGTTCCAAATCTCAGATCTTTCTAAAAGTCAACAAACATATTCTCAGCTTCCAAGACACAATGTCAATACCTGGTCTAGGGCAAGCTACACCTGCAGCGCGTCTACATGCGCCCATTCAATCAACAGTTACCGTACACCACGACCTCACAGCAAATTCGGAATGGAGATTCGAGGTAGCGGTTGGGCAAAGCATCGAAGTAAAGGTCAGGGATATCTTCCCCTATGGTATTTAAATCTAACTTTTGTAGGTTCTTTCAGGAACTGCGGAGCTTTTCGGGACTGAGCTGGCACTCAATCATGTATATACTTTCAGAGGAACAAAGGCTGCGATTTTCTCATGGCATGGGTGCAGACTAGAAGTTTTAGGACCGTGTGTTGAGTATATAGCGGAGGAGACACCTATGGTCTCGTACGTCAATACACATTTTGCGCTAGACAAACTACGAGATGAAGCAAGTGAAAGGAATGGTGAAGGGCCTAGAGTTCTCGTGGTGGGACCTAGCAATTCAGGGAAGACAAGCTTGGTCAAGATATTGACGGCATATGCAACACGAGTTGGGAGGCAGCCTATGGTAATCAACACAGATTCGAGAGAGGGTATGTTATCAATACCAGGAGCCTGACCGCAACGCCTTTTGCTTCGATACTTGATGTTGAGCAGGGATGGGGAAGCAGCCCATCTAGTGGGCCTAGTCCAGTGCCTGTGAAGCTGCCATTATGTTACTTCTATGGATCACCAAACCCAGAAGACAATACAAAACTTTACAGGCCTACGATTTCGCGGCTGGCTATTGCAGGAGCAAGTCGGCTAGCTGAAGACCCTGACATTAAGCATACTGGCATGATTATTGACACTCCTGGCATCCTAAGCCAGGGAAAGGAAAACTTTGATTTGATATCACATATAATATCAGAATTTCAGGGTATGTATACAAACAATTCTTTCACTGATGCCTGGCTAACCTGCTTCCAGTCAATGTTGTACTAGTTCTAGGCTCAGAGCGGTTGAACATTGACATGCATCGTCGATTCTTGAATTATAAGACCATCCGCAATGAAGACCTGGTCATCATCAAGCTTGATAAGTCAGGTGGCTGTATCGACCGAGATGAAGAGTACGTGTTTTGAGGAAGATTTAGTTTATATTCAATGTTCAATCCTAATCAACATATTACAGATACTTGCGTCAAACGAGAGAGGCAGCAATCCGGGAGTATTTCTTCGGGGATGAGAAGAGAACACTCAGTCCTCACACACAGTCGGTCGACATCAATGAGCTAACGGTCTACAAGGTGCACGAAGGTACGATAACTGTTACATATTTCTCAAGTTTTACTAACGCTCGTTCAGCACGCACGACAGATGCATCTTTCCTGCCCGGTGGGGCTGATGAGGAGCAAGATGTATCCGGCAGGCTGTATGAAAGAGTCACAGCTTCGCAGGAGATGGTACATTGCATCTTGGCGGTAGTCTTTGCAGGTATGAATGATTCGCAAGAGATAATCAGAGATGCTACAGTTATGGGCTTCGTATATATATCAGAGGTCGATGAGTTAAAGGGCAGAGTAAAGATCTTAGCCCCGTTAAATACAAGGATAACAGATAGACCTATGATATGGGGAAGTTGGCCTGAGCCTACAATGTCCTTGGTAGGGTAAATAATAAAGCACCTTGTCAAAAAATTCTGACGTCTGCCATGTTACGCTAATAAGTGGTTTTCATAGATCAACACTTAGAGAGGCTGCAATTGCATGATGCATATGTGATTTCGAAACGCAACTTGCTAAGATCAATGAACAAAGTATTGCCACCCATGCGCCAAATTACATCCCAAGCCAAAATGCAACCACCAAGAGCCCACCGAAGTAAAGTTACTATCCCTTCCTAAATCACAATTGTTGTATCCTTCGTCGGTGCCTCGTCAATCATAAAATCCAGATGTTTAGTCTCCCGGCCCCTTAACTTAGTCTCGAGTCTGAACCTTGTGGTCGCCTTTCACAGCCTCAGCATATGTCGGTGGCACGGCAGGAGCATTGCTTGATCCAGCCACTCCGCTACTGCTCTCTCCGGCGTTGTTGTCGTTATTCCAAGTACCATTTTGTGACTGGTGAGGAGCTGGAGCCGCCAATGGAGCTGTGGCACCATACCCTTGAGGCTGCACTGCAGCCTTTGGCACTCTTCGCTGCTGTCCGTTCTCTCTTGCACAATTATGTATGTAACCCGGTGGGATTCCTCATCTTGGGGTATTCTGTCGTAGTCGCTCTCAGGATATTTTTGCGATGATATACCAGGCGTGTAGTAGGCCAGGGAGGAAACCGAGCATGCAGAGACAGATATTGATCAGAGAATCATATGACAATGCAAGAGCGCAGGACGTCATCGACAATACTGTATGATGATATTACTTTGGTGAAGGATTCAAGAATGCGCATATGCTGATGAGTCCCAGTCTGATACATTTTCATCAATGAGTACCTCCCAGGATCTGCTACCCGCATGGGCAGAATGGCAGCGTCGGGGAATAAAGTGGCGATATTCAAACTCTCAGGAATTATCATCGGGGTTGTACTATTTTTGTGGTTTACTTTCCACTTGTTCTTTTAGAGGGATTACCGGTGGATCGCAGACTCATGAACAGATATCGAAAATAGGCATTAGGGGTAGTGTCATACTTGTACAGCACACATTCTGCAGCATAGCAAGGCGTCACGGTTGGGAGCGAGATAGTTCGAAGCGAAGTCAAATTCACACATTCCCTCTAGTCTCTTCTACAGGAACGGTTTATGATGAGTACAATCGGACAATCGCAGCTAGATATCCCTACAAGTGTCTGCTTCACTATGTAAAACCCTTTTAATGACTTAACCTTTATTCCCAAACATTCGAGAACAAATCCTCGCTCGCCGAAAATCCAGCGGCAGGCTTAGTAGATGTCTTCTGACCTGCGGGGGCGACTGGTGCAGCACTACTCCATCCTCCAAAATCTTCGTCTGCACTGACTTTTGGTGGACCCTGACTTGTGGTTGCGAATCCTCCATTGCCACCTGGGACAATACTCTGATTTGCCAGTCCGCTTGAACCCCATCCAAAGTCGCCGGGACTTGTCTGCGGAGGCGGAGCTCTATTCAATGTAGGACTACTCTTTGCTGAGCTCCATGCATCGTTTGAAGCCCATGCGTCATTTCCCCAGCCAGAGGTTGCCGCTACAGTAGGTTGAGCTTTTGGTGCAGGAGCAGAGGTTGGTTGTGAGAGATTGAAGACGGAAGTCTGTGCTGGCGGTGAAGCAACTGTCTGCCTAGGCGGTGCTTGCGGAGTTGGACTAGAGAAGTCGAATAAATCACCAAGTCCAGAGCTTGCTTTTGTGTTTGATACTGGAGCTGGTGCGGAGTCGAACGCGCCAAAGCCACTGCTAGATGAAAAAGTCCTGGAGTGAGTTTGTGGTGGTGCTGCTTTTTGAGCTGGCTTTGTATCAAAGAATCCTCCTCCAGTATAAGGTGGTGAAACCTGCGATGGTGTGGATTTCTGACTTGATATATTCCCTAGACTAGCAAAAGCGTTTGGTTTCGCCTGCGGTTGTGGAGGTGGAGAAGATGGATTGGAAAAGCTCAGGCTACTAAATGCATCATTAAACCCCCCAAAAGAAGACTGTTGTGGTGAAGTTTGAGGCGCTGGGGCTGATTGCAGCTGGCCGAATGACGCCGATGACGCGTGAGAGGGCTGTTGCTGCGCTGGTGGTGGGCGGGAAGCATATAAAGACAATATAGATTGTTTTAGGTCTGGGCGCGACTGAACTCCAGCAGCTGCTGCTGCACTGGAAGAGGCAGTTTGCGGAGGCGCTGGCTCACCAAAGAAGTCCAGCCCAAGCAAAGAGTCCGCTGGCTTGGTCTGCTTTGGTAGTGTTGATTCTGGCGGAGGTCTCGTTTGTGTGGGAGCAGTTGTGTTGGCTCTTCGCGGAGAACCATCGTCCCCGAATAAGTCTTGTTGAGGAGCTCTTCTGATATGTGATGGGCCGGCAGGAGTAGGACTGGTGACAGATGCAGATGCTCGTTGTGAGGCGGACCTCTCAATACTGTGCTTTTCCTTTACTAGACTTAGGGGACATCGTCATCTCCTTCGGCATCCAAGGTCGATGGGTCTGGAATTGGACCTTCCATTACCCATCTCTTTGATTCATACTTAGTCCTGATAAAGTTCTCAATCTTTGCTTCGGAAGGAACATGGCCAGGCGCCAGTTTCGATTCCCAGTACTTGTTAGCTCTTGAATTTCCCCATTTTAGCACACTTTGTAATTGCTCGTCAGTCCAAGCATCAAGATCCACGGATTTAACTCTGCTGATATGTGTACCCATCCCTCTATGTATACCTGAGCATCTTATACATATGAAAATGCCCAAGTTCCAGCTCGCCCATCTTGGATCTGTCTCGATGTCAGCCTTCACCCAATACTTTGCAGTATCAACGACGCCTTACGTTTATTTCTCTTGCAATCGGCACATGTTTTATTCCCCTCTCTAAGGCACAGATGAGATCAGCAAATGCTCTCCCAGAGCTTATTTAGCCCGACTTACAATTTGAGTAGACTTTTGATTGTCTGTGTGTTTTGTGCTGCGCGTTCGGCACGAGGATCTGGAGCTCGGCGCGACATTATGAGCCTTGCGGTATATTTGATGTGACAGTTGCCGAGGATATAGCGAGGATGGTATTTGATTTTGTGCTGTCAATTAAAACGGTAATGTGTCAATAGGTGCAAGGCGCCTCGTTTCTCATTCCAAATTGTCCGCCTAGATTTAGGCCTGCGCAGTTGTGTCGCTTAAAGTCTGACTTGTTGGGCAGGGATGCCCAATTGAGCATGACGCACTTGAAGCTCGCCTCCCGTCTTGGTGGGGTAAGATTACAGCATCTGCTGTATTTATTTGAAATACTGCCATTACCTAGGAACAAAAGCTCTTGCACTGCCGCTCAGCGCTAGGTACCTCACTCACCTTCTTGAAAGTTACCAAGCTTCTATAAGTGCTGATGAGATTCCCTACTTTTCCAACCATCATTCGCACTTTCTACACGCTAAGCAACTACACTTCAGCTCGTCTTCCACCTCAATACAAAGCAATTCAACCCTTAACTCGAGGAAGCATTCTAAAGTCTATGCCGACCATCCCATTTCTTTCGAGCCTTTTCGGAACCAGTGTGCCATCTCGCAATATGTCGTCTTATCCAGTCCAGAAGACAGACGATGAGTGGCGAGCTATTCTATCCAAAGGTATCTGCCTGCTATCCATCTCCATGTATAAATAGCCTGGCACACGGCTAACGAAGACGATAGAGCAGTTCCGAGTTCTTCGCCAGCAAGGTACCGAAGCTCCATTTGTAGGCAAATATGACAAGCATATGCCGGAAACTGGAGTCTACACTTGTGCTGGCTGTGATGTGCCTCTTTACACAGCAAACCAGAAGTTCAAGTCAGGCTGCGGATGGCCCGCATACTTCGATAATATTCCAGGCGCTATTACACGGCATGTGGACAATTCTCTAGGAATGGAGAGAACGGAAATTGTTTGCTCAAATTGTGGCGGACACCTGGGACATGTCTTCAAAGGCGAGGGATACCCTACACCTACAGACGAGAGGCATTGTGTCAACAGTATCAGTATGAAATTCTCTCCAGAAGACCCGCCAGTGCAGGGAAAACCCCAGATAGCAAAGTCTGAGTCATATGGAGAGTGGGAGGGTTGTATTATGATGAGAAATGAGAAATGTAAAAATGAAGCTACTCCTTGGTTTAAGAAACAAATCTTACTCTTTCTAGTCACAGGCATTTGTTTCCTTCATATCCAAGAAATTATTGCCGCAGCTCTAGTACTGTAGCACTTATCGAAAATTTGTCTTGTATGATGCCATCTTACGTATCCAGATTATTATCTAAACATGTCCTGTGTGAAATTTCCTCGCAGAGTTGTTTACTGCTTGGTGCCACTCTTGTCTAAACTACACACCTTACTTTGTTACACACCTTACTTTGTCATAGTCTTACTAGATTTGTTTTCTTCACATACCTATTCTTAAAGAATGGTGACATAAACTCAACAACAAAATTGCCCTAGTAACAGTTTCAAATCGCCACTGACATCTAATGTATTGAAGAATTTTACCTATTCGCGAATGTTTGTAGTTCAGAGTCAAGTGTGGCATAAGTAAAGCTAAATCTACTTCAGTAGGTCTTTGCCTTTTCTTGACAGAAAACTGTCATAAGTATTGTATACATATGGGAGGGGCTATTTATGAGAACTATGCTTTTATTTTCGTTACATCCGGAGCTATTTGCTTCACTGCTGCTGGCTGATTGGAATGGATAATTGCATAACAAGCGTCGTAGTGATAATTCAGCTGAACATGAAGCAAGGATCTACATTATTATGGACTTTAGTGCCATGGACAAGCAATGAATATCTAAGAAGGGTTTTCTTACATCCATAACTTAAATTAGAACGATCTGAGAATGTCCTACGAATCAAAATCTTGGATGTAATCTCTTCTTAAAAATTAATGAGGCTGACGTTGCTGTCAGTATCACGGCTTTTCTTTGTCATACCGGCTGGTCTCGAATCATATTTTCGAAAGCTGGAAGATCGTCGCTGATGCCGTTATTACTGTTCAAATTTCTAATGTCGTTCATTTAATTATAGTTCTGTTTGAGGCTTTGTAGCAATTCACAAAACTAGATCGCTGTTGGTCGTCATCCGCTAAATGATGCCATTTTCCTGTTACATAATTATATTTGCTCACAATATGAATCCCATGTCCAGGCCCTCCCTCAAACCCGTGTCTAGCGCCACGGTCTTGCTAGGGAACTTCCAAATTAAAAGGTGTAAAGATTTTATGGAAGAGCATACATTGAACCATTCCTGAACCAACTTCTTTGCTATATCGAAGAATCTTCAGATTCTCCCTTACTCCGACATGGTACCATGCCCTGCATAACATTTTTTCAGCACCAGAGCTAAACGAATATATGCCAAGATATAAAATAGGGGTTAAGCGAAAGCAACCCAAGAGCTGCAGAATTCTGAGTTGGAGGGGTAGTACGCGTAGTGTTTTTCTGTACACGGTATCTTATTACTCAAATGACGTTCAGTTTTATGAGACTAGAACCTCTGCGGCGAGAGATTTAGAAGCTGATACGACCAATATCGCACCCCTGCTCGCGGAGTACTTTGTGGCTTTGACTGGCTTCCGTGGGAGGGAAGATGGTACTTCAAGGCTTATGTGACCATGGTTCTGCTCCTATATCACTATCGGATCACACGACAACATTGGATTCGGAGTATTTATTGTCCACAAGTGTAAAAGCTTATAAGTACCGGCGTACCCCACAAATGCAACTGCGGGGGTCTCCCCCAGATTTGTGTGTTCCTGCCAAGGCGGATGGTAGCTCTCCGTTTTAACAAAAGCATTTTTCCACTTCACGGGTCACTTTTCATAAGGAAAAGTCGTCGGGAATATGGATTAAGCCTGCCGGTACTCAGAACTCCATATCAGCTGCTTCTTCTTTAATTGCAAAATACTCCTTTTCTTACGGTTTATCGCGAGAATAGAAGCTTGTTTCCCCAGGTTGCTCCTGATATGTGCATAAACAGAGCAGTGGTATCTCGAGGTTCCTTGTTATTAATACTTTCAGAATTGCGCTGAAAGTAGTCTATTTGTTTTGTGTATACAGTTGAATATCGGAACATGGCCCGGCCAAGGAAGTCGCTAGTTACTACTTCCAGCCTAGCAAGACCCGGCGATCCATAATATCCAGGGTCGAGGGGGATGCCATGTTTGAAATATACAATGGGAGATGCCTTCCGCATGCAACCACGTCATGGTCCCCGTTGAAAGTTTTCGTTGATTATAGGCATCCAGGGCCGTGACCGAGGGTACAGCAGATTGGAAGATTAAACATTCCTCCCAAGGAAAATGTGGCAAGCTTCTAGAACTAGAGCTTCATCTGCATTATAAAGCTTGCTTTCCCCAGAGATTGCCCCAACATCCGTAACAGCTGATTCCCTCCCCCGAAACTCCTTGGCAGAACACATTCTTAAATAAAAAAAATGCGTTTTGGAAGTCTCTTATGTGCTGCCAGTACGGCAGCGCTGGCTATTGCTGCCCCAGCAACAGAGAAAGAGAAGAGGGTCAGCAAATTTCAATGGTTTGGTAAGAGCCTTTGCCTGTACAGTCTAGTATAAAACTTAACTATTAAATAGGTGTCAACGAAGCTGGCGCAGAGTTTGGTAACGCAGTACTTCCAGGCGTAAGACTATTTTGACATCTTTCAGCTAAGCAATTCTGATAGAAGATAGACACTAGGAAAAGATTACACATGGCCAGTCACGTACGGTTCTCTTTCATACGCGCAGTTTCAGCGCTGACCAGTCAACTTAGCTCTACCATCGATACTCTCGCAAGCCAGGGTCTCAACACCTTCCGCATTGCCATCATGATGGAACGTTTGATTCCTACGACATTGACTGGCAGCGTCAACAGCGCCTACTCTCAGAGTCTGATTAGCCTCGTGAACTACATCACCAATACTAAAGGCCTTTACGCTGTTATTGATCCGCATAATTTCGCCAGATACTACGGCAATGTGATTACAGATGTAACGGGCTTCCAGGCTTGGTGGAAGACAACGGCTGCGCTTTTTGCGAGTAACTCCAGAGTTATCTTTGATTGTAATAATGAGCCTCATGACATGGATAACACCCTCGTCAAGAACTTGATGCAAGCATGTATCAATGGTGTGAGAGCCGCCGGTGCAAACAGCCAATATATTTTTGTGGAGGGAAATAGTTGGTCTGGTGCCTGGACCTGGTTTGCCCACCCTCTTTTCTCATATGACTAGGATTTTGGTCTTCTGACTTTGTGTAAGGGTTTCCTCTGGCAACGGTGACTCTCTGAAGGGGCTCACAGACCCACAAAACAAGATCGTCTATGAGATGCATCAGTACCTCGACTCGGATGGATCGGGAACGTCAGAAGCTTGTGTTTCTGCTACGATTGGCAAGGAGCGTCTGCAAGCTGCCACCCAATGGCTCAGGGCGAACGGTAAGAAGGGAATCTTGGGAGAATTCGCTGGAGGCGCGAACTCTCAATGTGCAAGCGCTGTTACCGACTTGATTACCTATTTGGGACAGAACACGGATGTCTGGACTGGAGCTGTGAGTTGACACTGGCCTATTTGCAGTTATCCTGCCTCGTGTAAAGAGACGAAGACTGACTTCCAGCAGTTATGGTGGGCAGGCGGACCATGGTGGGGAAATTATATCTACAGCATGGAGCCTCCTTCAGGAATTGCCTATACCTATTACTTGCCCAAGCTACTACCCCTCATCTAAGTATTCGGGTCGTGAGTGGCGCCTACTACGAGGGCACTACGAAGCAATGACTACGGACTTTGTAAATTGTATATAGGAACCTTCATTCATAACTTATAGCGCAATCATCATTTACTGATGTCTCACAAAGATTGCATCAGAGTCGCATTATTTTAAGTTTCACATTGACTTTCGAGATCGCGAACCATTATCTATATTGAAATTATGACTTTGCCCCCTTTTCACTTCCATCTCCTAAACAGATAAGGGACGCATTCATTTGGCACTTCAGGTCCAACAGTCGTAAATCGTATGCCGCATGGCTAAATATGTCTGATATATAAGGGGTCAACATTCCTTCTATGTCCATGAAGCATTTAACGCTCCCCGCGACTTAATATTAAGCTTCTTACACCACATGCTTCGTGGCAATAATAACCAAACTGTCAAGCGCCTCCCGGTGATCAAGGTTGCAGTTTTCACTAGAGCATCACGCTTCCACAACAAGGCATGATCACTATCTTCGTGCTCCTTGAAGTTATTATTTTTAGGTCCGCAAGTCGCTTGTTAAGCATTACTCACTATTCAACTTTCTTCTAGCAATTTTATATTGTTCCAGAACCAGGATATTGTGAATGATAAGGAACAAAAATATGTGGCAAAATATCACCTGCAAATTATCACTGCGGCCAGCTTCAAACTTAAGTAGGTTAGAAAAATCCTCTCCATATGCCTACGTTCTAGTCATATATGATATTATTCTAATGTTATAGATCTAAACGAAATGCTATCACTAACTCCTCTACGTGTATACTTACCGTTCGGAGGCCGGTCACTCGACAAGATCTGCAAAACTGGCCAGTGAGGAAAGGACATTTTACGCCACTATCGATCATATCTTGATGACTCCGCTGACCCTGATGACTTCGAAGGTATGAGCACCTATTCTAAGAGCATCTGTGCTGAAGAAAATGGGATAGGCTCGGAAGATGAAGTGGCTTTGCGTCGGAAAAGGGTATCTCAAAGTGAAGATTATTTGGATTCGTTGATGAAAGATAGTCTATGACATGGAAGAGGGAACCCCGCTCCATGAATAGAACTTATGGAAGCGCTGAGTTCTTCCATAAGAAATATCCCCGTTTGATGTTTGGTTATGCATCGTGAAGGTGTTGCGATCATAATTCATCGGGGTGTAGAAGGTAGCGGCTACTAGTAGTTGCATCCATGCACTACTTAACTGAAATGATGGCCCCTATGCATATTTTGGAAGCGGTAAGGTATATCATACTTTCTGTAGTCAAATGACAAAAGCACACATTCATTCTGTGCTTCCAGATTCTGATACTGAAATCCGCATTATGTGGGATTGATCGTTGTACGTGAGGTTCTGACATCCTATAACGGCCCAAGCGAAAGATATTATATTATTTAATGCTTATCGAGATGAAACTGAAAATTTGCGTTCGGAAGAGCAAATTCATGGTCTGAAAATATCTTGGGAGTCTCTGTTGATTTATTGATGCCTTATAAACAAGGCATAAACACGTTGGTAGTTCGCGTCGAACTCTGTTTTGCGCGACGACTCGGGTACCAATACGCAAAGAATCCACCATTTCAGAGAACCACTGTAGACTTGGCATCTCACCACCACTCCAAACACTAGCCGGCAGAATGCAGCCTTCTTTTCGTCCTCAATATGCGCAACAGCCTCCGCAGCGATCTCCTCACGTGCCAGCATCGACTAGGAGAGGAATTGGTATGTACAAGCCCCCAAAAATGCGCCTCGGAGCCTCAAGCTCCAACGCACCTTCCATATCCACTTAGACGCTATGACATTGTCCTAACTTGAGTGATTGAAGGCCCAATGGTGTCCGGACACAGTGCCAACTCCTTAACACCAGCACAAATGCAGGCTCAACAACAGGCTGCGGAGAGCGCGACCCTGAGGGCGAAGTTACGGAGTCGCAAGCCCACCGACAAGACTATACCAGAGGGAGTTGAGGATTGCATCATTGGGGATGGAGTGCAGCGGTATCGTGAGTTGAGGGAATTGGAGCGCAGACTAGATGCGACCATGATGAGGAAGCGATTAGATATTCATGATGGCGTCAATCGAAATGTCAAGGTAAAGTTGATGTTATATACTTCTAGACCACCATTATCTAACAATTCGATAGCGCTACAAAACACTGCGGTTATGGATCAGTAATACAGTGGAGGATCAACCATGGCAAGCTGGTACTCTGGATGTGGATGCCTTTGATTTCAGCACAAACATGGACTCATCATATCGTGTTAAGATTGAAGGGCGGCTGCTTGATGATGAGGATGATCTGGATAGCGATGACGAAGCTGAACCGAAAGACGAGAATGCGATGGACGAAGATGGAAAAGAGAACAAGAAGAAATCGACATCGAAACAGTATAAGCTTTCCCATTTCTTCAAGGCCATGACGATTGATTTCGACCGAAGCAAAACCAAAGAATTAGATCAAGCTGTCGAGTGGAAGAAGCCCGCCATTGGGGCAAATTCTACAGCTCTACCAAATTCCGCAGATTTCGATCAGTTAGAGTTCAAGCGAGGCGGAGATGATAATATCAATATAACTATCAACCTGGTACGAGACGAGAATCCGGAGAGATTTTCGCTGAGTCCGGCGTTGGCCGAAATACTGGATACAAACGAAGCTACACGTGCTGAGGCAGTGATGGGTGTGTGGGAGTACGTTCGAGCCAATGGTCTACAAGAAGATGATGAGAAGAGATCGTTTGACCTTGATGACCGGCTTAGAGGTGTAAGAGAACCCATCCCCCCCTAACTTTAGCTCAACTAACTTTATCAGATCTTTGGAAAACATGACAAGGGCAATATTCCTCAAATCCCAGATTTTATCATGCCACATCTAAATCAGCTTCCTCCCGTGAAGCTACCGTACACCATTCGTGTCGACAAAGCCTTCCACGATGATCCTCAACCCACCATCTACGACATTCGTGTCGCAGTAGACGACCCTCTGCGCGCTGCCCTCACATCCTATCTCACCAACCCATCTTACGCGCAAAGCCTCCGCGATATTGCAGCTCTGAACGAGCGTCTCGCACTCCTAGTGCAAAAGATCAGCAATTCCAAGTCCAAACATGCTTTCCTCGACACGCTATCCAAAAACCCAACTGAGTTCTTGGCTAAGTGGCTAAGCTCCCAGAAGCGCGATTTGGAAGTGATTTCTGGCGAGGCGACGAGAGGTGGAGGCGAAGATGCTAGTGGTGATGAATGGAGAAAGGGAGGAAAAGATGGTGTTTGGGGCAGCGAGAATGCAAGGCAGAGCGTCAACCTCATTGTGGGATCGGGTCCAAAGAGGGTTTAGGAATAGTATTGGCTCGGAGTTTCGACATCTGATTTAGAGGCTTAAGGAGTTCAGGAAAGGGAGCTCAAACGAAGCCTCTTGTGTAACAAGATATAGCATCCGGCATTGACTTTATATTAAAGGACGTTGAAGTATAATATTTATTGCCTTATCACGTTCATCAGCCTTCCTTATCAAGTTGGTGTTGATCTAATTGTTCGTTCTACAGGGTAACAAATTTTTCGATAAGAATTTAGTTCTTGAAGGGGTTCAGCGCTTCATGGACCTAAAGATATCAAGAACTGTAAATATGAATATATCATTTAAGCAGAGGCAACGCGAACATATTGCTCAAACCCTAATCCTAATATACAAGGCGTGCTTCAGAGCCCGAGCATGCCCTCTTCGTCTCATAAGGGGGTTACGAAGCAGCGGCGCTGGTAAACGAAGCCCTTCAGGTTGGAAAGTATACCTTACCCAACTCCTATACATGAAGCACTCCGAACTACAAGCCTCCATCGTGGTTGCTGCACCACAAAACGAAACACAAGCTCCGGGCCTAGAAAGCTAAAGCTCTTCGGAACTCTCCTGCCTCGTGCCAACTTCAGTTCATCCTCCCTAACCCTCTTCAACGCGCCCTCCGTCCCCCATCTCGCCCTCTTTAAGTGCAGCCTTACAGCATGCATACTCCCGTTTTTCTCTCTCCAGCAATTCAACGTCAGCGGGATGGCCTGCTGTCCAAAACGACGGTACCCTTCCATGATGACATTGACCAAGGGGATGTAGTCAGTGACTTTTGTTGTAGTAGTCATCTGTGGGTACTGGGACGCCGACGCCTTGGCTCGACCATGTAAACCCGCCTACTCCGCGTGGCGATTGCTTCAGGTCAGTGGTAATACCCCTGGAGTCTTTGAAGCAGAGATGGTGCGGAGCAAGAAGACCGCATTCGTCGTCTTTCCATCCCCGCTGGGGAGGGGGCTCGGGGACGCCGGGGAGGTTCTTGGGCCATGTCCATGCGAAAAGGGATTCGTCGAAGAACTGGGATTCGGAGAGGAGACCCAGCTGTAGGCGCATGAAAGCATTCTCGAGCCCTTCCGTGTAGTGCGGCGGCATGATCACGCCAAAGATTCCGAGCAGGCTATAGACCAGATCTTCTGGCACGGTCGTTTATCTATCGGACACCCAGCTCATCCTGGTGGCGATGCTAGCTTCGCGGAAATCCCTCTGGCGCGTGAGAAAGTCAGCATCGACACTGGTGGCACTTTCGATGAACTTCGCTAGGTCTGTCCTAGTGCCTAGGAACCTCCAATTCATGCGAAGAACTTCATCTTCCGTGGTGCAATAAGCTCTTGCAGCGTCCATCCACGCTTGAACCATTCCGATTTCTTGCCAGTGACTGCACTCTTGAACATCTCGGGGCCTGGCGCGGACGCCACAACATCCCATAAGAAGGTGTAGCACACCTCGGCGTCGAAATACCATTGGAACATAGAACCAATAGACTCAGATTCCTCCTTATTATCGCTCTTATCAATGCAGCAACTGTCAATCCACAGCCATTTGATACCCTCTTCTCGAGCCTTGGCGCAAGCATATCTGACCTTGCTCACGTTGCGCGCTTCATTTTTGACATCCTTCAGGATAGCGGGGCTGTACTGTTTAAATGTAATTTCTTCATCATACCAACGATGAGATAGAATCGCATACTTGTCGTCCTTGACGAACTTTGTATGGAATCCTTGATAGATTTCATAAGTGTCCACGTTGATAAGACGTTGCATGTTGCACCGAAAAACGACGCCTTAGCATATGGAAGGAAACGTGAAGTTGTTCGAATTCGTACATACTGATCTGTTGTTGTCGTGCAAGTTTCACTGCTCTTACATTTCAGGGGCTGAGATGTGTCTATTTCGGCCCTAATGGTGGATCAACCTGGTCGGTTTTTATGTCAAACGAAGTAGAGATATAATACGAACGACATTTGTGTTGTACAACGAACCATCGGTATCATAATTTGCTCTATTGTGAGGTACCACTTGAGCCCCTATGTGAATTTACAAAGTGCTCAAATTTCTCTGGCAGAGAATAACTTTGCGGCTTTGGGGATTGCTTAACATTGCGTAAATGGCGCTGGCCAGGGTCATTGTAAGAATCTCTTCTGGTATACAAGATATCCATGGGTAGAAGAGCTGGACATATCTGCAGGATCATGAATAGGCATCAACCTGATAACAGAAGATAAGCTCCACCAAAATTGTTGGCCCATAGCTACAAGATACTCAGACTGGTGTTCGCTGAATATTCAACTCTCAGTCAATGCCTTCGTGCGCAACAACTCAGAGCGCCATGCCATATCTGCAACGATCCGATTGCCGTATGACGCCTGATACCCCAACTCCATTCCATGCAGTCCTCGCACATGCTATCTTTTAACAAATTATCTACAATCCTTAGACTCCCTTAACGTGACTGAGACTGGTTCACCAACAGCGCGGGTTTCTGTGTTGGCTCAACCGGAGTCAAGGGCATATTCCTGATCTGCTTGAGGAGGAACTCCCGCTCATCCATAAACTGCTCGTCCTCTGTCCTATCCTCCAGAAAGTGTTCCAAGAACTTGAGTAATTTCTCTCTGTTGTTCAGCAATATCTTTTGTACAGCGATAGATTTATGCGGATTTGCGACGAAGACTTTGAAGACATGGAATCCCTCGTACTGCACCATTTTTCGTTCGTCGCGGAGGAGATTCATGCAAATCTTCAAATGCTCGCCACGATCAACATACGCTGTCATCACTGCGTAGTTAGCGCGATCCAGAAGAATCTCCCCTAATAGTTTAATCGATTGTCGTTTGGTGACATAGCTTTCTGACTTGACCAACACATTGTTATACTGGTCAAAGAAGCGGTCAAAATTTGTGGATAGGTATTGAGCCACTATTTGTTTGTGCTTCGTCAGGAGATCCTATTGTTATGTTAGGCTGGTAACAAATACAGAACAATGTACTCACTCTAAAAGTCGTGAACGCATCGGCTCCTACTTCAAATGTACCTCGATCGATCCAAGCAAAGAATTTCCAGAAGACTCCTCTGCCACTCTGCCTCACATCCGGTTGTATACCGCTCAAACCTTTCGAGGCATTTTCTCCCTCGTTCGGCTCATCATACAATATTATGGCGGCTGCCGCATCACTCTTCAGAACCTCTCTGAGTACGGTTCCTGCCGCTGTTGCGCTCTCTTTGTGATCATAGCCCTTGCATAACTCTACAAGCACCTCCGGGCGGTTATTGATGACATAACTGAGAGCCAGCGGGTCGCTTTTGGGGGATGCGGTTGCTGGCCGGAATCGCAGAACATAGGAGAATATAACCTGCACATCCTTTCTCGACTCGAAAGCTAGACGGTACAGGCTGAGCGCCAGGAGGTATAAGAGATCCTCTTGGATTAATCCGGTGACCAATGCAAACACTTGCTCGGGACTGCTCTCCGTTTCTGCTCAAGGATAATTAGTGTATGTAGCAGCATCTGGCAGCATTTTTTGTACCTTGAGTTCCCTGCAGAACAAACTTCATCTGGCTTAGGGTCTTTGCGAGCTCCTCTGCCTCCTCATTGTCAGCCGCAATCTACCACTCTCCGAAAGAGCTACACACCTTTACGGCTCCTCCAGGGCCATCAAGTCTGCCAATTTGTTCTTTCGCCTGCTTTGCAAGATCTACCGTATTTCCTCGTCGCCGTCCACCGAAGAGGAATGACATGTTTGCAGAGTGTTTGCCCTGCTCCCAAATGTTGCACCTGAGGATGTACTATTCCCCTGCGCCGCTGCAATAGCTCACTTCGATATCTCGGTAACGTAGTCAAGCATAAGGTGGGATTCGGTGTGGCTCTGCGGCGAAGGAGGCGGTACCACGTTCAAAACATGCTCGTGGTCAAGATCAAGGTCAAGCTCGGTCAGTGGTAGTCGTGGCGTTTGTCGTCGCTGCCCGACATGAAGATTGTTTTGTTTCTGGAAGGTCAGTGCAGGGCTGGCTGGCTCTCCGTTGCCGTGCGACGTTGAACCTGCCCCTCATAAACCCCTGAATATCAGATGAAATCAATCAATATAATTAACGCATTGGCGACCATCACTACATGATCCCAGAATATCTCTTTGGCTGATATGTGCGACAGCAATTACAGTACTCTATGCATCATAAATTTTCCGAATGCAACGCTGTGGATTACTCTTGACGTTTGCTCTGTTTTGTTTACTTTCATCCCGATTAGATGTCTTATCACACGTGGTTTTGGAATATACCCCTTTGGTGGGGTAAAAATTCTCCCCACCTACAACTTTCACTGCAATTTGGAAAAACTACAAGGAATCAAGTGTTTGGCGTGTATTTTTTAAAAAGCCGTTTGCAATTTATATCCTGATCATCATTTGGTTCATCATTGTTGAACAGGAGCCTCAATACATTTTACAATGGCCGAATACGCGGCTTCCTCAAGTTCCGAAGGCTCGGTCACTGACCTCAAAGGTGACGAGGGGTGGGAAGATGTAGAGGAAGACATTGTTGAAGAGACTTTTATATCCTTACTTGATGATGAAGTTTTCCCGGACATCAGCTCTATGTTAGAACACTGCAAGAACAGGCATAACTTCGACTTCTTGGAAATTAGGCAAAGAGTCACGTATGCTTGTCATGTCTTTCATGTCATCCCGGTGCTAAGTTTTTTCTCAGTTCAGGCTTTTATGACAATATAAAGTTGGTGAACTTCATACGTTCCCAGGTTCATAGTACGTGTGTTTATCATTCTTATAGCCTCATTTCATTGAAATCAAACTTGGACCTATCTTGGGCTTTTATTCGTCTCAAGTAGTCAGCTTTTAGCAAGGCCGTGTTCCGTCATCGGAATAGAAGTAGGCATCTAACTCTATTACTCTGGCGACATATCAATCTCCAGCCTCACATCCCTTGAAATACTAATCTTTCTCTCACAGGTGGTCTTCCAGTCTCAGCTGACATCACCAAGAACGACTTCGAGGATGACAAGTTCCTGAAGCCTGTTTTGGAAGATGACGCTTTGCTCATCAGTCTTGATGATCTACCTGAGCTACCATCCGAGTCCGACAGGAATAAAGCAGAAGCTCCCACCGCTCTAGCAGCTCGAGTTGCCGAGTTGGAAGAAGAGTTACGTCGAATCCAAACCCAATTTGATAATTACCGGAGCACGGTTGAGGAGACCCTCGATGAACGTTGGAACGACAAGTCTAAAGGGCCGGGGCCTGCACCCGATGAGAAAGAAGAAAAGAGAGACGATGACAGTCATTATTTTAGCTCTTACTCCTACAATGGTAGGCTGCCCGTCACCTCATCACCCCACCATTCTCTAACCAAATCCAGACATCCACGAAGTAATGCTCAAAGACACCACCCGCACCGACGCATACCGGGACTTCATCTACAACCACAAATCGCTCTTCGCCGGAAAGACCGTCCTAGACGTCGGTTGCGGAACCGGGATCCTAAGTATGTTCTGCGCCAAAGCCGGTGCCGCCCGAGTCATCGCCGTCGACAACAGCGCTATCATCGACAAAGCGCGCGAGAACATCTTCAACAACGGGTTTTCCTCTACCATCACCTGTTTGCGCGGCAAAATCGAAGAAGTCACTCTCCCCGTAGACAAGGTTGACATCATTGTCAGCGAGTGGATGGGCTACTGCCTCCTATATGAAGCTATGCTCGACAGCGTTATCTACGCACGGGATCGTTATTTAAAGCCTGACGGCCTCATGGTGCCTAGCCATATGAACATGTGGGTAGCGCCCGTGGCGGATCCTGACTATATCGCAGACCATATTGCGTTCTGGCGAGATGTCTATGGTTTCGATATGAAAGCTATGCAAGCCGGGATCCATGAGGAGGCTTCGGTGCTCAACATGCCCGCTTCCACTATCGCTGGGACGGCTTACCCGTTTCTGCAGCTCTCTTTGCATACTACAACTATCAAAGACCTGTCATTCAAACGCTCTTACCAGTCTAAGATCACGAAGGATATCGATGCGCTAGACGGCTTCATGATCTGGTTTGATTCATTCTTCATGCCATCTAGAGAAGACACGGTTCCTGAAGATGCGAAGGCTGAGGAGTGGGGGGACAAGAAGGGTGTGGCATTCACGACAGGTCCAATGGCAAAGGAGACTCACTGGAAACAAGGCGTATTGCTGATCGACAATACGAAGGAGAAGCCCGCGCCGGTAAAGGAAGGGGCAGAGGTCAGCGGGGAGCTGGAGTATGCAGTTCCAGAAGATAACTCTAGAGCATTGAATATCACTGTGAAGTGGAAGGTTGATGGGGAGCAGGAGAAGACACAAGCTTGGAAGATGAGATAGACTTCTGTGATTAAAATAGAATGCATGACTAAGATAGACTATAGCATCTT
Organism: Chalara sp. BL73; assembly: GCA_918026815.1. Classification (NCBI taxonomy): domain Eukaryota; kingdom Fungi; phylum Ascomycota; class Leotiomycetes; order Helotiales; genus Chalara; species Chalara sp. BL73. The sequence goes on along the minus strand of CAKJVC010000061.1, from coordinate 288,027 downwards.
GTATCATCCCCAGATCGTGACATTTCGTAAAGCCGCCATTGCTTGATAAGGTACTTAAGCCCCGCTAAGCTCTCTTACCCTCTTTCGTAGCCTCAACTGCCTTCTTCTCGCCGGCAGCATTTTGCTTCTTGATATAATTCGTGATATGTTCTGGCACCTACACGCAGTCAATGCACACTCTCCAACCAAACATTTCCTCACAGCATACCTTCGCAACTCTGTTCTCCGGGCCAGGAACTGGCGTCCCGTAATGCGTCCACGTAGGTACAACACCGACCCACGTCTGCTTCCTCAACCCCTCGTTCTTCAAATCCGCCCTATCATCCCCCGGCGGCCCCTCCCTTACCTTGGCTGAAGCATCCACGATGCTGACTTTCAGGATCTGCGTGCTCGTCATCTCCGTCTTCGTCGGCGGAATCCTAGAGTTTGCCCAGCGCTCCTCAACGACGTTGTTGGTGATCTTCTCCATCGCCCAGAGCTTCTCTGCCTCGTCCGTCACGGGCTTCGCGTACCCGTGCAAGACCGCGCTTCGGAAGTTATAACTATGGTGGTTCGGCGTCAAGGCTAGCACCAACCCATCCAGATGCGTAGCTGATACCGTAAGCGGAAGGCCATCTTCTTCTCCTGGCGAGGTGTTTCCAAGCTTCATTAGTCGGCTGGAGATGTAGCCGTGGATATAGAGGTCTAGTGCTTCTGTCAAGAGGGCGTCTGGAGCGGAGAAGGAGCCCATGAAGCCGAGCATGGGGAGCTGCGGGTTTTTAGTGACGAGTATTGTGATGAGAGAAGATGTCTTATCGTCTTGAAGGTGGGAAGATGGAGAAACAAAACAGGGCCTTACTACGGCAGGAAAAGGATCCTCTTTGTCTGCTGTTGAAAATGAGACATGTAGCACCGGAGTGGTGTTTACGATCGAGTGGATAGTTTCGTAGTCATACTTTCCTATGCTCTGTTACTAGATGATATCAGATACTACTATCTACATTTCAGGGAGCCTTACCACGTGGTTTCCCATACCGATTTATAGTATTGCGTGGGAACTTTGGGTAGGACGGTGTATCGTCTCCCATGTTGACTTCTTGAGCTCAAACGTCACACCCAATGCGTGTCAAAAATATCAGCTCAGTGTTTGGAGAAGAACAGAGAGACAGAATCACATTTTATATAGAATATAAGGGGATAGAGTAGTGACTCATGTAGACATCCATGCATACAGAGGTTGAAATTGGAGCTATCAGTCTGACTGCACTATATCCTAATGTGGCAAGTCCAGGCGGCGGGACAAAGCAAACCAGCCCAGCAATCCCTCTACGTTGTTGGAGGGGTAAGATAACAACCAATGATACCCACCGCATTATCCCACATCATTCTTCTCTGCAGATGTTGCCATTACGAGATCACCAAGAAGGAGTACGACGACTGTGCTCGGATTACTCACGGGATCTAAATAACTATCCCTGATGCACCAGAACCCGTGGATACTGCGTCCCCCATCCGCCCTTCATTTTACTGTAGAGCGAGGGAAAAATGAACAGGAAGTAGAAAGAATCAGGAAGAGAGGATATGCTGCTAGCTGTATTTTAGTTATATTGGCATTCCCTACACTCTATTTAACTTTATGCCGTAGGGTATACACTCACGGCATCTCCTGTCTATGGATATCTCGCATTCTCCCTTGAGGTATCATCAATCATACCAGGATGCACTCATCCGAACGCCTGTTAATACCCATAAACCATAATCCATATTCGCTAACGTCAAAGACTAGTGAAGGCAAAGGTACACGACAATTCATCCATCATAAATCAGTGGTAGAGCACTGTTACCTCAAGGATCAGGTGGCCCCTCTTCCACATTATGCACTCTTGCAGGGTCGTCCCCGTCCGGCTCATGAGCATGCTCCTTGGGAGGTAATTCATGTCTGTCGCCTGCATTATACTGCATCTTCATCTCAGAATCGCTCTTCGATGTGGGTGTCAACGATCCCGCCGAGCCTTCGCCACTGCCGCCTTTGCTAATTACATCGCTCTTATTACTGTCCAGTGCATCAACATGGGCCTGGAGGGCTTCCGGTCCATGTTGCGAAGGTTTCTGCATCGGTGTCTTATCAAATGGCTTGGTCTTTGCATCCTTCATAAATGACTGACTTTGTTGGAACCAACCTCCATTCTCCCACTCTCCAGCTTTGTACAAGCATGACTTTCGTGTTGCGTATTCCACAATACCTGTTAGTAAAGTGTTTAGTCGTTGGAAGTCGATTGGTTTCAGGATCCATCCATCAAATCCTGCGTCAATATATTCCTGTCGATTGCGCTCCATGAGTGATGCTGATACCGCGAATATAGGTACTCTCCCATTACCAGCTGCTCGTGCTGATATTGCGATATCGGGGTGCGCCCTTTCGAAGGCTCTTATCATCCTTGTCGAAGTGAGTCCGTCAACAATTGGCATCTGCATGTCCATCAAAACAACATCAAAGTGTGCTGGTCTTTCTGAATAGGCAGTTGCACACTCCTCGCCATTAATGGTGCTATGGACTTCGTGGCCAGCTTTCTCCATCCGCTTTTTAATAATACGGCTATTGACCGGGTCATCCTCTGCAACCAAAACCTTAAGATGCTCCGCATCCAGCCTGGTTGGTATCTCTTTCTCTTTCTCTTTCGGACCGCTTTTATTTTGTTCCTGATTATCAAGGATGCCAAAGGAGACTTGAGGCAGAGACTGTGCTACAACCGATTGCGGTTCGGCCAATTCGTCGGGGATCTTGACAGCCTTTATTGGTGTCCGTTCATTGAGGAAGAAAGCGCGCCCAGCAAATGTCTGCGAAGTATCTGGACTGCCGTGGCTTTGTGTGCGTTTGAGAAGCCCCGGTTTATCATGCGGAACGTGTACGGATGATCGAGCCGATTCAGGCCTACCAGTAAAACGTGCTGTAGTTTGGTGCAGAGGAGATTGAGTCTCATCGAAGCCAATGTCGTTGATAGGTTGTGATATCGCATCAATTAGGCGGTCCACGTCACTCTTGTTGCTTTTACCACTGAAATTGCTTGAGGTGCTCCTGAAACTCCGTAAACTATTTATCTCGTCAAGACTTCGCTGGCGAGTGACGCTGACACTTTTGATAGAACTACCTTTCTCAACCAGAGTCCTCTCACCATCCGTCAGTAGGGGGATCATAGGTGGTCCGGATTTGGCAGAGCGTGGGGATGTTTGAGTTGATTTGAGAGATGCCGCTCTTAGCGCAATTCCTGCAGACTCGGCATCTTCGTCTGGCAGAATGAATGGCAACTGTATCACAAAACGTGACCCAACGCCTTCTTCAGACTTCAATCTCAGTTGACCATCCATATTTCGAACGATTCTTGCAACAATAGCAAGACCAAGACCAAGCGTCTTACCGATGCCCTCGGTTTCTGGGAATTGATGACTAGATGACCCTAGCAGGTTGCTATCATCTTCATCTGTGGTAACCTGTTCGAGGTCTCTGAATAGTGCATCCAGCTTTGCACTCGACATTCCCGCTCCGGAATCCTGAATCACGATTTCCACTGTCGCTCTTCTTTCAGTAATTTCTTGCAGGTATAACTCAATGCGTATCTTGCCATAAGTGTTAGAATACTTGCTCAATGGAGTACAAGAGGAGTCTTTGAAGGATCAAAAATAGCCCAAAAAATAACATACCCAGCCGTTTGTCGTATTTTGAAATGCATTAGCCATTATGTTCGACACAGCCTGCCTAACTCGCCGCTGATCACCTTGGACCAACTGTGGCAGTCCAGGATGCTCTATAACCTCATATTCCAGACCTTTCCGTTTGGCGTCACCTCTGAAAGATTCGGCTGTTTCACGTATGGTCAGCGGAAGATCGAACACTTCATCCTTGATCAGTTCTTGGCCTTCTTCCGTATTGGTCAAATCCAGTAAATCGTTAATAACATATATCAGCGACTTAGATGCTGAGTGAGATTTGGAGAGATTATCCCGTGTTTCTTGATCTAATGCACCTTCCAGGGCGATTTCCAGGTAATTGATGATAGCATTCAACGGAGTTCGAACTTCGTGCGCGGAATTCGCAAGCAAAAGCCTCGTGAGCTGGCTGTTCTGCAAAGCTGCTTCTTTTTGCCGCCAAACCTGAAGCACTATTAGCATAAATAACGCATCGTGATTGGAAGCACACCTCAATAAATTTTCCGTAGACCAAGCAAAGCACGGCGGCGGTCTCAGCCTGTTCGTCTGTCCATTCTCGGCATTTCCCTACAATGATCTCACTCCAAGTTCTGAAGCTTTTCCTTGGCTCTAGATATCCCTCTGTCCCCTCCTTGATGAACTTTTCATATGGGTTCCCCGCCCACTTTATTTCTTTGACACCTCCTCGTCTGAAGAACACAATAAAGTCGGTCCCACCTACGCTGAGGGGAACCAAAAGAAGGCCTGAAATAACAACGAAACCAGGCGGGTATTTTAGATCCGGAAAATCTTCTCTGATATCTTGGGAGGTAATGACAGACGTAATCTTGCGGAGACGTAGATATTCAAGCATCGCCAAGGCTTCCTGTGATTGCTCGAGTTTACCTAGTATCTTGGTCTCCCCTTTGATCGAAAGCAGCCCAAAGTCGGCGTCAAAAAGCTTGAGCAGATCATCCGAGGACGCAATAATATAGCCAGAAGGGTTGGACTCGGTTGGAACAGTGTTAATGAGCTTGCGAGCCTGAAGTCTGGAGGCGTACGAGAGCTTTTCAATATTCCTCGAGGCGGTGTCTCCAATTAGACGGCACATCTTCCTAATAGGAAAAGATACACGCATTCCTTTGGGTCCATAGCCGTGGCAAGATATAAGACCCCATAAGTCACCAAAGGCATTGATTGAGATGCTCATGGAACTTCTGACTGCCATGTTGGTAAGGTATTTGATGTGTATGGGCGACATAGCCCTCAAATATGCGAATGAAAGATCCAAAGGTGTTTCGAGGTCATCTACGGTCCTGCATACCAGGCGGGCACTCTCAAGATCCCGATCGTACAGTAGTCTGACCTTGTTAATCTTATACAACTCTCTGGCTTGCTTCGGAATGTCGGACGCAGGAAAGTTCAATCCTTTATACAGGTCCTTGGTCGCTCGGGGATCAACCAGTTCTGTCACAACTCGGCCATTGAATACGGAATCGAATTGATAAATCATGACACGATGAAATCCGGTCAGTTCTTTGACCACACCCACCAGGATTTTCAAGAATGTTTCAAGGCTAGGAGCTGCTGCTAATTGCTCCTGAACCTGAGACATGACTAAGAGAAGAATTCATTAATAACTATTATCGCGGACGTGTCGTAAAATAATGCTTAAGCTATTACGAAGAAGAAAGTGCCTGTACTGCCCGAAAAACGCTGTTAGATCTGAGATAACTTACTATTGAACACTTCCATCGCAGCGGCCTCACCTCTCCTCTTCCTGGCGCTTCTCAATACACGCAATGGCTTGCTCATAGCAATTGTACTTTCGATATATTCCTCCTCCGTGGGTTTGCTATGCAAGGTGTCTTCGGGTGGCCCTGACTTCTCTTCATCTGGAGGTACTAAGGGATACAGATGGTCATCATCAAGCTCAAATTCACAAATGATCAGATCTGAGTTAGCCGGATTAATATGCATGGCACACCATAACTTCTGGCTTCTCCTAGGCGAATTAGGCGGGCGGACTGTGATCGTGAACACCTCAGGGCCGTTTGAGGCGGGATCTGCGTCCTCATCACGAATGAAGTCGATATGGTCTAGAAGATTTTCCTGCTGCTCCTCGGAAAGTATGTCGCAGAAACTGGCCAGCTGAAATAGTTCCTTAGGGGTATAGCCAATCATTCGGTGAGAGTTCTCACTAACAACTCGAACTACGAGTTGGCCTTCTTCCTTTTCTTCCAGGGCTACAAGCAAGCCAAAGCTCTGCACGGCGCCGGGAATATGGATTGGTTCATCTTCGCATCTCTGCAAAGTCTCGCCATCTCGGCCAGTGATTACTGCATGCCCTTCTTCCGTAACAATATGCTTGAATCTAGCAGTGACTAGACCAGTGATGCTACCCGCATCGCTCTTCGCCTCATTAGGTGTCCCGGGTCCGAAAGAGACTGATTGTTCTGTGGTCCTGAGGCTTGATTCCGTTCTATCATTCGACTTATCGGAGCCTGCATCGCTGAAGAGATGCATACGACTGCCGCCACCATATCTACTAGAATCCTGGGAAGGCGCTGGCAAAGAAGCTTTCCTCTCAGAGGATTTTCGTGGAGCATTTCCCTGTGACTCCCGTTTCGAGCGCGTTCGAAGACTTGGGCTCTTCCGTCCTTTCGCCTCCATGGTATTATTTTGGGACCACGCTGAGTTGAAGTCATGACTTGCAACGCTATCCATGTGTGAAAAATATTCCTGCTGTGGACTTCTATTCTTGCCTGGGAACGGCGTCTGGCCTTGAGTACTGTCCACCTTGATTGCGCTTCGAATGGGAAATACCCTGTCTGTGGTAGATCCTGGACTCTCTATCTGTTTATCTGAGCCCTGACTCCATGACGACGACGTTTCCGACTGTGGAATTGGAACAAAGCTATTGGGGGAGTATGCCGCATTCATGGAAGGTTTCTGCGCCGGCGTCGACTCTCCACTGCTCTCTATATGCTGGTGGCTGGTGGCATTTTCGACGTTGGACAACTCCGAGCCATCTCTTGGAACATCGTCTCCCATATTCAACTCTGCATGAAGCTGTGAGGTGTCTGCTGCTGTTTAAGAGCCAGACGCACAGTCCTGAAAGAGGATTAACGCAAGCTAGATTCAAGGATGGAGGTATTTTAGCAGGAACTGCCAGGCGCGGTAGTAGGGGCCAAATAAATGATAGAACTGTGTAAAGAATGCATGAAGATAGTCGTCCGATATCTAGTTAAATGGCAAATAGCAGGGCCGGCTTTTGAGGAGCCGATCAATGTCAATTCGAGGTGATATCTTTTGGCACGTTTCTTGGCAGCCAGACAGGCGGTGCGTCTGCGCCTGCGCCGGAGGGGTGAAGGAGGATAAAGGAGGGACGTCAAGACGGGAATTGACAGACAATGAGAAATGGAGAGTTGTCAACTAGAGAAAGAGAAAACCCCTAATACACACCACTTGGTGCTAAGTCAATGGTGGGGGCATAGTAAGGTGGCGAACAACAAATAGGAGGAGCGAAATGTGATGAATATGGTGTCTTGTAAGGGTCAAACACATGCCATTTCCCAGATTCCCATCTTCTGGTACTATACCGGTCTCCCACTTAATATTAGTGCCGAGTCTTGCCAGTACCCCATCGTGTCTGTCATCTATAATGCCTCTTATCTCTGCCACCCTCACGAATGAATCCTCTTTCCCTCATTTCGTGCAACAGATGCTGGGGCCAGAGGTAGTAGTGCTTTAAGATCAGAACGCTGTAGCAAGACCGCCACATGTGGAATTTATGCTTTGCGCTAGCCGTTGCTTTTACTGTACTTGTTTATGGTGCCTCCTTAGGGGGCCTCTTACAGGCTGCCACCCCCTGTATCTGCCCGCAACCTTGGGGCTCCCTCCTCCTTCCAGGGATGCAATACCAAGAAAACCCTGATTTTAACCCCGTTACGATTCCGTCCCCGTATTTGTTCCGGTTAGCAGAGTAAACAAATCGGATTTCTTACGTTTTACCTCAACCAAAGTGCCGCCGTACACTATTATAGATCCTATCTTCAATGAAGATAGCTTCCTTCATTAGACAAGGACACCGGGAGGCAACCCCCGCACACATTTATACACTAACTAGACCTAACTCACTCCTGAGTATTAACTGGTCCAGGGCAACTGTTCTACGTAGACCTCGCAGTTTGACAAATTCGCAAGCAATGCTAGTACAACTTCAGAAGGTATATATACTTTAAAACAGCCATAATAAATACTCTCTCTTTCTTTCTCTTTCTTTCTCTTTCTTTCTCTTTCTTTCTCTTTCTCTCTCTCTCTCTCTTTCTCTATCGGTGCTCAGTACACATAGATGGCTCACAAAATCCAGCCGCCATCCTCTGATGTCACCAAGCATGGTACACCACCACTTGTTCACTTACACGAACCACTCCAGCTACTAATAACCATTACTTATGTACTTCCTAAGGCTCTCGGTGTGGCTGAAGTTCCTACCCATGTGTGAATCCCCCACCATACTACTACACCCTATCACAATTCTCCTACTCGCTCTCACTAAATCCCCCATGAAACATGAATAAACACCATGTTTATGAGGTTGCTAATTCACGAACGCTAGATTGTTTTTATAGATGCCATATTTATTATACAAAATAGCCTCATATGTTCATTCCCATACATATGAATGCCCCATGCTTGCTCCAAACCCTCGCTGTGCAACTCCGGTCAAAACTAGTGTCCCCCAACGAGCATCAGCTTATGCCCAAACTCCACGAAAATGCTTCCAATGACGCCGCCTCCGATCAGGACAAATGCCGATAAAAATGTTAGAAAATGCGGAGGGGAAAGAACCCAATATGTCGTTCCGCGAAAGCTCGGCGGATCGGGGTATACCATAACCACAAAAACTCCTCAACCATATTTCTCCTCATCCAGTATCCATAATTTTGTATCTCTTTGTATCAGAAGTGCAGAGTATCGGTCAATGAGCCATATATTTTTCAACCACTAAACCTGCTAACATATCCGTCTTGAAGCAAAGACATAAGTCCATGTTGACGTTGGGGCACAGTCTGTTATGGATGAGTATTAGTATGTATACAGTGGTAGCCCCTTCTGAACAAGATGCAAGAACAGAATCGGGTGCACGAGTTCTGACATGTCACTTACGTCTAGAGTCTCATGATTGTCCTTATCATCTCCGGTTGAAGCAGTAGCCAATTCAGCGAGATGTTGCAAGCCCTGGCTAGCAACCAAAGCGTGTTGGCTAGCAGTGGTGTTGCCAAATGAGGCAATGCTTTTTCTGATTTGCTCCTTGATCGAAACGTCCCAAAATGGCGAAGCAACACGCATCTTCAAAATAGTCTCAAGCTTAGCCGTTGCCGGCTCTCTTGTCTGCGGTTGGCGGCTTAACTCAACAAGAACCTGTGTAGCAAGGCAAGCTACGTGGCGGGCCAGAGGAGATTCCGTTGCTACAAATTCATTCGAAAGCAAGTCAGTAATCTGCGTGATTGTGTCAAGGATGACACTAGCTTCAGTATCAGGAGCGAGCAGTTGCAGTTGCAACCAAAGATATCGGTGAGAGAAATGGATTAATGGTGCATTGGCAGGATCTTGGAAAGAAACAGGAAATCCTTCCCGGCACCTCTCTATTTCTCCTCGTAGAAGGTTTATGATGATCTTGTTTGGTAGAGCAAATGGAGGAAGTTTGGAAGGCCCAAGCGCAGAAAGGGAATCTCCCACAACAAGTGATAATCCTGTAATTTTTAGAGAGGTGCCAATACAAGAAAGGGAGATAGACTCACGAACAAGATGATAAAACTTGTCTTTCAGTAGCATCTGGTCCTCAGGATGTAAAACACAAGCTTGCTCCGGGATTTGAATAGGCCCTGCAGTGCTCGTTGCATGCCATCGATCCATAATGACTAGAATCCACCAAAGTCGGCGTCTGACGTCGTCCTCCGACTCAGACTGGCCGTCTTGCCGATGGATTTGGGTTTCTTTGTAAACATGAAGATGGAGGGAATGAGATAATCCGATTGCAGTACCAAGCCATTCTGAATAGGAAGGGCCTTTGATGACTGGTCCACGGGCTTCAGCCTCAATGGCCAAGAGAATCGTGGATTGCAAATGTACTAGGTGAGCAGAAGATGGAAGTTCCGAGGTATGTTCATATTGAAAATCCGTGATGAATCTTGCAGCCTTTTTGGCACCTCCTTGATCGGATTGAGAGCTTGAACCTGAAAGTGATTGGAGTGCCGCAGACAAGGCGCACCAGAATGCCGATTTTAGCGTTTGTGGGCATCCTGAAACTAGATTTACAGTTTTATTGTTATCAGAAAATAGAACTGGATATGTTGGATGAATCAGAATATGATACCTAGCTCGGAAGTCAGTATATATATGTGCAGATCAGTGACCGATTGGTAGGGATATCAGACTTTTGAAGCAAGCTCTCGAAATGCGCAGGATCAGTATCGGTGAAACTTTGATCAGCTTGGACCGTGCTGTCCAGCGAACTGCTTTGTCGGTTCATTTCTGGGACCGGGGCAGGCTTCCAGACAGCGAGTGGCTGCAGTCCAGCAGGAGAATGGCTCAAGTCCTTGAAATGCTGGCTGGTACCAGATTGAGAAGGCGCAAAGGAGAAAGAAGGTGGAGGTGGAGTCCGACGAGGATCATGATTTGCATAGCCTAGTTGCGGCCGGGGGGGATAGTGACTACCAAAATCAGCTGAAATCGAAGAATGCCTTCTCTTCTGGCTGATAGCATCCAGATTGGTGTCCGCGGGGAATGGTTCTCCATGCTCATTTGTAGTATTCTGCGCGACAGCATAGCTTGAGCCGTCGATTGCTTGCATACCTCTACTAGGATAGCCTACTCCTCCCTCGAGACGGTCGACCCTATCTGAAAGCTCCTTAATATACCTAAGCAATTGTATTAGTTATAGAACGCGAAGCCAGTGGACAATAAACTACATACCCTTTACTTGGGCCGCGCTTCTGAGGCGGTCGAGTATATGCACATGTGCTATTGATGCGCTTGCAGTTCTTGCACGCTCCAAGGTCTCCAGGGTCGTCAAACTCGCATTTCACCTTCTTGCGCCGACATTCGTCACAGGCTCGGGAGGTCTTTGATCTCTTTGACGCGGAAGCCCCCCCGCTATCCGATCGGTACTCAATCATTGCATTGTTGACGGGACTGGGTGAATGCATCTGCGCTGCATTGCTATGTCCTGACGGGCCGCCGTGGTGCTGGAAGCTGTGGTGAACAAGATCCTGCCTCTGACTGACCTGGCCATCTGGCACATTTCCACCAACACCAACATTCATATTCGATGTAGGGCTTCGATTCAGATGGGCGACGAGCAATTCGTCGGACGAGGCACCGTTAGATGGTTGAGCTTGTCCTGGATTTGGGTAGAAGGGATGGTGAGGATGCTGCGCACCATTGTCGTGGTCCCCCGCATTCGGCGAAGGATAGGTGTGCATGTCTTGTGCTTCAGACTGGCTCATGTTGGAGAGCTCCTAGCATGGGCACGGGCGAGCGGGGTCTGTGATGACAAGGAGTCAGTCATATTGCATGTATGGTACTCTATATTCTCGGTTTCGGGAGAACTGGGAATTGTGTGACGGAAGTGCATCAACGCGACTCGATCTGGAGAAATCAATTTTGCCTCAATGAACTTACTTGGAAGCTTGCTGGTGATGATATGCCCACGCGATCAGGTTCTACCAGTCCACTTGCTAATGCGAAGCAAGATACTAGGACAATCGCGTATCGTGCAACAGGGCTTAATTGTGTTTAATTCGCGGTTCGCGATCGGAGAATGGAAATACTTTGTTGCGTTTAATTTAAGAAGAAACCACCGAGTGGTTCCTTTTCGACGTTGAAGCTCGAGCAGCCGCCGCACTAGCCTCTTAGAGTTAGGTTGGCTTTCGTGGCCGGATACTTGTACTTCTGTTAGTTTGGAGACAGTCAACAACCTGGAGAAAGCTGAATTGGGGAGGACTCGACAACCGATATCCAGTGCCTAACTGGCTACAACTTAGGGTTTAAGCGTTAGGGTTAGGGTCATCAGGGCATGCCACTCGAAATTGTTGGAGAAAAGAACGGCAAACGCGGCCCCATCTTGTGTGCAGCAGGGAGCCGATAAGGGCAGTTTTCTGTTATTGCCTGAAGTCCTATAGTTCCTATGAAATGTTCTTGTGGGTGTGACCCAACCAATTGTAAGAATATGTCTTTTGAGGTATCATTATACATGCCAAGCTGTGCATATCAAGCAAAGCAGAAACCGCCAGTTGCCCAGTTGCCGCACCTCCCCCGGACTGGGACGGAGGTCCCAGGATTGATAACTGTAACTGTATTCTCGAAAGCTTCCGCGCCATCCAGACATTGAAGTTTTATGGTAAGTGTGGGGAAGCAGGGGGATGGGGCCTCCTGGGGATCACTTGGGCGTCTCCTCTGACCAGCTTTGCACCTCCAGTGTGGCCGGCCCAGTGTGTGGCCCAGGGTGGTGTGGTGTTGGAGGGGTCATGTTGCGTGGCACAAAGAAAGCTTAGCTTCATGTATCTACGGAAAATAGTAGTCAAGGTGACGACCAGAGCCCGTGGACTACTGTATATTAACTGCCAATATGTCACGAAAGTATGCCCATCAAAAATTCAGAAGCTTGATTGCTCCCTTTGATTTGGTGCCTTGAGCGACGTGAATACCCTCACCAGAACTCCTTCTCTGCCAAACATCATAATTGCACAGCTTCCCAGATACAAGTACGCGCCCCAAACCTTGACTTCAAAATCACCTTTCAGCGCGAGCTTCATCCTAACAGTGAAGGATTCACAGAATCCACCCGGGACAACAGCCTGCAGCAAACCTCACCACAGGCAAAAGTCGCATTGGGTCATTCCAAGGTCTTGTAAGGCAGCGCACCAGAGCTCTGCACCGCAATTTAGGCTCATCCTTTTTCCTTGCGTTAAACAGACATCACGGGCAAACCTGCTCCGGCCACCAGCTTCACCCAATATATGACCCTCTCCATGCCTTCGTTCTTGGCTACTTACTACCCCACGATTGAGGGGCACATTAGGTACCACTCGGAGTATTGTATTTGAGAGAGCCGGGCTGGAAGAACGATGTTCTCCTTGGCTAGTTTGAAATAAACAGCAGCAAACGCTCGAGGATGTGTCTGCGCATGGGCAAACTCGAACAATCCAAGAGGTAGAAGAATTCTTGGATCGCATATCAAAGCTTCGCACGAGCAGCGGACATACAGACAAGCTTTCTCAGGCCTGAGAAGCATCGGGGGAAGCCCTTTCACACCCAAAAAATCATGTCCACAAGATAGAGCTATGCTGGCGGTGCTGGCCATCACATCAGTTGACCAGAAGACTGTCATCCAACCCCACTGAATGCGCCGGCATATGATGTGCACTCGGCAGTCAACAACGTGGAGCCCATCAATTCTTTAGGGCTATTAGGCCAACATGTCTTCAAGCAACATAATATAAAGCGGCAAGGGTATTACAAGGAAATACTATGTTCCAGTGGCCATTCATTGTTCCGTGCCACTGTAACCCTTCGCACCTAGAGCCTATTATTTAGCACTTTAGCTTAACTTGTAGTATCAATTTCTAATTCGGAAGCACAAGGGCCAGCATGAAAGCACGCATCTCCAATCGAATACTCTATTGAAACATATGTGACACTACAATCTATAGACATCTGTAAAGTCTCGAAATAGCCTCGCATCCCAACCAGGCTCCCTAAATACCATCCATTCGTGGGCAAATATATCCCATGTAGGAATTCAATAACATGAAGGCCTATTGCCTTTCCACAAGTGTTATTGAACCCAGACATTTTCTCCATACGTTTCACTCGGTGGAGGATTGATCGATATAGTATTCGAGGTGTAATCATTCATCCAGAAGACATCGTTGTCTTCGTCGGCGGACAACCCCAGGAAGGTATTGTTATCTTCCAAGTCTGTTGAAATCTGCGCGCTCTTTCCAATTTCTGCATCGAAAGACACCACGGGCAGCCCCTGATTGGTAAATCCGTCAACCGGACCAACACTCTTCAGAAATGAATCCATGTCGTTGGTATCGCTACTATTGGTGGCAAGCAGTTGAGCTTGAGGCAAACGAATGTACGATGATGCGGTACTGAGCCTATAGCCATCGGCTTCTCCGTTAAGATCCGAGACGTCGAAATCAGAACCATATTGGTTGTTTAACAAGCTTGGGCGAGCTGCTGCCGTTTCGTACGTTGGAAAGTCTTCCACTTCGGAAATTTCTCCGGAAGTTGAAGTTGTCGTCAATGCTGGTTGCTCAAGTCCATTGAAGTCAAACCCGTTGAATGAAGCAGCTTGACTATATGATGATGTAGCAAAACCGTCATTGTTAAAGTCCAAACCATCATAATGAGACCAATCGACGGATGCAGCGCTTAATAAGCCGGCAGAAAAAAGAGGTTGGTCATGATCTGCGATACCCGTAAAGTTGTCATAATTTTGTAAAAAGGTGTAGTCTCCAGGGAGGCTTGCAGCAATCTCCAGTGGGGGCAGGAAACCGTTCAGTTGTTCAAAATTTGATGCTGGCTTTACATGTGGTGATCCATGCTCCGATTTGACCATGCGCTGCTCCTTCTGAGCGCTCACAATTGAGTCCTTGATGTGAGACTCACTATGCAATGCATCTATCGTGTTTGTGTGCGGCAAATTGTCGACCGATCTATTTGCCAGGCCTGACGGCGAAGAGCCATGGATAGAATGCGCTCTAGGCAGGCTGTACGGAGTACCACATTTATGGGCCATGTTATTGTGCTTGACGGGTTTATGGTGGCCATTTGTAAATATTGTCAAGCCGCCGTCTGTTTGTGCGCGAGGTCTGCGGATCTCAGGTACTGGAAGTGATGCCAGAGACGATTCATCCGAGTCAGATTCAGGTACCGGATCAAGGTGTTCCTTCTTCAACGAGCAAGAGCAACGCCCGCCGTGGCTGCAACAGCAATTGTCTGCTATATCAATGATCAGAAACTGCTGCTGTTATGCCATGAAAGCTCGAGAAAAGCTTACCGTGCGATTCACCCTCATGTGTACACGCCCCTTTACTATGTCCCTTCTCGCCACATTCGCAGCGGACATGCGCAGAACGGGACTTTCGCAATGTTCGGCAATGCTGGCACTGGGAGACAGGACGGCCCTAGGAGGGGTCAGTAAGGCTTGCGACATCTTTTGGGAAGCTTGGCATCAACGACATACCTTCTTGTTGATGTGCTGCAATGGCCGATCGGAATGTTGGCAATTGGTAACACGATGGCCTCTGACACAGGCTTCACATGCGTACTTTTCCCCTTTGATCAACATCTTTGTGGTGTAAGATTTCGAAAAAATGGGCGGCTGGTGGCGCCCGGGATAGAATGAAAAGGTTTCCAAGAACGGAAGCGGTTGTTAAGCAGTTGGAAACGGACTGCGGAGTCGATAAATCGAGTCGCAAAAGGGAATAAATTTGGTGTTGGATGGGGAAAATCGTCGTCTAACAATAATTTAATGCGGCAAACTCCAAAGCGATTCCAATCCAACGCCTGACCGATGCGAAGAGAGATGAGTGGAGATTTTTTCGAAATGAAGAAAGAGCCTTGCACCGCAAGGGCGCCGGCTGTAGCAGCGGGTCAACCAAAGCGTGAGGGCGTCTCTTTGTTTCCGTACGGAACAGGAGATCTATTGTAGAGTGGGTAAGAAGTGTGATGGGAGTGCGACGGGTTTTGAATGGGAAAATCAGTGACTGCGGTGGGCGGGAGAGCACAGAGTGGTTACGGGTCTTGGCCCAGTGACTAGTGAGGGGAGCGTGTGGGAGAGAGAGTGAGAGAGCTAGAGTGAGAGAGAGTAAGAGAGTCGCAAAGGACTGCACGATGGCGAAACAAGACAAAAAGAATATGGATCCCTCCCCCTCGCCCCCCCTTTGGATCAGCCTACTACCGTAATTGCCTGCGAACAACTGTTAAACAAGCGGTCTACTCTCACATTATTTGGGAACCACATAGACACGCTAGATCAGTCACTTTGGATTTCCAGTGCTGAGATAATGTTGATAGATCATAGGGACAGTCTAGGTAACCCTTTCAGCAGGAAGAATCCGGGCGTCTCATCTGTCTGTCAACCAACCCCGTAAATGCCCCCTCCATAGGTAGGTACTCTACTGCACCGATGAGCCAACGCCGCCGCGTCTTCCTCTCAGTACGGATGCGACCAAGAAAACACAGCCTCAAGTAGACGAGGACTGCAGCCCGATCACTTCCCGTGCTCAGCAGAGACCAAGCCAAGGTTCTCCAGAAAGCCTGATGAATGATATTGTCTTATATACTTTGTGTACGACTGCGGTAATGCTGTTGTGTCAGATTCCGGAGAACCATGGCAGCAATGGAGTCTTCAATCATTCATTGATAAGAGAATAGCTACTGCTCATCCATCCTAGAGATGCTTGCAATTGCATCCTTGCATCCTAGCCACATATTCTGTCCCATACACCGTCAACATACGGAAGGATTTGAATCCAATAACCGCATCAGATGCTGCTGCTACTTCTCCAAGCAAAACACCTCCACCGAATGATACGATGAAGAACTGTCCAAATACCGTGCAGTATGCATGACTAGGCTAGCATCGGATTAAGGCTCTTGCATCACAGACAGAGCGAGTGCTTCTCCTTGGCCTGTGACTACTGCAACGCGAATTCCTGATGTTCGTTGGAATCTCATCTCAACCCCACGAGGTCCAGGAAGCCTCCACTGGAAAACGTCTGCTGCGCCTCCTTTCAAGGCATGCCCTTTCGAGGAATAAGCGGCCTCGCTTGTGAATCCATTGGATCTAAGGATCCTAGACTCGAGAGAAAGCTCCAGCTTCCACAGGGCCATGCATCGATGTATACTGGTCATCTGCACTCATCCTGTCGAGACTCTATGCAATGCAAAGAATTCGGCGGATTGCGGTGGGAATCCGAGTATGCTACCGCGTCCCTAACCTTAATATCAATTCGCTAAGTTTTGCGTTGGTGAGGTTCAAGGATAGTTACAGTTAATCAACCGAATTGTTAGACTTCTGCCATGTACCCAAGCTCAGGATCACGATTTTATATCCTCAACAGTGCTGGTAACCAACCTCCCTACAGTAAATTGCCACATGCATCTTATCATCTTATTCACCTTGTTACAGAAAATCTCAACGGCCAACTTCACGATGTAAACCAGCACCCGACTCATGACCACTCCCATGAGATAGGTTGGCTGCAAGATTTTTGATAACTAGAGCCAGCTGGCCGTGGAACCCCCATTCTTTTGGGCGTGGCCAATTCTGTTCCTCGCTAGAGTTAGATACAATTGCATTTACGGAGTAAGCTAAGTTTAATGATGAGTCCGCACGGCGTCCATCATACCCCATGGTCTTCACCGCTGAAAGGTTGAGCGGACTGACGGCTTCCAATAGCGAAAATCGCTCAAGCACGTGACCATACCCAACCTCATGTCCAAAGTTTCGTTTATTGGAATTTGTGTCCGTTTTGGTGTTGGTTTTTGTGGAGAGATTTCATATCACATTCCCAAGCTGGGGAAATTCAAAAGACTTGACCCAATCCTGCAACGCGGAATTTCAAGCTATGCGCACAGAACACAGTGCTGTGGTTATTTCTTGAAGTGATAATACCGCCAAGATTTTCCAAACTCGTCGATGTGCAGTATTTCACATATCTAGCCACATATTCACAAACTAACCTGTAGCCCGAGTACTCCCTGCACGCTCTGTACCAAAGAGAAATTTCGCCGTCGTGTCACAAGCGTCTGAGGATCGGAAGACTAATTTTAGTCAGACCCTCCTTCCATATCCTTTTTAGTCCATGCTCCCTGGCGCATCAGCTAACTCTGCTCTCAAGTAACATCTGATAGATTAAGTCTATCCTAAACGTAGACCATTGAAGGTTAACCCTGCTTGATTCTCATTCCACAACATACGCGCCGATTTCTCTCAGACGACGGGTTCTGACCTGTGGCTCAGGGGGGGATCCGGCAGTTTCACAACGGCTCTGCAGTGGGGAACCTTATTTGGATGGCAGCGGCAGATCGCAAGGTGTTTAAAAATAATACAGCATATACATGCAAGTTTTCGGTATCGATGTTCACCACTTCGGATGCTACCTATCTGGCCACCTGGTTCAAGATCACCATCATCAATCTAAGCACGGCATGTCAACGTAGCCTGTATCAACTTGCAAATACATACCACAGCCATTGGACAGTGGAATATGTCAATATTCATAACATATTGGAAATGTACCCTGTAAGTTAGAAATATCACCTGTAAGGACACAATTCGATTCTTCAATTCCATGAATTCATAACATATTACTATCTACTCGATTCCATTCCCTGCGCTAGCCCGCTTTCATTTTCATTCCCAGGTATTAAAAGTCCTTACTCCATTACCATAGCTCCTGCTGATGTGTCCCGAATCACCTTTTCACCTTCGCCGCAACCTAATTCAACTTCTTGTTTCCAGATGGAGCCTGTGTGATAGAGCGACCATTGCGTTGTTGATACGCTGTATAACCGACGAACAGGACTGCTAACCCGCCGAGGACTAGAATATTACCTGAGAATTGCATTAGAGCATGCTACGTTGGTCCATTGCTTGAGAGAAGCACTTACTGAGGATGAACTTAAGCAAGCCTTCAAATGTCTGCGCCAATCCAGACACAGCGGTACCAATCGCTGAAAGGAAGGTCTGGAAGACGCCGAGGATCGCATTGAGAAGACCTTGAAAGATTGCGAGCACTGAACCGAGGGCTGCGCTAATGGCCCCAAAAATTGAGGAGATGAATGACTCGATAGATGAGACGAGGGAAGGCATATTGCTCTCTGTGTTTGTGTTTTTCTATAAGAGGTTAGCTTCAGTTAAGAGAAGCAGGCTGCTGCAGGTGGAATTGCCGCAACCACCCAAAGCTTCGAGTGTATTTACATACTGTATGGATCTAAAGGTAAGCTTTGGCAAGACTCAATTATTATTTTTTGCTCGAGGAATGTGTATATTAGAAGAAAGGAGCAGTATTGAAGGTGTGGCGCTCGCTTTATACGAAAGGGAGGCGAGGCTGAGGGAGGTATGACCTCACTCGCCTCGTTGCAGCTGTAACAATCACATCTCCTTCGTGTACCAATAACACATTTAATAAGTACCAACCCTTCGTCATATTCCCAGGAGATATCTCCTTCCAAAACCTGCTCCTATGAAGGACCAATCACAAAGCCAAAATGTAATGGGATTTCAAAAGCCCATGATGAAGTGCCAAGACGCTGATGAAGTGCGTCATGATCTACACATGGAATTACAGTTTCAGAATATAGTGGGGGCTAGTGCCCAGACATCGACGACGCGCAGATTCTGGATGTTTGGGGATAGCTTCATCTTTCGCTCAGAGGCACAATATTAGATCTGGTCAGTTCAAATATATGCTACTGTGTAGGTACTTGGGACTATTGGACGAGCATACACTCCATCATCTATCCTCATTCTCTTCCTCGCATCCCTCTCTTGCTGAGCTCAACTTTAGTAAAGACTACCACGACAGGGCTCTACACCAAAATCCTCGCTATTGTTGAAATTTCTAAGCCAATCCATCCGTGGTGGTTAACGATCAGATGTCATTCTCTTGTTCTTATTAAAGTATTTTATGAGTTCATTTCGTTTACTCCCTTGACAAGGCCACATTACTATTTCAGTAAAACAACCAGGAACTGGACCATGAGCGAAGAGGTTAGTCATCTCCTTGAAATCTCACGCATCTCTTAATGGGATCTTGAACAGATTGGTGGCGATCAAAGGCGATGAAAAATTACAAACAAGAGCATAATGAAAGAGAAGCTAGATTTTTCCATCCTGCCTAAAAATTGGCCATCCGGTTTGCAATATATGGCCATACAAAAACTCTCTACAGATCTTGACCCAATTCAAATAGCGGCTCTTCGCACACCACCAAAAGATGCTGTTGATACCCCGTCCATGCCAAGGGGACCTTGTGCACTTGTCAAAATTGCACCAATTTCTATACCTTCACATCCAGCATGCGGTCAAGCAGGTCTTTTTGCAGCTAAGGATCTCAAACCTGGGGCTTTCATTCTTCAATACATCGGGGAAGTTCATGCTCCGTCTCTGTCATCGCCAACAAAGCCGGATCGCCATGCGGACTCGGATTACGATTTAAGTCTGGACCGGGAGCATGGAATAGGAATAGATGCTGCGATGGCTGGGAATGAAGCAAGATTCATCAATGATTATCGTGGTGTTGGGGACAAGCCGAATGCGGAGTTCAGGGAGATCTGGGATGTGAAAAGAGGAGAACGAGGGATGGGCGTCTGGGTATTGAAGGAGGGCAAGAGTGGAAAGGGAAAGGGTATCAGGAAGGGCCAGGAGATATTGGTCTCATATGGCAAAGGGTTTTGGGGAGCCAGGAAAGAGGCAGAGGACAGTATCGAGACATGAGATGGAGACCAGCCAAAGACAATGCATCTAATCTATGGCCCTACCCAAAGATTACTTGGAATCCCTGCTGAGAATTGACCGCTGAGTGCGTTGAGTAAAGGAATAACGGAAATCCTGCGCACCAGCGTAGCAATGTTGCCTCGACAGACAAAAATCATGCTCCATTCACAAGTAGGCTTGAATCAGTGAAGACCAAGCCTAGATAAATTACCACATAGACATCAAAGCACATATGGAGTAAGGCATACACGCCATGCCCTCCAACATCAACACTTCCCATGCCTTTCCATATCCATATCTTTAGTTTCAGAACTGACAAAGTCAGAACTCGATTAATCATTAATAAATAAATAACTAGTTTCAGCCAAGCCAACCATACCTAATACGTCATCCCACCTTTACCCCTACAACCCTGCCGAGGCTCTGTACGATCTCCAACAGATGAGACATCAAGTTTTACTCCAACTCAGATATACAGTCTCCTCTTCATTGAGGCGCCCATCAGTTTCGTTATCATATTCACGAAATCCAAGTTATTGTAAAAGACTTAACATACCAACTATGGCCCAACACGGACACAGCGCTGCTTGCTGCAGCATTCCCCCAATTGTCTCCAAAGACTATGAGCAAAAGGGCAAATATGAGACCATAGGAGGCTTGAAGACATGTAAGCTACCAAGGGAGATGTATCTTTTAATCTCAAAATGCTAACTACCGCCCAATTAGATGTTACAGGACCATCGAGCGCTTCTAAGGCTATCCTTGTCATCTACGACATCTTCGGATATTTCCCTCAAACGATTCAGGGTGCTGATATCCTCTCGACATCTGATTCCCATGCTCAGTATCAAGTTTTCATTCCTGATTTCTTTGAAGGAAACCCCGCTGATATCTCATGGGTAAGTAATATACCATGACCACACTTCTTATCCTGAAACCTGTGCCATCATAACTACCCCTGCGATTGTGTGAAAAGCTCAACAGGTTGGTTACAAACCAGGAATCAGCAGCTAACCCTAGAATAATAGTACCCACCTGACACGGAGGAGAAAGGAAAGCTTCTCGGCCAATTCTTCCAGACCGTTGCAGCGCCACCGAAAGTCGCAGCCAAGGTCCCAGAGATTTTGAAGGAAATCGAGAAACAATACCCTGAGATCAAGACATGGGGCATCCTCGGGTTCTGTTGGGGCGGCAAGATCGTGTCTCTCACCTCAGGCAGCGGTACTCCTTTCACAGCCGCTGCCGAAGCTCACCCCGCGATGGTCAACCCCTCGGACGCTGAAGATATCAAAATCCCTCTTGCACTTTTGGCCTCGAAGGATGAGCCTGTGGAGGATGTGAAGAAGTTTGAAGCGAACTTGACGGGCCCCAAGCATGTGGAGATCTTTGAAGATCAGATTCATGGATGGCGTAAGTGTTCCGAATTCTGGAAATTGCCGTTTGCTAATTTTTGTTCAGTGGCTGCACGCTCTGATCTCGAAAACCCAAGGGTGAAGGAAGAGTACGAGCGAGGATATAAGACATTGTTGACTTTCTTTGGAAAGCACTTGTGAGTCCTTTTATCACTGGACTTGAAAGCAACAGGTGTTGTGAAGCATGCTCATTAAGCAGGCAGAACAACATCGAGACCTGCGCGGCTTTGAAAACTGCTAGTTGAACTTTTTTTTACTTCACAATACGAACGTTGCGGCTGTTAAAAAAGTCATTCAGAACTTGCATGAGAGGCTTGTGATTCGAGGTAATATCGTAATTTGCTGCATGGTTAGTGCTATTAATCTATGTGATATTGAGACTTCTGGAATGGTTTTTAATATGACTTAGTGTATTGACGCAATCTACACAAAAACCACACCCTTCTTGTAAGGACAGTCATTCACAGCTTTTTTTTTCGAACCATTTACAAAGTGATTCTTCCTCCCAATTCACAAGTTTCTTTGTCATGACACAAGATCTTAAACGGTCAATATAAGCGCAAACACGGTCTTTTTTATTTCGCTTGTAAACAAGACACATGCAACTATACCACAAGGGACTACGCGGAACTTACTCTGCACAAAGACAAGCGCTACTAAGCAAGAAAAGCAGAGAATGACCAAAGTTTCAATAACCCTAAATAACAACTAAAAGCTCGCCAGGGAAAATTATTGATATTGCTTTACCGGGCCGAAAAGGAAGCAGGGCAGAGACAACTATATGCACCCGAAGAACAACCATCCACCACTGCCAATAACCTTCCTGCCAAAGATTCCTCACTCTAGCATCCACTGATACCCACGGCTCGACTGAACACCTCATCGGTTTCCATCTTTATAGCCCTCGCCGTGCAGACATGATGGTATCTTCCGCTGCTTGGAGGCTTTAGCTTGCGGTGTATCCATGCGCGAGAAGATCAAAGAGAACGAGTTTGTATTGCGAGAGCGCTAGTTCGCTTTGTGGGGCATGCAGACGTGGATGTAGAGGGAGAACGGGGCTCCATAAGATGAAAAAAGAGGCATGTGCATGTAGCTGGGTTGATGGCTGCAGAAGATGCTGACCGGTTTTTTGTTGTAGCTGTGATGTTTATGGTTTAGGTGTGCGAGGGCTGGACGTGTTGGAGCGGAAAGGGGCTTGAAGTGTTTAGCGGGCAGGCAAGGAAAGGGCTTTTGCGATGCGGGTGTGTTTTTACGAACGAAAGAAGAACCTCAGAATGTGACAGCCCTGTGGACGCTTGTTGTCTGCCTAGATTCTTACTTGTTAAGCCTGGTGGTTTTGGAAGTTATGGGACGCATTGGGACGCATTGGGACCATGATAAACACATTTATAGTCAAAACTTGTATTTGATGAGCATGTTTATCTCTATGTAAATGTGTAATGAACCATACAGCGAGCATCTATACTGGTTTAGCACAGGCAATAGACAGATAGCACTCCTTATGAGATGTCTCTTTCAAACAGTTCTTAGATTCAGAGCGCCTGAGCGCTAAGCTGGATCTCTTATCGAACAATGGCCTAAGGGACTCAATTACTAACGCGATTTGTAGGCTCATGTGTGGTCTTTAATCCCGAACTTCGATCTGTGGCTAGAATTAGTGTTTTCTAGAGCCGGTATGACAGAACACCTACCACACACCTAGGATAAAGAAGTTACTCAGACTGGTAGTTAGAGGATAGGGTTATCATTCATTTTGCCTGTTCTTCTTAACCATTGCTCGATAGGGCTACGAGCCTCCGTCTTAATTCGCCGTGTTGAAACTAGCCTTGAGCCAGGTTTGAAGGCATATGCGTTTGTTCTAAATCTGTAGAGCATCAAAATCGAGAAACCTTGAGATAAAATATCCAGTGTCCATATTTGTCCATACTTGTCGAACATGACATCTCGGGAGGCGTCTTAGTTAGTCTATAAGATTCCCTAACTTTCATCTCTACGTCTTGCCAATGTGCAGTGTCCAAACGACGGTATCAAATGCGGTACTCCTTGCGGTGAAATTCGCCGAGCTTCTTATTTTTGCTCGGCGTTGATTCTCATCAAATCCAGCCAATTTCACCCCAAGAGTAGATCCTCGGCTTTAAGAACAACTACCATCTGCGTTAAGCCTCTATTCATCGGAGATACAACATCCAATTTCTCAAATAGGGATCATTACTCTGTATTCGTCTAATCTCCTATCCGAAGCGAGAATCAATAACGCAACGATAATGGACACAACAGACCCTTTCCTAGAGGATGATGGTAACCCCCAAAGCCTGAACCCTCAGGAAGGCAAGTTCACATTGCCACCCTTACGCCGGTCTCTACTTGCATTGGGAGTAGAAGGTCTAGTCGAGTCAAGAGTCGATAAGTACGAAGCTTCTATTGACACACCTTTCAACACGCCAACTCCCTCAGGATCATCCTGGAACACAATGGCGCCATTGCGATCAGATCTATCAATGAGAGGCAAGAGCAACACTAGGCTGGGAAAGATCATTGAAGAAGGAGACGCTCCAAGCTTGGGCATAAATTCTCCAACCGTAGGTAAGTATTCTCAAGCCTTAGGTCTGCGCTCTCGATCATTAAGCATTCATTCAGCACCTCTGAACTTACGTCCTGCGTCTTTGGGTCTGCGTCCGGCGCCCTTGAGGCTGGGAGACGACAAGGAAGAGGCCAAGCAGCCAGTGAAGACGGATTTCTATGGTGGTGACGATAAGGCTGAGGAATCTCCGGCGCTGAGCGAACTGATCAACAACCAAGCAGAAGAAGACGAGCCAATGCGAATCAATTTCTACGGAGTAACGGGTGTTGATACCGTAGTGGTAGATGCTGCTAGAAAGGTAAGTCAGAGCTCTGTCCTAGAATGCCCAAAGATTTGCCAGCACGATGGAAGTCCTTACTCAAGCTAACTACTTTGATATGACCGTGTTGACTTGCTTTCCCATGACAGGCTCAGATGTTCAACAAGAAGAAGCGCTCTGACATGGGCTTGACGGGGCTCCAAGGAAAGGTTGGAAAGCCTGGTGGTCTAAATATCAACAAGCTTTCTCAATCCCAAGACCCTGAGGCGCAGTCGCGGACAGTTGGGCTTGGCCGTGGCCTTGGCATCAAGACGACAACGACCGCTGAACCTCTTGGAGAACATATCGACAACTTTATTGAAGAGTTAACTCGTGCTCAAGTAAGTATCCAGCTACCAGACCACAAGCCCTGTCCTCCACTTGAGCCTTTATGCGCAAGTGGGAGCATGATTTCGATCCTTCCACTTTGCTTGTATCTTTAGAGCCACCACTCACATCATCCTTCTTAATAGGCGTCCGACTCTATTCGTAAAAGCAATCTTCACGTAACCAAGCGAGCTACAAGCAATCTTAAAGGAACTCCTCGTTCTGCTAGGCGTAAAGGCACCACTCTTTCCTCTGCATCGCGCGTTGTCAGCCATCCCATTCTGCCATCCGGCTCACGATCATCAAGCACTCACCCAAGAGCCTTCGACGATACACCAAGCAGAGTCGGAGATACAGGAGCGGAGAGTCTGAACCCCCATCTACGAGCTCTACGAACTCCAGGCAGCCTTGATATATCTACTTCTGGTGGCAATTTGTCCGACGATCCTCTCAAAGACAAGCGCCACCACAAGGCTCAATCGGTATGTATTGAATTGCAAGGTCACACATCCCATCAACCGTATTCGTGCTAAATCCTATAATTCTAGGTTCTTGCTACTGGTCAATCGGCGTCTGGGGCAAAGACTCGCACTCAATCCGAACCTGAACGCACAGATATTCTATTTTTTACGCAGAAGGAACGTCTGGAAATCGAGGAGAAGGTTACAGCAAAGATTTATAATTGCACAGATCACGAGAACTGCACTGATTGCAAGAGCATTGAGTACGCCTACCACGAGTCCATCATCATGGCTGCCTCCATGCCACCTCAAGAACGCAACAAGATTATTGCCAATAACCGCTGCCTTCGAAACATCAAAAATGTACGTATACCTGCCATGGTTGTGAAGTTGAGTCTAATAAGTTACAGGACCTTGAGACCCTTGCTGAGAATGGTGCTATCGTAGATGCAGATTTCGACGCAATCATGCAGCTTCTTCCAAACGAGTCATCCATCAATGGTGGTTCTAAAGCTGTAAGTCCTATGTTTACCACATTGTGTGTGCAAGCAACGATACTAACGTCCATCAGACAGCTAGTATTCCGGCACCGGCTCCAACTGCTTCTATGGGAAACCTAAGCTTGAACAACCAACAACCACCTCCAGCCTACCGTCAGTGATATACCCCTATTGCATCATTCCAAATCTAACACCCTCCCAGATCAAGCCACCCCTCCTCTTCCAAGCAGAAACAACTCATCCACCCCTCAAGGTGAGGTTCACCGTGCTACAGCTCTTTATGCCTATCACGCTGCTGGAGATTGCAACTTCGACATCGGTGATGAAATTACGGTCATCAAAATTGTCAACGACGACTGGTGGGTTGGAAGAAATCTTCGCACCAACTCCGAGGGCGCTTTCCCAAGGACCTATGTCCAAGTCATCACCAATCCAACCCCTCTAGGCAACGCCACTTCTTACAATTATGGTAATGAGAAGGCCAGCGGATATGGTGGTGGTTATCCTGGACAGGTTCATCAGGGTTATCAACAACAAGGACCACCTCCACCAGGACCCAGCAACCCTTATAATAGTAAGTTGCTCTTGCTGCTTGGAATTCATCGCCTGTAGCTTTACCATTGCACGCTCGAGCTTTACTAATTCTTCTTAGGGTGAGCGCCTCTGGGACGCAACCACTCTACATCATGTTCCATTTGCTTATCTTTGAGATTTTCCGCCCTTGCAAGGAATTTCTCAGGGATTTTGGAGCAAATGTCAACGTTTGATCATGCCTTATTGCTAAGTTGTCTACTTTGAAGTTTTCTAAATATTCCACAGCGCCGTTCCACCTATGCAAATTGCTGAGCAACCCAGCGAAAGCAAACCTGGCAAAGGTGAGGAAATGGGTAAGAAGTTCGGAAAGAAACTTGGCAACGCAGCAATCTTCGGTGCTGGTGCTACCCGTAAGTACAGCTCTTCCATCAGTGGAACTATACACTAACGCACCAATAGTTGGTGGCAAGGTTGTTAACTCGATTTTCTAAACACTTCTCTTTCGCTGCATGTCTCTCTCTTCTTCTTTTTTTGCTATGGTCTGGGTGGAGTTAATGGATTAATTCTCGAGTCTATATGATTCTTACGGGTTTATGATTACGCATTCTCTGAAAGCACCATCAAGGAGCGAGTTGAGATCGCTTTATTCTTCCCCATGATATATAGACCGCAATAAAATGTTCTTTTACCTGATGATAGATGCTCTATTCGGTGCTTGTGTGATTTGACCTGAAGTCGGGAGTGTCTGTAGATTTAAACGTATTAACAGTGTATGAAGAAGGCTCGTTACATTGATTAGCAGGAAAGTCAGGATAGAGAACTGGGATTGTTCTTGATCATTCTGCGAAGGCTAGTTCATATCTTCTGCTTGGCCATCCACTACACATCATCAGTCAGCGTCATCCTCTCTAGCGGATCTAATATTCAAAAGAAAAACTTACCTCCTCTGCCTCGGCCTTATACTCATCCCTCCATCTCGTTAACGGCGGCCGGCCCTGAATCAGATCTTGTGCCGCCCACGCAATCCGCTTCCTATCCGTTTCCTCGGACACTTCATTATCGGGACACAGCACATAGAAACTCTTCTCCCGCATCTTCTCCTCCAGGAAATCAACGACCTGCTCGGCACTCCACGCCCCGGCCGGCTTCTCCCGCTTCACCCCCGTCGGATTGTTCCCGCTCAGCCCGGTGAACGTCCAGCCTGGGATGAGAAGGTGCACGGAGGTTGAGGGGCTGGACTTGGCGAGGTCGAAAGACAGATGCTCGGCGAGCGTTTTGACGGCCGATTTCGAGGCGTTGTAAGCCGGGTTGCCGGGCGGGTTTGTGATGCCTTGTTTGGAGCCAGTGATGATGATGCTTGTTGCGCTAGGCTCGGAGGATGTGGCTGCAGAGGTCACGAGCGGGAGGAGCGTGGTGAGCCCGTTGATGACCCCGAAGAGGTTGACGGACATGATGGTGTTGAAATATGCGGCGTCTGACCAGCTCCCTCTGGGCCCAGTTCCTGCATTCAGGGCTAGGAGGTTGATTTTCCCTGTGAGTTAACGTTAGCAGACTGGTATGTATTTGCGGTGGAAGGGTGGTGAAGGGGAACTAAAGACGATTCTCATGGAGATCGATGCTTTTTAGGGATATGGCCAAGCGGAACAATCGCTTTTGATCATATTTTTTGTTTAGAGAGTTATGAATAGGAAAGCAGAAACACCTACCTCCAAAGTCTTTAACAATAATATTCTTTAATCTTTCATAATCCTCAGTCTTGCTGACATCCATCGCAATAGTCTCAACCTTCCCATCGACGCTCGTCTTTGCCGCTGCAAGATTTTGACTATTGTTATCTATATGAAACTTAGCTTGCACTATCAAAGTTCAATGGCACAGCCAGCGTATACGTAGCCCATATAGAAGGACCCTTCAGGGTAATCTTAAATATGGAAGGTTTCTATATAAGAGGGCCGTACCAACAATAATCACGGTCATGCCGTACCCAGCACTTTTCTTTGCGAGAGCTAAGCCAATGCCACTAGCTCCTCCAGTGATGACCGCAAGGTTACCGGAGGCGAAAGCGGGCGCGTTTTTGGACATGTTGAATGAAGTCGTTGACCGAGCTGCTCGAGATGCTAAAGCCCTTGTAGTTCTATATGCGATGAAGCATCTGAATTTAGCTTCCAAGTTGACAGTGTCCGAGTACTTAAGGGGAAGTATGAATTTTTAGAAGAAGCGCCTTGTATATCCAAGGTCCCGTGCAATTCATATAAGAAGGGGATTGTTTGTGTTTATGTTCGAATCATTCTAAACGACGTTAGAGATGTGGGGTAGGGCAGCTAGTGACGTTGTCGGATATAAATCCTTACCGCCGAATCAGTTATGGATATCTCAGGTTAAAATATATTATTTGAAGCTGAATGTACTTCTACGCTCGATTCTATCGTCGGACGTGGGCACCGTATGCCTGCTATACAGCCTCCGAAACTTGTCTACTCCCAAAGTAACCCAAGTCTCGAAACATTTTTTACAATAAAAATGCATTATAAGCCACCACAGTAGCGATTTCATAAGGAACAACCACCGGTGCATCCTAAAGAAGAGAAACAATCCATCCATAAATTCTAGCCAGAACGCTAATGCAATGCTTGCCGAAAGGAATTCGGTGATATACGCAAGAAATGTCCAGAATAAAACCTACAACCCCCATTACCACGCTCACGAGTCCGCTCATGAAACAAAGTTTATCGTTCTTCATGATATAATGAAGTTCTTCATAAATCCGCATGCAAGAATTGTAATCAAGACCGCGCCTCGCTACTTTATGCACCAACAAAAGAAAGGGTATTCGCGATTGGCAAATGGCCTGGAGCAAATGCTTGCTATAGCAAAGAGGTTTGGAAGCTAGGAAGCTGTGCTGACTTATGCGCCAGAAGCGCCGCTTCAGGTCATATTTGAAAGACTGTTACATAGCCATTTCTTCCAGCAACGGACTAATTCAAAATGGCGTTGATAGTCCATTCTTCGAAGCTCTTTTGCTGAACCGGTTTCTCTTGGCTCCGGGTTTTGCTTCTGCCAAGTCGTCCTGACTTTTGGAGAAATGGCTCCTCCCTGAGCGATCAACAACATTGAAACCTTCGGGATAGATTCTATTCCCATGAAGAGTACTTGCTGGACTTGAAACGCCCGATACCATATCAAAGCCGTTGTCGTTGCTGTATGAGCCGGTCATGTTCTGGGATAAGGCTATGTCCTTCGCACGCTCGAGAGATTCAATCCACTCTTGAGCAGAGCTTTTGGCAGGATCACCTGTTGTTACAGATGTTTTGGTATCTTCGAAGGTATAATGCGTCCCACGCTGTAACATATTAGAACTAGCATCATCAACTGGGCCAAAAGAAAACTAAGAAAGACTTACTGTATCAACACACCACACACTCTGGCCTTTGGCATCGAGATGGGTGCGCCAGGAGCATTCTGAGGCAAGGAGAGATATCTCTGACTTCGTCTTTTTCTCCTCACCTCCAGCTGCAGCCAGAATGATTCGTGCGCTCGATGTCACCATGACAAGTCTCTGCCTCTTCTTGGTAGTACTCCCTCCAAAGAATCTTGCTAATCCCTTTCTTTCATGGCCATCTCCATGGTCACCATGCTTAGAACCCGGACTATGCGGCAGTGGCGTTGCGAGAACCATCAAATTCCCCAGTTTTAATATACGTTCGTTATCTCGGGTCAAAACTGGTGACCATTCAATATCAAGCTGAGTAGGAGGTGGAAGTTCAGTAATTATCCTAGGTTGCGGCCTGGAATTACCATTAGGCGGAACTGGAATTTGTTGTGAACGAGATGTAGCAATCGGTTGAGGCACACTTCCCTGGCCACCACCCAATCTTATCAGTGTTGGTTCCACGGTTGGGGGAACATATGGCATCAGTCGTGGAGCCTTCATCCTCCATAAACTCCTACCAAATTTGACTCCATCAAAGAATTCATGATTTTTGATGTGCTCAATTGATAACCTCCGCTGAGGATCAAGAACTAATAGTCGCTCGATAAGATCTCTTGCAGCAGGAGGGAAACCTGGGGGGAACTCATATTCCAATCCGACAATTTTTTGGAATGTTAGATACTCGTTTGCTGCCTTGAAAGGGGGACGCCCGCATAACAATTGGTATATGATACAACCAAATGCCCACAAATCACTGGCTTTACAAGCGTGCTTGTCCCGAAGTAATTCGGGGCTGACATACTCAGCAGTACCCACAAAAGACCCTGCCCTGTTCGATTCTTGGTCAGGATCTGTGAAATTGTAGTCAGCTTGAGCTGGATTTGGTATCCTTGGGTCAGGAAGTAGTTTCGCGGTACCAAAATCCGTGATCTTGATATGCATTTGCTCGTCCAGTAACACGTTCTCAGGCTTCAGATCTCGGTGGATAACTCCTCTTCCATGCATATGTTCTATAGCATCCAGTATCTGGGCCCCATAGAATCGAGTGCACTCTTCATTGAAAGAGCCAACCTTCTTTAGAACTGCCAACAATTCTCCTCCACTGGCAATGTCGAGAACATAGTACAGCCGCGCCTGATCTTGGAAAGTATAGTATAGTCTAATAATTCCTGGGTGTTCCATCAGCCTATTGAGGGTATCCCGCTCGATGTTGACGTATTTAATCTTCTTCTCCTTGATGATATGCTTCTTATCTAGAATCTTGATGGCATACTCCTTTAAAGTCTGCTTGTCTGTACCTAACACCACCGTACTGTATGACCCTTCACCGAGATTTCGACTGAACACAAAGTCCTTCACACCTTTCTTGACCTGCCTGACCACGAGCTTCCCATTCGCGTCATATTCTTCCTGCATACTGACTGCAGCGCCAGAGTCATCATTCACAGGTCCTGCATTCCCATTTGGAATACGGGAAGGCATGGCAGCACTGTTGGCCCCAGGTGGCATGGCGCTTGAAGTCCTTCGAGGTGGTAGAGGGCCGTTGCTCGACCCTATCGCCGCATTATGATTGTATGACCTGTCTCTGTGGCTCAGCTCTCTTGATGGCACCCCCGCCTGCATAGCTGTGCCAGCCCTCGAGTCTCTCCTTCTGCTTCCATCTCCTATCGACGACTTTGATGACTCGCTTCGCAGTCTGTATGACCCAGGCTCACGGCTCACTATGGCGTTAGGCGGAGGTTGTGCCGAATAAACGCCTGAGATTGGCCGAGACGCCATTGCAGAATTATATTCCCGATTGCTGTTTCGTATCGATCCAGATTGATACGGCGGAAACTGAGCTTGTTGCTGAGCCTGGTGATTGGGTGGCATAGACTGCCTATACGTTTTTGCTGCTGCTGCGCGCGCGTGATAGTCTTCTTGCGTTTTGTTATATTCACTGCTGCTCGAGTCGGGGTGTGAAGTCGACACCTTCAGTTGGTGACCAGATGTTGTAGGTGGTGATTGTGCTGGGGGACTTTCTGCGGGCCCTTCGTTGCGACGTAAAATGTTGAAGATTGAATGCCTGCGGGTAGATGGCGGATCTGTCGAAGAGCGATTGTCTCTTGAAATCTGGGAAGGAGAATGTTCAGGTTGCGGAGGAGATGGGGAAGAACCAGTTCTTGGAATCGTAGAATCTAGGGTTTCTGATTGAGGCGAAGTGTCCGGATTCGCAATGCGTAAACCTCCAAAAGATTTAGAGAGGCTTAGATCGCTCTCCATTGCAGTTGGGAAGTTGACTACGGGTACGTACCGTCAATTACTCCTTGGGTCCTGGTCAATCATAATCGTGGTCGTTAGAATGGTCAGTGCTGGACCACAAATGATCAGGTTCGTCTCTTTTCTCTGTTCCCTCTGCTCTCTTCTCTCTTCCCTCTGCTAGAGATGGCGGGTGCGCGAGGTGCCACTGCCGCCTGTGCCAATGCGGGATGATGTTGAAGGTTATGGTGTACGGGGTCAAATAGAGTCTGGCTAGTGTGGATGTGAGAATTGTTCTCGTCCCATCTCTCTCTCTCTCTCGCTCGCTCGCTCTCTTCTCACATCTCGAATGGGCCGGCGTTGGTGGACGCTGGCTAATTGGTTGATCTAATAGTTAGCGATGGATGGCCCCGTGCCCGTGCGCTTTCAAGGCCCGGAAGTTTATTAAAGCAGCCCAATTTAGGTAGAGGGGGTCTTTTAAGTACTGTAATATGAAATGAATTCAATAGTCTGCTTTTGTCCTTCGCTTCTGCTTCTTCTGCTTCTTGTTACCTCTAGCAATTCCACTTCCTTCGTAATACTACCATTCGAAGTGTCACAATTACACTCAATTTCAACGGTAATGCTTCCTCACATATCTGTTACGTGTCGTGTCGAAGGTTTCTCGCCATCTAAACTCAGCCCCCTGGAATTGACATCATGACAAGACCCTGAACCATAACCGGCATAGGACGCATGCATGTATCTCTGCACGCGGACTAAAGAGTACATGATATATTTCTAGACAAGTAATTTATTCGGGCATAAGATGATCCTCCATCCTCCATTCATTTATTCTAGGTCTATTCTGCCGTTGCTTATATGTTGACCTATCATTGCGATGCAAATAAGCCTCCTGCCTCTTTCTTCTCTCTTTCCACAGGTGTTGCCGCGGGGCAATTGTATCGTAGCAAATGAGCCAGTCAGGATAGAGCAGAAATTGTATTCACATCTCCAAAAGGTGGTGCTATAAGATCTAGTCCATCTGGCGAGATATAGGATCAGTACGCTTGTGGATTGTAAAACTATGAGCGATTATAGTCAGACGAGAGACACGGTCATAAACCTACCTTCTACAGCAATATTATGAGCAGTGTAGATTAGTTCCGTCCCAAGAATATTCGATCTTTCTGCCACCACTGCTAGATGTCGTGGAGTAACTAAGCTACCCGTCCTCTTTGCCATATATATTCCCTTCTTTCTTTCCCAAACTGTCGCTTCAACCTACCCAAGTGAACAGCATTCTGCTCTGCTAATGGGGTAGGTATCCTAACAGGAAACCACCTTGTCAGGGCAGTTATATTGCAAACCCCTTTCTAGCGGTGTTCTCTCTTTCCCTGTTGCTTTTATGATATGTCTTTCGTCCACTTCCGTGCATGTCTCCATTCCGTCACTTTTCTCGCAATATTCAATTCGAGATCCAAACTAGCTTCTAGTAAGAACTGGACATGATGATTCGACTTCCACCATCCGCCATTGCGCTGGGCACAAGTGACCTCAGAGACTTTGAGATACGCCGAAGGCGACGTTGGGCGATGGATAGGGCTAAATATCGAGCAATGGCAGAGGATCAAGCAACATATCATAGTGGAGACGCTCTCTCACAAGTCAATATCAATGATGACTACTATGCTAGCCGGGAAGCTGCGGATCAAAAGTCCAAAACGACCCGTCCAACAGATTTAGAGTACTTCTTGGGAAGTATGAGCTCTAGTGAACTGCAGTCCCCCCTCTCGAATCCTGATTCACGAAGCTCAGAAGAAGGGTTATCCGGTGAATTTGCACCGACAGATGCTCCTTCAAGCACAGTCTCGCCAGTCCATGAGAACACATTTTTCGAGATTCAGCCACCTTCTCTTTCGAAGAGTGAGTTCCAGCAAAGCGGATCTGCTGATAGCCTAACTCTTCCTACATCTAGGAATAACGCTCAGTATTTTTCTCCATTTGGTATGTGCTTCCAGAGGATCCACATCGGATCTGTGCACATCACCCAAGTGCTTCTGATCATCTTATATGTAATTGAACAGAGTTTCCCATCAAATGCTAACGGCTTTTAGTTCCGGGAGATATGTCCACTTCACCACAACTTCAAACGAATGCTGGGCCGGTCGTCCGAACACGGCTTCTACCTCGTTCGCCACTATTCCGTGCCCAGAATGTCTCTAGTTCGCCCGAAACTCGTCCGACAATGAGTCTATCCTCTCGGATAGTCTCACAAGTAGCTACACACAACACACCCAGTAAGCGCTCATCGGCGTCCTATGACACTCTTTAAAATGGTTTGGCGAGGCATACATTATCATCTTTTAGTTTGCTTCACTTACGCTAATTTGTGTAAACTTGTAGGAATCATGTTCCCACGGCCGCCTCGTAGATCTCACTATTTCAGACATCAAACTAACAGCTTCTCTTTTGACGAATCGGAGAGATCAAGTGCTACTTATGAGCAAGATAGGGCGTCTTCAACCTCTACGACTGGTAGTCGCCCTCGTCCTCTAGAAGATTTGAATCTGCACGAAGAGTTACGTAGAAGTACTATTCACGATTCAGCATCAGACAGGTCTTCTTCGCCAGCAACTGAAGCCAATCAAGGAGACGAAGCGTTGGACACATCTAGTAGATTTGGTAAGTCGACCTCTCGGATCAAATTCCGTTCCCTCCAGTATTTTATGACCGATGAAATATTGCGTCTATTTCAAATTATCATTAGTACACGAAAGCTAACTCACATAATTCAATACTAGGAGATCTAGCATCTCCACAGCTTCCACCACCTTTTTCAACTACGTCACGGGGCTCTTCAAGAGCAGAGTCACTCCCTGCTTATTCGGTTTCCAATTCAGCCTCAGTAGGTCGTAACAGAACTCCATCGCAGGTGCAATTTTGCGGCATATTAGTAATACCATAGTCTCGCACTTACATATTAATCAATATGTCAAACTCATCCTTCTGACTACTCTGTACAGATAGAAAACCCTCGAACCAGTCCAACATGCCCAATAAGCAGCTCCCCTTCTCAAACATCGACCCCGCGAGCACTCACTCCACAGGTGTCGCCGCATACTGGATTCTTACGAAGTTTTGCCCGAGCTGCCCGGATTTTGTCCTCTCACAGAGCACGTTCCCCTATAGTGCGTCGGCCAACATCACCATTACCACTATCTAATCCTCCCTCAATGTCAACAACACCACGTCAAGTCCAGCTAAATCCGCGAGCTAGCGAGTGTAAGAGGATGCAACTCTGAGCTGGGGTTAATTTATTTATGCGATAGCTAACCGGAAATCTCGCAGATCAACCCCAGACCCCGTCTCGAGACTACCGAGTGTACAACGATCGTCTTCCACCACATGCGCAACCACAGACGCCGGCACACTTACCAGAGGCTCGCCATCAGTCTCGCTTCCATCCTTCCTATACGGCCCCTGTGGAAAGGGCCTTAGCAAGATACCGGAGATATTCCAATAGCTACGGGGATGGCGCTGTTGACTCCGTCAATCCTACACAAAGCCATGAGGCTTTCCCGGCAATAAGTACGCCATCTCGTAGAAGTCGTAGGCAATATGATATCCCCCTTGGAATGTCAGAGAGAGGCTTCCAGGGTCTCTATGGTGGCCAAGAGAATGGCGATGATGAAGAAAGCTGGTTTAACAGCATTCGCTTCAATAATGCGGGGGTAAGACTATGGGGAGTTCGGGATGCTGGGACAGATGGACAAGAATTGCGTGTAACACCTGAAAGAGAGGACTGGAGAGCTGACTGAC
This sequence comes from Chalara sp. BL73, assembly GCA_918026815.1. Classification (NCBI taxonomy): domain Eukaryota; kingdom Fungi; phylum Ascomycota; class Leotiomycetes; order Helotiales; genus Chalara; species Chalara sp. BL73. The sequence continues at coordinate 252,257 of CAKJVC010000061.1, read as the reverse complement.
AGTGATTATTACATGTTGGGAGGATGCCTATGTGCAGTGGTTTACTACAGTAGCGATAATTGAGACATCGTCACTCCTCAAAGAGATATCTCTGATCTGAATGTCCGATTCAAAGGGAGGCGTAACGGATAGATAGGAATAAGAGACAAATTTTGGTGGACTTATTGTGACGTGGGCGAGAACAGTAGCTAAAATCCTGTCCTGTGCCAGAAGTACCGTATACAAATTACAACATATAATATAGGTTGCATGTGGTTCTTGGGTCAGTCAGTATTAACTAAGGGAGCCGAGGGGTGCCTGGACCGCCACCATTTTAGGGGAGCGCGGGTATGGCCAAGGGGTACTTATTCAGGGGGTCACCGGGAATGCACAGCAACAAATCAAAAACTGGGCCTGACCGGCTTTTCCTTTGGGTCAGTGTCGTCATCCTCCAATTCGAAAAGAATGCCCATGCGATTCATATGTTGCATGCATGGCGATGTTTTGAAGTTAAAATATGTGCTCATCGGTGAGTTGTATCTCGTTGGCAAGGCCAACACCGTGCCTTTCTGGTAGGCATTCGCATTCACTGCTTTTCTCGTCGAGTTACTCTGCTAGTTTGTTCTTGCATTTGTCCCATTGTTAGATCGTGACCAACAAACGGCCCTACGAAGTCAGAAGTGACGGATCAATATGGCTGCTATTATGACAAACGGTGCTGCGGCTGCAGAAAGAGATCATGCCAGACCTCCACATAGCGCATCTGATACTATCCCCCCTTCGACCTCTGTGTTTAATGACCCCGTTTCTCCCATCACTTCTCCTGTGGAGGGCGTGAGACCTGGCATTGCGAAGCTCTGGCAGACAGAGCGCCCTCCGCCTGGGACAGGGCCTTCAGTGACGCGTGCAGCCACCAATACTTCTGCCCTGAATGAGGCGATCTGGAAGAGAGCGGACGATGATAGCAGTGATTTGGATTCTGAGAGCTCGACCTCAGAAGAGGAAGAGGAAGAGGCGGAACCAAAGAAAAACCCAATTCACCGTGTAAGGACACAGGGGCAGAATCGAAAGGGAAGCGCGAGAGGTTCATACTCTAGGTTTAATGTGGGAAATGAAGACTATAAGACGAAGGGGCAAGTATCGAAACGGGATGGAAGGCTGAATATTAGTGTTAATGAAACGAGTAACCGTGGATACCTTGCCAAAGCTCTGGGTGCGAACTTTTTGAAGAATATCAGCGGATCGACGAGTGAGAAGAAATTGTCCAAGAAGAGTTCGGTGGAGATGTTGATAGAGGATATTCCAAGGCCGAAACTGAATATCGTGGTTATGGTTATTGGAAGCAGGGGCGATATCCAGCCATTTTTGAAACTGGGAAAGAGTATGAAGGAATGTGGACACAGGGTACGCATTGCAACGCATCCTGCGTTCAAAGAGTTCGTAGAGAAGGACTCCGGCCTAGAGTTCTTTTCTGTTGGGGGAGATCCCGCAGAACTCATGGCGTTTATGGTCAAAAACCCTGGTATGATACCTACTATGGACACATTGAAGAAGGGAGAGGTTGGGAGGAGAAGGGCTCAGATGGCGGAGATGTTTGATGGATTTTGGCGTGCGTGTATCAATGCCACAGATGATGAGAAGGATATTAGCAATCTGAAGATGCTGGGTGCGAACGCTCCGTTTGTTGCGGATGCTATTATCGCCAATCCGCCTTCGTTTGCACATGTTCATTGCGCAGAGAGACTGGGGATCCCGCTGCATCTGATGTTTACGTTTCCATATACACCTACGCAAGCGTTCCCTCATCCACTAGCCAACATTAAGAAGTCTAATGTCGATCCTGGTTACACAAATTTCATGTCTTATCCTCTCGTTGAGATGATGACATGGCAAGGTCTCGGGGATCTAGTAAATGATTTCAGAATGAGGACACTAGGTCTTGAGCCGGTTTCTACGTTATGGGCGCCTGGTCAGCTATACAGGTTGAAAGTTCCATATACTTATCTTTGGTCGCCAGGCTTGGTTCCTAAGCCAAAAGATTGGGGGCCAGAAATTGATATCGCCGGATTTGTTTTCTTAGATCTGGCGTCGACTTTTGTGCCACCTGCAGAACTCACAAAGTTCCTAGAGGCAGGTGATCCGCCTGTATATATTGGCTTTGGGTCGATCGTTGTTGATGATCCTGACAAATTCACGAAGATGATATTTGAGGCGGTTGAGAAAGCTGGCGTACGCGCTCTAGTTTCTAAAGGTTGGGGTGGGCTTGGTGATGAAGGGTGAGTTGTGATAAAGCTCTTGCATACTTGAAGAAACTTAGTTAACTAGACATTACAGCAACACTTCTGACAACGTTTTTATGCTGGAGAACACTCCCCACGATTGGCTATTTCCTAAAGTCCAGGCAGTAGTCCACCACGGTGGTGCAGGAACAACAGCCATAGGATTGAAATGTGGAAAGCCTACAATGGTTGTACCATTTTTTGGAGATCAGCAGTTCTGGGGAGCAATGATTGGCGAGGCAGGAGCAGGTGCTAACCCTGTCCCTTACAAACAGCTAAATGCGGACAAGCTGGCGGAAGGCATCAAGCAATGCTTGACGGAGGAAGCTAGAATCGCTGCTGAGAAAATTGCCAAAGGCATTGAAGAAGAAGGGGACGGTGCAAGGAATGCAGTAGCTTCTTTCCATCGCAGTCTGGTGCTTAGAGGTCCTAATTCTATGCGTTGTTGCATACTGGAAGATCGTGCGGCCGTCTGGGTTTTGAAGAACACGCACCTGAGGCTCAGCGCCCTGGCTGCTGAATTACTGATAGAAAAGAGGATCTCGTGGAAACAATTACGGCTTATTCGACATAATGAGTGGAATGATTTCGAGGGACCGGGTGAGCCCATTACAGGCGTGGGACATGCTCTGAGGAATATTGTGACGGGTGTTGCTTCCGGAATAACCAGCATTCCATTCAGGCTTTCTAAAAGCACAAAGAAACAGGCTCAGCATGAGGACAAAAGGAGAAGATTGTCCGAAAACCACAGCAGGAGATCTGAGAATCGAAGCAAGGAGAGTCATCTGGCTGTCAACAATACAGCACCGACTGGAAATACGGATGAAAAGGAGAATATCAAGCCTGAGCATTCAGAAGTACAGGAGCATGTTAAGAACCCAAAGGCTTCGCCTCTTAGAGGGGAGGGTATAAATATCCCGGAGGAAAAAGTGCCCGCCGCTGGTTTGGAGAAAGCGGATCTCGGCAGACGCACCAGCGAAGGTGAGCAGAACAAAGAGGTGAAATCTCCACAGAGAGCATCCAAAGATAACGACACTATTCTCTTGTTTGAGCCTGAAGAGACAGTTGCAGGAGAAATTGGAGAGCGCGTTGTAGAAGGAGTTGGCCGCTCTATAGAGGCAGTTGCTTTGGCACCTTTGGATCTTTCTGTGGCGGTTGCGCAGGGATTTCATAACGCGCCGAGACTATATGGGGATCCAACTGTTAGACGACCGAAGAGGATCACGGGAATGAAGTCGGGGCTTAAGGCTGCAGGCGAGGAGTTTGTGTATGGAGTCTATGACGGGTGGACGGGTCTTGTGACGCAGCCATATCATGGGGTAAGTCTACAAGTTAATTCTGCCGTTGGTGTTCTAGTAGCAATAGGCAGAAGTTTCTGATAAGTTTAATAGGCCCGCGGCAACGGCACAGTCGGCTTTGTAAAAGGCGTTGGCATGGGTGTTACAAGCTTCATCCTGAAAGATCTCGCCGCCATATTAGGGCCTTTCGCCTACACAGCCAAAGGCGTACACAAAGAGTTCACCAAGCACAAACAACCTACAAAATTCATCCGCAAAGCACGCATTATGCAAGGTCAACGCGACCTCAAGGATCTATCTCCAGCAGAGATGGAAAAAACTCGGGAGATAGTGAGTCATGGATGGAGCGTGGCCCAGCAGTTCCAGGCGATTGTGGAGGGAAAACGACGTGAAGGGATGAGAGGCAAAGCCCAAGCGAGGAAGGAGCGGAGAAACTGGGAGGAGAGTGGTGCGTTCGAGAACGTTAGGATGGCGGAACGGACTTTGGGGGCGAGGAAGAAAGGGGAGTCTCTTGAACCTGTCGTCGATCTTCAGAAGAAAGAAAGTGCGTTGGCGGAGGGCTCGAAGAAAGATATTATTGACAACGTGCAAGGTGGAGCGTTGCCTGAAGATAGAGCGCTTGAAACGAAGACTAACTGCAGAAGACCGGAACGACAAGTTACAGCATAGATGCATCTCATTTTGAAGCGAGGAGTTTTTGGCGTTATTTTAGATACCACACTTAGGCGCACGCCAGAAAGGAGGTTAATGGTAATGTTTTATTAGATGGAGCAGAATACGAGTGATGATGGAACCTGCAGTTGAAGTAATGATAGATAATCGAGAGCTACCCTTCAAATATATCAATTGTCCTCTCCTATTTGCACAAGGCCTACTTTCTGATCCTTGGAATTCACTCTCGCCAAACTTTCACATATCACTTCTATATACACCCCGAAGCACCTTCCCATGACTCCCTCTGTCCCTCCTTTGCCAACCCTATGAATCACAACCAAAAAATCCGTTAACTATCTATTCCTCGAGCTCACTACCGACAATGGTGGTTAACGCATAGAAGAATTGGCTGTAACGACTGCCTTTCACCGTCCTGGGTGACGCTTGCGTATCAAACGCACATATAGACAGACGGCTTTGCCGCTGCTGAACGACGGGCCGGCTGGTCCGGGCAGAAGGGGGGGAACTTATCATACGCAAGGGATATAGAACATTCTGCCACGTCCAAGGTGAATGAAAGAACGGGGCGCGCGGTTATCCCGTTGGTATTCACACATAGCTAAATCACGACACTTCCCTTTTCAGCGCTCGCATTCTCCCAAGGCTTTTCGCGCTCATATTTTTTTCTTCTTTCAAAGGGGTATATAAGAGCGGCCGGCCACCTCCTTCGTTCATCCTTTCCCTGCATGGCGAGCCGGTCTCAGACAAGCAATGCGCACATCGGCTTGGTGGAGAAGGATGCCTGTATATGACCACCCACGTGGTGCGTAGCTGTCCTCGACAGAGCTGTGTATATATGGCTTTTGGGTTGTCGCAGCGGCATCATGTTTAGCATTGGGAGCTATCTATCACTGTTGACATTCATATTTCGCTATCGGTGAGCTTCCTTGCCCTGAGAAGTCCAGAGGTGTTGTGTTTCTGGTAAGATGACGTCGATTACCAGTGATGACTGGTGCTCTTTATCTGAATGGAATCTAGGGAGGAACTATTACCTGGTCGGACACTGCAGGCAGCCATGGCTGGGGGGATGCGAGTTCGTTTCCAAAATTTATCATCTGCAAAGATGATGGCTATTAAAGATCTAATGCTTTCATTAATTTCTATGCGTGTCTTATATGGTTGATTTATCATAAATGCGGCGCATTGACACTCGCCAGTATCAGATTCACAATACTGACAACCCCTTCTCCTAATATGAGACCCGAAGCGAGGATCACTATCGGCGTCTCTTCTCGCTTTCTATATAGCTTCCAGTAATAGTTCACAAAGCCACCAACCGCCCGGGCGAGTGTGAATGATGGGACATTATACATCCCTATCCACAAGTTAGCATTCCTGTTTTGGCAAACTGCAAGTAAAACATGAGAGGATACTAACCGACGGCGACAGCAATCCCACCTGGGATGTAAGGATGCCACCTCTTCTCCGCACCCAGGATCCTCGCAATCGTCAGGCCTGTGAACAGCACAGCAGCGCCCATCGACCACTCGAGGGCCAGTGGAGGCAATCCTTTCCCCGTCACGAGCCTAGCCGTGAAGATCCAGACGTATCCAGTAGGCACCTCAAAGAGCTTGCCAGGGACTTCATAGACGCTTGTGTAGAGTCTATAGATGAGCGCACTAACAACGGCACCGATTGCAGACCCAATCATTTGGCCCCAGAACTGGGCATTGGGCGCTGCGCCGAGAAGATGACCTGTTTTGAGATCTTGCATTAGATCGCCAGCTTGGAGTGCACCTGCCTCTGATACAGCACCTGCAATCAGGTTGATAAGAACAGAATTCTTGTTCGACTGCGGGATGATGACGGCAAAGAATAATTGAGCCAATTTACTGATACCTGAAACAGGGTTGAGGTCAGTCTCTCCAAGCGCGCGAACCCCCATGATGGAGAGTAGCAGGGCCATGAATACTGCGATTATGATGGCATAAAATGGTATTAATGCTCCGAACACGATGCGGATACTTCCTATACAGAATAGAATCGAGGCGATTAGACCAACCCAGACAGTTTGGCTGTTTACTAAGTGCTCTGGGGGCGCGTCTGGCTCAGGAATATCTTTTGACTCTTGTACCAGAAAGCCGCTCGCAGCTGGATTCTCCCGAGGATCCGATCGAGTTCTGTCGCTGAGAGACGAATCATCTTCACCACCACCTAGTGGTGCATATCCTTTGGAAGACTTCCTGAATGTTGCAAGCAGCAAGAGACCTTTCCAATCCCTCTTACTAATCTTTTGCTTGACTTCTCCAAATAGGTCTGGGCCATAGGCGACCAGCGGTTGAGAAGCTATATATCCCAAGCTGATTACTGCATCGGCAAGCATGATCGCAAGCGATATCCAAACAATCCAGCCCTTACTGCCGGTCTCCCAATCATCCTATTATGAAGGATTAGCAGAGTTCAGTTGGTCAGCGAGAGCTATATTCTCGGCAGAGAGACTTAGACTTAGGTTCTTCAGGCTCCAGCATTAAGCACTAGAATGCGAGAAAAAGAAACAGGTTCAACCTACAACAGGACCCGGTGCCCAACCCATCGATTTTGCCAAAGGGGAAAGTAGTCCCCAACCAACAATTGCTCCAATTAGCATATGCGTAGTGGTCGCGGGTCCCATGATAATTCCTTGACCAACATAGGCCAGAGAAGGATTGAGAGTCCAAAGCCACGAGTTCGCAAGAGTCCACCCAAAAATAGGTAGATTTCGTAAAATGGGGAAGAAGTACGTAGCAAGTGTATATATCCCGGAAACAGTAAAAGATATGACCAAAAGCTTGACTTTAGACTTCCAGCTACTTTGCTGAGCTTTACCTGCTTCTTCCACATCTACCGGTTCACTTTCTGCAGATGTTCGAGGGGCAGATTCTTCATTCCCGGCACTGTGGGAGGTGAGTCTTCTGACCGGTCCCTCAACTGTTGTCTCCTTCCCATGTAGCACCCCAATCATTAATGCAGTCGCTGTCCCGGAAGGAAACTTGAGCTTCTCTCTGATGATAACCTGTCGCCTTAGCGGCACCGCAAATACCACCCCAAAGAAACACAGTCCAAGAGACCATAATATCAATTTCCATAGGCTCAAGAACAGCGGTCCGTTTTCTTCAGGTTGTAACATATAATTTAGCGCGGGCATAACACCTACAAACCCACATCCGAGCGGCATGGTCCCCATACTACCAGCGACTGTCTGCACCAGTACATTTTCCACCGGTGTGAATGGCAGATCTAGATGCTTCGAGACCGTTTTGAAGAAAGCGAAGCCAATGAGCGACGAAGGCATCGCCATACTTGATACCCAGCCAGTCTGTAGCCCAAAGTACATGTTTGAAAAGCATATTATGAGGCCTACACCTAGACCGACGAGTATGCCGCGGAACGTGAAGTTTTGCCCTTCTGCAGCATGGCTGGCGATGAAGTGCGAGGCTTCATTATATTGTCGTTCCTGCTCCAAGGTCTCTGTGGGGTTGTCGTCGTCCGCCGAAGGGGAGATAGATTGGTATGAGGGGCCACCTCTGTCCGGTGCCATCTTGTGTGCGGGGTTTTGTTCTATGGGAAGTGGTGAAAAATGATATCGTGGCTACATCTTATTCTCCATCAGAGGAATATGATTAGAATGTTAGTGGGATCCTCTTGAGCTGACCAAGCTATATCGCGTCATCATGCAAGGGAGGTTGATTGCACAGTCAAGAATGGGACAAGAAACAAGTCGTAAACCCGACACGCCCGAGTTACCCTGTATTTAGTGTTAGGGTTAGACCTGCTTGAGCCATTCCTGGTGTACTCTGTGGCATGTCACTTCTAACTTCATTTACTGGACTATTTGTAAACGAGCATAGAACGATTGAGTCTCACTACAAAGTAAAATCGGGTGCTATGCATCAGTTCCGTTCCATTGATGCTCCATTTTGTAACCTGGGTATATATCTTCCTCATATCTTACAACAATTATCGTCACAGTACCACCACCAAGCATTTTCACAATCTAAAACCCAAAACTATCGAGCAAAGAGCTGGACTCCGGCTCTTCAAACACACTTGGAGGAGGTTTGTGTACTCTGCCTGATTTCATATCTAATGGCATACTTGAAATAGGCAAGTCTGCAACAACGAGAGAACTGCGTCGCCTGAGCAGCTGTCTTGGGTCTGCTTGGCCGCCAATGTTCTTGAAAGTCTTGGGAGCAGGAAGGAGGAACTCCCAATTACGAACGAGATCTAAAGCGAGTAGGTCACACCCCATACGGTCATAAAGCCGAGCATTATGAAGAACGAATGCCCACTCGATCTTTGGCGTTACCTTTGACGCGCCTTGCAGTGTTTGCAGAGTTTTTTGTCGGAGTTGTGAATATAGAATGACGAGTGCAGGATCGTCGGTCAGGAAAAGCTTAGATTGTAAATCTGGGGTATGTGGTGTTTCCAATAAAGTGTACACGGGCGACTGGTTAAAATTAGCTGTGTGATGATAGCAAAGGGCCGGATATAGTCTACGATTAAAGCTCGCACAGACATATCTCTTCTGTGTAGCATCCAGAATGCCCAAGATGCCAACCATCTATTTCCTTCCTGGGCAGCCAGGGGCAGGACTTTTTCTTCAAGAAGCTCCTTCAATACAGGTCCGCGCTCGCCCTCATATACTCTTGTCACAGCAATCGCAAGCTGCAGGTCTTTGAGCTGATTTAGTATTACGTTGACAGCATCTTTCAAACAGTCTGCTAAAAGAAAGAAAGCAGCAGCATATTCTGTGTTCAAATCAGCCTACGTTCAAATATGATGGGCAACGTATATACCATGTCTATGCTTTCCAAGTAGAGCATAGGCATTCTTCAAGGCTGCAGTCCTCCATTTCTTCTCCTGGAAGTTATTAGAGAATAACCTGATCGTAGCAGCTTGCTCTTTGTTCCAACCAGCCATACGCCACAATCCCTGAAGGACGGCCTTTTTCTTGAGGGCAAGATAAAACAGACTGCAATTGATCGGATTTTTCGGTTCAGCTTTAGTGTATTCGTTCCGAGCAATAACTTCAAATTGTGCTTTCTACGGAGTACCTTGTCAGTAAATCCTTGTACAGCCCTGATCCCATCACGTACCAAAGCTGCAGAATCAGTTAACCACATAAACATGCCGCTTTCCCGAGCGTGCTCCCAAAGAACTTTTCCGTGAAATTGGCTGGTCACAATATCAACCAGAATGTCCTGGCTATTGCTGTGGTATGCCCAATTGATCTCCCTCCAGGATAACGGCGATTCTTTTGGCCTGCCACGATTTAGAGAATGCTGCCGGAAGAAGAGCATATATCTCGCGGCGTTATCATCCATTGATCTTCTCTGCTTCTCTACAATGGCAACACACTCAACAATGTCTGCTAAGTGGATTTGCTCCTGCCTCGATAGCTGCGGTAGCGCAACAGTGGTCAGCTTCTCATTGATGGATGATGCAACACTTTCCGTTACGGTTTCAGCCTCGTCATCGTCGCCACCAGAGAAGATACCAAATGATCTAGAAGACTTGGTGGCTGCTTTGGAAGATTGCAAGGACTGATATTGTTAGCTTTAAGGGAAAGCTTAGATGCGTTTATTCTTACTTCGATAGCAGTATAGAACTCTTCCATCTCCAAGCCAACATGGTTGTCTATCATCTCGTCTTCCATATGGTATTTGAGAATCTTGTATAAGGCAACCAAGACTCGCTGAACTAGAACACTTTTACCAGCAAGAATGCATTGAGACAAGAATTGTGGGTGGTAAGCTGGCAAAGGACCATTCAGCCTTGTCACAACTTCGAAAAGGTCCCAACTCTTCTTTCGATGAGGGAGGCCAAGATCAGTTACCACACGAGTATTTTGATCTACCTCTTTATCATATAAAAACAATTGATTTCCGGCACCGATGATTAAGTTACCATTGCTCAGCCAAGTTGAGTCGCCAATCGGATGTGGCGTTAGATCACGAATGTTCAGCTCTCTAACCACTGCCCATGCAGGACCATGATTAAGGTAATCAAATCTCATTTGTGCGAGCAATAGGACTCGGAATCGAAAGCCCACTGCGAGAATAGATTGGTCGTCGGGCGTTGATGTCCAATCCAAGTCTTGGATGTAATCTTGAGCTTCATAATTCTCCGAAAATTCAAGTTGAGCACCTCTTACGTCCCATATAGTCAACTCAGATCTTGTCGATGTTACAAGAGCAGCCTTTCTGATCGAACTTCCGCTAGCAAGGGCGGGCTCACAAATACCCGTAGCAACGGAGCATGTCTCCAGCCACTCCACTTTCTGGACATCAGTGTCAACTCGCGCTGTCCAAGAGCGAACCAGGCCCGATTTTGTATATGAAATAGCAATGTCTCTCGCGAACGTGTCCAAGAATCCGGATACCATGGGCGGAGATCCTGCTGGATCTACAGGAAGGACATACGCAAGATCGTCTGAATCACCAAGATCAAAGCGGCAGAACTCGCGGACTGACGTGTTGTGATGGCCATTGCCGTCAGCAATCTTTCCCTGGTCATGCGGTAATTGAATCTCCCATACTATACCCTTCATTTTTGAAGTGACTGTAGCCACATGAGCAACAGGGCTCCCCTTTATCACCTCTGGCAAAATGAGAACACATAGAGGCTTTCCCACAGCTTCGTAGTGAAGAGATGATAGAAGAACACTATTGAAAGATTGTGTACCCCACAAGGTTATTTTATCATGGTGTAGAAATACGACAAATCGTCCTTGACGCAAAACACAGATTCTATGGATGTGATCTTCTTGCGTTATGATGCTCTCGCGAAACACAGAAGTACCTCCCTCGAGGTCCATATGGCTCCAGAGAATACTTTCGTTTGCATCAGTGCGTGATACGACAGCTTGTCCACTGACATTACGCACAATTTTCTTAACCCCGGCTGAATGTCCGGTCCATACAGCTTTGGATGTAAAACGTTGGGATCTCGGGGAGGGATCAAAGAGATTGGCCACATCGCTCTCGAAGACTTCTATTCTGCCATCAAAATGATGTACCAGAACATTGAGATCTCCACCAGATTTATTGCAAAAGTTGTAGAATTGTACATGGCTCAAATCATCGCGAGACTCTGGTAGACTGAGGTTTATACCATCAACATGAGCAACATTGAAAACGTTTGTTTTTTGCCGCGTTTTGCCGCCAACGTTCTCCAGTCCCCATGCAGACATACGGCCTTGATCATCCAAGACAATACAAATTTCAGGGGTTCGTGTGGCGACCTCTATCAAATGCGAAAGCGCATCGTCTTCCTTACCATCACTTGCTCTAGCTTGAACGGCATGCTCGGTAGCAAGCATAAAGTCTCGACCATCAACGATAAAAGCAAATCGTGCAGCTGAAGCTGGATGGAGTCCTCGGGCTTGTATTGACTCTTGCAAATCAATTTGTGCCCAGAGTTGTAGGGTCTGCAAACCATGTGGATCCGTAGCAGACCATATTCTAACTACATTGTCTGCGCAAAACGAGTATAGGACATTGTCGAGCGATTGCTCCACATGATATGGATTCCGCCAGTGAATATTAGTCACAGTAGCCGGATGTGGTAAATAACTAAAGTCGAAACGTGTATCGTCCGCGCCAAAGGAAAGTCTCCTCCATATCTTGACAAGTCGATCGTACCTTCCAGTCGAAGCAACATATGCGGAATCATATGAGAAGTTCGCAAACTTGACATCATTTGCAAGCTCTGTCTTCCAGATTTCGGCTGGTTTATCTTGTGTAGAGTATAGTGTTAGAGAGCCTCCTCCCACCAATAGCTCTTCCGAACCCCCCCATGATATCGTGGATACAGGCCCTTTCTTCTCTTCGCTGTTTGTAAAGCTATGTTGCAAGGACCACTAGTTCCTAGTTAGCCTCCATCCTTGTATGCGGCCAATATGAGTAGTACCTTCAGCGCATTCTCGCCCTGGCCGTAGGGCGCGTAGACACGTATCTCAGACTCTGTACACGTTGCTATCTTTCCAGTCGCCTCGTCAATGGAAATAGCTTCAAGCTGCTGTTCGCTGTCATCATATATCGTTTGTAGAATTGTGTCCGGTCCCGTAAGAATTACGAAAGCATTTCCAGTAATATAAGCCTACTTGTACATAAGTATGCCACATTCCTGATTTCGTTAGCAGGCAGAACATACAATGAGCCTTCGGTCATCCCAATATCCTGTACAGACAGCCCGGAGCTTGGCCCGTGGCTTTCCAGGAAGCACAGCTCTCATGCTATTGATCAGAGAGCATGGCAGACTTATGCGCGTATAACTTTGTTGAAAGAGATTTCTGTTTGAATGAGTAGGCCGCCGTCACTGCTAAGTAGGCCCACTATCATAGAGCGAGATGTTGTGTTTTTATTGATGTTGCTCAACCTCGGATGCCACCAGGCTGTGTCGCAAATGAGGTGAGGCTACGTCGTACGCGAGGCAGAGGAAGTCAAGACAAGAGGTTTTAATTTACAGGGTAGCCGCGCAGTGATCTGGCAATGTTGAGAACTCCTACTGCAAGTTAATTCTACCCATTCACAAGTTTGATATTATGCTATGAGATGCGTAGATAAGAGTTTCTAGTTTTCAGATACACAACTACTCCTACCTACTTTGCCCACACACCTTTGGTTCATTATGCCCATTGGTTAAACCTTATGCAGATGCCAAAGACCCATGCCATGGGTATCCAGAGAAACCTATCAAACGCTAATCCACAACGCCATGCACAATGCTCCATGCACGCTAAAATACATAACAAGAATCTGTGATAAGCTTATCGGTCTTCTTTCTCATCATCTTTTACTTTTTTTGATACAATGTCTGCAAACCCAGCACCCATACTTAACCTAATTCTTCCTGGCCCGGATCGAATAGATGATAGTGTTCCTCCAGAATATTGAGCACGAAGGTGTCGTTCAAACGGGGTAGACAGAGGAGCTTTTGGTGTCGTAGAGGAGAACCTCACGGCAGCGGCAGCAATTCTCTCCATTCTCTTCGATGGCGTGCTAAGATATCCAGGTATAGGACTTGGTGGAATCCCAATATTTGAGGCTTTCCCCCATCCATCGGCCGCCAGCTCTTCCCCAGGCTCAGACCACGCTTCAGCTCTTGCAATGTCTTCCAAGGTTTCCGGCTCTTGAGTGCTGGAACGCATATATGGTCTTTTCTGTACTGTCCTTTGGTGCCAGTATGTAAAGGTTTTCCTAAATGTCCGTTTGACATTCTTTTCCCTTATTTCCGATGCATAATGTGAGCGACCTGTTTGTTGAAGACTTAAGAGGCTCCATCTTTTGACTGCTCGGGACTGCTGACGTTCTTGATAATTGATTATAGCTTCAACTTCCAAATCCTTAAATGCAGAAGACCGATCTCTCCATACAGTGTATTGCTTCTGCAACACCTTTTCTCGCCATAAAGACTCCATTTCTACGATATCTTCAGTTCGAGCGCGCCAACGATCAAATATATTCATCCCAGTGATCACGTCCTTATTTCGGCGCATCTCTAATGCTTGGGCTTCTGAATCCATTAATTTCAGCGCTCTTTGTCGCCAAATAAGCAGAATGTCTTTAGCCAAACCCATCTTGATCATTCTACGAACCTGTGCATATGCTGCTTTTCGTTTTTCGCGCCTTGAATCATGGGTCGAGATTCTCCAACGCTTCAACATTCTCACAGTAACGAAGTAGAATTCGGCATTCTGAGATCGCTTTTGCAGTCCCTGAAGATGTTGAGCACGCTCTGACCATTGAGCAACCAGTCCTCGCAGAAGTCTACTTCCATAAATATTTACAGCATCAGCGTCCCGCTGCTGGTGCATCTTTGCCCAAGTAATCCATCGATTTAAAGCATGCCCTTGAGCTCTTCGAACAGTGAAGTCTTGGGCAATGTCATCCAAATTCAATCGGAGCTCTTTAGAGGCTTTGCACTTGCCTATCCATAGCGCAAGGCAATTGCGCAAAATCCTGATGCCGAATTGTCGCTTGGCATAAAATATACGTTCTCCAAGAGCCCATTTATATACAGCTTCGCGTACAACACGCTCATTGATCGCAGCAGACACAACTCGAAGTCGAGATTTATGACGCCAATTTATCCAAGCTTCACGCAAAATTCTTAGGCGATCTATAGCGACAGCTTTTCTCTCCTGCGCAGAAACAAAGAGTTCGAAGGTTGTTTTTTCTCGCCAAGTTTTGCAGACTCTTCGTAGAATCCTCTGTTGGTCAAAAATGGCAGCTTCATGTTCTTGCTGGGCATGAAGTAGTTGCACGCGTGTCTTTTCACGCCAAATAACCAATCCTTCTCGGAGAATCCTCAAGCGGTCAGCCTCAGTAGCGTGGTTTTCCTGTTGAGAGTGTAGTAATTCTAACCCAGCTTTCTGGTGCCATATTGTAAATGACTTTTGGACAATCTTCCTGTTGAAAACCTCAGTCGAATGCCTTTCTTGTCTACAACGATGTAGCCAAAGTGCGAAAACTTCTCTAAGTAATCGCCAATTCACATCAGTTTGTAACATGGTTTTTGCAGGCTTGACCTGATTCTCTACTCTCCACTTTCTAAGTGCATTCGAGCAAATACGAATTTCTGCATGCCGAGTTGCTTCATTGCTGTGATTGACATGTGTATTGTATTCTTTTCTCCAAAGTTGCAAAACGTGCTGCAAAAGCCAGCAACGCCTTTGATCATTCGCAACAACATAGCTGTACTCAGTATTTTGGCATTTAATTATCCAACTGGCTAACGCCCGTTGCTTGATGACTGCGTGCCGCCAATTTGTAGCCTTTCTACTTCTCACTTTTTCAACCCATACCAAGCGTACTTTCCTAGCTAAGTCACCTTCATGTTTCTGTAAAGCCGAAACTGCATTGGCTGAGGCCTCGAAGTGGCGGGTTTTCCAAAGCGAAAAAAACTTTCTCATCCTCTGTCGTCTGATCTTGAATTCATTGACAACCGTGTATTCTCTCCAGGCGTTGAAAGTTCGTGTTCGTAAAATATGCCTTCGAGCAAATGATGTCCGTGCGACTTCTTCGCTAGTAACTTCCCTCCAGTGTGAAAATGCTTTATGCATTAGCATTAAATCACGGAACATCTGGGTGCGCTGTTCGAGCTTGAAAAAGAAGATTGCTGTTTCGCTATGTTTTTGCGTATCAGCTACACGTGATCTCCATGTTCTCAATTTCGTGAGGAGAAGGAACCTTTTCTCCTCGTGAACGGCTATAATACCTAAATTATAATTGTCCTCCTGGAGTTGCGAGGTGTGATCCCGCCACAGTTGGAATACATGTTTGGTCGAATAGCTCATACGATGTTGGCGAAATAGTGAGGCTTTTATATACATCAAGTTGCTCGCTGTCTCATCGGATGGAATCCCCATGAACATTTGGATTGATTCAGAGGTATGCTCCAGGGCCGAAGTGACTGCTGTCACCTCGCTTGGAGAAAGAAACTCGTCTGACGGAACAGAAGGGTTCGTTTGAGTGTGATGATGTTGTGAGAAAGGGGGTGATCGCCGACGGATCCGTAAGCTTCCATGTGTTGACACGGATCCTGCCCGCTCTTGTCTTGCTTCGCCAGGCCTCGAAGCTAGCCAGGCTCTAACATTGTGGTCAGGAAGATCATCTTCATTGAGCGCCTCATCAGACATCCTTTCCTGACTATGTTGCCGAGAAATAGATTCTGCTGGATTGGTATTCTCGCTGAGGGTAGTTGTAGGTAGGTTGAGCTCCGAGAACGAGTTGCGCCTTGGTCCGGTTTGCTGGCGCTGTTGTATCTCAATATCCCATAATGTGCTTTCGGACTTGCGTCTTCGTCCAGTTTGTGGTCGAGCATACCGCTCCAGGTTGGTATATTCATTATTTCTCTGTGGTTCGTCATAGGCGTCGACCTCCTTTTCAGGCTCCTCCAGCTCGATTTCAATTCCCATTCTCGACAAAATAGCTTCGAACCTCTCATATAGTCCCTCTGGCGCTCCAAGGCCTCCAATTTTAAACAGGATCCGAGCATAGCGGTTGTCATGATCTGCGTTAAGTCCGAGTTGAGGGAGGATTTCATAGTATGCGCCAAATAGCGCGTTTGTTGGCAGCCTTTCCCGTTCAGGCAAATTTGGCAGCAGCTCTTGCGCGAGGAGCACGATTTCATGAAGAACTGCGACATCCTCGTTGGTATAGAAAGGTTCAGGATTGCTCGAAGCACCATTTCCTGCATCTGACGTCTGCTTTGTTCCTGACGACATGAGCGCCTAATCGAAGTCATAAGGCGTACTGCGATAGTAATTGGGGTATAGGCGATATTGCATGATGAATATGCATCAAAATATTCGAACAACGAAAGCAGGCGGGGAGTGAAGGTGGGGACGTAGAAGAGGTGATATTGAGGTACTTGTTGTTTTCTTTGGCTTAAAGCAAGGCGCGAGGCTGGGAAACGACGCGATCGCCTGTCCTCGCGTGTTAAGCATCGACCAATCAAGCGCTAGGTTCCGCTGCTTAGTATTGGATTATATAATGATATAGAACTGATTCGATACCATGAATTCACAATCTAAGAGATCAAACGCTCTCCATAGACCGAACAAGAATGCCTGGTCGAACGCGGCCAATCGAGAAATTTGGGAAGGCTGTCGGCCAATGCTCAACTGAGGTACAAATCGTCCAAAATACCAATAAAATCTCATCACTGCTTACCAAGTCGGATCACAGCTTTCAATCTATGGACAATGTATCATGGCAGATTACAATGCTGTTTACAAGGACAAATGTCTAACCGAGTTCCTAAGATTAAAGAATTGCTATCTGGTAAGATTGTTACTCCGTGCGTCCGAGTTGATGGTTGATCTGTTTACAGGCTGCTGCGAAGAAAGGATGAGCTCTATCTCTCCTTAGTGTGGAGTGGTACATGGAGTATGACCGAACCGAAGAATGAGGGTATTAAAATGAGCCATACTCGAGTATTTCTCGGAATGGGCGTCATTAGCGACCAACTGAGCTATCTGGGTCACGGACCCTAGGAAATGCCTTGGGTCAAAATCAAATCTTAGTAGTACTCGATTTCACAACCCAGAATCATTGTCTCTCCGCAAATACCTGAATTGCATTGCTACTAAGCACTCTATCCATATCAATGGCTGAAGGACTCAGAAGAGGCAGAAGGCTTTTATTTCGTCTAGCTGCAAACACATAACTTCTATATTTTTTAATTTTTTTTAACCTAGTAAAATCTGCACCACGTTTATAGCTTCAGCAATCTAAGCAAGAACACTGCATCTTGGATATCTTGTTCCTCCTCCAGGATGACATTTTCTTCAGGCTTGTCTGGAATCCTTCCCTCAACGTGTGTAACAATGTGGTGATCAATTGGTCTCCGGAGTGCCTTCTCAATAGTTGTAGCTTGTGTTGTAAAAGCGTTTGCAAGGCCAATCTCCTTAGGATCCGATAACACTTTGTATTCCATCTTCACGTCATCTGTCGGCTGCAGACCTGCCTTCTTTCTAAGCCGCTGAACACGATTGATGATCTCCCGTGCCAGACCCTCATCGGCCAACTCAGCATACAGCTGAACGTCCAAGATAGTCAATACCTCTTGGTCTGTATTTGTCTCGAGGAATTGTGACGCTTCATCGTCCTTGAGGCCTCGCTTGACAACCAAGTCACCCTCCTCGAGTTTAATACCAGCCACGTCGATGGTTTTTTGCAGTACATACTGGTGGACTTCATCGCTCGTTAGACCTGGAAGTGCCTTTTTCACCTTCTGCACATCCTTTTTCAGCTTCTTCCCCAGCACAGGCCAATCAGCATTAACACTGTACTGCACGTTGTATTTGGCCTCATCGGACGATAGGACAAGGTCTCGGATGTTAAGTTCTTCCGTAATATACCCTTCTAATGACCGAACGTCTTCAAGAAATACCGGATCAGGATGAATGACCACCAGAGACTTGAGTGGTGTCTTAAGACCGACAGTACGTCGCTCTCTCGATACTCTGGCCAACTCAATGACTCGCTGCATACGGCCAACTCGCCGCTCAACTTCTGCGTCAAAAAGTTCCTCCCTAACATCTGGGAATGAAAGGAAGTGAACGCTCCTTGAGTCAGCACCTTGCAAATTTTGAGGGATGAAGGGAAGTAGCCGCTGGTAAATTGTCTCGGTTATGAAGGGCGTGAATGGTGCTAGTCCCCTTGTCAAGGTAAAGAGAACTTCAAAAAGGGTGTTCAGCGCATGTTGCGTATCATGCAAGCCAAGTTCACCCTTTAGCCGCTTTCTGTTGAATCGAATATACCAGTTGGTGGTATTATCAATAAGGTCTAAGAGCCGTGGCACAACAGTGTATAGACGATACCCTAAAAATATTTTCAGCTCTCCCCACATGCATCAAGGCTTCTAACTCACCAGCCATCTCTTCATTCACAAACTTAAGCAAACTTTGACAACTTGCAAGGATCCATCTATCCATGACATTCGTGTTCGTGGCTTCAGCTGCAGGATCGAAACAGTATTTGACACCTTCGATCTTCTCCAAAAGAGCAACTTGACCTTCAAAAAACTTATAGCTATTCCATAATGGCAATAGAACCTTAGCTACCACCTCTTTTACACCATCTTCCTTAAATCGTAATGGCTCGGCACGGACAACCGGGGAATTGATCAAATATAGCCTCAACGCATCTGATCCAAATTTGCTCATCACGCCAGCTGGATCTGGGTAGTTTTTGAGTCGCTTTGACATCTTTTTACCATCCTCAGCAAGCACTATACCATTCACGACACAGTTCTTGAAGGGTGAAACTCCAAACAAATGAGTACCAAGAACAAGAAGTGTATAGAACCAACCTCTTGTCTGGTCCAGACCCTCGGCAATGAAGTCACCAGGGAACGCCCTTTCAAACTTCTCCTTGTTCTCAAAGGGATAGTGCTGACTAGCATAAGGCATACTACCAGACTCAAACCAACAATCGAACACTTCTTCAACCCGCTTCAGTTGACCCTTTCCCATCTTACTAGGAATGGTAATATGGTCAATTTTATCACGGTGAAGGTCGGTAATCTCGCCAGTATAACCACTAAGCTCTTTCAGTTCTGCAATACTTCCGATGCAGACCTTTTCTTCCAAGTCATCACTGACCCACAGAGGAATAGGTGTGCCCCAGTACCTGTTACGCGAGACATTCCAATCTCGTGCGTTTGAAATCCAGCTTGCAAATCGCTTCTCCTTGACAAACGATGGCACCCAGTGCGAACCTTTGATATTTTCCAGCATCGGCTCGATGATATCAGGGATCTTAATGAACCATGAGGGAACAGCACGATAGATCAAAGGGGTATCTGACCGTGGACACATGGGATAACTATGTCTAATCTGTGATTCGACAACTAATCTTCCTATTCCTTTCAGGTGTTTGATAATGGCCTTGTCAGCGGCTTTGACGTGCAATCCAGCAAAGTCTCGAACTTCTTCGGTAAATATGCCACGTTCATCGACCGGATTCGGTGGTGGACGTTGCTCATTGATAACTCCAGCTTCCACAGCAACACTATAATCCTCCTCGCCAAAAGCGGGCGCCTGGTGAACAATGCCCACACCACTATCATCAGTGACATATTTGGCGTTGAGAACTCTGAAACCATGGTCCTTAAATTTCTCATAGAAATAATCGAACAATGGCTCATATTTCCACCCAAGCATATCACTGCCCTTGACCTTCTCGAGGACCTTGAATTTTGCCTTCTTCGGATCTTTGTATAGTGTAGTCAGGAGCTTCTCCAATAAAATGTAATTTTTGCCCGACGCCTCATCGTGAATTTTAATATATTCAAAATCCGGGTGCGCTGCTAGTCCAGTATGTGAAGGTAGTGTCCATGGAGTTGTTGTCCATGCAAGAAGGCTTGTTGAGGGGTCTTCCAGTAGAGGAAATGATACAATAACCGCAGGATCTGTAATATCCTGGTAATTTTGATTGGCCTCGAAATTACTAAGGGCTGTTGTAAGAACTGTCGAGTATGGCATCACTCTATAACCTTGATATACTTGCCCTTTGTCAAAGATTGCTTTGAATACCCACCAGCATGATTCCATGAAGGTAGGATCCATAGTCTGCCATAATTCTCAGCCTGTGCATGTCAAACCAGCCAAACGAATGAACTTACCTTGTAGTCATTATCGAAGTCGATCCACCTGCCTAATCGATCAATGGTAGTTCTCCATTCTGTAGAATATCTCATTACAATCGCTCGACATTCTGAATTGTACTTTTCAAGGCCCAGCTTCATCACCGCCTCTCTTCCTGAGATTCCCAACTTCTTGTCAATTTCGTGCTCAATTGGCAGCCCATGTGTATCCCAACCGAAGCGTCTCTCTACATGATAGCCCTTCATAGACCAATATCGTGGAATAATATCCTTGATGGTGCTTGCAAGCAGATGGCCATAGTGGGGAAGACCTCTAAGTTGAACTGTTAGCTTTTGTCTTGGACCATGGTATGCTTGGCTCGAGGAGCCGTCTTACGTGGCAAATGGAGGACCATCGTAAAATGTATAGAGTGGCCGACCATCGGAGAGTTCGATTTGTCTCTCAAAAGCACTAATCTCTTTCCACCGCGCCAAAACATTCTCCTCCTCCTTGGGAAAATTGATAGCCATGGTTAGGTAGCGGGTCAGGATGAGGCAAGGGAGCCTCTCTGGTGATTATTGAGCGCAATAGGTCCAATATACTAAGTTGGTTAGGTATATTCTGGAACCTTTGGGAGGAATAGCGGACTTCAGCAGTGTTCAAGTTGTTTAAAGCAGATGATTGACTCAACCACACAAATTTGGAGGAGTCACGCATGTTAGAATTACCCCACCACGAGGCTGTCCCCCTTGACAAGGCTGACCTATGACCACGCTCCCCGCTGCATTTTATTTGTTTTGCTGGAATCTTCATTTGGTTGATCTAGTTAAATATATTTTATTGTTACTATCATACAAATGTCAGGGCGCTAAATTCATAGCATGTATAGTACAAATCAATGTCGCTAATCAACATCATCTTCGTCTTCTTTCCCATGGTTTCTATTAGTTTGTTCTTGCTCATCCTCTCCTTCGTCCTCATCCTCTTCACCATCGTCCTCATCCTCGACATCAGATACCGTCTCTCCTAGCTCTTTGAGTTGCTCTTTGTATCTTGTGCACTTATCCTCCAGATCGCCAAACACCATTAGAAGGTCATCGAGTTCGGCCTGAGCTGCCGTTCTTTCTGCTTCTTTTCTGGCCAGTGACAACTCAATCTTCGTCACTTTTTCATCCGCTGCATCGCTTCTGGCTTTGAATTCTTTAGACTTTTCTTCAGCTCGCTGCAGCCGTGCTGACTGCTCATTGGTCTTCGCTGTATACTCCTCGTGCGCAGTCTGAAGGTCTTGGATATGGTTTTTGTTCGCCTAAATGAAGTTAGTTAGACAAGGGAACGGAGACTCCCGACGAACTTTTGATAAATCAGCCTCTAGCTTGCTTAAATTGCGTTGTAGATCAGCAATTTCAGCCTCCATACGTCTTCCAGAGCGATCGGCGTTGGCTTCGGCAGTCTTCTGCACATGCTCCAATTGTCTTTGGTGATCCTGAATAAGTTTATTTTGCTCAGCCTGCACATTTTCGAGATGCCTTTGATGATCCAGGATGAGCTTATTCTGTTCTGCACGAAGTTTGCTACGCCAATTAGCCTTCCAATATAATCCTCTAATGCGGCACTTACTTTAGCTCTTCTTCATGGTGGCGCTGCAACATATCATTGATATTCCTAATTCTAGATAGCTCCACCGCTGCCGTTTCTTTCGCCCGGCGATTATCTGCCTGCTCTTGTCCGAGTTGTCTTTGATACGATATGATTTCCTCTTCGGACTTCTCAAGCGCCTTTCCCTTCTCTTCGAGCTGTGATCGTAGAGAATCAACCATTTCACGTGATATACCCTTCTGGATGCCATTTGCAATAACTGGGACCTCCATTCCAGGATCACGATCGATTGCACGTAGCAAGCGACTATAGTTGTCTTTTAAAAACTCGACAAATGACTTATCAAAGAATACTTCCGGGAGCCCACCTACTGATACCGAGCTAAGCTTCTGAGGGAGGACTTCAAATTCTCTCAACATCGAATGCGCCCTCAACTTTGTCAGACGATCGATGTATTGGTCCCTCCCAAGCTGAGATACTAAGATCGGATGAATAGTAGCTCTTGGAACAGGAGAGTCTTTGGTTGAGAACTCGTAGACTATGCCAAGTAGTATCGCACATAATCCTGGTACGATGATTCCATCTCCACTGTTTTGCACTACCGCTTGGACAAGACTATGAAGATTGCTGCCTTCACCTAGGAAGTCATTTACAGCATCTGGGTCCTCAAATAGCCAACCGCATAGCAACATGAGATAGGCGATGAGAACCCGTTCGTCGGCACTTTTCTGGACCCCAATGACTAGATTAGCCGTGATAGTCTGAATACAAGTAACCACCTCTTCGCCATTTGATGAATCACCTTCCGCAACACTCATAGCTAGATTCTTAGCAACAGAGTTTTCAAATATGAGATGGAACAAGATGACAGCCGCAAACCAGTATCGATAAGGGTCACCAGAAGCTTGCGCATCTATGGGTTGCAATAATGTGGTCAAAACGTTTGCTGTTTCATCAGCACCAGATGCATGGCCTTCGATAGCTCGGCGGAGAAAGTGCTTTCGTATGCCAGCATGATTAAAGAAATAGGCTTTTATACACTCGCAAGCTGCGAGCCTAGAATCAAAAGCTGCTACCAAAGGTACACTGAGGGTAAGATCGAGCAGGCCATCAATTACGTAGACTTTCGGAATGCCATTCGGGTGAGGAGAATCATTGCCGTCCACTAATGGCTCATCTAAAACTGAAGTGACCTGCAACTGCGCAAACGCCTCTTGAATGCTTTGATTTCCACAAATCAAATCTGCACATGTAGTCAAGGCCTAGGTATCAATTAGATCAAATGCATCGTGCAGTGACAAAGTGTCTGCTTACCTCAGCCTTTATTTGCATCTCCGTAGAACGATTAAATGCTAGTTGTAAAACCTGAACCAACACGCCATGGCGCCAGAAAGATGTCTGATTAGCATGCGTCCCTTGGCCTCCAGTAACTAGAAACAGCCTTATTACGGCAAGAAGAGCATATATGTTCCTATTTTTTTGAACTTTTGCCCATTCAGCATCCTCGTCTAGGCCCTCATCAACAATGGCATCATTTAACAAGCTTGCCAGTCTCGGAACCGATCCATCCTCCCTAAAGTAGGATTGATTTGAGACGTTAAGTCGTAGAAGATTTGCGAGTAATATCAAACAATCCTCGACCACCCGTCCTCCTTCTCGAAGTGAACCTTCAAGCCGAATGATATGGAAAATTCGGTCAAATGCATTCTCGAAGGCAACAAGCTTCTGAAGATCGGCTGAGTTTGGCGTGAGGTAGGTTAGGAGCGAGAGGCCTTCATTACGTATAGGATCTCTCTGGTCATCCAAAATTGCTACTAAACGAGATATACCCAAAGGCGCAGTGAATATGCATGATTCTGTCCTTTCAGTTCGCAGCGCCAGAATTGCAGAAAGCAGTTGCAACGCGTATAGACGTGGATAGAAGTCATTTGCATCCAGAAAATTGAGCAGCAAAGTTATATTATCCTGCCGCTGAGTAAACTCATCCGCGAGCCAGAGTGCAATCTGCTCTGATGCCTCAGGGCTGTTCTCGTTTGGATTGAAAAGCATCAAGAGTGTTTCCAACACAAGCTTCACTGTATCGACATCTTCTCCGTCTTTACTTAGACATCCTATCAAGCCTCTAAGGGCTTCCGACGCGACTGAGGCCGGGTAGTCTTTCGCGAAACTTCGTAGCCCTAGGATAGCTGCACGCCGGTCTTCGAGGAGAGTTGAGGATGTCAGACGGGATGAAAGAGTTGAAATCGTGTCAGCTGCTGACTGCAGCTTTACAGGTGTTGCGAACATAGCTTTGGAAAGGGATTAAGGGTGTTCGCCAGATATGGGATGTATACTGAAATTCATACTGGTATCTTCGTTATGTGGCACCGCATATCATGAACACCTGAGAAGATAGTCAGCGGTTTACCCATGGTCTATCCCTGTTTCCAGGTGTTTTTTCGGGCTTGCAATGATTGCAAGTGAAAGAAAGTTGAGCCTATGCTTGTACAATATACATGCAATTAGCCTTTCTTGCCATTGGTCTTCAGACTTTCTTGGATTAACTATTGAATCGGCTTACAACTAACTAGTCGATGTCTGGGAAAAAAATTCTATGGTGATTGATAATAACCACTTACTTGGATTCTATGAATAAATGGCAATGAAGCTAGAACTTCTGGTGAAAATATTGGGGCTCAAGAGATTAAGTTATATTTGGCCTTGAGCCTCGCCTTGCCTAGAAATTAGTAGGTTACCTTTCGGAATATCTTTTTGCCGGTGAGGCTGCCGCGCCCCATAATTCATAATTGCCAAATCGAGACATGAATACTTTCTTTCTCCCAATTCATACTTGACGACAAAGGCTTCAACGTGAGAAGGTCATCATCAATCGCAAACGTCCAAGCGTGCATGATTGTTTGCGCATAGTTCTCTCTTTGTATGTGCTTCGTTGCCTTGTTCAATTCCTTCGTCGCAAACCTTAGTACGCTCACTTTTCGGTCTTTGCTGCCTGAACTTACTGCGATTCCTCTACAGCTCGCACATCTCTGCCACAATGGGAGTTCCTGCGCTGTTCCGTTGGCTCAGCCAGAAGGTAGTTACTCTTGCCATAGAAATCCGTGTATACATCTTGCTGACCTTGACCTCGTCTAGTATCCTAAGATTGTGTCCCCCGTAATTGAAGAACAACCAACTGTGATCGACGACCAGGAGATTCCTATCGATTTCAGGGGCCCAAATCCAAATGGTGAAGAATTCGACAATTTATACTTGGACATGAATGGAATCGTCCACCCATGCTCACATCCCGAAGATAGACCTCCGCCTAAAGATGAGGAAGAGATGATGATGGAGATTTTCAAATATACCGAACGCGTCGTTAGAATGGTACGACCAAGGAAGCTTCTGATGATTGCCATAGATGGCGTCGCTCCGCGTGCCAAGATGAATCAACAGCGTTCTCGCCGGTTTCGTGCTGTCCAGGATGCTAAAGTGAAGGCAGAAGAAAAGGCAGAGCATCTCAAAATGTTGAAGGCGCAAGGCGGCCCTATTCATGAAACCGAGGTGGTTAAAGCCTGGGACTCAAATGAAATTACACCAGGTACGCCATTTATGGACATTTTGGCTGCGAGCTTGAGATATTGGATCAAATATAAACTTACCACCGATCCGGCTTGGGCCAAGATGAAAGTAATCATCTCAGATTCGACAGTTCCTGGTGAGGGTGAACATAAGATCATGGAGTTCATCAGATCTCAACGCTCATCCCCTGAGCATGACCCTAACACAAGACATGTAATCTATGGCTTAGATGCCGATTTGATCATGTTGGGATTAGCAACTCACGAGCCTCATTTCCGTGTTCTTAGAGAAGATGTTTTTGCTCAGGATTCAAAACCTCGGACCTGTCGCTTGTGTGGTCAGGCTGGTCATGAAGCAAGAGAATGTACTGGAGAAGTCAAGGTGAAGGACGGGGAGTTTGATGAGAAAGATAGCGCACCTGCTCTCAAGCCCTTCATCTGGCTCCATGTTTCAATTCTTCGCGAGTACTTGGCAGCTGAGCTTCACATTCGAGACCAGCCTTTCAATTTTGACCTCGAAAGAGCCATCGATGACTGGGTTTTCATGTGTTTCTTTGTTGGAAATGATTTCTTGCCTCATCTTCCTAGTCTTGAAATTCGCGAAAATGGTATTGATACACTCATTGCAATATGGCGTGACAATATGCCTCATATGGGCGGTTACTTGACCAAAGACGGTCACGTCGATCTTGAAAGAGCGCAATTCATTCTTGACGGCTTGGCCAAACAAGAAGATGCCATTTTCCGCAGAAGAAGACAAACTGAAGAGAAGCGCGAAGCTAATGCAAAGAGACGAAAGCTCCAGGAAGAAGGGCGCGGGAGTCGTGGTGGACGTGGCGGTCGCGGAGGCGGATATCAAGATTCTCCTTCAAATGGTAGACAAAATAACCGGCCGTCCCACAACGATGCACCCTCAGGCCTCCCTCTCTTCACTCCTGGTAATATCACCAAAGAAGCCAAAACCATGACCCACGATATGGTGGTAAATCGAGGCGCTGTTTTTAGAGCCAACATGGCAAATAAAAGTGCAGCCGCAGCCCTAAAGGACCAACTCAATGGTGCATCTAAAGGCACATCAGGTGAGGACGTGAAAGGTATCGTAGATTCACCTACTTCCGCTCTCGGAAAGCGCAAGGCAGACGCTTTGGAAGAAGATAGTGGAACTCCTGGTCGAACCACGCCTCAACCCGGAACTCCACAAACACCTGCCGATGAGGCTCCGGTCGACAATGTGCGCTTGTGGGACGAGGGGTATGCTGATCGATATTACGAACAAAAGTTTGGTGTTGACCCAACAGATATAGCGTTTCGCCACAAGGTAGGACGAGCCTATGTTGAAGGCCTAGCATGGGTTTTACTGTACTATTTCCAGGGATGTCCTTCCTGGGACTGGTATTATCCCTATCATTATGCTCCCTTTGCAGCGGATTTCTCAAACCTTAAAGACATGAAAATTAGTTTCAAGAAGGGTAGAGTCTTCAGGCCATTCGAACAACTTATGGGCGTTCTTCCTGCCGGATCCAGGCAAGCCATTCCCGAGGTTTTCCATCCTTTGATGACGGATCCTGACAGTGAGATTATTGACTTCTATCCAGAAGACTTCGTGGTAGACCTGAACGGAAAGAAATTTAGTTGGCAAGGTGTTGCTTTACTGCCGTTCATTGATTCTCAGCGTCTTCTTGATGCAATGGCTAAGAAATATCCACTTTTATCACCAGAAGAGGCTGCACGCAACGGTGTGGGCCGAGATATCTTACTCGTCGCAGAAGCTCACACGAGTCTTTACAACCATATAGCAACGAATTTCTATTCAAAACTGCAAGGCCCGCCCCAATTCAAACTCAGTTCCAAGCTCAGTGAGGGTCTGGCCGGTATTGTTGAGAAGAATGAAGATTATCTTCCTCATGATTCTTTGACTTTTCCGCTCAAGAGAAGTGGCATGCCGAGCCTTGATGAAGATCGTTCCATCAAGTAAGTCATGTCTATCCTACTTATTTTTTATACTGTATACTGATGAAAATATATAGCGTTCATTACTCCATGCCGAAGTCCGCCCATGTCCACAAATCAATGCTAATCAAAGGGGTCAAGCTGCCTCCTCCAGCTCTCAATCCAGCTGACATCGATGCGACAAAAGGACGTGCAGCAAGAAGTGGCCGCAGTCATGGGGGAGTTCCCTTGCAAGGAGACGGCCGAGCAAGGAACTCATTTAGTTACTCGCCAGCGGATCATTTCCATTCTGCGCCTAACCACCAGCCATCCTATGTATCTCACAACAGCTACAGAAACAACTCCTACCAATACTCAGCTCCAGCATGGCAGCCTCCCCCTCCTGGTACAGGTGGCTTTGCGCGTGGTCCACCACCACCACCACCTAACTACAATAATTATGGACAAGGCTCACCTGGGTACCAACGAGGTCCTCCTTCATATCATAGTCAAGCGGGACATGGTGGACCTCCTGGATACGACGGTAACATGGATAGTCGTCGTAGTGGAGGCGATCCATATCGTGGTGGTGGTGGTAATGGCTATCAAAATAGCGGATACCAACATGGAAATGATCGATATAGAGGTAGGGATAATGGATACAGAGGAGGACGGCGATGAATTATAGTTGTGAAGGGAGAATGGTGCTAGATTGGCTAGCCACTTGTAAGATTCCGTAGATGTTGTGTAATAGTTAAAATGCTATGGGTCTGAATTCGTTGATACTTTAGCTACTCCATCTTCGGCATTTGGTAGCTTTTTATGGCTTTGAAGTTTTTGCACTGTAATTGAAGCTTGACCAGCGACATTTCTGAGTATTCTATCATGATTGAGTGCTTGACCACGCCATTCAATGCTGGGTCGCCACGTGTTAAAGTGGGCTGGACACCAGATGACATGCATGCAACCCTGTCGTCCCCAGGTACGCACTTCGAGGCCACTTTAAACATGAGACAAAGAGCCAAAAAAACTCCTTTCAGGAACCAGTCCAGGGACCACTTCCCCAGAGCATTTTGATAACCTCTATTCCGTATCAAGTTCCTTGAATAGTCTTCCCGATACCGCATGGGATACTATGCGCTGGGCCTTCCCTCAATAGTCCTTAGGCGCGTTCTTCAACGTCTTCACCCCACTTCAGTGCGAGACATCACGTATCCAAGCCCTGAAAGGCTATGTTCACCATTCACGCAAGGCATATAGCACGACCTTGGCTTAGGCGAAGTCGATAACAGCCTCATGTGCTCTAACGGAACTGCAGGTAAGCTGTAGACGGAATTGCGCATTGGTATAAGTGCATACGAATCATGAACGGGGACTCGAACCTCGTAGTGAGTCTTGTAGATAGGTTGACCACGAGGGTGAGTCCAAAACCCTTTTCAAATAATATAGAAACAAACTAATATGGATTCCTGCAATAGTTGCCCCACCGCACAGGCTCTCCCTCGCATGATTTCAGTCATGATGAAGTCGTTGCTCTTACACGAACCACCATTGTTGGAGTGAGCACCTCCTGTGTTGGATTGGTTGTTGAAACGTTGGTCCAATTACTAGAAGAGCTGTCAAAGCCATATAAAGGGATACAATCACATCCCCTGCATGTGCTACACTCAGAATTATATATACTTGAGCTTTTGGCCGCTTGCTGTTTGAAACATTGGGAGAGTATAAATTTGGTAGAAAATGCTTCGGCAGATGAATCTCGTGGATCGGAAACAGAGAGCTCTGGTCCAGAGACTGTCTCAAAGACGAAGTCTCATCCACGAAATCGTCACACTCGACCAAGGCGAGCATCCAGGAACAAGCTTCTTGTCCGAGATGTGTCACCAGAGTCTCTAGAAGATGACCTAGTGAAACGATTAATAGATGCTGTTAAATTGTTTCTGAGGCCGCTCTCTGACAGCTATGTCTTACCTGCATCCAATATACTAGATGATGCTTCTAGTAGTCTACATCCAGTAGATAAATTTGCAACAGAAAACAACTCTGGAGTTACTGGTCATCTGGATGGAACAGAAGTGTCTAAATTACTCCTGGAGAAAGCGGAAGTTATCGAAGAGCATGCGCGTGGCATTGTGGAGTATATATCCTTTTCGAACTGGCCGCGAGTGTTAGATTATCTGAAGTTATCTCTCCGTACAGCCCATCCTGCGACCATCAGCTCCGGTCAGAGCAGCTCTGTTACAGATGATGACAGGAGTTCTCTCATTACTCTTCAGCTTATAGCGTGGTTCTGGGTTGATAGTCGAAAATTGAGCATTGTCATCCAAGAATTGTGTGGTAGCTTTTTGCACCTGCGCAAGGCCTTTCAAACTACTGTGGCAATAGTATTGCCATTGCTGGTTACAAGATGGCTTGAGAGGAATCCTGATGAGTTTGTTGATCTACACACAATGCATAGGCGACTGGACGGTGGCGCTGAGACTCTTTTCGATATGTCAAATACCATGTTTGACAGTGGCAGGAGGAAGTCTTTGCTCTTTCCGTTTCAAACATCCTTGTTATTCCTTCTTCCAGATGTGTTTGAAGTTGCAAGCAACATGCGCGATGTCAAGAGCAGCAGCATTTCCAAGAAAGTTTCATTCCTCGAAATGCTGAGAAAGTCCCTGCGAAACAGAAATGAAACAGCAATCTACTGTTTAATATCAGTTTTGAGAGTTGCAAGGCATTTCACTCTAGACAGTGATGCCGCAATTTTAAGCTATGCATTAGATGTCCAGGAAGAGGTAAGAGAGGCTGTATTCAGGAAATACACAGTTGGTATGGATGCAACTACAATCGACAGTACATTAATGACGGCAACTTTTGTCAGCCTAACACACCTTAATTTCGACAGCTGCGTTGACAACCTGGCACCTACTTGCCTAGCACCGAATGCGCCTACTGAGTTCAAGATCGCAATAATATCTGCTTGTCGACACTTTGCTAAGCAGACTAATGCAAAAGATTACCAGCCACTATTTCTCAAGGTCGCTGAGTTCATAAGGAGTCAGCTTAATGTAATGTTTCATCTGAGCTCTTCGATCTATTACTAAGTGCTCATAGACACCAAATGCAAGAGATCCTTATCCCGATGAGCAGTACAACATTCTCAAACCACTTGAAAACAACACTTCATTAGACACCGTTTATAGCATTCTTCTCTTTCTCGATGCATGTCCTTCAATAGTTTTTGTAGGAGCACCCGAAATTGGGTCTCAATGGGAACGATTTTTCGGTGGCGCATTTGCGACCTTAATGGAATATTTAGTGTCCGACGATGATCGTATCAGATATCTCTCAAACATTGTTGCTCAGAAAATGCTGACTGAAGGTTGTTTGGCATCATGGCGTAGTCTAAAGGGCTCGAATACTGCAGAATTCAGGACCAATTTCTGGAAGTCGACGTCAGTTATTTTGATTTATAACTTTGCTTCTTTTATCTCGCCTGCTGCGCCATTGTTGAATTGTATTCACCGCCATGCCAAACTTTAGCTAATGCCTACTCCCACAGTTCAATCACGCTTATCACACTCTCGGATCAGCTCCTGCGGTTTATAAATGATGAGAAATCTGCTCTGAGCTTTATCCATGATTATATTAAATCGCGGATTAGTCTTCAGAGAACGATATCTGTAGGTGCATACGAATTGGCCACAAATATACAACGTACAGTGTTTGTGTTAATTTTTGGCGCCTAGGAACTCCTGGCGAACGATGATGACATTCCGGAGAAGGCAATTGCTTCCGCAAAACTTCAGACCGCACTTCTTGTATCACTATGCTCTACCGATATTTCGACATGTCAGCTCGTTACGAGATCTATAGGGATGCTCTGTGAGGAGGCACGACTTTCCGAAGAGAGAACACTGAAGCCCGCGACGAGTACATTGCAAAATATAGAGATTTACTCCGAGATCTCAGCAAAAGATTTCCGTTTCACAGGGCTTGTGGCTTTTCAAAAGCGCGTGCGTAGCCTATTACGGCGGATACAGCATCCAACCGCCGGTATCCTGACAGCTTGGGAGACCGTATTTGAAAAATGGCTCCCTCTGTCTCGGCAGATATACTCTCGTTCATTAGACTCAGTCGATGAAAGGTCAATGCTTGAGTGGAGAAATTATTCGGGATTTCTCGCATCGTTAGGTGGCATCTGTGTCTCTGCTCATGCTGTGGCTATGCCCGAGGAACCTGGCGTAAACGAACTCAGATGGATCGATGCGATGCTGCCTGAGAGCTTCGATGAGACTCTGCTGAGCCAATATATGAAGCAAAGCGTTCAACTACTAGCTAGTGGTAATGCTCGAGTACGAGAGACCACTAGAGAAATCTTGTCTACAGAGCTTTCTTCACCCCTTTACTTACCTTTGTTTGAAATGCTCGAGAGTGAGCTTAGCTTATTGTTCGATAGCCCCCGAACGAATACTTCTTTATCAATTGAGTCCCGCATCATCTTCGCTGAACAATCCGCAGGTTTACTGAAGAGCATTGTCGAGAAGCTAGGGGGTCCAACAGAAGTAGGCGCTGCTCTCTCGATCGATATCGGGGCACTTACTCTCAACTTCGCGAATTTCCTGGATGATCTTGCGGAAGGGCCCAGTATATTGCGAGTGAAAACCAAGATCTGCCAGTTGTGTGAGACAGTCACCCAAAAGAAGGAGCTACTGAATTTGAGACATGACGTTCGTATTCGAAACCAGCTCCTGGAGATAATCTTTGGTTGGATAGCACGGCCCGGCTCTCCCAAGGTTGATACAATTATTTCTGCCGGTGCCCGGGTTGATGAGATTCTTCGTCTTCAGAGGGAGCTGGATAAAGCGTGTCTAAAGGCGCTTGCAGATCTTACATACCGGCTACCTCTGCAACCCGCAGAAGGCCAGTCAGATGCGGACACCAGTGATCTCAAATCACAGATGTTCCATACTTACTTTAATCGATTTCTCTCACTCCTAAATTATGAGACAGCAGAAATAGGTCGAAAAGAGGTCCGGCTGGTATCTTCTGGAGTTGAAGACTCTATAGCGAGCCCGGAGCTTGCTATTACTGCGCTATCGAATCTGTTGAGTGCTAATATTGATGTCGGCTTGAAGCATTCCTTAGGTATTGGATACCATGAGGATCTCGACATACGCACTGCATTTGTGAAAGTTCTTTGCAATATTCTCATCCAAGGGACAGAATTTAATAATCTCTCTGACGCTGCCGTGAATGAGCGATATGATGAACTACTTGAAGTAAGCTTCACTAAAATATAGCCAGCGAAGCCAGTTACTGATGCATTCCCTCCAGCTGCTTACTAATGATTTGGCACTGACAATCGCTCTGTGCGATGCTTGTCCGAGTACTGAAGTGGATGAGATGACGATATCGCTTCTCAACATTTTTGACTCCAGGGGCCTTGGCTTTGTGTTGCTTGAAGCTCTTATCGAGCATGAAGTCGAGGAAACCGGTAGGCTTAGCAATCTCTGATTGTTGGAGGCATAGACTGACAGCACAACTAAGAAAATGAAGCGGAGTTGCTCCGTCGGAACTGTGTAGCAACCAAGATGCTATCAGTATATGCTAAATGGAAAGGAACGGCATACCTTAAGGCAACATTACAAACTGTGATAGACCGACTTGTTTTGACATCAAAGGATTTAGATCTTGAGCTTGACCCTGCGAGGACCTCCTCTGTCGAGGAATTGCAAAAGAATGCCCTACAGCTTCGGGTGGTGACCAAAGTCTTTATTGACGATATATGTAACTCTGCCTCACATATTCCTGTCTCTTTCCGGAAAATATGTAACATTGTGAGGGTTAACGAACTTTTTACGGTGTTAATCTGCTAACCTGAGTTCATAGATCTCTTCTGCCGTCATGAAACGATTTCCAGAGGCCAAATTCACGGCTGTTGGAGCTTTCATTTTTCTCCGTTTCTTCTGTCCTGCTATTGTAGCGCCGGATGCCGAAGGTCTGATAACTTCGGCGCCTTCAAAAGAGATGCGACGCGGCCTGCTTCTCATCGCGAAAGTCGTGCAGAATTTGGCTAACAACGTGCTGTTTGGAGCGAAAGAGCCTTATATGTTCCCACTGAATGACTTTTTGACTCAGAACATATATCGTGTGACAACCTTTTTACGGGAGATATCTGTAAGAATAACCAAAGATCTCAATTTGGAACATACCCTAACATGTCAAGGCCCCCCCAAACGTGTCTGATCCGTTGATGGAGAGCGAGTCCTTCGATTTTGGGTCCTGTGTTGCACTCCACCGGTTTCTCTACGATCACTGGGACCATGTTAGACAAAAGCTTGTGCTTCGAGAACGAAAAGAATCCTTACGGCCGCCTGGTGAGATCAGCAAAGGCCAAATCCCAATTCTAGAGTCCCTTCGCAAGCTAATTACGAATTTGGGCCCACCGCCAATGGATGTCTCCTGGAACAGACCTGCAATATCTGCCAATAGCCCACCGTCATATTCACGATTTCAGCATTTTATGCTTCGCAATGCAGGTAGGAACACCGAGTCTTTGGTCTCCACTAGAGCGGTATACGATGGGGGTGAAAGCAAGGCAAGTCTCCTTGATCACAAACTTGGATGGATCTGACAGCCAAAAAGGATGGGCTACCTATGATATGTATCATCCTCCGAAATATTGATACTGAGACAACAGACTATGAGCTACTGCTTTTTGGCTATTTGAAGGTATGTTGCCTAAAAGTACTCAGTGACCTACTGACTTTTCCAGATCGCCAGTCGTATGTGGCACCGTGAATTTGGAATTCTAATAGATGCCACTTGCTACAATGGTCAAAATGAACCCCAAGATGCATTGTTTAGGAAATTGGATCTTCTGACTCCCACTGAGTTATCAAAGCAATTATCGCGGGTATACGTGTACAACATGAACAGTGCTTTCAGGTAAGAGTCCCTGACTTACTATGGTGACCTTTTCGTTAAGAATGGTCGTTAGAAAATGCTTTCGCCGCATCTTACGTCTCTCTGCAAAGAGCGAGCTTAGCGCGTTCCACCCCAAAAACGTGGATTATCATTTGATTGGAAGCCTACAAGACCTCCAAGCTCATTTTCACCTTAGCCAACTACACCTGCCGAAAGAAACTATAAGTGTTGTAACCGACACGAGATACGTGTTTCAACCTATCATTCGATTATCGAAGACGAAAGGAAAGATTGAGGTGGTCATCAAAGTGGGTAGCCAATTTGTGCAAGTCACTACAACCAAGAAACAAGAAGTTGTACCTGGCCTCAGGCTTCATGCCACAGTGAATGATATTTTCAGACTATCCGAGATTGACGAGGCACCGACATCTATACAGACAGAGGATGATTCGGCATTTGGTTTACGTACGGAAAATGGAAAAATCGTCATGTATTTCACCAGTCCGAGGAAACCCGACGTACTCTCAGCCATACGCGGTGCCAAAGCCAAGTATGGTAAGGAGCTCAGAACTTTGAAGTCATTCGAGCGGCTCGTGCGGCCACAAGATGTCCCAGGCACCCTGCTCAATATTGCTTTGACCAACATGGGCAGCTCTGATCAAATTCTTCGACTTGCTTCATATAATTTGCTTTGTGCACTATGTCGTGCATTCAAATTTGCAGCAAACTCAAAATTCATAACGGCAATGGGTGAGTCTGAAGCTCTACTAAACTATGTAAATACTAATTGAGTCTAAGAACTGTGTGTTCCCTTGAATCCGTCTCGTTTCATTGTAGATGTAAGTCAGCAACTGGCACAGTCAGAACCACAACTCACTGCAGACTTCTTGAATGAATTCTTCGTTGGATGGGAAAGCTTCCCGTATTCACAGCGGCCATTAAGTCTAGCATATATGGCCCCGTGGCTTCCGGGCCTCCGAACAAGCATTATTCCAAATGATCTAGATAGCGACAAAGCTAAAGACAAGGTTGCGGCCATATTCCGCAAGCTCATTGAGGTTGCTATCTCGGATCCTGCTCTCAGTGCAACTTTGGAACAAAGCGTGTGGCCAGCTATATCTCAGGATGAGATGTACATAGACATCATTTTGGATGAGATTGTGAAAGCTGCCATAGGATTTGGAATTGAGGACGAGCGGACAGAAATTGCCGGAAGTATAATTTCATCTCTTGGTACCATAACTATTCGCGGAAAGCTCCTCTCACGGCTACGAAAAGCACTAAACAGAACCTCACTACGTCCAACAAGGCAACTACCTGAGAACACTGTCTGGAATGAAATATGTGTACTACTTCGACTCTGTCTTTCCACCTCCTTTGATAGTGGTGTCCAAGCTCAGTTGTTCCTTCCCGAGATCTTCCATCTAGTTACTATGCTAGCAAATACTGGTTCGCCCGAGATAAGAATGGTCGTCCATAGGCTGCTTATTAACACAATCCACGCAATGTGTACCGCATTTAGCTTAGACGAAGGAAGAGTGGCAAAACTCAAGTCATCATTGATCTCTCTTTCTGATTCACGGCACGACTCCCTTTTCCATACTTCTCTTCGAGAAGCGCCACCATTACAAGATATTGGCGCCCCGGCATTAGGTGCAACAGAAACTCTAGCGGTTCTGCTATCTGAGATTACCATCATCGCCGCTCCTACCATAGACATGTCGAATGCCTGGCGCTCGAGATGGATGAGTCTTGTAGCTAGCACAGCATTTCAGAGCAATCCTGCAATCCAGCCTCGTGCATTTACCGTGATGGGGTGTCTGGCCCGCGAGGATGTCGACGATGATCTGCTCTATCAAGTGCTTGTCGCACTCAGAAATAGCATTACGCGCTTTATGGAGGATAATGATAGCGAGATGCTTATTGCTATTGTCACATCCCTCACCAAAATGATGGATAAACTTCCTCCGGCATCACGATATGGATTACAGCTGTTTTGGCTTGCCATATCGCTGGTGAGACTTGTTCCTCTGGGACTTTTCAATTGCACAGTTCTATTCCTTGATGCTGTACTAACGAACATCGCCTCGTCGGGTGATCTCAAGGAAGGGAGAATGGCAACAGTACTATTGCAGGGGAGATTACCGATTGATGATGCAGCGTTTCAGCTCGATGAGATCTATGGTATACACTTTACCGTTGAAAACTTTCCGTTCGCTGTATGTGCTACCTTAGCCAAAGGCCTCACGGATTCGGTGACAAAAGCAACCACCACTCGTGTTTTGTGTAGCTTTCTAGAGACAACGCACTACAACCTACCACAAGGTGTCAAGTTCCCGCAAGACGTGAGCTGCTTACCTTATCTTGGGATTTTGATGTCGCGGGCCACGATTGCAGAGGAAGCAAAAGAAATTCTGTGGCTTGCTGGTATTGATGCTCAACTCGAGAATGTATTATCCGATGAAGTCCTGGATCTATTTGATTTGGCTACGATCAAGGACAAAGAATTGTTACTAAATGTGGCCATAGGAATTCTTGACTTTCGTCAGGTCGAAGACGTTGTCCAGAATCGACTGCTCTTCTGGCTGAACAGGGTTGCTACAAAGCGACCGACTGTGATATTGCATTTGTAAGCAATACCCTCTTGATTCCATGTGCCACGCTAAACAGCACAAGATGCGAACCAATTATCGCGATACTTGACGAAGTACTGTTATCTTGTCAGAATGTGACAACGTTAGATTCTGCTCATCAACTACTCCAAACGTTGACACTTAATCCAAAGTTCTCTGGTGGGGTCGATACTAAAGAGATGCTGGAAGACGTTCTAGATGGCATTGGATTTGGTGGGTTGTGGCGCTCAACTACATTCCCTTCTCCCAATGAGCAGGATAGGCAATGCACCGTTTTGACCGATCGCCTAATCGAGGTATGTATCGTGTGACTCCAATCATATATTTCTCATACTTACAACTCGATCGCAGCTCATTATTGCTTGAATAATGGAATATCTGGTGGATGACATGTGCTATGGTATCTGAAACCAGGAAAGGAATTCCTGACGAATGAATTATGAAAAGCGTGCATTGTGGATATTTGGATGACGATACCCTATCATAGAAATATTTACATATCCTTTATATTTCTATGTGATATATGTTTAGGAGTGCTTCATGCATCGGCTCATCGTCCTGAGTTTATTTAGATCCTTAACCAGAAGCGAACATCAGTGGCACAACCAAATCGAACTAACGACGGGAATAACCTATCCGAAACGTTTCTATAGAAATCTCACCTTCTAGCAAATCTCATAGCTAAATGATGGTGTATAATTTGATCGTGTGGAGTCACGGTGACCCAGCTGTTGATTGTTAAATACCTCAAAAGAGGAATCTGTCGCATGCGGAAAACCGAATGTGTGCACTCAAACAAATCTAGTTCTTAAATTAGTGCCTATTATACCTTGATCTGCTGGCATGCGCCCAAAAGAAAGCCGAATTTCTTCTTCTGAGTGGCAAAATATATAGATGTATATGCGTGTTTGCTTCCATGAGCTTTGGTACTTTTTGTTTATATTGGCAGCATTGAGCCTCCAACCTTAAATAATCATGGGTGAACCTTACCCCGCATGCTGTTTCTTGCATGAGGTGGCCCTAAATGAAACGTTGTGCCATGGTGAAGAACCAGACATGTTAGCGGTCAGCTACAGCAAAAGTCAAGCCACAAAATACCCAAGATATTTTGCACGGGGGGAAGCGTATATGATGTGGTGTACACGGAGAAAGCAATGTGTACATCATATGATGTGTACTCCCCTCGCGCAAAATATATACTTAAGTATTATCCGGAGATCCAAGTAATTAAAAGGTGAAGGGGCTTATTTCCGGAAGATGCAGCATTGATCACGGAGGAGCAGCGCGCCGCACCGTGTTGATTTAAGCGCCTAAAAACGGGTGGGGGGCCCTCTGTGATCAAGATTGATGATTCGAAATCAAAAGAAGAAGAGAAAAAAAAGGAGGAAAAGCACCGGTGAGTAGTGATAGGAAGAGAACGGGAATAAGAGAGATAAGTTAAAAGCATGATATGAGATACGGACTGAAGATACATGACATCGCAGTGCTCACAAAGTAAGCCTCTTCCTTCCCTTACCAGCGTCTAAACATCGGAAGGATATATGTATATATATAGTTATAGTTATATATATGAGTGTATGGCCTAGTCATGTACGATAGAATGCTCCATGTTGGGAGAGCAGGCGGGCGGGTAATCGAGAACGATGACATCGGTGTAAGTATTGACTGGGTACCTTTATATTTTACTGGGTGGTGGCCTTTGATGCATCAGTCTACAGCTTCCATTCCAGTTTACTAACTGGACAAGGGGAAATCAAAACAGGGGGGTTTGCCGTTGGCTATTTGTTCGCTAACGAAAGGCAAACACCGCCCGCCGACCGCCTAGAGCGAAGAGTAGAGTTAGCGCATTGTAGCCATCCTTGGGCTCAGAATCCCAATAGACAACCAGACCAGACCAGACTTTCACTACCCTGGATCTGAACCTGAACCAGAAACCTGAACAGCCTGCTCCCTGAGCCTGATCCTGAATCCTCCCCCCCCCCCCCCCCATAGCAGAGGACAAAAAATACCAAACCACTACATCTCTCACTCACTATGCTATGGGACATTTCACTATCAATCTCTTTTTGACCCTCAATATACTGTAGCCGATATTTAGCCGCCGATTCGACTCCTCGAACAATCAGCTCCCCATGATATATCCTTTCAACAGGCCTCTCAAGCGTCTGCTGCTAGCACAATCCCAGCAAAGAGGAGTATTCCTGGGAGACCTGCTGCTCTTCTCCCAATGAAGGTGCGTTAGATTCTACTACCAGTGCTGCAATATATTGGACTGAATCGATCCTCTTGTGGCTGCTCGGCCTTGTGCATGTGCATCCTGAACACGAGCTTGTATGGTCTTAGGACCAGTCGCACATCCAGGAACTGCAAAGACTGTACCAGACCCTGGCTTTTGTAACTGACTCTTCTTCTCTATTTGGCAGACTTCATCGAGACCGCGGGAGATAGGTGGGAGCTTTGCAAGCCGGAGGGGACACAATGCTCAATTATCGATAAGTGACACCAGTCACCACGTTACTGAGGCAATCGGAGACATGTATGGCGACGATGATTATTCGAAAAGGGATTCGCGGCCGCTGAGCTTCATAACCTCACCCTTGAATGAATCTTCCACCGAGGAGAGTCATACACATTTTGATTCAAGCAAGAACCCTCGGACGAGACCTCCGCCAACCACAAATGGGACTTTAGGGAAGAAGGCGCACACATCGCCAGCCATGTTGCAAAGCCCGAAGAATAGTTCTTTTGACACTAAAGGGCAGCTATCGCCGTCTTTGTCGCTGCGAGATCGGAATACATCTGACACGGCATACGCCCAGTTTCCTCTCAATGATATAGACTATGAATCAAATCCCGCTGCGGTTCAACAAGAACTTAGCAATTTGCAGGCATTGCGGCGCATGTCCATGGATGTTGGGAACACGAGCGATCCGGATCTTCCATCATTCCAGGGAGTTTCATTGATGCCGTCGGTGGCTCCCACAGGCGATGACAACGAAGCCGACCCATCGAGGCTTTTTTGGGTCCCAGCCCGAGTACATCCGGAGCTTGCCCCCATGGAATTTAAAACGTTCCTGGAGAACCGCGTGCAAACAATCAAACGCAGGTCCGGAGAACAAACTTCACTTTCGCCAGATGGGCTCGACCGGTCCGGCTCTGGAGGTGGGCTAAGGAGAAAGAAATCTATGCTATCGCGGCAAATCGACAATGATGGAGGCCGCGGTGCCGTTGGCTACAAAGATGGAGCGGAACAGTTGGAGCGGAAGAAATCACTCTCCGCACGTCAAACCCCAGACCTGAAGATCGCAGATTTGCAAGAGTTAGATGCGCTGGTTAAGGATCCTTCGAAGGCTATGCAGCAACTAACTCTTGACACTACCAGTCGTCGAAATTCTAATGCCGAGGCTGAACCAGATGAGGATATGCCTATATTACCACAAGCCCCAGGAGGAGTAGGATTAAGAAGGTCTACACGAACAACATATCGGAGGGGGAGTTTGAGAAAGGGGGAGAGAGTTCCGTTCTCAAAAAGGGCCGGTTCTATTCGTGGGCCAGAGACTGATGGAGAAGAATCACCTGCGGTATCCCCCAGCGAAACTGCCAAGATGGGATTTCCACTGATCAAAGTATCATCGGAACCAACAACTACTGAAAATTTCTCAAGACCAAATCGAGGGGGGCGTCGCGTTGCGACTTTGGAGCACAAACCTCCTGCTCCCCCCAGCATCGAGAATGCCAGGAGGGACTCGCCAGCTACTGTAGAAAGTGGTGTATCGAGACGTTCCACGGAGGATATGAGCACGCCACCACCCATCCCAGGTTCCCTTCCAAGGAGCAATACTTTTCCTCGGAATGACTCTCCTGTCCCAAGGATCATCGAAACTCCTCCACCTCCGGAGGAAGCATCAGATCCACCACCTCCCAAGCAGAATCATCAGAAATTTCCTGAAAGATCATCCTCACAAGCCCCTCCCCCACAACTGCAGCAGGATATTGTCCCTGAACCGCCAGCCAGGTCAAGTAAACGCCCTGGCTTAGACCGCCAATCTTCATCAAATGCGCAACCTATCCCACGAGTTGTGAGTCCAGGCCCTACTCAGGTATCTTTGAACAACATGGCACAACGCCCATCACCGCTTCCAGGAAGTGGTACAAGCACAGATACTCTTACGTTCATACCTACGCTAGACGAAAAGAAGTCTGAAAAGAAGTCGAAGAAAGAAAAGGATGACTCCGAGACCTCGGGATCGAGAAAGCCAAGTTGGGGTTGGTTCAAGGGTAGTGATGAGAAAGAAAAGAACAAGAAGAAGGAGAAGGAAGATGACCATAAGGATAGTAAACGAGGAAAACTTAAAACATCTATGGACAAATCTCACGATAACGCTCGTCTGGACGTCTTGCAGTCTGCTGTAGACTCAGCTGTCACTCGAGGACGAGAAAGCCTAGTGCTTGATCGGGATAGCATGGATAACAAGCTACAAGAGGAGCGCAAGAAGGAAAGCTCGCGGAAATCGGGAGGCGAGACCAAGAAAGAAAAAGATAGCTTGTTCTCGTCGTTCTTTGGCAGCAAAAAGAAAGCTGACCGTGAATCCGGCAGCAAGAAAGCTAGCTCGCTTCGGACATTATCACCAGATCCCCCTCCTCGTCAGCTAAAGCCTGACATAGATTACAACTGGACGAGGTTCAACATTCTAGAGGAGAGAGCTATTTACAGGATGGCCCATATAAAACTTGCAAACCCACGACGAGCTCTGTATAGTCAAGTTTTACTTAGCAACTTCATGTACTCATACTTGGCGAAAGTGCAGCAAATGAACCCTCAGATGCAAGTTCCCCAGTCGGCTGCTCAAAAGAAGGCCGAGGCAGAGAGGCGGCGAAAAGAGCAAGAGGAACAGCAACGACAAGAACAGCAACTTCACGAGCAGGAGGAGCAGTATAGATATGATTATCATCAGGTATGAAGCTAGTTGATTGTACTAAAAGATGCTGATTGATTCTGTTAGGGTATCACACAATATGCTGAGTCCGACCAAGGCTCAAAACCGGAAGGCGTCACTTATGTGGATGACTCGCAAATTTATGATTATGACCACCAAGGCGATGATGGCCACGGGCACCGGCCGCACTCGAGGGCATCACAGCACAATTCAGAAAATGGCTATGGGGACTACAACCAGTATGGGCAGCAAGGGAATGATTATTATCAACAGTATGGACGGTCGGATCGCAATAACCATGAACATGATGATGACGAAATGTGGTGACCTTTTATTGTCGCCAAATGCTCAGCTCAACGTCCCTTGTTATGCATATATGGTGGAGTAAAGGCGCTCTTCTTGCATCAGGATGGACTCAGATACTAGTCCTTGGTTTGGTTGTTCATAGGTTGTCTGTTTGGTTGGAGGGCAACTCTTTAATGCATAGCGAGGATTTGGCGGGTCAAAGGAATTCTTCTAATCTGATTTGCGCTTGTAGGAAACAAACGCATGTTTATATGTAAAATAACTATTTGGCTTTCGCGGAACGATGATGAATACCCAAGGAAGGAGTCTTGCAATAGCGCAACGAATATAACC
Organism: Chalara sp. BL73; assembly: GCA_918026815.1. NCBI lineage: Eukaryota > Fungi > Ascomycota > Leotiomycetes > Helotiales > Chalara > Chalara sp. BL73. Next base: position 209,700 of record CAKJVC010000061.1, on the reverse strand, counting down.
TCTTTGTCGAAACAAGGTCTGTGCACATTTTGATAGATATGATGGTGATGAACACAAACCATTGCTAGGATCGGAAGAAAATATATAAACTTACAAGAGTTTATATCACGTGATCCTGGATTTGGTCACCACGTTAAAGTCGATAGGAAGTATCGCAAAGTCGTTCATATTGTAAATAGTTTCTTCAGCTGTTCTCATAGTTTCACATCCTAATTGTGGTATCGGAATCTGATGGCGTTGGCCACGTAATAAGAGTTCTTGAGAGTGACGTACAATGGTAAGCTCAACCACCAGCCTGAGCCCCATCTCTAGGCATCACTAGCGCGGGGAGCAGCCAACACCTTATTAACCACCACCATATTATCGTCCTTCTACACTCAACCTCAGCGATAGATTCTCTTATAACACTTCAGTCTGCTGCACCGAGGTTCAGACATCTGAAGGGATTATAGACATGTTTCGCGCTCAACAAAATGCGTTCGACGATGTCGTCGGTATGTACCCTTATGTTCCAAAATGGAGGCTTTCAGTTTCGACCTTTGTAATAGCTACTGACATCCTGGGTCCTGCAGCTAAGGCGACTGACGAGAACCTTACCTCGGAGAACTGGGAATTTATAATGGATGTTTGCGATAAGGTCACAACAGAGGAAACTGGAGCTAAGGATGCGGTAGCAAGCATGATCAAGAGGCTGGCGCATCGAAATGCCAATGTGCAATTATATACATTAGAGGTGTGGTCAATGTAAGACAGGTGTCAAACTCAAGCTAACAATTCTATGCAAGCTCGCCAACGCCCTCAGTCAGAATTGCGGCCGAAAGATGCACCGAGAGTTAGCTTCTAGAGCGTTCACAGACGCCTTACTTAAGCTTGCCAACGACCGAAATACACACCAACAAGTAAAGGCAAAGATTCTTGAGCGTATGGCAGAGTGGGCGGAGATGTTCAAGGACCCAGATTTAGGGATCATGAATGATCAATACCATAGACTAAAGAGCCAGAACCCACACCTACACCCGCCTTCTGCGCCTCAAAAGAGTCGTCTCACAGATTTGGATCGCCAGAAGGAAGATGAAGAGCTACAAATGGCACTCAAGCTATCTATCCAAGATAAGGGCAGTCAGGCACAGGCAAACCCTTCTCAGGCTTCTAGTTCGAGTGCAGGCCCTTCGCAGTCCCAGCCAGCGGCCCAAGGACAGCAAGTTCCCTCAGGCACAACTGCCGCCACTGTTTCTCGTGTTAGAGCTCTGTTTGACTTCCAGGCCACCGATCCAGATGAGTTGACATTCCGAAAAGGCGACATCATTGCAGTTCTAGAATCTGTATACAAGGACTGGTGGAAAGGTCTACTAAAAGGCCAGACTGGCATTTTCCCACTTAATTATGTGGAGAAATTGGCAGATCCTACACCAGAGGAGCTACAAAGAGAGTCACAGATGGAGGCTGAGGTCTTTGCGGAAATCAAGAACGTGGAAAAGTTACTTACATTACTGAGTACATCTACATCCGAGCTGAACGTTCGTGATAATGAGGAGATTACAGTAAGCCTATTGCTTGATATTTCTATACCCCACTAACCTCCATAGAAACTCTACCATTCCACACTTGCTATTAGACCCAAGCTTATTGAGCTCATTGGCAAGTATTCACAGAGAAAAGGTAACCATTGTCTGGCTTTCTTGCGTTATGTATATTAGACTGACATATTTCAGATGACTTTACTCAGCTCAATGAGAGGTTTATCAAGTCCTGCCGAGACTACGAGAATCTTTTGGATGCATCAATGACACAAAGCCAGCCGGCTTATCAATATGGACGGCCGCAGCAGCAAGGTTATGGTGGCGGATACCCTCCTCAACAAGGACCGATAGGGTCAGCCCAGCAACACCCACAGAGATACTATACTCCTAATCCCTCACAAGGTATATGATACATTTTGAAGAAGAACGTGAATCGTCAAACTAACATCTCAAAGAGAACTCATATCCTCAAAAACCGTCGTCACCTGATTATGGTCCCCAGCGCAATGGACCAGCGCCATTCTACATAGTCCCAGGACAGCGTGCTCCTGAGGGCCAGACACAAGCCCAGCAGCAACCACTCCCACAGCAATACCCTCAGAGAGACCCAACTCCTCGCATCCCTTCAAATCAAAAGCCACATCCTCTGCAGACAAGTTCTCCACAACCAAACCAATACCCAGCGCATACAAATTCGCCACCTCCTAATCAGTACCCTCAACAGAGCGGACATCGCCCACAGAGTACCTACTCTAACCCACAAGAGCTCGCAACCCAATCTTTTGACTCCCCAATACACCAGCAACCCCCTTCAGCATACAGCGCATCATTGTACTCTCAAGATGACACGTATGCATCCGCAGCGCCTAATAACCAGCAACCACCTCTAAGCCAGCAGCAGTACACCGCGTACGTCCCTCCTCAACACTCCCAGCAACAACCAACCTATGAACCCCCGGCACCACCTCAAGGAGGACATATTCCCCCACCAGTAAACATGAATGCGGCATACCCCGTTATTGCCGACGCGAGGCAGACATTACCAAGCCAGGGAGCGCCGACTCCACAAACCCATTACAAACCATACCAACGACCAGGCACTACAGAAGGACAAGCTCCATCAGCACCAAGCGCGCCACCTGGCGCGCCGCAAGACTTCTATAGGCAGAGCACAGCATACTGATGACAAATTTGGTTTTCTATTGAACAGTTCGAGCATGGGCGGAAGCATCTCTATGCATACGCAAGGCTAACCTTACGTATCTGTGAATCTTTTGTACGATATATCCCACGGCAGCACAGGATGAAACATGACAAAATGGAATCTAATATTTGTCCCACATCTTGTGGCTTACGTTACCAATAAAAGGTCTATACAGTATACCGGCTAAGTAGCCTTGAGCCTGGTAGATAAGCATGTGATTAGCGTGTTTGAACTGGGGCGCATAAACTGTGTATCGGCAGCAAGTCTAAACCAAGTGTCCCATTCTTGCGTCTGTCCAGCAGCTGCGGCATATCGCGAAATCTTACGAGCTAGACTTGGGGATGCATGGCATATATGTGTGCAGAATTTTTGTCGGAGATGATTAGAAACATCCAGAGAGATGTTGCTACCTGCGTGTACTCAGAAGGTGGGTGTGTGAGGGTATCCGTAGTGGTCATTGCGACAGAGGTCTCAATGCACAAGAACATGTAACACTCTCAGAAAAGCCATAATATTCCTTCCCCCCAAAATCCATTCCATTGTAAAAAAAAATCTAAAAAAAATCTGCCAGTTAAACTGGTTTGTTCCTTCCGTAAATACCGCCAACGCCGCTTCCCAGACTAAAGGGCCAGCCTAGATAACAAAGCGCTGCCGCCTCCGCCTCCTCCATCCTAGCCGCCAATTGCTCATCTGGAAGGCGCGTTAGCCAGCCTCGCTCTCGATGCCGGGAATGAAAGGGCGAAAGACATACCATACTCGGGAAACTTCTCGGTCTCAACCTTTTCCCTGGGGAAGGCGCATGTTGGCCGCTTGGGAGCCGGGACGAGCGAGGTCTCCTCGGGAGCAGGAAGGGAAGGCGTGGCGAGGCTGGAGGCGGGAGCGTTTCCGGCAGGAAGGAGCGGCGACGCCTCCTCGGTAACAGGAGGGTGCGATACGTGCTTGGTGAGCGCGGCGTCGACGCGGATTGCGAGGAGGCGGTTGTCGTTCTTCGCGAGGGGGAAGGGGATGTCGTTGGGAGTTGAGGGGGGAGGAGCTGCTGCGCGGCCGTTAAGGCCGGAAGACTCGCGGGGCGAGAGGTCGGGAGCTGGTGATTGGCGTGTTAGGATGCGTTGGTTCATGGGTGTAGGGGTGGAGAGGGGAGGGGACGTGCCGGCGAGGTTGAGGATATTGAGGCGTCCCATGGCGGCGACGACGAGCTTGGTCTCCAAAGAGGGCGGTTGCTTAGTTCCTGCTGTGGTAGACATGGTGTGCCGTAGTTGAATCTATAGGCTTCTTGGAGGTTTGGCTGATGGTAATAGAAGTGCTTGTGAGTCAAAGAAATATGCGAGTTGAGTTGCTAAAGCAGTTAAATTTGCGTTTTGGGTCAAGGACGTCAATGCCCCTCCATTTAAAAGATAACCCCACCATGATGTTTGCTTTCTGATGGAATAATACCTCTTATTGACAATAGCTTCATTCACCAAAGGAGATAAAAGAGGGAGGCTGTAAACTCGGCTGCTATTGTGCCAATTTGGGTATGCTAAGCGAAACCCCTGAGTCCTAGTGTTCCATGGCATCCTCGAACAAGGCTCTCAGCTGCGCCTTCTCCTCATTGACTTCCTCCGCTAAACCTGGAGCCAACATCAATACTCTCGCTTGTGGTATCGTGCCTTCCACCAAGTCATCAATGTGTTCCCTCTTGAAACCCAAGTCCTTCAATCCTTTGGGCTGGTCCCCGAGATCCGCGAGGAACTTCTGCAAAGCCTCACCCAGAACCTCACCCGCACTTTCTAATTTTACATTCGAGATATCAACACCGAACGCTTCAGCGGCTTGTAGATGTCGTTCCGGGTTCGATGGGCCCGTGAAGCGGAATACTGCTGGAGCGGAGACTGCTACGGATACACCGTGAGGAATTATTGGCGTGTCAACTTGATAGCCAGCGTGTTTGTAACCGGGATTTTGTCCTGATATAGGATACGACATACCTATTGGTGTATATGTGAATACGAGGTAGATGGTGGTGATCGTGAAGAATGACTTACCATGGCATAAATGCACACCAGCATTTCCGAACCCAACTCCCGCAAGGGTAGCAGCAAGTAACATCTGGCTTTGTGCCTCGTGATCATCTGGGTCTTTCACGGCTCTTGGGAGATATTTGACAGTACTCCGTAAGGCCTGTAACGAGAAAATATCACTGATTGGATTTGCGCCTTGATAGGCGGGACGCAGGATAGGATTTGTTGGTCGAGGAATCCTCTCGAAATATGGGATTGCTGTCCAACTCTCTAAACTATGGCAGAGAACATCAAGACCAGAGCTTGCGTGTACTGCCGATGGCATAGTTCTTGTATTCAAAGGATCACATATTCCAAGAGTGGGCTTCAAGTTTCGGTGTGCGATGCCAGTCTTCGCTCTTTTTGATACAAGGTCAAAGATTGCCGTACCGGTGGTCTCTGATCCAGTTCCAGCCGTCGTTGGGACAGCTATTAATGGCTTAAGTGGCTTGTTGACCGGAAGACCTTTCCCTAAGGGTGCATTGACAAAGTCGAGGAATTCTGCATCTGGGAAGCAAGTGTAGAGGTTCATCAATCTGATAAGTAGGTTAGTGTGTACAACCTAGTCATCCCCTAGTGGTGGCATTCCACCACTACATGGTTAAATAATCCCTTACTTAGCGGTGTCAATGACGGATCCACCTCCCACAGCGAGAAAAGCATCTGGTTGGTATGGCTTAGCAAAAGCAATAGCTTCCTTGATACTATTGCCAGTTAGACAAAATTCAGACTCATTGCCAAGGTCAATACATACGAACTATCTTTCGGTTCAATCCTACAGCTATCAAATACGGCGTATTCCACTCCCTCCTTGGTTAACCCTTCCTCGACCTGCCGCATGGCATCCAGGCCCCTCACCGTCTTGTCCGTTACCACACAAACTCTCTTCGCACCCAGATTTTTAAAGTCCATGCCCACCTCTTTTGTCACACCAGGCCCAAATCTTATGGATGAAGCAGCCATCTCAAAAGCATATTCTTTCTGGCGAGTAGTGTCTACTGGAGTAGCATAGTTGCGTTGGAGGTTGTGCTTGGCATGAGCAAGGAGACTTTTAGGCGGTTTATGGTGATGGTGATGTGCCGGGTTGCCGTGGCAGGGACAGGACGGGGGATGTGTGTATTGTATTGTGCGAAGCAGGTTCATTGCTCTCGCTGCCCTCTGGACGCTTGTTAGCAGCTGGATATACATGGCATTTAGGGACTCCAGTAACATACCGTGGGGGCGATTCTAACAGCGGAAACCATTATATATGAAGTAAATTGAAGACTTTGAGTTCTAATGCATAGCGGAACGCGTTTGTCCTTTGTTCACACGCTTTTATAAATATATACATGCATATATTTTAAGAAATTGAATCAGGAAGAGTGAACGAAAGCACAACGATGGAAACCTGGGGAATGGATGAGGTTTCAAAATGGCGGGGAATCCAGTCTAATGTGGGGAAAGCGGCTTCGGCGTCGTTAGCCGAACCCTGCCCCCTTTCGCTTTCACGATCAAGTACCGTAGCTAGGCGGCTTCTGCATTGAAAGAATCGGCATCTAAGGTACCTTATTATCACTGGAAGGAGGTTGTGTGAATCTAAGACACCATTACGTCAGGCATAATATTCAGGGAGGATACAGTAGTCATATAGTAGTATATGGTCATAAATACTTTACTCAATTCGCCTATCCACTGGGGGCTGCCTCTGTAACACCAAGGTAGAACCAGATCAATCTATAAAAATGCCCCGTCCTTGATAATACCAAGCCCAGACGGGTCCCCTATCATATGCCATGAAAAGAAAATCAAATCTCCCCCAACTCCTGCCAACCAGAGCTTGCTCTATGCAAGTATGTGGATCATTCCATACAAATCTGTATGCAACGGCATGTGTGGGAAAATAGCTGTTCATGAATAAAAAACGTATCTTCTTTCCAGAGCTAATCTCGTTCTGGGTATTTTGGCCTAGGGGCTGGAGATCTTCTACCATCTTCGACTGCCTCTCCGACTGCTTGTGCTCGAATCACCACCTCTCGAACTGTCAAATCCGCCCCTCTCATTGCTAGTCCCGCGATAGCCTCCTCGAGGCTCTTCGATACTTCGTCTCGATTGATCGCGTCCAATCTCGCTCATATCAAACAGCAAGTCGTCATCGGCTTCATAAGTGCCTGCTGTTTTTGTGAAGCTTTGTCTGCCGGTTCCTCTCTCGCTTCTTTCACTCCCGCTAGCTCTGTCTAAGCTAGAGAATGAACCAGTTTGCGGTGGTGTCACGCCTCGGCCGCCGGTTCGACCTATCCTTGGTCGGTAAGGAGAATTGGCAGAGCCAGCGGAAAGACCGCGTGGTATTTGAGGTGCTTCCGATTCATTGGGATCAATTGATGATGAGGCCTGGCGAGACATTACAGCTGATGATTCTGAGATGTGTGGTGCAGGTTGCAGCATTCTCGATGGAGATGGTGATGAGGCTTCTGCCACGTTGTCAGAGGCCTGATCAAGCGCACGGAGGGCACTCAAGCTAGGCGGCTCGCGATCGTCAGCACCGAGGCTAATGCTTCGGTGTACACCAAATGGAATCTCTCCTATCTCATCTTCCGCTGCCAGGATTCGATGCTGCTGTGCAACAGAACTTGATCTTCTGGTATGTGGGTAGTATGTACGAGGTGACGTCGGAATATCAATCGCATTTGTACCAACACCACTTGCTTGGCCATCGCCATCAGCGCCTTGAGCTCTTGCTGTAGGAGCTGTCCTTGCCCGCCCACTGATCCTAGGGGCAGAGTATTCAGCAACTGAATTGGCACTCAAGCGCGAGGGTATTGCTGGAGTATGGGGTGTATGAGGCGATACAGGCTTTCCAGGAGAAGATGATACGGACATTGAATTTGCTGCTACCATAGGTGGTACGCTGGATAACTGGCGGCTCGATGAACTTGAAGACCGGTGCAAAAGCGTAGATGAAGACATCGACTCGGTCAAAGCGTTATTTGACTCACGCATTGATTGGAACTTCGAAAGCTGGGCACTGGTTCTTTTCGTGGACGACTCCCCAGAAGGCTCGAAACTTTGCAAAGTCTTCTTACTGTCAAGCAGTTTCAGGAACTCAGAAATCTGATCATCATCCGTTTGGAGTGACCCAGAACTGCCTCCTGCTCCCTCGGCGAGAACACCTGAACCAGGCTGAACAGAAGAAGACAGGCTCTGCTTGCCACTACTTCCTTGATCATCATCAACCGCAATCTTACTAGCACCTCCGAACGAAGATCTACCTCTTCGATGACTGAAGCTGCTACTATATCTAGTAATAGGATTTGGTTTTGGAGAGCTCGAGGAAGAGACATTTGGGGCATTGTCGGGAGCAGCTGGCCCACCCCTCAAAGTAGCTGGCATGCCTGCGGTCAGAGATGATCGGTTTCGCGCCTGATTTAGCGCACTGATCCCTGACATTCGAGGAAGTGATTGTGGGGATTGAGGAGGGAGCATTTCGCCTCCTTGTTGACTCATGGCCCTACCGGGTGAGGAAGACAGAGAGCCTGCTTTGAAGGGCTGAAAAGAAATAGAAAGTCTCCTTGCCATGTTTACTCCTTCTACAGAACGGAGGGGTGATCTTGAGGCTTGTAAGGGCATTGTTGGTCGAGTCCGAGGCAACGATGACATAGGCGAAGAATCAGTGTCCGCATCTGATCCAACTGCCTTCTGTGCTCGGAGGGCGGATATAGGGCTGGACGCACCAGGACGTGCAGTTCCATGAAATGTGGATAAGCTTCCATAGGCTTGAATCGGCTCTAAATCCTCTGTAGATTGTCGACCCGTAGGTAGCGAGCCGACTTCAACAGGTCGTGTAGTACGATGTCGGTCATCGCCCCTTATGCCTAAAGACGGCTGGAAAAAATCCTCATTTGCGCCCATGAATCTTGAGCTTAGAAGTGCATTAGAATCATCAACACGGAAATTGCAGTCAAGGCGATATTTTACTTCAGCAGAAAACTGGCCCGCAGGAGTATCTGTTGTGCCTAGAAAGTAACTCAAGACAACAGGACTCCCATTGTCACACAATGGGTGGTTCAAAGCATCAAATTGAATAGGTTTTGGTTCGCCAGCCATTACGCGGCAACTAAGCCTCAGAGATGTATCTGTTGCACCACTCTTCAGCGCTTTCATGAGTTTCCGTGCTGGTAAAAACTTCGAGGTTGTGCATAGCGACCGAAAGAATATGATGCACTTCTTGTACACTGTAGGAAGAGAAGAGGCAAGGTCATATGGCGGTTCGTCGGGGGTGTCTCTAAGCTCAATTTTCCAACGCTCCAATATGACCTCATTGTTTCGTTTTCGAGATCGCGTAGAATTATCACTGGATGCGCTGGACTGACTGTTTAACGCATCCAAAACATCCCAACGCTTGCCATCATCATCTACCAATACTAGGCTCTGGGTACCTGTGAGAACCGAAGCGTCGAGATATGTTTCGATAATTAGCGGAGGTGGTCGATTCTGGATCCCTGCCCCACAAGTCCTCCATGTGTCCAACTCTTCTTTGAAATCAACTATGTCGTCGGTTTCGATTTGGAACTAGGAAAAAAATATTACGTCAGTAAGCGCCTTAAAGTGTGAGCGCTGCATATATCATCAGACATACCCATTTATTGACTTTCCGAGTTCCATTCGCAAGTATCAGAGCCTTTAATGGCATACGAGCCTGAAGTATGATCAAAGCTGCTTTGATATAAAAGTTCTATTTGCATAAGCTGTCAGTCCAGAACGAATAGATGATGCACCGATGCTCACCTGTATTATCTGGTCCATTTTCTTGATAGCATCTTTGCTTGGACCCGAAATGATTCCGCTACCTTCACTGCCATCGTCACCCTCATTATATGAAGCCGTATCAGATCCTGCCCTCAAACTTGAGCCCGGGCTTTCTATTCTTGGATTGTTAGTTCTGGCAGGATTTGTTCGAGGAGATAAGGCTGGCGATGCCACCGCAGGCGAAGGACGAGGATGTTGGTGCATGTTGGAGGTTTCTCAGTGCGGATGTTGAATCAAGCAGACAAAATATCGAGAAGGGAGTGGATGTTATGTCAGAAACTGTTCCCTGAGTGGCTTGACAGTTCAAGCTACAATTCGTACGCAGCAGAACCCGGTTGCCTCACGATTTGGGCATCCATCGTAGTATATACTCCTTAACTTTTTCGTAGCCTTTCCTTATCCTTAGTGTCTCTGTGCCAACCCAAAGGTCTGACAATGATTCGCGGAACGATCCAGAGGAGCAAAATGCGGATTTCTGCACAGTATGATTCAGGCGAAGGCCATCATCACAATTTTGGGTAGAGGTGTATATACAGTTGCTGATGTATGTACTCTGGACGTTGACGGTAGAGGTGGGTGGAGTGCAGCTTCGTTGGTTGAATGGAAGAAGCTTCGGTGCTAATGGTCAAGGTACAGTCATTCAAGCTATCAGGGTGCCTCGTGATCGGAGCGCTTATGCTGGGAAGGCGTCAAAAGCAGGATGATTATATAGTTTAAGGCAAGAATAAGGAGCGTCCAAGAGAGTTCCAGCTTGAGGGCTAGGGAAGGAGGATGAAATAACAGTTCTTTTGTTGACAGCTACTTATGACAAGGCGAGGTACAGAGAGTTGAGGATGTTGTGCTTGCACTTTAACTTTCAACAGCATAAACGACCGGGCCATCATGTCCTAACAATCCGATAGCGTTGGGTTCACCGCGCTAGTCAGGTCTTGGCGTCGATAAGGATTGGGGGTGGGAGAGATGGTCCGTGCACTGCAGTTTGTTCAATCATCCAGCATTTTCTTTTTATATTTTGGATACTATATACCTTACTCATAGGATCTGAGGTAATAAATGACTGATACGACGGGCCTTCAAATTCCTCATAGTTCAAAGGACATTATACATTCTCAATAGCAAGATACAAGCATTCATTGCAACAACGGAAGGCTTCGATAGCCATCCCGGTGCCTTTCACTTGTTGCAGGGTGAGTGGTTGGCCACCTAAACTGGATACTCTCTCTGCCTGGAGCAAGTCTGGCACAGGTTTATACTCTATGGCGAACCACATTCCCTGGTTAACCTTCCAGGCAATCCGCACATATTATCAAATAAGGGGTCTCTTAGGTAACGGATCGCCTAGTCTGCCTTTCCAACTACCTCCTCTTGTTTCCGGATGCGCTAGGCTGATAGACATATGTGCAAGTGTTACAAAGAATTTCACATGGCTGTATTGTACATCTAAAGGTACCCATTGGCTTAACAGACTTATTTTACGTAGGAGAATATTTTCTTCAGCAAATATATCTCGATCCCGCGTTCGCTGTCGAGGCATCGATTGCATAGAATACGCGGCCAGGACTCCTTCACCGAAGTACACCCAGATATGTCTCACCACACCGAATGTGAGGTGATGGGATTGGTAGCCCTCCATTCAATAGAGGCATCCAGTAAGATGCAATACATAGACGAGACCTACCCTCCCTCGGCGTTTTGCTGCGCCAACTTCCCTTCTCCTCGCTGCGAGGTCAAAAGTGGGGCTTTCGTACTCTTGTACTGCTCTGGTCGATCACCAACGTTTTCGGGCTTTACATGCTGTACTACCTGTTGGTTATACTCCCCTCGTGGATTGACAGGTATACAAGGCTCTAGAATCATGCCGTTGACAGGGCATTTCGGTTAAAGGTGGTGCCGTAGCGGTTATACAGGTTTTTCACGTGGAATCTTATTGTTGTTCTGCAGAATATTATTGGAGGCCTTACTCCTAATATACATTAACGCTACATATTATAGTAAACTAAAGTAGCCTTTGCAGATATGACGGATTGGGCATTTCACAACATACATAGAATCTTGCTCTACTTCCCACGTTCCAAGGAACTGTTTATCTCCCTCTTCGCAGATACATGTGTTGCAGCCTCTCATTCTCTTCATGTGCGTACTTGCACCTCAGGTAGTGTTGGAAATGTGGATCTCCTTGTGGCTGACCACATATAGAACATAGGTTGTCAACATTGGGTTTTGCTGTTCGCTGCGGGTGAGGGTCCTCGTCTTGAGTGCTAGTTACCATAGGAACTAAGGGGTCAGCCTTGACATATTCATCACCGATCTGGTCTCTGACACTAGAAGAACCTATATTCGACGAAGTCGGTGAGCTCTTCTCAATAGTAGGATTGAGCCGCTCCGCTTCGTCAGCCTCAGGAATGGCTCCCCCAACGAATACTCTTCCCTGGGTTTGATATTCTACCGTTCTCTCAAAGAGTTCACCAAGCCACAGCGATCTTCTTGCAACTAACTCCTCGGTATCGGTTATGGATATTACCAACTTATTTTCTCTTGTTGAAGAGAAAATAGAATCGCCCCCTTTCTTACTAGCTGCCTTTCCATCATCCCCCTGACCATCAGACGTAAAGTCATCATCTTTGCTTACATTTCTTGCCTCATAGTACTCTTCACACTCTGTGCATATATTGCCGAACGGAAAGGTACAGTTTGGATCCATGCAGAATCTCGGTTCTATGTATGCTAGGTCGTTTTCGTGAATGGGACGATTGTCATTGTTAAGAAGGTGCACCATTTTGGTAAAGTACGGAAGGCATAGTATGAATTTAAGAATAAACTTAGAATGTTTGCAGAATTCATGATCCATAAAATCATTGTTCGTGTTCCTCATGTTCGAGATCTAATTGTAGATTAGGAGAAGGATCCGGCTGCTTTACCCTTTCTTTGTCCCGAACTAGGAATGCAAAATCCATAATCGTAACAAAGGAATTTATACAACCATGAAAATATACAGATTGCTATAGCGTGAGTCTGTGGACCTCGCAATATTTCCGGAAACGAATAAAAATGGTTGATACAGCGCAATATCCGTTAATCGGCCAAGCTAGCTTGCAATTGCAGTTATTGCATCAAGTCATTTGATCTGACACCTTTAGGTAGAAGCTCTAAAACACGTTTAACCAACCTTTAGGCCATCATGTATGCAAGACTCCAGCCTCGACTGGCTGAGAGCTTTTAGAAATCCACTTACAACCTAACAATACGAATTGTAAAGATGACATATCCAATGTTCGACTGGGACCGACTACGAGACCGATTGGCTACGCAACGTGATGCTTCGCTTAGCCCACAAAAAGCAGTGGTTTATTTTGGCAAGATAAAGGGTGAAATAGAAGTAAGGCTACTGATATATTGATGAGGAGAGATTGGTAAGAGACAAGAACTAGCGCAGCTAGCCTACAGGGACTCGATCCCCAACATTCACTGGAACATATGAGGGGTTTTTGGAAGAAGTGTGTTAAGGCTACTAGTCTATTAACATTGGCTAGCCCAGTCCTTTTAGGGTACTTGGTGCTCCTGCGTTTTCCTTTTTACTCTCGGACAAAGCATATTCAGAACCCCAGTATTTGTTACTGTTATTAGGACCACGAAGCTCTCAAGAAAGGCACTAGCCGTGCTACATAGTCCTCGACTGATACAGCACGTTAAAAGGAATAATAATAATAATAGTAATAGCACAGCTAGCCAGACGGCGATCACCAGAATGGCGAGTCATTTGACCTGATAGACTTGAATTATAGTCCATATCTAGACAACATCTATTGCTTGACAGCGATGAACCAGGTCATATACCCTGTTGGGAACGTATGTTGCTCTTGGCCACTTTTGATAGTCCAGCTATCTCCTGATGCTCCGCATTTCTTCATTAAACTTTGTAGTTCTTGCGGACTTCGGGTCCGTAAGGATGAGATGTATCCATCCACCACGACAACGAAAGGAATGATTGGTATTATATATGTGAAAAAGAGGTGGCCTGGTGATCTCCAAAAGTAGAAGGGAGTGATGGCGAACAATAGCAGTCCCATGAAATATATTGTTATGAGAGATGATACGGTTCGTTCTTGGAGTTCAAAGATGCTGCAGGATGTTAGTATATATTCACATAGGATGTATGTCAAATTGTGGGGAAAATTTTACCCAAACCCATCGGCTGTCTCAAGTGTGTTGCGTAGTATAGCGGACCCTAAATCGTCATCAAAATGATGGAATGCTAAATTATATAGTCTGAAAATCTTTTTGCCATTCTGTCCATTGAGATGTGCCGGTGCATTGGACGCATCAACAGGCTCGGAGATGAAGCTCAAGTTTTCGCTCTTCTTCGCTGCGACTGTCCAGTCAGGAATATGTGGGTGAAGGTCCGTTAACACAAACTTGACCGCAGAGCTTTTTGCCTCCTCTTGCTGGGAAGATCGATTAGTATGTCCATTGCTCATAATATCATCTGTAGGTGAGGAAGAAAGACGAAAAGAGAGTTGGGCATTTAGCTCTTTTTCGATAAATGGTGTAGGGCCGCCTGCGCCAGCGCAGAAATCAACATAAGTGTAGTCTATTACATCGCTGGACAGAGTCTGGTAGAGAGTGTTCACAACGAGCTTTGCCGGGGAAGCGTTCTGTATGACAGGCACGCGAAATTGCCAGAGGAGGGTGAGGGTTGATTGGATCTTTTCGCGTAGGTATTGCGGAAACCTGGAATTTATTAGTGTTTTGATAAGCAGATCATTTCTAAGGTAAAATCTACCACCACTGGTCATTAATCTCGAAGAAATGTATTCGGGGGCATATCAAAACCATTGTCAGCTTCCTGGTGTGAAGCTGTAGATGCTCTTCGAACTTGATATAATGGAGCGTCGTCACGACATTAAGTTTCGACAGGGGCTAATCATCCCCATAAAACAGCGCTAGGATCTCTTTCATGGCCTGAGTTCGCATTTTCAACCGCAGCCTCTGAACAATAAGTATAGTTTCGGTGGACTGAAACAAGTGCCATTGGAGGGCTTAGAGGACGTGATGCACGAAGTAACTGTGGTCCTTACACTTTTATTGACTTTATTTGTGGTTACGTATCTATCCCAAGGCTCAGAGATTACACGAGACGGACAACCACTCCGGTCAGTGCACCTAATACCTTGATCCAGAATTTCACAGATAGTAGCCCTTGTTCTCTCCATTTGGATATGGACTTTGACCTCCATCCATCAGTGATCCGAGTTTATTGAAATGCCGTGGGTTAACTATTATTAGACGACCACCTCATACATTGCCAATTGCTGGCAATGGGATCAAATTTCTTCAGGATCGTCACAAACTATTTTCTTGGTTTGTAAAGTGTGAGCAAATATTTGGCTTTGAAACATTCGAAATTTCCGTTCCTTCGTTACCACCTGGAGTGGTTATCAATGACCCAAGGAATCTCGAGTATGTGCTCAAGAATCACGGAATCTTCGGCAAGGGGAACTTCTTCAAAACCCGGTCATGGGACCTGTTTGGTATGAATACGGGACTCCTTGTAAGGGCATTTTGCTAATTAGCGCAGGTAATGGGATTATCAACGTTGATGGTGACTTGTGGAAGGTGTTGAGAAAGGCAGGATTGCATTTCTTGAGTGTGTCAAACCTGAAATTCCTTACAGATATTGCCCTTCCACGGTATTTGGGTAAAGCTATCAGAGTACTTGAAAGTTCTCTGGATAATGTCGTAATCGACCTTGAGGATGTGTTCCTCGAATTGAACACACAGCTCATGGGGAAGATGGCATACAATGTAAGCCACCCACAGCATGAACGACGCAGAATCTGGAAATTCACTGATATACAAAAAGATGGACATACACAATTCTGATCCATTTTCTGCAGCGTTTGACTTCGCGTCAGGTAAAACTGGAGATCGGTTTCAAAATCCTCTGTGGCAAATTACTGAAAAGATCACGGGATCCGCATTCAGAAAATCTATCAAAGAAGTTAGGGCTTTCGGTAAGAAGATAGTTGCGAATGCCGTAGCATCTCGACATGCTCAACGGACCGGCTCACAAGAGGAGATATTTGATGGGATTTCGGGAAGTTTGATCTATTCTTTGTTGGATGTAGTTGACGATCACCAAATCGTGGCCGATGCTGCCTTGAATTATCTATCCGCAGGTGAGCTCTATTGCGTCCTTTATGGCCAATAAATGTCGAAATGACTCACTCTTGATAGGGAGGGATACCACTGCACAAGCACTGACCTGGACGTTTTACTTACTCATGAGGAATCCGCATGTTGTCAAAGGCATCCGAAAGGAGGTTTCTACACTTGCTACTCTAGACGACATTCTTGAGCCTGCCAGATTCCAATCAGTCTCCATGCCTTACACTACTGCCGTATTTTATGAAGCAGTACGCCTATATCCGCCCGTACCTTTCGAATTGAAGCAGTGCGAGCAAGCAACTACACTTCCTGACGGTACTTTCTTACCAAAAAGCGCTATTCTCGTATGGTGCACATGGGCGATGAATCGATCGCAATTGATTTGGGGTCCTGAATCTGATGTCTTCGAACCAGAACGGTGGCTGCATGATGGAAAGTTTGTCTCGAAGACTGCCTATGAGTATCCGGCGTTCAATGGCGGCCACAGGACTTGTCTGGGAAAGAAGATGGCAGAGGTAGTGGCGGTGCAATCGATTGCTACTTTACTCTCCAAGTTTGACTTCGAGCCTGTCGATCATAAGGAAAAAATCACTAAAAACAGCTTGACCTTGCCAATGGAGGGCGGCTTGCCATGCTATGTGAAGCTGCGGCCGGAATACTGAGATTCAACTACATGAGACACATTTTATATTGAACAGGGTGTTAAGGTTGTCCTTCAGCCAGCACTCATCAAGCCTCTCACTGGATTCCGATGCAGCGCTTTAGCTATCATACTCCTACCAAAGAATCAGCCCAAAAGACTCATCAACTCCAGATCAGAAATCCTGCTATTTTTGGTCATACAAAAAGTCTAAAGACTGCCACTGAGTCTGGAGCTGGGTGAACCACTGCGGCCGCACATCCCGCCTAGCTTGGCCGGCCCGAAAAGGAAATAAGTCGCAATCTTGTCAGGCCGCATTGTGACACAAATAACGTTCATGATTTCGACCAAATCGCATCAATGCGTTTCATTTCATCAATACACACAGTTGATAATCACGACATGCCGTCCAATTTCTTGCTGGGAGAGATGCCACCAATTACAGTTGAACATAGAGTTTCAATTCTCCCAAAGATACTGGCAGTGTCATTTCTTCGGATCTCAGGCTCCGGGGAGTTGTGTGAATGGGCACGAAATATATCTTACGACTCAGCATTACCGAATCAAAGGCTAATTGCTTTCCTCTTGGTATATTTGCGTTCGATTGTACCAAGTCTTTGTGATCATGTATTACTAAGCAACATATCTTGACAGCTTTAGCCTGACAAAGGCTAGTGCCGGAATCAAGGGACGTCAATGTCTTTTAGATGAAAGATGCTTGGGAGATGTTTGCAACCTTCCCCTCCCAGCACGCACGTGTGCCATATGCTCTAACTGCGCGAGCCACTCGTGCCTAAAAGGGTCCGGCACATCAAGCGCCGCCTGCTTGGAAAAGCTCTATGAACTCATGCTGCGTCGTGTTCGGCTCCCTGATGATTCTCCCGGTTTGCGATGCTTGTTTCGATGGCTGCGAGTGAGCCTCCTTCGGAACTCGCTGAATGTTTTGCCTTCTTGCCTTCTTGCCTTCTTGGCTGTGCAGTGTGCTGTCCTTCACATTGCCGTCTTGTATACTCTTTGCATGAAATCGCCGCTTTTTTTATCTGTCACACCTGGTGTTCATCACATGTGCGCTGTCTTGATAGTGTATGGAGTCTACCCATCTGTTGGCGGTCTCTTATTACTCGATGACTCGGTGTAAACGCCTTCGTTATATGGCTTCGGTTCAAGGGGGTTGTTTCTCCCATCGACCTCTAACGGCTGAATTCTGTCTCATCCGACTAATACGGACAGTTCCAAGTACGAACGAGGAATCGCCTGAGATGTACCACCATGAGCTTAAACTTTGATTTGCTTGTGGAGACCGCAGATTGCATTGCCTGGAGTGGTCCTAAACATGCACCAGAAAAGGACCGAGAAGAATGTCGAATTCTGGGTGGCTTCTATATCCTTACGCTTCAGATCTCCGCATTCCAAATCATATTTTTATTCTCAGAACACTTGCGAGGCAACTGGCCATTTGGCTTAATACCACTGCTTTTGCGTACTGTATGTGCTTTTATAGAAACTATGTCTTCAAGCCCATCGGCCATGTCTTGGGTAACAAATGGGTCCTACACAGAAGCTCAAAAGTAAAATCCTTCCATACACCAAGGGTCTTGATGGAGTCGATCTATGGCTCAATGATATCACTAGGTTAGGTTCACATATGCTCCAAAGCCCATTCTTGTTGACTTTTCATAGCAATGCACTGTACGGCTCGCTTGGCTTGTTAGCCATCACTGTCCTAGTTTACCATGTTGCGAGGGTGGCATCTGCACATATACGACTTGTGACCACCTTGAATGCTGCAGAAAACCATCAGAAATACTGGACTCATACGGCTCCATTCTGGTCAAAAGTCAACAAGAATCTCGTCGTCGCCCCCTTATTTCACAAACGGCATAACAAAGAACTTCGCCTCTCGTCCGCCAATGGTATTGGAACTCTACCTTCTCGTCTGCACACTGTATTTCTTAGCTTCTATATTCTTTCTAATATCCTGTACTGCTGCTTGCTCGACTATCAGAACCAGCCACGACCGGTATTACTTGCGGAAGCTCGTGGCCGAACTGGTCACCTAGCAGTGATGAATATGATTCCCCTGTTCATCTTCTCGACCAGGAATAATCCGCTTATACCAATTCTTGGAGTATCTTTCGATATCTTTAATCTTTTTCATCACTGGATCGGACGAATTACTGCCATTCAGTCATTGGCACATACACTTTTCTGGGGAGCCAATAATTATGACGCTCTAGGACTTAAAGGGCTGTCCGAACACCTTTGGGGTGACTGGTTTCTAGTGTACGTGCTCATAGCGACCATTGCCTTCGTTCTAATCATTATTTTATCAATGTCATTTCTTCGACATGCTTTTTACGAGTCATTTCTACATGGCCACCAAGTCCTTGCAATCATTGCACTAGCTGGAATTCTACCTCATGTCAATAGGCAGCAATTACCACAAAAACCACACATGCATTCTTTGATTGCCGTCTGGGCTGGCGAACGGCTGACCAGACTATGGCGACTTTTCTACCGTCGAGGCACCAAGCTTCAAGTCCAAGCGCTTGAAGGCGGCGCTTGCCGCTTAACATTTGAGGTACAGGGAGCTTGGTCCAGAGAACCAGGACGCCATATCTACGCTTACATCGCATCTGTGTCTTTGTAGATGTCACATCCGTTCAGTGTCTCCTGAGTAGACAGAAACGCAACACGGATCCCTAACTTCAGCAGCGTGGAGACTCTCATAGCAGCACCCTCAAAGGAGTCTGAGGCTCTCAAACCTCTGCCGAAAACATCCCATGTTTCTATATCCTGCGTAGTGGCATCTAGACCTAGAATGACCTCGGCCTTGTATCGAAAGGCTAAGGGATCGCCATAAGGGATCATTAGCCTATCGGCCTTTGTGGAGGGGCCGTATGGTAGCGGCGAAAATTTAAGGAGCTATGGAACGGTAATCCTCTTCGCTGGGGGAGTGGGCATCACTCATCAGCTCAGCCATATGCGAGACCTCCTGGGCGCGTTTGCCGACGGAACATGTGCGACACGGAAAGTGGTCTTGATATGGTCGGCACGGAGCGTTGAGCAGCTGGATTGGGCAAAACTGTTCATGGACGAACTTTTGGAAATGCCGACCAGAGGAAATACTTTAAAGATATTGCTCTACGTTTCAAAACCGAATCGGGACATCCAGGATCTCGCCCCGGGACAAGTAAGCAGGGGGCAGCTGCAGGGTCTCATTTGGGAGAATGCATGTTGGGAGAGTGCTTAGTCAGGAGTTTCAAGAACGAGTAGGGGCTATGATGGTTGGAGTTTGCGGACCTGGTGCTCTTGCAGACGATGTCAGAGCTGCGGCAAGATCAGTGATGGATCAAGGCAACGTTGGCTTTTGGGAAGAGGTGAGTCGGCTTTGCTAAACCCTTCTGACACTACGACAGAAGAATTCACATTTTTTTACCTCTCAAGACAGGTTTGTATCCCCAAACATGTCTCGGAAATGGAAATTTCCTAGGATAGTATTCAAATTTCAGAAATAGTCTCGAATAAGTTAGCTAACTAAGCGAATAGGCATTTACTTGGTGATCTTCACTAGGTTCCTGAGTTCGAAATGGCCGACAAAAAGTTGTGTAGCAGTGGGCCAACCCGAAGTTTAAAGAAGATAATCAAAGAAATGCTTATCTTTGAATGCTTGGAGTCATCATTTTGAGCGGGGATACTTGGGGTGCATCACGGGCGGAGCCGAAAGCAGGGCAGCTCTAGATAAAGTTGATTCTGGATATTTGCATAACAGCTAGAAATCGGAGTAATAATTCGGCTAATAGATTACCCTCGTACATTTTGAATTGCCAACTATGTAACCCTTGTGACCATGGGGAATCTGCTCGAGCAAATTCTTGTGCATGAGAAAGTAAGGGCCAAAGCTGAGCAGATAGAAACTACTCAGCTTTTGTCCCTGCCGAAGACTTGCATCTGCTACTATACACTAATATATCGAAGAAGTGAGAGAAGCGATAAGCGCCATATATTACCAATTTCGATACAACTTCCACAGCCGCGGGAGAGTCTAGACAAGTCTAATAGTATCTGAATATAGTGAATTCGTTACATCGTAACCCCACAATCTATTCACTCCTCAAGCACGTTATTCCTCAAGCTACCCCTCAATCGCCACTTCCACCTCCCAACCAAAGCCGGATCAAGCTCAAAAAGCACGCAGCATGAACACTCACGTGAATCCAAGGTCCTCCAAGCCCCTTCCCATACTGCAATCCTCCCTCATATATCCTTCTAAAAGCTCTGGCCAAGGGAGCAAGATGATACAGTGCTAATGCGCCGGCCACATTCTCTATGTTCAAATCATAAGTCAGTATGCAAGTTCCCTATTTGATATAACAGGAAATGTGAGCGAAAAGGGCAAACAAAGCATACGGCTTGAAGTGCTGACAGGCTGAGTACCAAAGATGAGGGCAACGATGACCGAAGAGAGGAGGAGAGTCCCATATTGGCGGATGATGGGGTGGGCTTGCGGGGCAGGAGACGAGAGCTGTTCGGAGGGACGAAGAAGGAAATTCAGGCCGGCGGGAAGCTCGATCAGGCCATGAACCCAGAATGGGTAACGTGGGTCGAGCGGCATATCTATAAATCTTGATACTTTCAAGTGTGAGCCGAAATTGAATAGAAATTGGAGGATAGAATGCTGACCCTAGTCAAAGCGCAAAGCGTGGAGAGAGTATGTGTATTCACGTGACCCAATATGTATGTTGGTCAGGTCGGCTCCGGGGCTTGTCTCGCGAATGGAATCAAAATTGAAGCTATTCCCAAGTCCAGATCATCCGACATACCCTCTCTAGCAAGCTTTCCTGCTTCATGCGCCGCACTTGCGCCTTTCTGACATTGCTTTTGATGACGGCGAGAATATGCAGCATCCCTGCTGTTCCTGAGCCGACCTGCCGGCATCTGCTCCACTTTTCAAGCCCGACCCGACATAACCTGACATCCTAGTGGTTTGTTGACCCCTGAATATCGAGTCTGGGCATCTGCCAAGAGATAACTACCCTGAAGCAGCTTAGTGAGCCGCTACTGCTACTCGTTCACGCTTGTACATTCCCCTCCACCGCTCAATCGCTTTGAGAGGCTTGGATTACCGCAGAGATTTAAAACTGTAAACATAAACCATTTGTGCATTGCCACAAAGGCAACCAGTTCCCGAAGTCCCTCGCTTAGATGATTAGTAGACCTTCGAGTTGGAGTATATGTATATATATATGACATAAGCGGAAATAATATACTATCGCTCTTTTAGCAACGGGACTGACCTCATACCAGCTTCATACATGCTCCCACGTCAGAACAGCTTATCCCTGAAACACTCCCGAGGTTTGAGCCCGCCAACTCCTGCGTCGTAGAAGAATTTGTACAATACACTTTCACGCGACTTCTTTTCCTTAGTAGAACATTCTTCCACATCTCCGGAAACATAATATATACATTCGAACATGGCAGATGCGCAAAGCGCTCCAAATGGAGTAGGTAACGAGTTCAGCGACCTCAACCTCTCAATCACAGGTCTAGGAGTGGAATATCCACCATTTCTTCTTGTACCTAAAGATCTAGAAATCCTCTGCGCGCGGCACTACAAAGATACCCCAGCGTGAGCCTTGTCTACACGATCATCCTTCCAGCCATCTGCTAAACGTCGATAGTCTGAAGAAAGTCATTGCCATAAATAATTATACTGGAATCGACAATCGCTCCTCAATTGGTAATGTAGACCACCCAATGGCGAACATGGACCGCGCGCCGAACATAGCAGAGCTTTGCTCTGTTTTCATGAAAGATGGAGTCGCGCTCGCTGTAACCGCAGCGCGGAAAGCTCTCCACGAAGCACAACTCTCCTCACAAGACATCACACACGTAGTCTCCACAACCTGCACGAACAGCGCAAATCCAGGGTTTGACCACTTTGTGTGCAAACAGCTGGGTATTAAACAATCTGTGGAGAAAGTCCTGCTACATGGCATTGGATGCTCAGGGGGTATGGCAGCACTGAGAACAGCAGCTAACTTAGCGTTGGGGTCGAGTTTCAGAAGGAAGAAGGCGAGGATTTTAGTTGTGGCGCTGGAGATCTCGACTTTGTTGGTTAGGAGCGAGCTGGATAGTGTGGATGAGCTGCAAGAGACGAGGATCGGGATTACGTTATTCAGCGACTGTGCGAGCGCGGCGATATTGAGTAATGGGATAGGTGGCGTTGAGGCGGAACCAGTGTATGGGTTGTTGGGATGGGACCATAAAGTGATACCTGATACAGAGGCGGATCTAGGGTTTGATGTTGATCCCTTAGGTGATTTGGCCTCCCCCATAACGCCAGAATGGTGCTAACAAGCTGCAGGTTGGAAAGTAGTCCTTTCTCCAAGAGTGCCAAAATTAACAGCAGCGGTGGTAGCACCAACTTTCAAAGACCTCCTATCCTCCATTCCAAATATCCCCTCAAGCTACCGCGAAGCAGCTGATTTCGACTGGGCCCTTCACCCAGGCGGTGCTACCATTTTGACAGGTGTGGAGCGGGCGATGTCCATAACTCCAGAGCATATGCGGGCTTCCTACGACACTTATATCAACCACGGAAATTCCTCCTCCGCAACCATTTTCTCAGTCATGGACCGCTTACGGCAAAAAGACATGGACGAGGTCGCGCCTGGCGGAAAAGTCAAAGAATTCGTCGTAGGATGTGCCTTTGGACCGGGGATAGCGATTGAGATGTGCATGTTGAAGCGGAATTTGGGACATGTACGACGGACGCTCATCACGAGCGGGGAAGCAACACCGCCGGAAACGGAGAGTGAGGGAAGTAGGAGTGAAGGTGAGATGGAGGTGGAGGCTGAGATCAGAGGCGCAAAGGAGAAGGGCGAAAAGATTAATAAGAAGCTGAAGGAAGCCCATCCCGAAGTGTCGGAACAGAACGATAGCTTAGAGGAGGCTTTGAATGGGGTTGCGCTAGATTAAGGTGTGGTTATACACGAGGCTATGCGGGATGACATATACCGGCACGCATGCACATAAAGCACTGGATATATGACTTTTGGAGAGATCTGAACCTTTGACGGCCCTATGAGGCGCGTATGAAGCATAGCTAACCATGATGGAGAATCATGGATTGAACATGCAAGAAAAGCATTTCCGGAGCTCGTTATGTAGTCTAATTGATGTCGATCGAAAGGCACCGGGTAAAGTTCAAGAAACTATACAATAGGGAATATGCGCTTAAATTCCCAGGGGCATTTGCACCAGTAATGAGGTGGAATTTGGAAAGTTCATAGATGGAGCTTTAACGTAAAGATTATGGCGCATACCACCAGAGCTTCCCTGAATATAAATTTGGATAACATACAAAATAGTCTATTTCATGAGCGAGCTCTTGCTTGTTAGGCTTTCTCATGTGCTCCCATCCGCTAAGGATTCGTGTTATATCTTGACTTTATAGTAGACGTGTGATATTTTCTGCAATGCTTCGAATGTCATTCTGAACGAAATTACCTCCTGCGCCAACCTAGGTTAGAAGGATCTTAAACCCGCTCCCTCATATCACTCGAAACACCCCCTGTGCTGGTTACTTGACCGACATTTTCTGTTGCATATGCCTATTCAAACTGATCATTAAGCATATGTCCCGTACTAAACACGTTTTTCATGAGGACTGAGATATGTCTTTTTATTTCATGCTATTTCATTCAAATGTAGGTACCCAGAATGCTTTATTATCCGGTGGAAAGGCAGAGGGGGAGCAATCATGAACGTGGTCTTCTGATTGGCTCAGATACCTCGCACACATTCGGCAGGCAGGAAGTAAGTGAAGGTAGATTGTTGCGATAGAGGGGAATCATCATCTACGCGTCGACAACCACTGCATTTCACTTAGACAGGAAACACTATCACTCACCCACAGAGACTGCAGTTCTCTTTTATGGCATAAACTATAACCTTTGATTTAGACTGCAGGCCGTGAAATACCCTTTGCGAATCTAAATCTCCGAATCACAACTTTTAACAAACCCATATCGCAGAGCAATTCACGACACCGCATCGCCTGGGCTTATCTCGAAAGCTGCTTTTCTCTAATCGCCGGCAGTCGCCTGAGCTTCATCGCACCTTTAAACACGCTGTGTCCCACTCTGAGGCCATAGCGAGGTAGCTTTGAAGTTCGTGGCCGATACCCATTTTGCCACTACTCAACAACACATGAGCCATCTTCTCTGGAAGTACTATCTCGAGGATGACCTGGAAAGGTTCAAAAAGACCCTGGCAAACGCCGGGCACCAGGTCCAGCATCCATCGAAAAGTTATACAGGATGGACAGGCCACTCTGGGAGTTTTGGTAGCGGCAGCCCATACGCCACTTCTCCAAAAAATGTGATGAAAGCTAAGAAAGTATCTGGACATATTGGGAGCTCGGGTGGAACAAGAGGTTCAAATGTGACTGTTGGGAAGGCTGAGATGAATTCGAGAGACCATGCTGGAACGACAATCCTTCATAGAGTGGCTTCATCCACCGCCGAGAATGCGCTAAGCTTCGCAATGGCTTTAATAGAACATCCATTGACCGACCTCTATGTGCAAGACCTAGAGAGTGGATGGACTGCTTTACACAGGGCGTTATATTCTGGAAACATCACGATAGCTCGTGCTATCATGCACCGAGATAGACAGAATTCTGCAGGCCTGGGAAACAATATTGCGAAATCCGGGGTTTCCGTTATCAAGGTAAAAGATTTTGAAGGTAACAGTCCATTCGATGTTTACAACGCTTCCATCGCAAGGCGTACGCTTCAGCACGGGAATGCCTCAACAGTGTCCGAAAGTGGTTCGGAATCTGGTGATAACGAAGTATCCGTAGATTTAGGGGGGTCATCTATGCCCAGTGGGGTAGATGGCCATGAGTTGTTTGTTTTTGGATCCAACAAAAATCACTCATTAGGCTTCCCAGATGGGGATGACAGACAACATCCTGAAAAGCTTACATTAAAACGTCCTGACCATCTGTTTTTTCTATTTTATCAAGAATACCTGGCATCTCAAGGCCATGATCTTCGCAATAAAGGCAAACCTGTCCCGAAGTCTTTGAACGAATTGCCTTGTCTAATCCTGAATCGGCCTATTGTTATTCACGATGTTGTGCTCTCGAAACTTCACAGTGCCATTCTCACCACTGACCCAGAAGCCAATCTTTATATGTGCGGCTTTGGATCCGGTGGCAGATTAGGTACTGGCGATGAACTGACAAGATTTTCTTATACGTGTGTTGAGGAAGGCGCCATTTCTGGCAAACAGGTTGCGTCCGTCGCCCTCGGACAGAATCATACCCTCGCTATATCATCCACTGGAGAGATATTTTCGTGGGGAACATCAACTTATGGTCAACTTGGTTATAATTTACCTCATCCTGCTAAAAAGGACGAAGAACCATTCTGCGCTACTCCTCGTCAGATATTCGGTCTTCTGAAGAGAGAAAGAATCCTCGGTATTGCTGCCTCAGCTATCCACTCTGTAGCACATACGTCGACTTCTCTCTACTGTTGGGGCAAGAATGACGGTCAGCTGGGGCTTATGGACTCAGACTCCCGATCATTAGCTATACAGCCAATCCCTCGCAAAGTTGCGGCATCCCTTTTCAAGGCCCCGATCAAAATGGTATCAGCAATTAATGGAGCAACCATATGTCTATTAGCGAACTACACTGTGTGTGTCTTCACGAACTACGGATACAATAAGGTTCAATTTCCTCTCTATGGTGATTTCAGCAATAGCCAGCTGAGCAATTCGCTGAGTACTAGATACGATCAAGGCCCCAACCACATTTCCTATATCACAGCTGGTGGTGATACGATAGCAGCGGTCTCAAGTCGTGGGGATCTATTTACTCTTGGTGTAAGGAAGATGGATTCAGACGGTCCGTCTGCATCCACCACGAACCCATCTAAGATCAAATCATCCCTCACAGCTCCTCAAAAAATATGGTCTTTGCGCAAGGGTAACTGGGATGGCATTAAATCTGTCGGCGTTGCCGAGAATGGTTCTGTGATGGTATGCACACAGGCTGGCGCGGTATGGCGTCGCATCAAACGGCCCAAAGTTAAGGATTCCTTCGCAACTACCAGCAGTTTCAGCCGCAAGGACTTCAAATTTCAGCGCGTAGCAGGTCTTACGAATGTTACTGCCGTACGAAGCACAACTTTTGGCGTTTATTCTGCAGTACGAAGAGATTGTGATGTTACAAGAACTCAGATTCATGTGGAAAAGCAGAGTCTATGGGAAGATGTTCGACCTATGCTATCGGTCAATGGAATTGCCAGCCTAGATCTAGTAAGCTCGAAAGACATTGAAGTCGATATAAAACAATTCTTGCTCAGAACCGATCTGGAAGGGTACAACGTTGAAATTGGCACTACAACATCTGAAACCTATATACCTGCCCATAGCTTTATGATGTCTGCAAGAAGCATAGTGCTTAGAAAGGCATTCAGTGAATTTCATCAAACAGGGTCAGCGATTGTGCCGGAAATCCTGCTCATTGAACGCTCTTCCGATCAACTTTTGGTCGGCGCATCTGCACCGTCAATTCGCCTCACCTTCCAAGGGCTGGATCTCTTGACCGTCTTCAATCTTGTGCTTTATCTCTATACCGATACTGTAGTTGACTTCTGGCACTATACCCAACAACACCCTGCGATGGCTTTTAGATACCGTCAGGGTCGTATCGAACTCATGAAAACCGCGGTCCATCTTAAGTTATCCAAGCTAGAGATTGCAGTACGTCTCATGACTGAGCCGGAAAGGTCGATGGATTTGGATATGAGCCTTGCAGTTCATAGCGACAGCTTTTTCGAGGATGGTGACACTATCATTGAGTTGGATGGTGACGAAATCTCTGCCCATAGTCAATTTCTCTGCCGACGCTGTCCATTTTTTGATGGTCTGTTCAACGGCAGGTCTGGCGGCCAGTGGCTTACTGGGAGACGCGAGCCTAATGCTGAAGCAATTCGGATCGATCTGAAGCATATGGATCCTAGCGCTTTTGAGATTGCGCTGCATTATCTGTATGCTGATATGGGCATAGAGCTATTCAATGTAGGTACAATTCACTCTCAGCTTTAGCTGAGATTCGGAAATGTGGAGCCACATTTCTTTTTTTTAACGATGCTAATTTGTTGCTATCATAGGATATTGTTTCGGACGATATTGATGAATTTTCTGAGCTCGTTATGGATGTCATGAGTATAGCCAACGAACTTATGATTGACAGACTATCTCAAATCTGCCAAGAAGTAATTGGCCGTTTCGTCAACCCTCGCAATGTTTCCCAGCTGCTGAATCTTGTAGCACCGTGTTCGATCACAGGCTTCAAGGACGCTGCACTTGAGTATCTCTGCTTGCAATTAGAGTACATGCTTGAGAATCATTTAATTGATGACCTCGATGAAGATCTCATGCTAGACCTTGACCAAGTGGCCCGGGAGAATCAATTGAACTGTCTTCCCTTTGCCAAAAATGGCAGAGCTGAAATTCTGTTGCACGAACGGCATCCCAATCTGGCAGGAGAAATAGACG
Source organism: Chalara sp. BL73 (assembly GCA_918026815.1). Lineage (NCBI taxonomy): Eukaryota > Fungi > Ascomycota > Leotiomycetes > Helotiales > Chalara > Chalara sp. BL73. Next base: position 181,764 of record CAKJVC010000061.1, on the reverse strand, counting down.
AAGAAAGGCAACGACGAATTCGCGACATGGTGTTCAGAGCGAATTTGAAAGATGACGATAGTCGTCTCTCTGCATCTCTCCGCGCTACAAGCCTTGATGATCACATGCCTGGTTCCCCTAGCCAGGACAAGCTCAGGAGAAAATCCAAAACTTCCCGAAACGCACCATTTAGTCCCAGCATTAGGCCAAAGGCATCGACAATTGATTTGATGTTCGACATGGATGAAGAAGAATCACCAGCCTCACGAAGTCCCATGATACAATCGCCTAGCTCAAAGACACCAGTCACTCCATGGGACGAACGGGATGTACAAGAAACACTTGAAGATGACAATCTTGCATTGTCGCCTAGACCTGTCAGCTTAGCCATGCAATCTAGACCTCGCACACCACCTTCCACTTCAGCCCGGACGTGGTCGTCACCCGCACTTTCGTCGTCGAAATTAGATATGAAAGAGATCATGGCCCAAGCTTCATCTAACAGAGTCTCAAACCTGTCCGCCAGCCTCTCCGCGGCAAGGGTAAGAGATGAGAACACACCCAAGTTAGTGACCAAATTATCGCAGAAGGAGCGTAAGAAGCAACAGCAAGAAGCGTTGCAACGCGGATCGCCACAACCCAAAATCACCCTAGAAAACCCCGATGGAAAGTCTGCATCGCCGTGGCAATTAGCGACAATTGGGCGGAAGACTACTCTCAAAGATCTGCCTAATGAGGCTGCTCCTTCACCGCTATCTCTTGCAAACGGTAAACCAAGCCCTTCTATTCCAGCATATGCACATAGGTTACGCCGGACTGCTTCACCAGATACCAGGTTTGCAGGTCAGCATAAAAGCAATTCGAACACCAAATTACAGCAAAGTAATAAATTCTCACAACCTAGGAATGCAATCTCGCCAAACACACCAAGCCCTGTTATCCCACATTCGAAAACTTACACATCATCCGTCACTAGGGCTGAGCCGTCGCTTCAATTATCAATGTCAGACATCATTGTTCAGCAGCGACGCGAACAAGAAGTTCTGAAAGAAGCGGTGGCCAAGCGAAGCTTACAAGAAATTCAAGAAGAGCAAGCATTTCAAGAATGGTGGGATCAGGAGAGCAAGCGGGCGCAAGAGGAAGAGGTTGCAAAGGCTAAAGCGTTAGCATCTAAAGGCGCATCAGGTTCTGGGTCTACTAGAGGTGGCAGAGGAGGTCGCGGAGATGGGGGGAGAGGGAGGGGTGATAACAAAGGGGATGGAGGGAGGGGTGGAAAAGGAAAGAGGCAAAAGAAAAATGGGGAGAAACATGGGACATAAAATCATAGATGATGTGTATAGTTTTGTACAGGCACGACCGGCGTTTTAAGAAGCATAACCTCTCGGCATATCGCAGAGATGGCGTTTTGGCAACGAAACAATACATGAATTTTAATTGATTTGAAGATATTCCACACGAAATTGGACTATCCTATCATTCGGAGTGCAAACTTGTGCCATCCCACACGGACTCGATACTGTACTCCTCGGCGCATCTATGGGATATTATTATATACCCCGCCCTAGCTCCACCATTGCAGAGCCACGTTCTCATGACATCGGCTAATGAGGAAGCTCATCTTAGCGAGAACCCCTGAAGGCGGGCGAAGCCAAGTGCCGTTCTTGCATGAAGCACATGCCTGTGCTTCCCCAGAATCTCAGAAATATATTTGCGAAACTCAATACCACCTTCTCTATCCTCCTCTCTAAAGTGAATTTATTCTGCACACGTGATTCATATGGCACAACATCAAGTACATCAACTTGCCAAATAGACCTTTGCCATGTAGTAGAGATCAGAGTAGGGGAACGCCTGTGGTGATCTACTTATCCCTGTATTACTAGCAACCCCGGATCTACTCACCGCACACAAAGTAGTAGCACAGGGATCGGCACTAAGCCGTCGCCGTCTTCCAGAAAGATCAAAAGCTGGGCATTTAAACAGTCATGTGCTGCACGTCTTCAACTTTTAAGTCCCACGCAAGCTTGTTTTCGGCCGTGGGTTCCTCTTCCGGTGCTACCTCCCTCCGCAAGAACGGGTGATGGAGAGCTTGGGATGCGCTTTGGGTACGTTGTTTCTGCGTAGTATCGCCGCGCCGTTGCGCGGGTGGGTTGTACCAATCGTTGATCCACGTTGCGGTGCTGTGAACTTCCTTGTGCATCACGCTGGCGGGTTAGGCCTCAGTGCGTGGTGTCTTGCAGGATGCAGTTGTGCTAACTAAAGCATTCTTGTCTCCTTTGAATATCTGAGATGTGGAAGCCAGAATGCGGAGGGGGGGTGGGGGGGATGGTATAAGAGGGGAAACATGGTCGACATAATCGTATTGTTTCGTTCGTGGCTCGTTGCTCGTCCTTACTTCTTCCATCCTTTGCTGCTTGCTTCTCCTCGCAATACTTGAAAATGCAGTTCCCAACCCTGCTCCTCACAATACTTCCCCTCACCACCGCCTTCCCTCTCCTCCCATCTCTCCTCTCCCGCGACCTGACCTCGGATACGCAAAATGATCTTGTAAACGGCACGCCATGCAAGAAAATAACCGTTCTATTTGCACGCGGCACGAGCTCCTCTGGGAACATGGTAAGAGCTCTAGCCTTAGATATTCTAGAAAGCTGAAGAGACCCCGGACCTTGAGATGCATTTCAAGAGCCTACCATGCCCTCCAAGCATTTCGAAGATATGCCAAGTGGCTCTTAGAAGCCCTCATCTATTTGTGATTCCTATTGAGTATTAGTGCTTAATCGCTGAGTAGGGAACCTCCACCGGACCACCCTTTGTTCAAGCCATCGGTGCCCTCGTAGGCACAAATAATATTGCGGTGCAAGGAATTGATTATCCCGCAACCGTTCTCGGGTTTTTGCAGGGTGGTGATACAGCAGGAGGAGTGCTTATGGCAAATTTGACTGCAAGAGCAATGACTCAATGTCCGGAGACTAAAGTGGTGATGAGTGGCTACAGTCAGGGAGGCCAACTCGTCCACAAGGCAGCAAAACAACTCAGCGCAAGCGTTTCTGCTAAAGTATCGTCAGGTAAATGTTGAACCATCCCTCGGGCATTAGCCTCTGCTAATAAGCCGGGCTAGTTGTGATCTTTGGAGACCCAGATAATGGCACTGCTGTTGGTACCATTAATCCCGCGAAAGTCTTGATTGTCTGCCATGATGGAGATTTAATCTGCGAAGGCTCAATCATTATTACACCGGCACATTCAAATGTGAGTTCGGTTCGCTACGCTCAGCTCCAGAATGCTGATATCATTTTTAGTATGCCAATGATGCTGCGTCGTCAGCTGCTTTTGTGGTTAAGGCAGCAGGATTGTGATTGGAATAGGCAAGCAGAATCAAGCTTCTAACTAAGTATGTAACAAATAAGCTTTCAGGATCTACCAAAATTAGCATATTGCTATCGGACATAAATCCGTGGTGCACGGTAAGTTTGTGTCAAGTCAGCATCTGAATCCTTTATAGCTTCATCCCAGTTTTATTGTTCTATGTGATCTCCTGCTCTGTCGGCGATATTCGGAGAGGAAAAATTCAGATGGCCCTTTAAAAAACTAAGGAACCAATTTAACTAGATGGCACTGCCTTATGCTGGCGAAGCCTTTGCTCCAGAAAGCACCTCATCTGCAGTAGAATGAGAGCACCATTTGTAGAACAATGATCCTGTGACCAAGATCACAACAAACACGAGTGTCTGCACGTAATGCGTAACCGCATTTCGAATGATGATCAGAGCAAAGACACTACAGGCGATGATTGAATTAAATATTGTGGTTCGGTAAATATCTTTGGACGGATCCGCTTCTGGTGTTGGCCTGAGACGCAGGCGTAGAATTCCAAGAACAGTCATGAAATGATGAAGTACTCAAGCATTCTTACAAAGAAGCATTAGATAATGTTTATGTGCTGTAAATATTGAGTCTCGTAATCAGCCAGTGATAGTACCGTTGAGACTTGAGAGGCCGCGGACGTTCCCGAGGAAGACGTATATTATTATTAATATCGCATTAAGTGCCATTAAATTTCCGAGGAAACTCTCAGACAATGATAGTTTCAAAGCATAAGTGGTTGAAACCTACCGAGGACTGTCTGGTGTACAATCTGTGTTGCGGAGATAGATGATCCTACTCAATATCCCACGCACTCCAGAATTAGCTTTGAGGAAAGATGGAAGGTAATTTCTTGTTGCCAACAGATTCATCCTCTCTGTTGCGAATATCGCACCATTTAATGTCCCAAAGCAGGCCAGACATCTGACCCATGCATAGAAGAAAGGTCCTGGGCGTTCAAATATCGTGGTGCCAAAGGTCTATAAACCAGAATATTAACAGTGGTTCTTATATATCGCACTTGAATATCAGCTCACCAATGCAATCATTCTCACGCGCAGGTTTAGGAGGCAGTATTTTGTGAAGGGCAATGCTTGCTGTCACAAAAAGAACCACGTCACAGGCATGAAATTGCGTAGAACTTTCAGGAGGGTTATCCGAGGCTGCTTGATTTTTTCCTGTTATAAGACTGATCTACAGCCATTAGTTTCGAAAGATCATAAGCCCTCAATACTTACCGATTCCCGCCCACGGTAGGCAAATAACACAGCGAAGAACGTAAATCTCCCAAGAATTGGCTAGAATAACAGCTGATCCCCATGAAAACGTTAAGATATTAGGCCATAGCAGTAGCGTAGCTACTTCCTCTTAGATCAGTACTTCCATACCCACGGAGCTGAGAATGGTGGCGAGAGCGATGACCCGCGGGGACGTAGCTTATAACTGCCAGGAAGCTATAGTATGCTTCGGCGGGATAGCTCTGAAAGATGGGGAGATCATGGCCATAAGCATAGCTGTAAGACAAGCAACTACAGCTAAGCAAAGAGAAAGCCATAGATATATCCATAGCACTTTCGGAGGAGCTCTTGCGCGCACCTGTTCAGTGGAATCAGGGTACGTAGCTCAATGAAAGATGTGGCATCGGTCCACATTAGACTCCTGCCAAAAGCCACACAAATATGGCCGGAGAGTGTGCTGGTACTAAGTTGATCATAACGAGATCAACTATTAGCATTGGGAAACGTTAGAGCTGATTCAGAGGCCAAAAGATAGGCTAGGTTGTTCAATAAAGCTAGGCTCCGCGGAGGGTTGCTGAACTCCCTTGATGCGAGAGAAGCATAGAACCACTCTCGCTGGTTCCCTAGTATTGTAAGGAAGGTTCTTCCTTGGATGAGTATTGAACGTAACTCTTAAGCAAGCTATGCTTTTCGGAAGCTGATATCTGGGAACAATCTTATCACTCACCAACGCGCAAGTACGTCTTATGGATTGCGGACTCCACAGTGTAAATTTTGAGGGATGTGCCTGGGGTATCTTTCTTTACAGTGCTAGATCTTGCACATGTACAATACTGGCGAGTATTCTGGTGCTCGAATCTTGCGCAAATCATTGAGGCTAAGGGCCGAGCACATCAACGACTCTGTGTCGATCCTGCGAGTTCGCTAGTGCTATGACTGTAAATAGCTTCAATACTTGGACCAGGTGACATTTCTGGAAATATTCATTGACCAAACCCGGGCAATATGAAGGGATTTTACCCTCCTACTCAATCTGGTTATTTTTTTCCTCGTTGGATTCGAGAGAAACCGACAGTACATCACCTAAAGAATCGCCCGTAATTTCGCCTTGCCTAATCAAAAGCTCTGAATGCCTGGAACTTTGATCGAGACCTCCGTCTACCACACAACTTCTAGCCGCTCACTACACAACCAAACATAACCACTCTAACCTCGCTGGCCTGAATGGTGGACTTAAACTCTAGTTACATTTAAGCAAGCTGGTGCTTTCGGCTTAACACCTGACCCTCATAAACCTAGGCTAGCCCTAGCTACTTTCAAGAAAACCTTCGGCTCTTTACGTGGACCATATCTGTAGACATGTTGAGAGAGCAAAGGTTTTCAAGTGTAGCTCTAGGTTAGCACGTCTCCTTGGGGCCAAAGATGCTGTGTGCTGACGCTCCTGTGCAGGGAAAAGGCATAAATAAAGGAGGTTCAATCTGGTGTATTTTATGATATATACTGCCTTTTATCCTGCCCATACGTATTTTCAACCCGCCGACAACTATTTACAAAGAATGGAAGCTTCAAATTCCTAATCTATATACAGACAACTGTATCAAGATACAAAACTCTTTCTTTATGGAGATTCGAAAACGTGACTCGACAAATGGACGTCGTTTAAAAGCGGAACTTGGCGCTCTCTGCCCCTCGGAGCGTGGTAGCCGCGAAGGTGCTATTGATTGGGCCCCACTTGATATTAGAGAAGGTAACAGATGAGTCTGGGGAATTGGCCTCGACGTCAGCTGGCTTTCCTGAGTCTGCAGAGCACGTTCCACGGGTAACACCAGGTGCAGATGGGTCCTTCTCAGGTGGGTATGGGGCATCAAGCCAGAGCATGTTCGCCGTGTGGTCATCCCAAATGGACATAACGAGAACCACTCCGTTGGCGAGAGCCTGGCCCATCTTTGCGATGCCTCCTCTGTCGGCGAAACCGTTTCGGTCGCCGAAAGCAGTCTTTTGGTTGGCGCAGAAGGAATCTGTGATAGAGTTCCCACCGGCGCCAGCGATGGTTGATTGAGAGTTGGGAATGACCTTGCCGTTCTGGACATAGAAGCGCTTGATTTCAGCTAAAGTACCAGTTGATTGTCCGTTCTGGAATTTGTCAGTAAAGTGCTTCTGTGGAAAAAAAAGATTCCACTCACGCTGCTGATGAACTGGGTGACGACGGTGAACGGCTTTGATGTGTCAACAGTCAAGCCTTTTCCGTAGAAACTTCTATCGCCTTGGCGGAAAGAGTTGAAATCGCAACCATCGGCATCGCACAATGAGGCGTATCTGTCGCCAACGCCACAGTCGGTACCTGTGCATCGTGTCTGGCCGGTTACCCTGCAAGGGTGAGGAGTATAGGCCGCTGAGATGCTGTTTGCCTCCCAGATGTCCATCTCATTGCAGCAAGATCCGTATTGTCCAAGACCGGCATTGGGATCGTTTGGCTGTCCGCTCCAGCCAACAGAGTTTGCCTAAAATATATTAGATGGCGAGCTTGAAGTTAACATCTCCTGAGTGTACATGCCTCTCCGTTGATGAATTTGATGTCTCTTGGGCACTGGGCGTCGCAGTATCCAGTTCCGTATTTAGCACCAGCCTTGTTGGTTGAGTACTTGGACAAGCCTCCATCGGCATCCATCTCAGAGAAATAGAGGGCCCCGTTAAGACCGCAAGGAAGGTTGGAGACATCCACGTCGAACGTGAATTCTTGGCCAATGAGTTTGAAGAGCTCATATTTGTCTTGGCTTCCAGCAGCCATCAAGTAAGTCCGGGATCCGATGTTGGTTCCAGCACCATTCTTAGTGACGAACTTGAGCTTGAGTGAGTTTCCGGAGGTTGTGATTCCATAAACGGAGGAATAGTCCGCTCCCTCGAGGGCGCAGTTCTCTGCGCAAGTCTTTCCGTTAGTGCAGACAGTTGCGTTCCAGGTATTGCCAGTGTAGCAATTGGTATAGACACCCTTAGCATGGAGCCATCTCCAGTTGGAGTCGAGAACGATTGACTGTGCGGAAGTCGCGCAAGAGCCACCTGCTGTGCATTTACTCACTGTGAGGGCTGGGTGATTCTCAGCGGTGTAAGTACCCACGAGCTGGGCACGAGCCGCAACCAGGAGAGAGGAGAAAGCAAGAACTGAAGAGATCATAGTGAAAAGCTGTGCTTGCTGTGGATAATGAAGAATAGTTTAGAATGGCGTTCGACTCTTCTTATATGGAAATGCTATCTCGCCAAGCGCCTGTCCCCTATACTACCTTTACTATCTCGGATCTATCTAATCAGTCTCTAAATTCTGCTTCTACTTGGACTGGAGGGATTGCGGGGAGATACCCGGCGGAGTGAGAGCAGCCGCCACCAACATAGGTCCACTATTGTTAGCTTGATTCAGCTGGATCATCAATTCCAAGAGATTGCCATATGCTGTGTGTGTAAGGAGAAGAACATAGCTGTAGTACTTGCCATATCAGGTACAGTATCAGGCGGGAAGGTTTCTCGGTTCTCGGAAGGACGAAGCCGCACATTCAGAGCACAACGATTCTGTGGCCAACTATCTCGGCGAGTTTCAGGTTACGCAAAATGTTTGTTCTCATAGGTTAAACTATTTGGCGCCCACCCGCTTGGTCAGAGTATCATACCCTTTTCGTTTACGACGGTTACTTCAGGCTGGTCGGCTTCTATTGATAATATGATCGCCGGTACCTGACATGGCCTTGAGTCGTGTACCAGCTACCTCTGGATCATTGAATAGATTATCCACCACACAACGGAGTGGATCATCAGATCATCCGTTGTCGAAAAATCCGACACACATGATCTATAGAATCTCACATTATACCCAGTCGGACCAATCTTGTGGCGCTTTACCCCGGAATGCGGGGAAATATTAATTCCATCTGCCGCTCCGCGTTTCGGGTAGAGGAGTTTATTTGGACGTCAAAATAGCCTAAAGGTATATTGCGAACATTTTTGAGGAAGGTAATTGGCCATCCCGTTTTTTTTACGCCGAGATATCATCTCACAAACCTCACATTTCTCGGCTGGCAATGTTTGCATGCTGTATTTTATAGTATCTTTGTTCATTGCGCTTTCATGCCTACTGTTTATGAGGCATATTGACAATTTCAAGTACTCTATGCAAAAGTACTCTGCAAGGCAGGTTATCATCCCCATAGATCACCATATTTCACTACTGCATATACTGGCGCCTGGGCGCGATACGCGTCTATTTTTACTTGAATAGCTCAAAATACGGACCGGAAACCCGCCACATGTAAGTACTATGTCAATGTACTATAGACATGTACATCGTCTAGGCACAAGTACCGCACCTGCAATCCGGGTCCGGAGAAACTAATGTGGGGGTTTGTGCATAATTCATCTATCCGCCACCGCAAGTCCAAGGCTGCATAATCGTCATTGTGACGTGGGAATTGATGCTTTCCGATTTGCGCCATACTGAGCTCACGACCCGTGGTTACACACTGTCCTCGGAGAGATATCTCGAGGGCGATGACCATTCCTCTTCTTCCCAAAATAGGGGCACGAGGCTCGTAAGCCATACGTACTTCAGGATTGGACAAACTAAGTGGCAGCAGTATGCATGCCTGGCATCTTTTATTTATTAAAGAAACATCTCCTATCATATTTGGGCTAACTTCACATGCTCTATCTCAGTTACGGGCCTTCTGTTCCGGATGAAAGGATGTGGGACAATTCATCTATCTTTGTCTGATAATTTTAAGCCGTGTTTTCCCTGGCACTCTCGTGAGGCCTGAGATGTTGATCTTATCTGGAATGCATACAAACTTGGGGCAGAGACTTCCGTGCTCGACCACAGAAATGAGCGAGAGTCACCACAGACACGGTGAGACGGACCTGATATATTGCCTTAATGAGATTCCCCATGGGCATGCGCATGTACTTTCGAGGCGGTGTTGATTGCATAGTTTTCTGCTTGTTCTGGGCCAGGATCTATACGCCATTTTGAAGATCACTTCGCACTCTATTCTATCGTTGAACGCGCCGCACTTACGGATGAACGGTAATTGGTAAGAATGCTATGTTCTGATTCGGTAGAGAAAGATTTCTATCACGAAATCTTGCATATAAGATATCTGACTTCTCTTCTCCATCAGCGAAACTGTCTCTTGATTCAATATGCTTTGGCCATTTCAAAATGCTTATATCAAAAGGCCTTACTCCTAAATCATTAATGTTCACTTTCGATTTCTTGGCAAGCACTTGGTTTTGAGAAAAAGAGCAAGCGAGATCCTTTACTTCCGGGCTACTAACGTTTCAAGAGCAGGCGAGAGAATAGTCCGCTGAGGCTCTTCTACTCAGCCTCAGGATAAGTAGCCACGAGTCGTCTGCTCGGTAGAAGCCCATTATCCCACAGAAATGCGCTAACCATCCGCCTCGAATTGTTATTTTGCCGCTCCTGAACATAGACATGCTCTACAGATTAAGATTGATGACATCGATATGCCATACGAGGCGCAGAAGGCTAACTTGCCTAAAGTCTAGCCTAATTTCCGCTCAATGCACAACATCATATGGTAACAAGGCAAATACCGGGTGTGACCAAAATTTTCCGAGCTCAGTCCTTTTTCGCGAAATCAGGGCTTACGCCTTGGAGAAGGCATAGTAGAAGTAATTTTTACTCCATTTCCTATCTATGGAATCTAAGGAAAGAAAACGCATATTTCTATACATTCCAAATCTTTTTAATATATCAATAAGAGCCAGGAAAAATGCTCAACCGGCCACCATCTATCACCGTTACGTTGCCGGTAATATAAGCGCCAGCTCGACTAGTCAAAAAAAGAATGGCTCCGGCCATATCTTCTTCCGTTCCAACTCTTTCGAGAGGAACCTTGTCCTTTGGCAGCACCCCATCACCGATTAATCCAACTGCCATCTCACTAGGGAACACTGCTCTAGTTAGCGAATTTTTAGAATAAAATCAATTTGACCAAATTTCCTCGACTCATGAGACTCAAGTGGCCTAGAATTTGCTGTGTTGTTGCGACGATTAGAAGACTTACAGCCAGGCGCAATTGCATTGCTACGGATTTTGTATGGAACGAGCTGAGTAGCTAATTGTTTTACTAGATGCGTAGCCGCGGCTTTACTCTGGCCATATGCAAATCCTCCAGGAACCATGCGATGGAATGAAGCAATGCTAGTTGTAACAATGACCTGGCTCGTTTGGACCACATTCCCTTTCTTATTTCCGGCATCCAATAATCCTAAAAACGAAACAACAGAAAACCACGCCCCCACAGAGTTGATACGGAATGTCTCTGTGTACTCTTCAAAGGTCGTATCGCCCCAGGCTTTCTGGAAATCAGCTATAGAGGAGATGGAGGGCACAGGAATAGTGGATTGGGCACCGAGCATTCCAGAATTGGCAACGAGAGCGTTGATATAGCCTACCTCGGATGTAATGGTAGAGACGACGGAGGCAAGAGAGTCTTTGGATGTTATGTCTCCAGCGAGAGGAATGATGTTGCCTGTTGAGACGGATTTGGCTACCTCCTCGAGCTTTTCTTTTCTACGTCCGATTATATAAACCTTTGCTGCTCCATTTGCAGCAAGAGCTCTCGCCATCATGGCTCCAATGCCTGTATAAGGTCAATATATACTCAGATGTTCTCAAGAAACAGTCTCTAGTCTCAGCTTACCCGTGCCACCACCAGTTATGACGGCGACCAAGCCATTCACATTGAAAAGATTGCCCGCTTGAATACTTGTATTCGCCATACTGATCTCTTGCTAGGAGCTAATTGTTAAAATTATATCTTGCTCTTAATATACAACACAATATGTACACTGACTACAGGTCCCTTTCATATAAGGCGTGATGTTTACATATCCCCCACCTTTCTGCCCTCCATACCCCGCTACTGCCCTTTTACGTATCCATAGCCGATAACCGACTACGTACCCGACCCGATCCTTGGCACGGATCCTCAAAAACTTCGCGCAAGGCTGAGGATTTTTCCTCCTTCTCCATCTTCTCTTCCACAATCTTTATAATGCCTAAACGAAAACGGTCTGAATATGGCGACTTCAGCGGTGAGCGCTCACAGAAGTTACGCAAGAAGAGCATACAAGAGCAGCTCACACAGTACAAAAAACAGCTCAATCGAGCTTTGAAAACAGCGAAAGGATTCGAGAGGCAAAAGCTTGGGAAACGATTAAAGAATGCTACGGATGCGGGCAAGAAGGAGGATGTGGAAAGGATACATAGGGAGATTGAGGTCTTGAAGGGGATTGAACTGGGCGTTGTTGTGGAGGGACATTTGTGGAAAACGTTAGGGAAGGTTAAGGCTTTTGTGGAGAATGAAGAGTTGGCAGAAGCTAAGAAAGAAATGACGGAAAAAGAAGAGGATACAGACATACCGGAGGGAGACAAGAAAGCTCGGGCGAACATTATGAGTGGTATGTTTAATGTTAAGACGGTCAAGGACACGATGACGCAGGTCGTCAATGAGATGTACAGAACACTGAGAATTCCTCAGCCCGAGCGGACGATGAGCAGGGGAGGAAAGGATCAGGAAGTCGTAAAAAAAGCGGCGAAGGGTATATTAAAGAAGGGCTCAATAGAAGCAGTGGAAGGGTCTAGCGAAGAAGAAGTAGAAGGAGAAGAAAATGATGGCGATAGCCCAGAGTGGGAGGGCTTTGCGTCGGGAGATGAAGAGGTACCAATTCCGGATGAAGACGACTCTGGTGGTGAAGAAGGAGGAGCGCAACTCAGAGAGGACGACATAGACGATGACTTGTTGGATAAATACCAAACACTTCTCGGCGGCTCATCAGACGAAGAATCTTTCGACGAAGAGGCATACAAGGCACGTCGAAAATCACCTCCAGCCACCCGTCTTTCGCTCTCTCTATCTCCTTCACAGTCTCCATCACCGTCTTTATCCACTTCAGAATTAGATTCCGATCATGATCCCCAATTGGACTGGAGTTCAGATCCAGGCTCAGACGCAATCGTCCGCCAAGCCTCAGACAAGAAAACAAATAAAGGTCCACCGAAAACATCAACCTTCCTGCCCTCCCTCATGGGTGGGTACTGGTCCGGATCCGAGGAATCAGCATCAGACATCGATGAACCGTCTTCAAAGGTCGTTTCGGTTAGAAAGAACCGTCCTGGACAGATGGCGCGGCGCGCCATCTGGGAGAAGAAGTTCAAAGATAAGGCAAATCATATTAAATCCGGCCAGCCTACCATCGAAGAAATGAGAAACGCGAAGAAGAAGGATGATAAGAAATTTAGAGGGAGGGGTCGAAAAGAGGGGAGGGGGGGCGGAATGGGTTATTCTGGGAGGAACAGGGGGCAGTCTGGAAATATAGCGACAGGCAATAATGCGGCGCCTGTGGGGGAGAGGAGGGAGAAGAGGCGGGACGATATCGGCATTTTGCATCCAAGCTGGCAAGCTGCAAAGAAGGCGAAGACGGAACAGAAGACTGCACAGTTTGCTGGGAAGAAGGTTGTTTTTGACTGAGAGGTTGTCGTTCATACCAACATGTTCTCAGCGAGGGCAGATACATCAGATTGAAGGATGATGAGTTTCAAAGCACGATAGTGCCCAAGCACTACTGCGAATGTACATAATTTTAGTCATTTCTAGCTATTCCCCCTCTCGTTAGACCTAGTATTTCAAGATAGTTACGGTTTGGCAGGACAGCTCTGGTGTCCGTGAAGGAATTCAATTGCTAACCATACCCTTAACTCTACAGGGGAAACCAAGCGTAATACTGGCCTTCCTGGCATCCCCACATTTTGGCTGTAGAGAGCGACAAGATGTTCAACAAGAAATGCCTGTAAAGAAAAAATTGCAACATGCCATAACAGGATTTATTCCATTCAGCCGATTGATATCAATCATCGTGGTGTTTATCGCAGACCCTCGTGATCAATTCATTATCATAATCATATACGATTTAAACATCATCTCTACCCTCATCCCGACTAGTAAAGACAGTATAAACCCTCTTGCTTATCGCAGGACCAATCCTACGATCTGTGAACGCGCCATTGTTATTCGCCGCAGTTCTCAGATCCGCAAGCGCATTCGGTCCATGCTCTCTAAGCCCAGCGACTAATGCCTGCACCGTTGGGTACTCAGCTTGGATACCCTTCGCGATGGGTGCTGTGACGCGCGCCATTTGTTCTAGCATCTTGATAAAGGTGTCTTCCGTGCCATTGCCAGCTTGTACTTGGCCGGACTCCATGCAGAACGAGGAGTCCATTGAGCGCTGTTGTTGCCTATGCAGATTTTAGCAGAGGCTTTAGGTAGATGAGGGTGGAAAGTCACTTGTAAGGTATTGTGGAGATATGCTGGGTAAAGGATCTGATCCATTCGGATGTCTCGTTCATCACGCGAGAGTGATGAATGAATACTCCATGCATCACTTGCAACTTCAGAAGAGCATGCTCGACCACATCCTCATCAATGTATTCGACTTCCTTTCTTTTCCTTCGCTGGTTGCCGGTCGCTTCAGCATCGGCCATTAGATTTCTGACAGCTTCCGTAAATCCATTATTCTTGATACTCTTGTTCTTGATCGTCCACGCTTTCATGCCCTCAATCATATAAATAACCTCACAATCGTCAAACTCGGTCTTCAAGCGAAGGACATGACTGTCCAAGTCATCACCATCAGACCCTGTAGCTAATTTTACAAAATCTTTTGCTGAAATAAGGTACATGATATGCTTCTCATCGCGTAGATGAGGAGCACATGGCTTGAAGATTCGCGCCTCGCTGTCCCAAATGGAGTCTGATTTCCTTCCCCATTTAATAACTGGAGTTTCGCTCTGGTATTTATGTACTTCAACAGACAACTCCTCCAGGAATATTTGAGTCGCTCTAAAAAGCTTCTCGTCTAGAATTGATGGTAAATAGACGATCATCTCTGGAGTCGAAAGTTTCTTATCCGTTTTGAGAATATTTGCTTTGGCTAAGACAACCGCATCATCCTTCTGTCGAGCCTTTTCTATTTTCTCCAGCTTTCTCCGTTCCTTCTCCGCTTCTTTCTCTGCCGCTTTTACTTTGGCCACCCGTTTCCTTTCCATTGCCTTTAGCTCTTTATCCTTTCCCTTTTTGATTCGATCTTCATTTGCGTGTGACCTTCCGGACGTCTTCGAAGACTTTACGTATTTCAATGTGACGTTTGATTGTGATGATACATATTTAGCAGAGGTCCTGGCAACCACTTCTGGCGCCATAGTTCTGATATCTGGGAGTGAATCGTCAGAAAGATCAGAAGCTGACATGTCATTGTCAATTGAATTCGACCTCAGGGCTCCTTCGGATCCATCTGGGTCAGAAAAATCATCCTCCTTTAAAGCAGATAGCTTCTTTGCCCTTCGTCGCTTTGCTGCCTCAGCAATATGATCCGGTGAACTTGTAAACAAAATTGGATCGGATTCTACAATAGTGCCCTTTGAACGTGCTAATTCTGACGTCTCTGCTTTTAGACTAGCGCTTTTCATGGACGTCTCGATGTTCGATGCTGATCTCTTGAAACGTGAAACCCTAGATACGGGTTTTGGAGAATGCTGATTCTGTTTAGGAGATGCAAATGGATCGTCACTGGAATATTGGTGAGGAGAAGCCGAGAGTTTCCTTTTCTTCTTTAGACCATTGATTTCGATAGCAAAAGTCTCGTCTTTAGAAACAGCCTGCTGGGCTGGAGTGGCCGACGTAATCACTCGCCGTAAGCTTTCATCAAAGTCGAATGGATCAGAAGAGAGGTGCCATCCTGGGGATACAGAAGCCTTCCTCTTCTCCACGACGGCAGACCTAACTACCCCATGGTTACCTGCTATCATCTCCTTCTTATTCTTATGAAGCCTAGCCAATCGCTCCTCTTCCATCTTTTTGCGATCCAACCCTAGAAGTCCTGAGCTAGACGATGCAGGAAGAGTGTTGGGTTTATCGGGGTCAACATTGGTATCAAACTCGTTCGACATGAACATAAAGTCATTTCCACTCTTGGATATCGCCGTTTGCTTCATGATGTGGTTAGTTGTGGATTTCATTTCTGCAGACGACGCGTGAATGCATGATTGATCGAAGTCGAGGGTGATATCAAAATCATCCGACAACAGCAAGCATCCACCACCACTCTTTGCGACATTTGTAGATTGCTTGGGTTTCGTGGTGATGCTGGAAACTGAGCCGGAGCTCGTAAATGCTTGGTTCCTGTTCCTTTTTCCTGATGTAAAAGATACAGGTGCGGGCGGTGGAGGCGGGAAATTTTCCTCGTCATCGGAGGACAATGTTTGCCAGACAATATTATCACGTTTCGCAGGTGCTGGTTTGAAATGTATATTCGGCGTAGAAGGTTTTGGATTCTGGGCTGCTTGCACATATTGATCTGAAAGACTTTTACTGCGAGATAGTCCGGGCTCAGGACTAGAGAGAAGATCGATGACCTCAGCAGGCATTGGGTCGTAGGCTTTGTTCCTATTCTTATGAATGGCTGATAGAATACAGTTGCCAGATTTTTGGCGGGTTCAAACGCGCTACAAAATACGGTATCGCGTTTGGTGTCAATCAAGCTACGTAATCACGTGGCCAAGGCGCCAGGGGTACAATTTATTAACTTCGTGGAGGAACAGATCGTCCATGGTTTATTCTTAGCCTCAAATTTCTAGATTGTTGATTCAACGCTTATAATAAACTCTTTAAAAGGCTAATTGAGAAATAATTCACAATCATTGCCGGCCCGTTGAGGGCGAGAAGTATCTATACCATCCTGCTAGCATCCATAATCCCAACTCCATTGCCAATGCAGGGTATTGACCAAAACCACTACGCCGAGTAATGCAAAGCCAATCACCATAATGTCTAAATCCAAGCTTACAGAAAATAGAGCAACAAGCTCCTGTTGAGATCAATAACTTATCGTCCCCTCATCTTCGCTTGTGCTGCTTCCCGCATCCGAGTCATCTTCCTGCTCTGCCCTGCCCATTTCATTCGCACGAATCTCTTTTTGAATCTTGGTGAAATATTTCCGAAGAGACTTCAGACCCCGCAAGAATCCATTGTCTGGGAGATTTGGATGCTGAGGAGGGCATTGTAAGTCCTCAGGGTGCAAATCCTCGCCAATCACTGCGTTAGCGAAATCAGCTATTCTAAAATCAATCTCTGCTTTATTGATAGTTTCTCCTCCTGCCGTACTATCACTCTCATAGTCCCCCTGTGAGTCTCCATCGTAACACATCAGAAGACTAGCCGCATAAAATCGATAGCCACGTAGTCTACGGACACACTCCTCAAGACGAGATAGCTTCTCCAAAATTGGGGGGATATGCCTGAGGACACTGTTGTAATCAACCCCGTCATATAAAAATCGTATTAAAGCTTGCTGGAACTCATCCCCAACTTTCAATTCTCTTCCACGGTACTTATCAAGAAATATGAATTCTTGCTCTTTGACATCCCATACTTGCATACCACATATACGGACACCAAGCCTTTTTGAGGTGGACATAGCACTCTTGCGCCGCTGGGACTTTTGCTTTTTCTCATTGGCTTCCGTTGAAAATTGCCGGGTACCCATTTTGAGATCCATTATGCAAGGTTTCTTCATACCCGATGTCAAATCCTCGAGAACAATGAAATATTGGTAAAGCTTTCCCCATTGGGTTTGCGCTTCTTTGGGATTCATTGGTAGTGGGGTATTAGCTTGAACATCTGCTAGATCGGGTGTTTTCACAACAGAAAGTAACGTCTTGCCTGATCCATTTGCAATATGTAAGTTTCTATCTGAAGCGGAATCACCTTCCACTGGCTGTGAGGTAGATACGATGGCTGGAGTCGCTTTCGTGATAGCATTCGAGTCCGATTCCATATTGAAGACTTCATCATCTTGTTCGCTATCGCCTTTATAGCCCACGTCGTCTGCCTCCTCGTAGTATTTCAGATCACCACGAGCAGCTGCTACCTCGGTGGGCTTGCGACGAAGACCACCACTAGAATATCGCCTTTGCCGCTTGCCCCCTTGATGAGGAGGAACCCTTTCGGGCTCAGGCGCACTAGTGCCAGCTTTCTCAATGAACTCGTGCTCGCCGTCTTTACTACCGCGAACCTCCACATCACTTTGCTCAACATTTATAGGTTTTATTATTGGTGAAGACCCATGTCTCTGCTCAGCATTTGCAACCATAGCTTTCCTCCTAATCGATTCCTCGCTGAGCAAGGCTGTGACCATGTTTTGAACTTGTGGCTCTGGCCTGAGACTTGACTCTGAATTAGACGCCCGTAGGTTCGTAGTCCGACTCCGTGTGGGCAGGGATCTTTTATGGCTCCCAGGCTTCTTGTGGCGCTGGACAGGAACTCGCTGACGGAGAAAGTCGAATACAGTCTGGTCTTTGAGTTCGCGATTGGCAATTGTTGTTCCCCAGCTCACTGAATGCTTATCTGACAGGGTTGGCCTAAAATCGCTTTGAGGTGGAGGCGGCATACTCTGCTTTGGAATAATGCGAGATGTCGCGCTATCGCTGTTCGCCCTAGGTAGAAGTTGAGATGCATTCGAGTGAGGTTGGAAGAAATTCTGTGGGAGAAGGTGCCTATTGTCCGCAAATGTGACGGTTGGTACTGGCTCAGGAGCCGCATTTAGGGACTGGCTTATTACTCTTGTATGTTGATTCTGACCATGCGACGATGAATCACCATTCATGGTTGCGGGAGGTTCAGCAGCAGGAATATCGGATCGTGCTATACCTCCTGCAGCAGGTTTATCTTTTTCATCGACCGGAACCTCCGCAACTTCTTTTGTGGTAGATCTGCGCTGAGTAAGTGTGTCAAATCTAGTATTGATCACACCAATATATCTAGTGACGGAGGCGCCATGTGTTAGTAATGGTCCCATAGCAGATGGTAAATTTCGTTAATTCTGCCTTCTTGCCAACACACAAAAGAATAAAAGAAAAACATGACACACCTTGGCATGAAGTCCAGTAACTCCGGATGATAACGCTCAACTTTCTCGTAGAATGCATTCTCGCGATTGTTGAGCTTTTTACAGACCGCACGTCTGGAGAATCGCCAAATCTTAGTATGGCCACCAACCTGATGCCGATATGGCACCAGCTCAATAGCATCTAATGGTCGATTCTGACCTGGATCATCTTCTGGAACAAAATGATTATAGCCTCCTGGCCATTCATCTGGTCCTACCACTGACCCCGTAGGCGTGATATCAAATTCATCAGTGATTGGTGGCTCTTCGTCCAGAGTTATTACATAATCTTTTTCTTTCGAACCACGGCCTGCGTCAGAAATATCCTGAGGCTCTAAAAAGAAGCGACTCTCGTCCGGAGAGAATTCGGGCCGTGGATGAGTTGCGGAAGGTGATGGCCCAGTTTTGTCTTCCTTCTTCAGGTACTTCTTGTCAACTTCCCGTGTCGGAATCTCATATTCTTCTAGCCATTGATGAGATAGTGACGCCCGTTGATCTTTCAAACTCGGTCTTGTAACATTTTGCGATGTGTCAGAAGGCTCTTTGAAAGGCTGATGCGGAACAAATAGAGCTGAGGAGAAAAATATTTGCTGCTCCTCGGGTTCATCTACTCCATTTATGTTTGCAGGATAGATCGAGCCGTTTAAGCCAGGGTTGCTCTCATTCTCAGGTTGGCCACTGTCTATGGGCTTGTCTACAGATTCTTTATCATTGCCCTTTGACACCAGTCTCTCGGATTGCATTACGGGTATGCTTCTTGAAAATGATGAACCTTTGGTAGCACCTGGTGTCAGATTGTGATGTTTTCTGATTTCTGCCAGTAACTCTTTTGGTAATACTTTCATCTCATCCACCTCATTCGCCTCCGCAACTTCATGGGGCAAATCAAAGTATCCCTTCTGACTTGTAGAAGGCAGAGAAGTGAGTGTTTGCCTGTATACCGGAGAAACAGGGGTACGAAGATCTGATTCAATTCTCGGAGAGAGTCCGGATTTGTCATGTGAGATTGGGAAAGTCTGATGCTTGGGATTATCAGGCTTGCTTTTCGAAGTTTCGGTTTTGGACTGCGCCTTGCCTTTATTTTCGCGCTGCTTGCTTTCGTCTTCGTGTAAACTCTCTTTGAAAAAGCCCAGAGCATGGCTGGCCTTCCTGCTTCGATTGCTAGGCCTAGCACCTGCCATTGCAGCCCGTACGGCTTTCTCAACTTGCCCTCCATGCTCCTCATCATTGTCAACTCCAATCGACCAAGCCTTTTCAGTATGCACACCAGGTGCAACCGGATGAGAGCCTCTCCACGACCTATACCTTGCTCTTGCTCCGTCGACAGGAGTATTATTGGAGATAATATCTATGGTCGACTCTTGTGTGGCAAAGCTTGGCTCCAATGCAGTATCGCCTGGATTGGTTGAATATGTGCCTTTAGGACGATCTTGCACCCTTTTTTCTTGGTCCGTTCGTTCCAAAGATGTGCCTCGTACCCTAGAGTTATTGAAAAATTCTCTATAAGCTGTGATTCCAGGACGCCGATCGAAAGCTAAGGATGGTGACGCCGGGGCGGATCGCAGCGCAATTGACATTTGTACATCGTTCAAGGGTTGAGGTGCAATCACTGCCATGCTTGTCGGTTTGCTGTTAGCACTTCCCGCGCCATTTAATCCATTCAATCCATTTTGCGATTGTTGTTCCGAAGTACTTGCTGCATTTTGGTGGTAACAATGGGTGATGATGTCAGAATCGTTGCGAGTAGTGTCCTCAGTTATTTTTTTATCTTCCCGCCTCTGACTCGCAGCCAATGCCTTCGTCAACAACGAAGAAGAATTGGTTCTCGAAGCAGGCGGCGCTGGGTTAATTTTTTTATAGTCGCTATCTTGCGCAACTTGCTGTTCGTGCTCATGTTTTATCGAGGCCGCAGAAGCGGCATCTTGGGGTCCAGACGAGGCGCTTGACATGAGGCGGACATTTATTGAGTGTTCTGGCAATGTGGCAGATTGATTCGCAGAGAAAAGGTCGTGTACTCGATTATTACGACCAGCCAAAGAGGTAGGTAAGTTGTTGTCGTCGCTAGGATCTAGTACACGTTACTTTGTACCACAGCTTCTGTGACCCGTTTGGGGATTTTAGTTTCTTAAACTCTCTCTTTGTGAAGTCGCGCGGAGGTACTGTAGTTTCACTCTTAATCGTTTGTTATCGTGGTGATGTACTCGCTTGCTCGTGGGGTGTTTCTCTGGGATTGTTTTCGTTTTTGTGGATAATTACGCCACTTGAGAACATTTCTTGGCAAGACCCACTTCTCCTTTGAACACCATGTCAGGGCTGAACCCTTCACCTGACATTACTTCTCACTTTTTATGTTTGCTCGTCTTACCATCCTTTGTACCGGGGAATTTTGATATTATCTCTACTTCTAATCTTTTTTTTTATTAAAAAATAATCTCCAACAGACGATGTTGAGACATCAAACTGTAAATACACTCAATACCTATGCACCAGTTTATGCATCACAGCCCTGCTAGACACTCCATTACCAGTCAATTGGGAACGTGCTTCATCAATGTCACTGACCGCTCCCTGAGACAGACTATCACTTGTGGTGCACCATTTTGTGCTACATTTAATATCTACATGCCTCCTAACATGCGTCAATTCCGCACCCGCTCACTCTTCCAAAGATCGAGATTCTCTAGCATAATTCAGAGTACAGCGTCTTCTTTCGTTGATCCTTGGGAAATAGAGTTTAGAATTGAGCCTCATTCTTGTTAATGGCACACTGAAGCGTTTGTAGCATGCATAATCCTTGGATTATTATGAGCTACGTATGAATAAGAAGTGAAAATCCTAGGGTATCATAGCGACGCACTTGTACAACAATCAGAAGCGTTAGCAACACTTAGTCCTATCCTTTACGCACCGTTCGAACACCAGCAATACTCGAATGCCACAGCTTTCTCACCAAATCCTAAAACTTCCATAGACACCTCTCCTTTTCCCTTCCTTGCTAGCGGCTAGATTCAACTCTGCTTCACGACTCTTTTTGAGCTCTGCCTCAACAGACCATTCTTCCAAGATGCCTCCATTGTCTGCAAGGAAGTCATTCAGGCTATCACTCATGTCGTAGTTAATTGTCTGAGATGCATCTGTAACCATCGCCGATCGTGGACAAGTCGAATCACTGAACAATAAATGCGTTTGGCTAGGGCGAGCATTTCCTTTAGATCCGTTGGAGGTTGCGAGAGCTTGAGACTTCATATCTGGAATCTTCGAGTCCTGGATCAATGTTTGGTCTGCAGTGACAAAAGCTTTAGTTACTAGATAACAGCTTGTCAGCCGTCATATTCCAAACATAATTCTGGCAACGGGTTTACAGTCTCAATGAATCGTGAGATATATGAAGCTGGGTTATAGGAGCACGAAATACTTACTGGCATCAACAAGTGGACTGCTGGAATAAAGAGATCCTTTAGCCTTTCCTGACTTCACTCGCTTCGCTCCTCTTGCCGCGATGAAATGCTTCTCAAAGCTATTGTCAGTAATTTCCTCTTCGTCCACTTGCTCTGGAGGAGGCGGTGATTCTTGCCGATTTAAACAAGATGGCATTAATAGTACCCCTGAATCTATTTCGTCCTCCGCAAGCACCCAAGAAACCCGTTTCTTGAGTTTCTTGCTTGATGTACTCTTGATCGCGCTTGCCCACGGATTGCGCAGAGCAGCTTCAGTTAAGAGTTGTGTGCTAGGCATATCATTACTGGTGATTTCATGATGCATAGGTTGTGGCGAAGAACTTCGGCTTATAATTTCAGAAAATGGCTTGATACCAAAATGGTCGGAAGTGGGCGAATTCTGCTTCACAGCGACTATCGCATCTGCCCTTACATCCTCTCGGCCACGTGGACTTGAGTCTGTGATAGAGCTACCTTTGCCCTCTGACCGCGAATCTGGTTTGGCGAAGTTATTAAGCTCAGGGCTAGCAACACCAATATTAGGCGTCGGTGTCTTCGGTGTAGAAGCCATGAGGCTCTTTAGAAATTGAATCCCGTATCTTGGAGTGAATGGTTTACCATTGGATGATAGATCCGGCTTATCATTGCTAAAGTTCTGTCTAGACCCTTCCTGACCTAACTCCAAAGGAATCATTTCAGATCTCTTCTCAGACACTAAGTGAGGTATAGGTGGCTGATCATCTGCAATCCATGGACTTTGTGGAGTACAGTCCTTCCAGCTTTCTTGGTCCTCAATAACGGGAGATCCAGTTTCGTTGCTCTCGGAATCTGCAGGTCCAAAATTGACACAACTAGATTCCACCATAAGTTTGGTTGCACATCTGCTAGCAGAGTCACTAGCAAGCTTTATATCTCGTGAGGGTGGACTTTCGTGGGGCGTAATGTCCATAGGTGCGACGTATGGTGTACAACAACTTCCACTTGCGGTCTTTCTAGGACTAGATCCACCACTCGGGGAACTATTTATTTGATCCATGTCCAATGCAACTTGATCGTGCACATGGGAGACTTCTTCACGGCTAAGTATTCCTCTTTTGGGATGCCTGCCCCCCATTGTTATATCGGCGTCATGATATATTTCCGTGCCTGCAGGTGGTATCAGGCTCCCTAGCGTTCTATTGTCTTCGTAATCATGCTCTACTACAAGGGGTTCTGATCCACGATGTAATATCTCCAGCGCATCCTCACATTCTCGAGTTCTACTTCTTACTGGTGATATCTCAGCCAACGATGGAAACGACCTCATAGGAGTGGTATTGCAAGTCTGAGTACTGTTATCTGCTTCTATAATCTTATCAATTGCGTTTTTGCAGAACGTGGAGCCTGATGCGAATGATGTTCGTAGGTGTGGTGAAACCCCTAATTCTTCAAGCCTAGCCAGAGATCTTTGTTCCTGTGGCTTATTCTGGCTCTCGGAAGTTTCACCATGTAGCGTACCACCCCTCCTAGATATCAATCTTGACGCTGAAGACTCCAGTTTACTGGACTGTCTAATTGTGCTTGGCAGGGACTCTGAAGGAGCTGATGGCTGAATTTCGATACACGAGGATAGGCTTACTGTCCCATGCTGGCATGCTTCCTTCTCGATAGGTGGCATCAAAGATGCCTCGAAAATACTACCTTTAGATTGAGACTTTTTTGAGGTCTGAGTTGACATTGGGAGAGATGGTAAGGGGGGTGCTTGGTCTTGCTCAACAGACAGCTGTTGATCCTTCAACAGAAAAGAACCTATAATGTCATCCCGAGGTGTTGATGACTCGTTTGGCTCCGTAGAAGTAATATAACCTGTTAAAGGGGAATACGTGCTAACGTTGGAACCGCCACCAATTCTCTGGGGTACTAAATCTGTGTTTGACTCAAGGTGTGGCTGACTATCACCAAGTATCTTCCTATTCGCGTCTCTCATACTTACCCTGGCAACAGTCTTGTCCAGAATCATTCTATCATGTTCGGACTGTGTCGATCTGTTAAGGATAGCATCAAACAGCTTGTAGTCCTTGGCTTCATTTCTTTCGAAATCAAATATTGGTAGTGCTGTTTTGCCCATGGAAGGTAGAAAATATACATTAGAGGGCAGCATGTCTACTCTGCTTCCGGACGGTGTTTCAAGAGGCCGAACCAAACTGTCTTCAAGTGGGACGGGATGCATCTTGATGGAAGGCATTTCAGTAGATGGTAACTCGATAGAAGAAATTATAACTAAACGTATTTCATCAATCAGCATTTTATCATGCGATCTATCAATAGGTCGGATCTCAATAGAATGTATCTTGTAGGGGAGCATACTCTCAGGCCGTGTCTTCACACCCTCTTCATGGCTTACAAATATCTTTAAGTCCGAATCTTGATCGCCAAAGGCTGATTGTACCACAATGGCGTTGTCATCTTCACCACCTTCTCGGGTAAGCGGTCCCTGTTTTTGCTTCGACTTTTTCTTCTTCTTTTTAAAGCGAAAATTTTCCAAATCTCGTGAAGACGGCGCTACTTCTGTGACAAAACTAGTGTCACCCATCGACTGGGAAATGGTCCGCGGCTCATTCTGAGTACGAAGTAGCCGCGGAAGGGTTGTTGGCGACGTCTCATCCAATTTTGAGCTCGTAGATGTATGGTCACTTAAGAAAGGGGTTTGTAGCTCTAAGTGCCCTGAAGATCGGATACTACGTAGCTTTTCAGAATTGACATTCCGAAAAAGCTCAATAGAATTATTCAGCGAACTACTCGGCGGCTGCTCCACTTCATTAAGCCGCGACACCGAGTCAATCTGCTGGGCATCATGTTCCGAGGTTATGCTTGGTTTCGACTTTGTGGAACGAAACACCGCTAAGGAGGGTAGCAAATTCTTAGTTCGCATGCGTTCCTTGCTTTCCTCGGCTCCATATTGGCGTACTGGGGTTGGGGATGAGGTCGCAGGAGAATCCCGCCGTGCACGTTTAGAAACGTATGAGCTTTTCAGCCATTGTCTATCTGCAGGTCTTTTCTTTCTTACCTTTCCCTCGTCGTGAGAAATTCCATGTATTCTGTAAGGATTCGTATGCCCATAACTGTCTAGAGTTCCATGATTGAGAGAAAATGGATCAGAATTAATAGCATTATCTTCCAGGACCACCATTTGGGGAGGACTGGGCAGCGGCAAACCTCTTTCTTCCTCCAAATCTGAACGCCAGCTATCTTCTACTGAAAAGCCTCCGCCAGAGTCAGAAGTTTCACAGTCAGAAGTTCCAATTGCTTTATCATTCTTCCCGTCTGAAGGGAACGGGCAAGAACTGACTTCCAGGATTGGGTTGGCCGCAGCATGAGCTATAGTACTGACAGTACCATTGTGTTCGGGCTGTAGGGCATTGATTGAGTGAGCTCTATTCCCTCCCTTGTGTCCCTTTTTCCTCCCAGAAACGGCCACTTCCGATGAACGGTATCTCCAAGGATTGACCCATCCCGCATCTAGGGGTCCACGCAGGCTAGCAGATTGTAAAACGGGTATATAGCCTCGCAGATACCTGTTTGCCTGAGATTCATAGCGACAATGCTTAGCCCGAACTTCTTCCGCAGTTTGCTCGGTGTCAGATCCTTCCCAAATTATGTCGTGCTCGTTTTGCGGGGCGGAACTATAGAGCGCCCCTTCTTTATTGTTGAACCGTTCGAGGAATTCCAACCTTTCGAAATGATCCATGTTGCTGAGTCGTTGAGGGGTTGGCAAGGAGAAGTCGTGGCGACGCCGCCGTTGAGGCAGGATGGTGGATACAATGATGTCGTCCCAGTGACGCGAGATCGCGCCGGCCAAACGCGAAGTTCTTTCGCGTAAAGTGCATACTCACGTGATTATATTCAGGGTTTCTAACCAGTCTGTGGGGTAGCAGTGTATTACTACTTGGTTGCTGTGACGATGAGCCTCATTTCGAAGGCCCATCAATTCAGACTCCCATCTTGCCCACATTTCGAAGTGAAGGCCAATTCGCGACCACTAGAGATACGATCGACGCGTTGTCAAATTGTCTCAGGATTTTAGACCCATGTATCTGAGAAGCATTATTTCGCATCCAACTTCCAGGCGTAAACTCACTTAAATAACGCGACAACAAACGCGTCGCATGTCATAAACACCGATCGCAAAGTCGGATTCATGACGGCTCGATGACAAGATAGCCTTTCTTATCTCATTAACAATCACTACACAATGGATCACGCATGGTTAGACTCGCTATCTGAGGACTGGATCTCACAACCACGATCTGCTGGTTCGCCCGTCCCTTCGCTTCCTTCCTTTTCAAGAAGTACATCTTCCACTACATCAAACCTGCGCACAAGCATTAGTCGTATACCCAAGTTCGATTCTCAAAAGCAGTCATGGGTAACGCCTCACGATAGCAGTAACCCACTAGGCGAGCGAAGTCCCAGCGAGAACAATATACCTGCATCTCAACGTGCAGCTCGTGGCCAGTCTAAACTTCAAGAGGAGCTATCGGACTCGACACGCGGACGACCAGCTCGGAGGGCATCGACGTCAACTATAGCCTCATCCCCGTGTCACACAATACAGCATAAATCTTTAAGTTTATCTCCTAAAAAGGGAACTCCAGGAACGCCGGAATGGAAGCGGCGTCTACTACAGGGTGATATTGCATACGGAGAGCAACGTGATCTGTTCGCGCCCGCTGGTCTTGAGAACATATTTCGACCGCCGTCATCTCAGCCATCATCACCACAGAAATTTACCGACAATATTGTCGAAGAGAGTATAATGCCGTCAAGTCCTCCCGCACATGATCACGTCCGAATTGCACAAGACATACACAAGGTTGGGGATGAGAATGGTAGCAATCAACCCAAGACGATGAAGTACAAACTAGTGGACGATGATTTCAGTGATTTCTCTACGAATGATTTGAGCTATGGTAGCAACTTTCGACTATCTATGAAAGGACGGCCAAGGAATGATAAAGCAAGAACACTCTCACAGCAAACTTTGCCCTTATCGTTCACACGAAATAGAGACGGAATGAAGCCGGCCGATCGCGTGATTAGCGGACAAAGTGACCTGAGAAACGAGGGGCTGAGCCCAATTTACGTCTCGCGACACAATACTGTTGATGGGATGGTCGATTATGCGGCACTGGATCTGTCGGCTACGGAACTCCATGAACGTCTAGGAAATATACGAGGAAATGCCACACCAGATTTCGAAAATAACGATACGAACAACAATAACAGCTCGCAAGTCCTTCCAGCTGACGTTACTAACGAGACCGAAGATTATGCACATAATGGTCGTTTTGTGAATCTTCGTCGAGGAGGCCATTCACAAGAAGGATCATTTCATCAACGAATGTTAAGCTCCACTTCCCTACCTGTTATCGATGAATCCGCGATGCTGCCTGAAGAGTCTATGCAAGCAAGCACTCCCAAACAGTTACCGAATATCAGGAAAACAAGAACCCCCACAGACTTGCCAGAAGCCGATGCTACTGCTACACTATCAAATATATCTCAGACTCCCAATCCAAGCCCCGTGAGGAATGGTGAGAAGGAACAGAAAAGTAGTACTGGTAGTCCCTTGAAACTTTTTGGCACGTATGACACTTTCACGAATCAAACACTTCTCCGAAGACTTAGCCAGTTCGAGGAGAATTTCGACGGAGATGATGGAGAATCGGTGTCTGTTTCTGGCCAAGGCTCTATCAATCGGGAGATCAATGAAGCGTTTGTAGCACAATCCAGCCCACAGAAAGTCTCGCAACTAGCCCAAATAAACAAAGCACAAATTTCATACCCGGTAGCCGCATTTGGGAAAGGAGATCTGGACAACTATGAATTCAGTGAGGAGTACTCGTACGAGTCAAGCAATGAAAACTCCCAAGATGAGAACAAGGAAAATATATCGTTATCAGTTCCAGAGCCTAGAAAGCCCAGTTCCTCAAAGCTCCAGGTGAACCCTTCTCTGAATGTTGAGAAAGTTATAGAACAGCGTCGAACAAAGATTACCAAGACGATAGGCGTTGTGACAACTATTAACACCCACGAAACAAATCCGAGCACTCCGATCTCTGAAAAGTCTTTCAACTCAGCCTCCCCTGCCCTTCAAACACTAGAAGAAGCCAGAACCCCTCGAAGGGGAAATGGTGACTCGGAAGGCAAACGACTAGCTAAATCGCCGTTGAAATATCCCACTCCTAAGAGGCGACGTACGTTGCAGAGCGTTGAGAGCGAAGAATCGGTGATTTCCAAGGACGGATCCCAGCAGGATTCTCTGAGAGAAACGCATCTACAAATCCAGTCTGTTCTTGGCAAGAAGAGGAAAGATGCAAAGCACGATGATGATCAGCAGCTTGCCAACCCCAAGGTGCTTGCATTGCGGCAAATTCTAAGACCTCGAACTCCAACTCCAAGCCAAAGGAGTAGTGTACAGCGTGAACGTGCTCCATTACAGGAGTTAGATCTCGCTTCTACCGACCGCGCTAGACTTTTGCAAGAACAGAAAATAGCCATGGTACAGGCAGAGTTGGATGCCACTGAGCCTCTCAAAATTCCCACTGCGCTCGGAATCAGTCAGGTAATGCTCGACGAGAGCCGCAAAGGGTCCATTACAACACAGGATTTTTTGGATGAGGCGAAGATGATCATGGCAGGTATCCGAGGCAAGGCGAGGCCGAATGGCGGATTGAGAAGCGTCGAAGAATCCGAGTCAGAAAATGATCGAAACGCGTCCATGGGTACGGATGTACCGCAGAGTGATGACGTGGAAGACTCATACCAAGAATCAACGAGGGAACCATTTTCGCGGCCTCCAAGTAGAGATGGCCCACCAATACCTAGGCAACCAGTAAAACAGCAAGATCCTGCTCTCTTGGATCATCTTCGTAAGTACGAGGAAATGAGTGATAT
This sequence comes from Chalara sp. BL73, assembly GCA_918026815.1. Lineage (NCBI taxonomy): Eukaryota > Fungi > Ascomycota > Leotiomycetes > Helotiales > Chalara > Chalara sp. BL73. The sequence goes on along the minus strand of CAKJVC010000061.1, from coordinate 152,804 downwards.
GGATGATATCATTGCTTCATCAATGAAATCCATAGCTCTAGCTAAGGACGCAGCAAAGGAGGCTGAAGAAGCTGGTCGCACAGTTGAAGCAACTATATCAAGAGCCTCAGGGAGGTTTCTTAATGAAAACGTGGAAAGTGATCCGCCCAACATCCGGATTACTGAAAGTTCCGAGATGCAGCGAAAGCGCAAGCACTCGAGCTCTAGCATCCCGAATAGTGATGAGAACCAAGAATTCCCTTCTAGTGGTTCAACTGCGTCCTCTAATCAATCAACTCGATCCGTTCCTACGGGCTCTTCAAGAGGCTCAGACTCGCGCCGAGTCATTGCACCACATACTGTATCTCATCTGATTCCTGAGCAAGTAGCTGGAATGGTCTTCGATCGAGAACGGAATATCTGGTTCAAGAGCAAGACCATCGGTGGCAGTGGTGGACAACGGAACTTTCTCCCTTCAGATGATGATGACCCATTTGGGGATATCCCCGATTTATCGGTTGACGAGACTCAAGAGCGATTGCGGCTTAAGGCAGTTGCTGCGAAACAGATGGAGATAGAGAGAAATATGGAAAGGCACACCAGCGAGATCTTCGCCCGTCCTAAACCATATACAGAGAAGGCTGAACGCCGTGCATCCAAAAACCCTGCGCAAGATTTTCCGTCGTTGGAGGCTACAAGAATCAATCACAAATCTGATGACGCCGACATGGGAACGATAGCCATGGAAGAAGATGGCGTTGGATCACAAATAGGCGTACAACAGACTACAAAGATTAGACAAACCATCCATCTCAGCAAATCTACTAAAACACAGATCACGGAAGAAGTTGAAGGAGAAATCTCAATTAATGAGGATCGCATCAACTCAGCAAGCCCAAAACGCAGACGGAACGTTACAATAACTTTTTCATCTCCGATTGCATCAATCAGGCAGATGTCTCCTCCGATGTCTCCTTATCGAGATGACGGTGAATCTGCAAATCCAGCCAGTAAATATAGCCAATATGAAGATGAATCGGACGGAGAATTTGGTAACGATAGTGTATTGGCTTGTAAGGAACGTAGCAAGGGAAGCCACACTCCTTCGTCAACTCGCGCTTCGCTTCGAGGTGCCCCTCGTCGTATATCCATAGGTGGTCATACCTTCTCAACACGTCCAATTTCGCGCATTGATGAACGGGATGAGGAAACGCTTGGTGACCAGCAGCATGAGGAGCATCATAGTAGCATCAGTGTACTTGTCTCGACGCCCGGTCAATCTAGGAAGATTTCTACCATGGTGATCAGTACACCTCAGCCATCACATGAAATTGGCACCTTAGAGTTGACGCCAATGTCAGACTTCACTATGAATCAAAAGGACTCACCTTTCGGAATGGACGTCAGTTATGTTGCTGGAGGGCAGCGCTACCTCGCAGGTACTAATTCAAGGAGCACTCTCTCCCTAGCGATTAAGCAACTAGTGGAAAAGATCACAGAGGTTGAGCCTTTTGAGCCTTATTGGGAGTCGATGAAGCGAATGAACTTGGAGAGCAAAAAATTGTCTAGCTTACATAAGCTCGATGAATTCTGCGAAAAATTGGAAGAACTCAATGTCTCGAAGAACCAAATTAGCCAGCTCAATGGCGCTCCGCGGAGCGTTCGACATCTCTCCATCACTCATAACTACCTTTCGGATCTGACGGCATGGGGCCACTTGAGCAATTTGCAGTATGTAGACGTATCGAACAATGATCTGGAAAGTCTATCTGCATTTAGCGCCCTTGTGCATTTGCGAGGCCTTCGGGCTGATAATAATAAAATCAAGACCCTTGCTGGGATTACGAATCTAGATGGACTCCTGAGCTTACGCTTGCGAGGAAATCTGATTGATTCCGTTGACTTTCAAGGAACGAGACTACATCGATTGTCGACGCTTGATCTCAATGACAACCAAATAGTTAATATCCAGAATCTCCATCAACTAAGTGCTTTAACAACGCTGAGCCTTGAAGATAATAAGCTCACCACGTTCAGCATTGATCAAACTCGGAAACTTGAGAGTCTGAAGTATCTGAAGTTGGGCGAGAACTTTCTTCAATCCATTGACGTCAGTCAATTGCCCAACTTACGAGTTCTATATCTTGATCGCAATCGCCTTGGTAAAATCGCCGGTCTGCTTAGAACGAAATACCTTGATAGCCTTTCTGTTCGGGAGCAGCGTGATGCTGTTCTTAACACATCTTTTCTTTCCGAGGCATTCGAAGTCCGCAAGCTATTTCTGTCCGGTAATCTTCTCGAGAACTTCAACCCTCGCGCCAACTTTCTCAATCTGCAATACTTAGAACTCGCTAATTGTGGCTTGGAATCGTTACCTATTGAGTTTGGACAAATGTTTCCAAACGCTCGAGTCTTGAACCTCAATTATAATGCATTGAAGGGCATTGAGTCTCTTTTTGGCATTGTTCGCCTTAAGAAACTTTACCTAGCTGGCAATAGATTATCAACAGTGAGGAAGACTGTAGACGTTATTGAAGAGTTTCCCACACTGAGATCTCTCGACCTTAGAAACAATCCTATCAACATCGGATTCTACCCACCACATTTAGAAACGCAGCTAGTAAAGCACGACGCTTCCACATTTGATGACATTGCCCATAATGAGCCTTTTGCGCTCGCTAGATCTGATGAGCAAAGAGATAAAGAATATTCATCACGCCTGGATAAGGGAACCAAGATGTTGAGAAGAGTCTACGAGATGATGATGTTAAGTGCATGTGCGCGTCTTAAGACATTTGATGGTCTAGAAGTGGACCGCATTATCTTGAAGACCCGTGATGAGGTATGGGAGTGTTTGGTGAGAGCAGGTATTTTGAAGGGTGAATTGCCTCTATCTCCACCGGTCGCCAAAAAATCCCCTGTGCAAGTCAATGTCGTTCCGCCTACGCCGGAAAAGGACGCAAATGCAGAAGTCGAGACGAGATTAACGGTGGATATGCCTCCAAGAAGATGGTGGCGCCGAGAAACATAGTTTGGAATGTGAATTTTATGATCAAACGAGATAGTGGGATAAGCATGGTGTTGGGGTAAATCTTGTATAATAGCTCGGAGTCGGGGCAGGCTGCATTGCATGGGAGTTTTAATGTATATGGTCTGGCTGGAGCATAAGGAATGACTGAATGATACTTGGGTGATGCCCCAAATATATTTATTCAACATATCATACCGTGATTACTCACCTTGTAGATGCGACTGCTGATCTCTTTTACGCAAGGAAGCATTTTCAGATCAAAAAGAGAAGGCTCCTCTACGGGATCATTGGCACGGATCACGCAATGAGATCTAGGTATATTTTCTCACAAGCCCGAAGGCCTTTTCAAAGGTCCAGTGAGTGTCGGTGGCAGCTATGTATTCGGATTCCTCGGCTAAAAGCTTAGCTAAACCCAGTGATGTATTGTATAGTAGTTTGGATGGACAGGCATAATTGCGGCGTAGCACCGATCTCTATGTCACTATCTTTCCCCTCCCAACCTTCACTCAAACCCATCGTTGCGGTTACAATATAAATTTAACCATGTTCTTTATGCTTGCAGGGTGGCTATTGCAGGTCGCAGCCGTAATGGCGCAACAACCATTAAGGTTTACTATGGACATCGCATCTCCTGCACCCATACCTGGGCAACCATACGCGATCACATGGACGGGTGGCGAGGCAAGCGGAGCGATTTATATCTCACTGGATGGCTATTTTGAACTCACGCCAAAGCAGGATATCATTTATACCAGGGATGATATTCTATGTGAGTCTCCTACGTTTAGAAAGCAGATGATGGGGTAGGATGAAGAGACGCTAATAATGATGGCCAGCCAGCGCGCCGAATAATGGGTCTTGGACTTATAATGTTCCATTGAACATTCGCGCTGGGAGACACTCTTTTAGTATTGGAATTAATCCGATCTTATGGTCTGAGTAAGTAGTTCCTAGGATTTCGGATATTCCTTTGCGATGAGAAGCCGCCTGCGCAATATACGGTAGATATATGTTGATTTGACATTGTGTAGCACCACCCCTATTTGGAGGATTGACTCATCCCAGACATCTTTTGTTGCTCCAGCACCATCGGCTACTGTTCAAGGAAGTTCTTTCAGCTGGAATGGATGTGGTTTGCCTCCGATTCCAGATTACACGTGAGAAGGAGTCCTAGGTAGATGGTCAAGCACGAGTTAAATTTGAAGCAGATACACTGGCTATCAGCCGCCTTGTACAGTTACTACTAATGGACATCTCACGACTATCTACCCTTTAGCTCCAGCATCCATCAGCTCTTTGTGGTTCGCCAGCAACTCTATCGCTGCTGCCAGCTCATCACCAAAAATCACATCTAGTATTGCCACCAGTTCCAATACAGCACTCGCCTCAGGTGTCTTCGCACAAGCGCTGCAATGCACGAATCCCGTCACGCCAAGTACGACCAAAATCCTTTCTGGTGGTGTCACAACCGTTATTTCTCTCGTGGCTTGCTCGACTGGCGTGAGCGCAGGTAATGCGTTGAATGGTAATGCACAAGGTGTATGTCATGTGAGTGGCGATACTACGTTTTCGGTGTCTGGATCATATAGTGTCTGCTGTCCAAATGGGTGGGCAACTACCCCGTTGGTTAAAAATCTATTTTGTTACACTGCTATCGCCGGGGGAGACGTCGAGAAGCGAGCCGTTACCCAAACTCGTAAGTTTATTCCAGATTTTGTCACTTTCTTACCGGCAAATGAAGATGACTTGATGACGCACGTTTAGTCCCCGGCGAATCTGTGAGAATAGACGGAATTGCTTTTGCTAGAGCTGGTGTTGTCACAGATGGGTCAACAGCCACTGGAAGCTCTTCTAACATACAGGTGATATCAATGCCTGTGACTACCACATCTGTTGGTGGTACCGGCGCTTCTGGGACAAGTACAGTAAACTCGAGCATGACGACTGGTGGAACCCACAAGCTTAATGCCAATGTCCAAGCCATGCTTGTAATGATTGGGCTTCTTTACATAATGATTTAATACATAATTCAAGATCAGTGGACTGGCAGGTATTTAAGTTGTCACTCTCAATCTACTTCTGCAAATCAATGATGGAAGCTTTTCTCAACTCAGGTTATGAAATATTCTCAATATAGAGTCTGCACATGAAGGACACAAAACACGGATATCACCACAACACATCGAAAAGGGCAAGAATTTAATCAGAAATAACTACCATTTCACACTACAGTTCAAATATTAACCGAAAGGCGCTCAAGAGTGATATTTTTGAGAGTGCTATATGACGTTTTTTCTTCTCCATTATCTTGATATTTCAGCCTTCATTTCTCTAGAATATTAGCCAGTTTGTCTCTTCACTACTTAATTATCGATACATACAGATATAAAACAGAATAGAAATGGCTCACAAAGATTTGTGGGAGTCATTGCTGTCATGTGACCTCGAAGTTGAAGTCGGACATCCTCCACCTAAATGGCTGGAGCACATCCCTAAAATAGTCGATCAACAAGGAAACATTTTAAACGTCCGCACCAACGTAATTTCAACACGTGCAGCAGTTTGTGCGCGAACGTTTCAGCGTAGAGCGATGCTCCTAACGTCATGGGCTATGGCACCATCACGGTACGTAAAGCCCAAGGATGGTCAGACCGCGGTCCACCCGTAGGATTTTACCTGCCATGGATCTACAATTTACAGAGGTAACGTTCTCTCTAAACCCGGTAAAGGGCGATCGTACAAAAGTTATCACAGCCGCCTTTCTCCAATATGTTCCTTTCATCTGATTCCCAAATGGATGCGTTGGTGTGCTGGCTTTACAGGAAACAACTCGGGCTAGTATTCAGACGGTCTTTACTGAAATAACGAAATCCGGCAATATGGCAGGAGGACTATATAACATGGTGACATCTGTTAGCCTCATGGCTGTCATGATGATAACCTGTACCTCTGCACTTTCTCCCCCGCCTAGACAGGTCGCCAAACCGGATCTTACAACATCTGAGGCTGGGAATCCATTCGTGGATGGCTGGTACGCAGATCCAGATACGGAAATATACAATAGTCTGTATTGGGTATACCCCACAGCGTCCTATGAGTACGGCGAGCAAACCTACCTAGATGCCTTCTCCTCCCCAGATCTCATCAACTGGACCAAGCACCCAAACGTTCTAACCAGAGCGAATGTTTCGTGGGTTCGAGGGGCATTGTGGGCCCCAGCTCCTATCTCTAGGAATGGAAAATATTACCTTTACTTTGGGGCAAATGATCTCCAGGTTGATGATCCTGCAAATGGTATTCTGGGTGGTATCGGCGTTGCAGTTGCGGATAAGCCAGAGGGGCCATATGTCGATGCCATCGGCAAACCGTTGATTGGTAATTTCCACAACGGCGCGCAGCCAATTGATCAAGATGTCTTCATCGATGATGTAGATGGACAGGCTTATATCTATTACGGCGGATGGTCACATGCCAACGTAGCGAAATTGAATGAAGATATGATCTCCCTCGGAACATTTGATGACGGGCAGACGTTCAAAGAGATCACTCCAGAGAACTATGTTGAGGGTTCGCAGATGTTTAAGAGGAATGGGAAGTACTACCTCATGTGGTCGGAAGGTGGGTGGACGGGGCCTGACTACTCTGTATCCTACGCCATAGCTGATTCTCCCCTCGGCCCATTTGAGCGTATTGCGAAGATCCTGCAGCAGAACAGCGCGGTTGCAAAGGGAAGCGGACATAACGGCGTGATCCATGTGCCTGATACGGATATTTGGTACATCTTCTACCATCGCCGACCATTGAGCGAGACGGACGGGAATCACCGCGTGCTTGCATATGATCGACTATATTTTAACGACGACGGGACGATTGCCTCTGTGAAGATGCTGGTGAAGGATAATTTCGCAGACGGTAACATGGTCGGCTGGAGAACTTATCATGGAGACTGGTCCGTTGCTAATAAGCTTCTGACTGCTAAGAGTTCTGCTGGTGGCAAGGCGATGCTGGATACGAACTTCACGGACTTAATCTTTGATGCTACAGTCACAATAACACAAGCGACGTGGGCGACTGGTGATGCCGGTCTGGTCTTCCGAGCGACGAATCTGGGTAGTGGAACAGATGCCTATAGTGGTTACTATGCCGGCATCTCTCCTAGTGGTCGCATTGTTCTAGGCAAGGCCGATTCCGGAAGCTGGGCGGTCCTCAAGGAGGTTGCCTTCACTGTTGCTTTGAATAAACAGTATTCAATCAGAGTATCGGCAATAGCTTCTGAGATCAGCGTCTTTGTGGATGATTTGAATTCTGCGAAGATTACAGTCAGTGACTCAACGTTTACAAGTGGAGCAGATGGTGTTAGAGTCTTTCAGACTTCTGCTTCTTTTGGGAGTGTATCTGTTGCAGAGTCATGAGTAGTTAGAATGTAAATAGTTATACTTATATGCCAACGAGAAGGGCTAGCAATATCCTCTAGTAAAGAGCAGCTTAATTCGATGCAGACTATCAATAATCAACATTGTGTAAAGACCGCATGTACATATTGTATTGAGCCTCTGCATTGGATGCTTCTTTTGGAACTTCATTCACACTATAATAAGCTATACTATAGTAAGTGGAACTCATAATACTTTGACCTGAGTCCACTCGCTGACTCCTACCCCTAAATTCAGGCCATTCTTTGCCCACCATCGTTTAACTGCATCTTCCTGACTCTGATTGCCTACGCTGTCCTCTAGAGCTTCCTCGATATCGCAAGTTTTGTATTCTACTTTGGCACTCGGCCGCCCATCGATACCATTACTGTAGTTCTTCCACCACTCTAGGACCGCAACATGCCCGTTTTTAGTAGGCTGCACCAAGACTTGGTTGTCAAAAGCCATCTTGTCGCCCTTTAGCTCTCGCCAAACATCTAACACCGCCACATGGCCTTGCTGGGATGCCACTTTAGCTACGGACTCTGAGTACGAGATTGGAATGCCAGAGTCGTCCCACCAGCGCACTACTAGCGGTTGATTATTTTGCGCGGCTGCCAACAAGGATTTGCCGGGTTTCAGCCGAAGGGCAGGTTGAGCTTCAGGCGATAATGACGTCTGTGAATCTGACGGCGCTGGCAGACCACTCCAATGCCGGGGGTCTGTCTCAACATAATAGCCACCCTGGTGCCTACTTGCTTGCTTCCACCATTCAAGTACTGCCAGATGGCCTTTCGATGATGCCTGCTCTAGCGCCGATTGAGTATATTTCAGAGGAAGGCCCGACTTCAACCACCAATCTAATACATGTACGAACCCCGACTTAGATGCACCATCAATAGCTTCAGCGGTATAGTCCTTCGAGAGAAATGTTGGAGACGTACGCCACCATTCTAATATTTCCGTCCGACCATATACTGCCGAAGCTTTCGTGGGAAGCAGTTTCTGGCCAAAGGAAGCCCAGAATACGTCTTTGAGATTTGTTTCTAAATAGGTAAGGATGCCTGTGAGACAAAACTTAATAATGAGTTTCACACATAGGCTTGAGAGATACCGGATGCCTTCTGGAGCTCTTTTCAGTTGCTCAATGATTTTAGGAATCGGTGAAGTTAGTATGGTCCATTCCAAGGACCGCATGTATCTGTTTAACTCGTTCAAGGGCCCATCCGATTGGCTGTTCCATTCCTGAGGTTTTGGTAGATTGGTATAGACATTCAATGCTTCTGCGACTTCCCAGTCCCCAACATAACCGAATATGAGAGTCCAGACTTCAGGAGGAAGAAGCACATTTGTCTTCATACTCCGCCGTGCCACAAGTGCCGCATTTGATGCTGCGACATCAACATCGTGTCCAATGGTCATTAGCTCCGCCTGATTTTTGACAACGTCCACTAACTCGCTGAAGCCATCCCAGCCAGTGACGGATCTCGAGGAGTTCTTTTCTTCATAATGCCACAAAATCGGCTGCATCACCCTGACCCATTGCCATTTTCTCCGTATTTTGTTCAATTGTTTCTTTGTCATCGGATTCTCCCACATCAAAGTCGACATTCCTGGCACCAATAATATTTTCTTCGATACATCCCAGCCCCGTAGAATTTCCAACAGCACACAATCGGTTATGCCGTGTAACATTTTTGCGAATGTGTCAGCATCAATGGGTGCAAGTATCAATATATCTGCCCAGTCGCATAGCTCATATGCTTGCTGTCTGTAGAACTCAATTTGTTGCCTCTCGATTCCCTTTTGTGCTTCGTCACTTGCTCGACATGCTCTGAACACCTTATTCTGTAACGTAAGAGTCTCTTGTGATAGACGATGCGCGGGATATGCTTCCTCGTCGATAATCGCGCGTGTTTCGATTTTGGGATTCTTTGATAACCGTACTACCAAAGCGAGAGCTTGCGATACATCCTTTGGCCCATTTGACGCCACCAAGACTCGAAGTTTTTGGGACTCATTGATTCTCATATCGGCTATCGATGAGAAAGACGAAGCCTTTGGAAGGGGCTGTAACAGAGACGATCGAAGCGCACCTGCTGCCATTATGCTCATGGTGCTTGCAGAATGGATGTGGTTCGAATTTGACAGGCGGTGGCGGGCGATCAGATCCGTCAAATCCGCTGCGATGAGGTAATGATGATAATGGCGCGTCACAAAAGCGGGATAAATCTCGATCGAAGTTGGGTGTATCTGAACAACATTTTTAATGGACGTACATATGCATTGGTACTATACGGGACATCCGACTTATGTGGAGGAGATGTCATGCTAATGATTTTGGAGCCCTACGTACCCCATACCTATACCTTGACGACATGCATGAACTCAGCCTTGGCATCCGCCACCTTCCCCGGTCATACCCAAGAATGTAACCAAGTATGGATTTTATCATGAGTATTCATGTGACTTCAATGCTCCGCCTAAGGCGACAGGATCCATATGATCCAACCACACAGAAACGAGTTCTTCAGCTTGGCTATGCAAATGGCATGACTGGAAAGCCAGCTCACTCAATAACCTACTATGAACGGACACATTCAAAGTTGTATGTTTTGTCAAGTATCTGTGATGTCTCACTCCTTTAAAGCTCCTTTTCTATTATCTCATTTCTTATCCTCTCCTTAAGAGCCTACGGCGTGATCTTATCTTCTTCCACCCATGCTTCGCAACAACCCTCTGAAATTCTGCGCTTAGATTATCTCCTAAGGCTTCATCATCGGACCTTGTCCATTCAACTGAGCCATCGTCTGAAATGTTAGGATCTTCGACAGCCTCATCGATTTGACCGGCTGCAACTGGCTCTGCGTGTTTTGGAGTTTCTGATTTGGTAGAGGATATTCGTGACGAGGAGTATGACGTGGCCGAAAGAGGTTCGTCGTCGTCCTCTTCACCTAGAATTGGCGATGCAACTATACGGCGTGTTGAGTGTGGTGTCGACCATGCTAAACCAGAAATGATTTCTTCTGGTGTTGAGGGAACCTCCACCGTCTTACTTTTGCGCTTTTCAATGCGCTGGCGTTTATTGCCGATTGAGCCGTCTGGCGATTGTGGTCGACCTTTCTGAATGGGCATGCTCCCTTTACTAGAAGGGGTAGAGACAAGCGCTCTAGATTGGGGCAAACTTCTTGGTATATCAAAGTCGCCATACTCATCGTCCTCATCCATTTCTTCTGCCTCTTCGGCTCCACTTTCCAGAGAACCACGTAGCTGGGCATCTATCTCCGCCTGCTCGTGGAGCGATAATTCATAATACTCCTTTCGAAGCGCTTCGACGTGTAATAAAATAATCTCATAACATCTACTAAGCTGCTTGGGAGCGTCAGGATGACGGAAATCTTCCAGGTTAAGACGCCTGGCCACCTTTGGCCATAAACGTTGAACATTAACCTTTTCAACTCCACCAAATCCAGTGACGACTTCCCAGATTCGATATAGTGGCACTTTACGACCACATATAATAGGATTGAAGTCAACCCGCACCTCGATTTCTTCACTCAGCTCAGTCACAAAAGAGTTGAATTGCTTCTCGTCGCTTCTCAAGGCATCTTCTCTTATCCTAGCTGCATACTGGGAATCTATGGCTTCTGTATTTGAATTCTTCTCCCACCTAGTGGTGGCGGATTTCGTCTGAAAGGGGCTGGGTACGATCCGGGGTGATTGATGTGATTGGGGTTCTAAAGCGGTGGCGGGTTGTGGCTTCAGATTATTATTCTTTTCCCCCTTCTTCTCCACAGTAGGACGTATGTGTTTGATAAAATGATTCCGCCATTCTTGTGGTGTGTGGTTATCATGCTATGAATGATTAGTGAAATTCTCTGCCAATTGTATTCATGTGAGCCGACCTACCACAACCGCCCATGCCGCCCATGCATCGAATTCCATATCCTCTTGAATATCCATGATCTCTTCATAATTGTCACGCAGCAACTGATCCTCTCCTTTCGTAAACACTTTACCTCCGGCAGACTTTCCAATCCATGGATTATGTATTGTGCTACCTCGTTCTCCTCCGACTTCTTCAGCAGGCTTTGATAAAGTCTCAACCAGTTGTTGTGCCTTGGAGACTCGAGACTCGAGACCAGATGATATTGCATCACGAGCTGTCCTATTCACTGGAACTGAACTCTCTAATGAAGAGGCCGTCTCTATGACTTCAGGTCTAGGTCGCTTTGAAACATATTTCACCCAACGGTCCCGCCACGATTGGGCTGTATGTCGATTATTCTTTGAAGCAATGGTTAGCTCAGTTTAGCATTGAAACTCAAGCCCCATACCTTGCGTTCCAGTTCTTCGTAAATCTGATTTCCCTTTATCGCTCCTCCAGCACGTTCAGCGCTTGCCACCCAGTTCATCAGAAAATTATCATCTTCAGCAGTAAATGGCGTCCTGCCTTTCCTTGTAGGCTGTCCAGATGCGACTGGGCGGGGAGCTTGTGTTGCAGAACCCGCTCGATGGTCTTCTATATCTTCCAGAATTCCATTTCGCACTGACTTGTCTATGAATGTCCATGAAATAGATCCAGTTGGGGGATCCTTTCGCGCATGGTCTGCGACCAAGATATCTGCTTTTGTTTCGAGATTCACGAGTTCTCCCCCATTTGCCTAATGTTATGTTAACCGAATGCAATGTAATGTGCGCTTTAAAAATACCTCGATTAAATCCTTCCAAGTGTTGCGAGTGGGTATCCGTTGATACAAGAAGAACTTTAGGCCCGCAAAGAGATCGCCTCCGCCTCCAACCCCCTCATAAACAGTTGTCATTGGGCTTCCAGCAGCAGCCTGCCAGCCTACCTCAGCGTAGCGATTTAAGAGCACGCGCTTTGGCTGGGTCTCATAGGGGTGATATTTTGCATATCTTATTGTGAATGTGCTTATTCTTTGGTGTGGATACTAATGCCTGGGCTTGATCTGGACAGTGAACAGCGTTCATGTGTCGCGTCGTGGGGAAGTAAGGCTAGCGCGTTCTTATCACCGAGTCACGTGCCGATATCACGGCGTAAGAGAATACGGTACACGCAAGCACAATGGCCTAGCTGTTTATCCTGAGCCCGAAAATTAAATCTAATTGGAGTTCATCGTAGGGTTAGAACTGCAATCATGAGCTAAGCTGATAAAGAGACTGCTGAGAGCAATATGGGATTATTCCGCAACATTGCGATTGTTGTGTTGACAATCTCATTTTTGACCTTTGTCGCGTTCTTCGGGCGACTGCCAGCTTTAAGGTCAGCCAAATAATCCTACCTTTTTTATAATGATGAAGCTGATGGGTAAAAAAGGAATACACCTATTGGGTTCCTCCACAGAGTCATATGGCTTCATACTCCGCATGGCTTTCGAATTGTCGATCAGAGGCTCACCAATGGGCGTTTGAGCTCCTCAGTGTCGAGGTTAGCACACACCCTATGGAATGACAGGCATCCAATTGTCATGGTAATACTATTTTCGGTCTTGTTCCATTGCACCTAGCTCCACGATTGCACTGTAAGATTTCGGGATGACTCTCACCAACCTCAAGACGGCTTAGATATCTCAAATGAGCATCATACATTCTTTGGAATGAGCAGCATTGCACCCCAGATGCTTTGGCTGATCAATGACGGTCATTTCTGTAAATTCCTTTGTACTGCGATATTTCAATGCAAATATGTTATCATATGTTATCAAATCAAGTGCTAACAGAAACCAAGATCTTTTTCATCCTCCTCTTATCAGTTTCTGAGGTTCTCATTGTACCTCAAGCATGGCCTCTACTTAACAGAACACGCAAAATTACGGCAACCATTCTTATCGTTCTACCATATGCTTTCCTTTATGCAGCTGCTGCCAGCGATCCTGGATATATCACACCAAAAAATCATTTCAATCAAATGTCCCTCTATCCATATGATTTCACAATATTTCATCCAGGCCAGTCTTGCCGTACATGTCGCTTTCTTAAACCTGCTAGGTCGAAACATTGCAGTATTTGCAAGCGATGCATAGCGAAAATGGACCATCACTGTATCTTCATAAACAATTGTGTGGGATACAATAACCAACATTGGTTTCTACTATTGCTCTTCAGTACAGGCACTGTCATCAGCTATGCAGTATATGTAGGAACTAGCTTAATGTCAGCAATGATTTTCGAACATTTGCCATCTTGGACTCTATTCGGGAAGAACTTTACCTGGCCTGAGTACTTTCACATTCTGGGCTGGGCATTGCAGGAAAAGACGCGCATGGGTGCCATCACTTTGCTTTGCTTGTTAACAGCCCCATTAGTTTGGGGCTTGTTGGGGTACCATATTTATCTGATCTGGGCTGGTACAACGACTAACGAGTCTATGAAATGGTCAGACTGGCAAGCTGAGATGTCGGACGGGTTCGTCTTTAAGCGATCCTTACCCGAAGGTCGACAAAAAGACGCACGGTCTGAGCCTGTTTCGATACGGTGGCCTGTGGAGAGTGAACAGGTCATGCTTAGAACTGACACTGGTATGCCACCACCTCCAGAGGAAACTATTGGCACTGGAGAGTGGGTGCGGATATGGAAATTGGCGGACGTGGAGAATTTGTATGATTTAGGCTTCTGGGACAACTTGAAGGATGTCTTCTGGCCAAGGTATAGTCACAGCTTCCGACGACAGCCATATTTCCTGCTAACTGAAAGAAGTGAAACATGAGATCAGCAAATAACTGGTATGTACATACGCAAGGCTACCGTGTTCGCAGAATTATATCTATATTCGGCTTTCATCCAACGAAAGTAATTGACACGTCCTTGTCCTTCAAGTTTGAATAGATACAGATTGATGTCCGACATGACAGCTCGTCCATATTTGTCCCTCATCTTGTCTAGAAGAGGCATTCCGATGCATAGAGAACAAATCTTTAACTATTAGGAGATACTAAGGAGGCAAGGCGGCATGTATGCTAGCTCAGAGATTTATACCAAGGTTCAACTACCCATTTACTGTGCTCATTTATCAGATATGTATCGTGATGTTCTTGAAGTCTTATTCTCAGTACCTTTAAACCAAACTCACATCTAACTTCTAACACTGCGTAATGCAAGAAGTTTGAATTACACCGAGCCGGCCATCTCCAGAGCACACGATATCCCTACACCATGTTGCCATCTCTTCCCTTGTTACCTATAAATTCTTCCAGTATATTTCCCAGGTTTCTCGTCTACAAGGCAGCACTGACAGCAACTTCAAAATACGTCGTCATCACTCCCTCGAAAATGCTCTCCTTCTTCGCTTGCGCCTTAAATGCCTGGTGTGCCTCACACTCGCTATCGTAATACTTCATGTCCTCCAAACTTGCAAACTCGCTCTTCGACACGAAAGTATATCCCTGTGACCGTGCGTCTTCGAAAGCGGGTCCTGCCTCGAGAGAGAGGATATAAGGCTTGCCGTTCTGGGCTTGCGTTAAGAGGTGACTGGAAGGAGGGGAGAAGGGATGAAAACCTTGTTGGCCGATTTGGAGAGGGTTTTGTAGAGCTCAATAATTTTCAACTGGTTCTCTTTCGAGGGGATCTTGAATTGCGTTACGCGGATGACTTTGCTGGCCATTGTTGCTTGTGGAGATGATTCTGAGGTGGGGTGAGGATGTATTTGCTGAAGGAAAGGAGAGATTGAGAGATCGATTTGCCACAAATCTGACAGTTGAAAGTTGCCGTTCTATATAAGATCGAGTCAGAGGAAAAGCCGCCGTGGGGTTCAAGGTATGATGCTAGCGCAAATATGGAGTTCCGCGGTTCCTGAATGCGCCGGGCTTCCAAGTGGGGAACTGCGACGGCAAGACGGCCGGGAAATTCTTCTAGCATACAAGCACATACAGTACACATATAAGGATCATCCAACCATGGAACAATTATCGCGAAGCAAATACCTATAAACAGTAGTTTCATCATGGGAATTGAGTGCCTCTCATTCGAGGAAATTCCGGCTGCGAATTCAGGATATCCGGCAACAAGATAGTCCGTCTCCTGGAGACTGGCATGTGACGAACTTCTGCCTTTACTCGTCGCTCAATTAGTAATATTCCGATCGGAATTTCCGTAAATCCAATGGATAGTACATTTTAGTACATTTTGAGTAGGTCATCGGCAACGGCGGAGGGGCTCGGGTAGCTTGTAGCTGGAGCCGGCCTTGTCCGTCAGTACCCATCTCTGGTAAGCGATCTTTCCGTCTTGGCACCGGACCATCAGGAGCTTATCCAGCATTGGGATGTTCTACATGGTAAGACATCTATCGAAAAGCATGTTGAAAATGCGATTCCTACGCATCCCAAATCACCCGGGTTATGTGATGGATAGCTATCCGATTAAATATGCAAATGGGTGGACGTTCTTTTCAAAATAAGGTTCACTTGAAGAAGACTAGAAAGTCATTACTTGCCTGATATAGATTTTCCTTAAACCTTTCACAGTTGAAAAATAGAGATCCGTGTAAGGTGCTATTTCCTTTGTGAAAATTTTGTATTCCCGCAATAGAGATCTGCAGCAAACATTTGCTTCTATCCCCAAACGTCAGTTCTATGCTGCCCAGTTCCAAGGTGGATGCCAGTTGCCCAAGCAAAGAAACCTATAATGCTTTTTGGCCGCACTCACAAACGCCTCGACGCCATGAACCTTATACAGCACGGCAGATAATTGAGAAACGATTCATCCTCCACTAAAAGAAATTCTATTCTAGCTCGAATCATTTACTCCATCTCCTCCTTGACCAGATACTCCTCGGTATGGTAGGGCAAGGCACGCTCGCCGGCAAAGTTAGTGAGACAGATTGACTTCATCGCAATTGCAAGATCGAAGTGCATTTTTATTGGCAGGTCGTTCCAGATGGCCGTGAAACCATCACGGTTTTCGTCATCAATGAGACAGTCGACCGCGAGCTTCTGTAGCTCAATGCAATGGTTCTCGTATATGTAATGGCAAAACTCAACAAGTCCAGCCTTCTCGTTATCACCTCTCTTGATCTTGACAACGCAGACACTAACGAGACCGCTACTAATGTAATTCTGTAGTTGGGGCATGAGAAAGCGCCGACCGAGGACCCAGACTTTTGCCCGCATCACCAATTTATCAGTTGTAGCCAAAAGGCGGCCGCCTCCATCAATCTTGTTGAAGTAAAGCCAGTGGACAACCATGCCAAAGATACTGGGTTCGATATCGTCAAGGTCCATGATCTGCGTTGTTCCTTCGAGGAAATTGCTTTGAAAAGCAGCAGCAAAGAAGGAGGATTGAGACGTGACAATATTCTTGTGGACGGCAAAGGACTCTTGCTTGTCGCCAGCGCCAACCTTAAACGTGACAATTGGTTGCGGGGTCCTTTCTAGACTGTCAGCTACTAGACTGCCGCAAATATCTCTACGGGTAGGCACATACGAGAGATCTGGCGGCCCAGTGAATTTTCTGCGTCCAGCGCTTGAACGGACAAGAGCAGCACGAGGCTCGGGTGAAGACATGATATAGCAGATGTTGAACTGCTTGAAATCACAAATGTTGAATATATTAGAGGAGGATGGGAAAGAGGCTATGTGTTGCAAGTCAGATGCACTGTCGCAAAGGAGAGGCGTTGTGGCGAGGAGAAGCGCAGGGACGGAATGTAGTGTTCAGAGATACGCGGACGGGAGACTCTTGAGGCTGCAGCTGTAGAGGGAGAGAGAAAAGAGGCAGGCTGAGCCGCTCTCTTGCAATATTCGAGCTCACTAGCGTGGACCCTGAATCTGACTCAAAGTTTTCATATTCACTGGCCAATACGGAATTCAAATGCGGACAGACAATTCAAAAGCAAGCAGTTAGGGGTTACTGTAGTCAACTATCTTCGGCCTTGACATTCAACTGGTTAGACTCTATGTATGGTCCACTGCCTTCCAACAATGAAGCGCACTCACTTAGCACCTCTTACAACAATATGAATCCTCAGGCTTCTTCCTTAACAGAATCTATATAGAATGAGGTGCGCCAGAGACTTCAGTATATATAAACTGCCATATTTACATGTTTTCCTTTGTCAAATTCTGTTCGGCTTTTACTGTCTGAGCTAGATAAAGGAATGGATCGAGAAAGATTCTAGTTGCTAGGTAAACATTGGCTAACTTAGTGACCCGAAATCCTAGTAATATCCTAGTACAATGTGACAGATATGCGGAGAAATTTAAAAACGACTAGATATTCTTGGAGATATCGCAAAACAAGCTAGTGAAAGTGTCCCTAGAGACTTGTGAACCTTGAGAAGAACGTAGATCTGCAGGTCGTGCTAGAGAGAAACGGTAGCAGAAGAGTAAGAAAATAGCACCGAATATTTCCATATGTTGAAGACAATGGAAACCCATGGAGTCGCTGTGTCTCGATGAAGTGATAAATAACAAGAAGTCATTAGACATTGAGAAAACTCACAAATTTACAGGTATTATAAAGGGGGTAGCAGGGGGGTAGCAGAACAGCGAGAAGTAAAGTGTTGAACTCTTTGACACATTGGAAACGATATAGATCCATAACACTTAACCAAGTAGTAATCTTCCATGGGAAGTTTAGGAGGAAAAAAAAACGCTTGCGCTCATCCAAAGATACCATGAATCTACAATGTGTAATACTGAGCTATAACAAAAGCGAGAGGTAAAGTGGCAAGTATGTAATAAACAATATAAACATCTGTAAGTCTGCAAGGCTAACCAGACACTAGTTTCTGTAGCAGGGCCCTGCAAAGCGGCAGCAATATTAAAGCAGGGAGAAAGAGTGTGGAGTTACAACACCCGGTAGTAAGCCAAACTTGCAAATATGCATGAAATAAACCAGGAGATGAGAGGGATTGAACAAATCTTGAAACATGGGGACTATAACCATAATTCAACTCTTCAGCCGTACCTTCTCTCCGCATATCAACGCACAGATTTTTATGAATTTCCTTGAAAATTTGCATGTACAAGATGTTGCAGATGCACGCATGCTTCTCGGACAAAGATGTGAGAATTGAAGTAGGAGGGGACGAAAATTATACGTGAGTGTTCACCAGATTTGAGAAAAATGTTTGTCTCTGATAGTGACTGAACGGGTCTGTTAAACCTGTGACGAAATCACTAAATGCATAAACTTTGATAGATCAAGCGTCGGTACATAAACGACATGCGGCTGGACAGATACGGATTTGTACGACGGGTTTGTGGCTGTCCTCGGCCGCAACTATTGTATGAAAGAAGAGCATTGCCATGAATTGACGCTCTCTACGTGTGCCGTGGAAAACAAGCTCCCAATAAGACCTGCTTGAAGTGGCACTCGGATGTATGCTGATCCGGTTAACGATGGAGAGAGAGACGACTAAGCAAGAGCGAAAAGGTTAAAGTGTGGCAAGGAGGAGAAACGAATAGCTATGCATAAAGTACACAAGCAACAAGGAATAGGCCGCGGTAGGGAAGGGCTCCTGGACTAACAAAGTATGCCTTTTCAGATTTTTCAAAGACAAGACATGATGTACCAGGGCACAAACAGTATTGTTCAAGAAAAGTAAATCTTGCCTACATGAAGACGAGTCTTCCATACCATGAACAATTACATGGAAAGCGAAAACACCCAAACATGGATAATGACCATGGAACACGATATTTAAAGTCTTCTCGCATTTTTATTATGATGTAAAACACCCAGCATGACAACTATTCGCGAGCGAGCAGACCAAGTCTCTTTCTATGAGATTTCCACTCTCTCTTTCCCAACCAATCTATACGCATAAGACGCCATGACCCAAAGAAAATGCTGCAAATACAACTCTATATGCTTTCTTTTCTCGTATTCCAACTATGTATCGCGTGGAATTTTTGTCCATAAAGGGAATCTCTAATGTGCTATGTACGGTCGTAAAGTGTGCTTTTAGTTTACTGGAAAGGATGAAGATGGAGCTTAAGACTCGTCGTCGGAGTTGGGTGGATGCGGGGTACCTATTTAGGAATTAGTACCATAGTAAGCCGGCAGTCGCGCAAAGATAAGGTGCTTTCAAGCTGTCTTCAGAT
Organism: Chalara sp. BL73; assembly: GCA_918026815.1. Taxonomy (NCBI): domain Eukaryota; kingdom Fungi; phylum Ascomycota; class Leotiomycetes; order Helotiales; genus Chalara; species Chalara sp. BL73. Next base: position 133,323 of record CAKJVC010000061.1, on the reverse strand, counting down.
CCAAAAAAACAAGACAAGGAAGCTCCAAGACAAGCCGGCCAGAAAAATTAAGAACTGTGCATGAGGAAAAGAAAGAACGAACCTTTGGGACTGCTCAACCTAGGAGAATCAATTAGCATGTAAGTTATACGTGGTGGTGAAAAGTCTTACCATTCCAGATGTCTCAATCGTCTTCTGACCTCCTGCTCCTTGAGTTCCTTCTTCGTCTTCTTCTTCTTCTTCTTTGCCCTGAAAGTCATATCCCCATTGTCCTCGACTCCACTATTTGCTGCGCTGTTTGCGGCCGTAGTAAGAGCACTACTAACGCCACTGGCAATACCTGAGTTAATGCCACTGGCTGGTCTGCTGCTGTCTTCAAAACGATCCGCAGCAACAGCCAAATAGCCTTTGTGGGTCACGCGGCCATCAGCTACGTGCCATTGCTCAGGACATAAGGCACCAACAAACTCTTCATTGTGAGAAATCATGATCACACCCCCCTTGTAGTCTCGGATGGCGACGGCAAGACCACCAAGCGAGTCACGATCCAGGAAATTAGTAGGCTCATCCAGAACAAGGAGATGCGGATTGTTCCACATGGCACCTGCCAACACAACCTTGACCTTCTGTCCTCCAGAGAGACCAGAGATCTCGTTGTGGTTAGCAATCTCTGGATCCAAGCCGAGATCCTCAAAATGCTTGGAGATAACCTTGGGCGAGAGTTCTCTGAAACCAAGACCCTCTCGAGAAGCCTCATGATCATCGAACTCCTGAATCATCTTGTTGAAACCTAATTCGATCATGGTCTCTCGAGAAATCTGAGTGTTATGTTTTGGCAACAAGCCAATCCACTTGATCTCGTATTGGAAAGTTTTCTTATACTTCTGACGACCCATGATAGCCTCAATGCGCTTGCCGCCTGAGCCATCTCCTAGGTCGACCAGCTTTTCCATCTGAGCTTTGTCTTCATCAGACAGAATACGGGTTTGCTTGAGATAAACTTCTCGGTCGTCGCCGTTGGCATATCTCCATTGCAGATATTGGTTAGGGGTCTTCTCTAAATGCATCTCAACGTGCTCAAGGGCGTGTTGTTTGATGTATCCAATACGCAGATTGGGATGCTTCTCAACTCTCCCAGATGACGGAACAGTTTCACCAGTCAGTAGTTTGATTAATGTTGATTTGCCAGCTCCATTGCCACCAATGATGGCAGTCCGGGAAGAAAGGGTCAATTGACAAGAAACATCGTAGAGAGATGGTTTCGAAGCCCCAGGATAGGTGTAAGAGCAGTTTGTCATTCTCAAGATCGATTTGGTGTTGGATCTGACACCAGTGAGTATACCAGGAGGGGGGAACTTGAATTGGGCCACTGAGTCTGAGAGAGTATAATAACTCTTGGCTTCCGGCTTTTGTGCGACGAAAGCCTTCAGATTCCCCTTATAACACTTCAGTTTCTTTCCTGGTTCGTAATGGTAGATGTCTGTGCAGACTTCATCCAAGAATCCAGAATCGTGGGAGACTATCAAGCTGGTGATATCTGTGTGAGACTTGAGATATTCTTCAAGCCACTTCACATTTGCAACATCCAAATGATTGGTAGGCTCGTCGAGTAGCAATACGTCAGCCTTCATCAGCATTGCTCTTGCTAATGCCAGCTTCATCTTCCATCCACCAGAAAGCGAGCCAACCTTCTCGGATTGGCGCCCCCCAGGCCCTGCAGTAAATCCGACCTCGCTCAGAACCTCAGAAATTCGAGCCCGGCCTTCCTTAGCAATCTCGGGGTCCTTGGAAACGAACTCCAAAATACTGATATCAGCATCTTCCCCTTGGTTGTGCTCAACGAAGCATGTTCGGAGGATGTCTTGGCTTGGGAATCCCTCTAATTTGCCATTTGCGATAGAACGCATAAGGGTCGATTTTCCTGCACCATTTCGCCCACATAGACCATAGCGGTGTCCCTTGAGAAGACGAAGATTAGTATGAGAGAGCAAAAGCATCCCTCCATAAGCGAGGGAAAAATCGGTGTTAACAATTTCAATCTCTCCATCATCATCTTTTGGGGGCTGTCCAAACTTGCGGTGGTCCTCATCAACATAGAACCTCTCCACTTCTTTGGCAACCGTCTTGGCTGAAGGGGTATCTTTCATGATGTGTTGCAAATATGGAGCGATTAGGCCTGAAATACGAGCTGTTTGGCGATGGTTCACATCTTCGGCAACCATAGAGCAGACGTATGGTCTAGCAAGCTTGAAGATCTCAAGATCGCCTCCAAGACCACCAGCCTTCTTGATTTCAGCCTCTAGAACTTTCGCAGCATCCTCGGCGGAGGTTCTTTCAAGAGCACCATTTCCAATACCTCCAGCATCATCACCCATAGCTTTATTGATAACATTAAATGCCCGAGTAGCCATTTCTCTAACTTCCGGTAGAGACGCTCTATCCATGACACCCTTTACACCTGGCTTCAATTTTGGTAAGAAGATGCGGGCTTCGACTGGATCGTGGACAAGCTTAGTTAAATTCTCCACGACCACTACGGTTTGTCTGAGGACTTCCTGTGCGGTGGTTGGATCATTGAGAGCTCTCTCGAGGAGAGGCGTCAGGAGAGCGAGAACTGGGGACGTGACAATGGCGACGAACGTAGTCTGAGATAAGGCATGAATAGCTTTTTGTAAAGTAGCTTTATCAGGTTGCTGCATAGTGGCGATCAAAAGCGGGATTCGCGGCGCAACATCATCATTGGAAAGGAGCGTCGTCAAGGCGTTCATAGTCGCCAGGGCTTGCTTCTGTACCTCGTTCTTCATATCTGTCATGCCGTGCTCGACAATTGGAATTAAACCTGCAAGCTTGGTACCCATCGCTTCTCGTAGGATGTCCTTATTATTTGCCTCCTCTTTGGTCGAACCCACTTCCAGTTTTGCTTTGTCTGCCATTTTCTGCAATAACTGGAACGCTTTCACCGTGGATTGCCATTTGCCTGTAGATTTGGAAAGATATGTGCTCAGAATAGGAAGAAGACCCACAACAAGCGCTTCGGCACTCAGGTTGCTAAAGAGAGCTTCGATGCCATAGTCGGCAGCATTGCGGACAATTGGAAGTTTGTCGGCAAGAGCATCGAGGGCACATGGTACCAAGCCGCCATCCTGAATTAAGAGCACCACTTCACCGATTTTCTGTTGCGGCGGCAGCCTTTCAAATAGCGCACCAAGTAGATTTTGTGCGCACTCTCGCCTCTCTGGACTCTTCTTGTTTGCCGCACCCTTTTTTATTTCCGTGATTATATTGAACTCCTTTAACCCTCGAAAGCCGACAGGCGAGTTGAGAAGAACATCGCATAGGGCATATGCGGCTTCGATGGATGCATTCGACGTCTGCGCAGTAAAGACGGCGTCAAGGAGAGTCGCAACTTCCGCTCGTAAGGACACACCATCAGCAAATTTAGGAATCATGACGGAGGACTCTTGGGATGGAGGCGATACGGGGTGGGGCATTTCTGAGCGTAGAGCGCTCTGCGATATGTATTTGGGCTCGTTCCCACGAAGAAATGCTTTCTGGTGATCCTAGCCGATGCGTATAAACTTTTTGTATGGAACCTTGGTTGAAGATGTATAGTTCTGGGGGGGATGAGGCGGTTCAGGTAGTGTCGCAGGTTTGCGTCTGAAAACTTCTGTGGAGTGGAGATTCGTAGAGTGGAGATATTTTTCAACTAGCAGAGAAGAAAGGGCTTGCGTGCAAGATCAGTGTAGCAATGTAGATGTCCCAGCCGCGCGTGGCATAAGACTATGGTGGTATAAGGAGGTTTCTGTCAAGAAGGTTGTGAAGGCTGAGCCTGGTGAGAAAATTAAATCAGCAAGTTTGAAGCAGCGCCACTAAGCTACTTTAGGCCATTTCTAATTCGCTGGAGACAAAGGAAACCATTTGATAAGAAAGGCCCGATAGATAGATAATTATTTATATAAGTATAGTTTAATCATGAAAAATCAAGAGCGCAAAAATGTGGTTTCTTTTACACTCCATACGTCTGTCTTTTGTATTCGTCAAAAGATCGATTAAACTACCCTACCCCTCCTTCTTCCCCTCCGTCATGCCACGCCCACCACAATTTTTTTTTCCTTGGTCCCTTATCAACACCTCTTTTTTTTTCTTTTTTTATCGGGTATCGTGGATTAGTCAGCGGAAGATCCGGCACGCCCCTGGCCCATGCAAAGAAGCCTTGGCAAGCGGTTTTAGACTAGTAAAGCTGGCTGGCCCACGGGTACCTAGCCACTCTAGTCTGCTGGGTCATGCTAATTAGTACTAAGGTCTTTCTAGGTGGTAGGTGATAAGCTAGCAAGAGACTAAGGCATCTTCAGACCACTGAACCCGAGCCTCATGCGACTTGGCTTATTGCGAATCACGCCTTTTTTTCTTTTCACTGGTCGGGTTCCTCTATATATACACAGTTGAAAGATCCTCGTCATGTTCCTTAGAAATTTTACATATCTCGGACATGATGGTGGAAGGTCTTACTGGCTTATCAGGACCAAGCCATGGGACATCAACTGAGGGAAATGGGGTCATTTCTGGTTCAGCGTCCAGCATATCTGTCAAGGGTAGACGAAGCAACTGGGCTTCTCTTCTGGGCTACCTGAAAACAGACATCGCTCTGGAGCATGCGGACTTGCCAATCATTGCCTGCTGTCTGGTCTCGGGCCTTTGCGACAGCAGCGCCTACAATGCGTGGACCTGTTTCGTTTCTATGCAAACGGGTAAGAATATGCCATTGCTTGATACGTAGATAAGAACTAACTTTTCCAAGGAAACACCATCTTCCTTGCCCTCGGCGCCAGCAAACAACCTACCGCACACTCCGATGGATGGGTGAAGTCCTTGGTCTCCATAATCATGTTCTTGATTGGTTGCCTGTCTTTCGCCTCGACACGATTCTTCCATCCAAAGGCACGCGGCACACTCGCTCTATCATTCTTCCTACAAAGCTGCTGTATAATTGTAGCAGCAGCGCTCGCCCAGGGAGAATTTGTGTCTAACGTGGTAACGGAAGAAGTGCACATAAACTATAGGGAGCTTTTACCTCTCAGTTTCCTGGCGTTCCAATCAGGCGGACAGATTGTCACCTCCAGACAGCTCGGCTTTAACGAAGTACCTACGACGGTTCTCACCTCCGTATATTGCGATATTGCATCCGACCCGCAACTGCTGAAAGCGCACAACGTCAAAAGGAATAGACGCGTCGCAGCAGTGATCTCACTTCTGATCGGAGGCATTGTTGGAGGTTGGATTAGTAAAAGCTCGGCAGGAATATCAATCGTCTTCTGGATAGCTGCGGCGATCAAAATGACCATTGCATTAAGTTGGTCGGTTTGGCGGGCAAACCCTCCTGCCCAGTTACCGCTTGCCTCACATGTGGGATAGACATTTTTCTTAATGGGCAAAATTTGCTGACCAATGACTAATTTTGAGGCATCATAATACAAATGCAGGTGCATACTTGCAGCATAATGTTTTTTTTCACTTGATAGATTTTCAACGGCATAGAATGGGAGGGGTGCTTAAGATACGAAATAGACCTACATTTTTGTTTTACTGGATTCTAGTCATCCTTGCATTTTCTCGCTCCTCTTTGCTTATATTACTCGGGGATAGAACATATCTATAGGCAGACCCTTATCTGGATTGTCTTCGTCGACTATCTCGCGTGGTTGAGAAGGAAGACGCTTATTGAGATCAGTAGCTCCTACAAGATTCATGCGTGATTCGGGCCGAGGAGCAAGCAGCTTCGCTTGAAAACGTCCCTGCCTTATGGTGGAGGTGCTGGCCATCCGTTGCTTCTCGTGTAAACTGGGATCGAGATGAATTTGGATTAATTCACTATTCACCTGTGTTAGCCCATTATGACTGACCCCACCGTGAGGTCTATTCTGAACAGGGTTGCCTACTGATGACCAAGCAGTGTCACTGGAGTTTTGATTGTTATCTTTGCACTGCCGCTCTGATCCGACACTGCCTTGGCTTCTGACTGATTTTTTGCTCGTGCATAAGAAACATGCACATTCTCGGTCGTGATGTGATTTTTTGCCGTCAGTTTTCGCGTGCAGGCTGGCCTCAAGCATGCCATCCTTCATCAAGGCAGGCGGTTTGTTTGGATGATAGCTGTGGGGACTAAGCGGACCGGTGTATCTATGTCTTTCGCGGTACTCCATGTATTGGACTTCAGCTTTACGTTCCGGGACGCCACGAGCCTCAAAAAATCTACGACAGTCGTGGCATATTTCATGGTAGAGCTTGTACGAGTTTTGGGTCTTGCATTCGGGTAGAATTTTGTTAAAGAGAGAGGATTTGCCTTGCATCTTCTTGGTATGGCATATCTCTGTGTTTTCGAAGATGTGTCCACACAGAGCCGAAGTTCGACGATCCATTATACACATTTTTGCTTATTTGTATGTTGTTGATTTTAAGGAAGAGCGGAGAGGTAGCTTTGAAGATATATATATGGGTCATGCCACAGTCAAAACCAAGTAGAGTCAATTGGTTCCTCTCATTGTCTTTAATTGTTTCGAGTCATCAGTATTATCCTCTTTGTTTCGTATTAATATGTCTCTTTGTGATGCTGGCAAAGAGTCAAATAAGGCTTTGTTTGTATCTATTATGATTCGGACAAAGAAGTGCTTGCTTAATCTTTCTCGGTGATTCGAGGTTCCGCTGCCACTTTGAGAGATTGTACAACGGATTGTTGTCCAAGAATTCCATGACAGCGCTGATCCTGTAATTGTGATTTCTACATTTATTGCGTTTAGATCTCTCTAATATGACTTTCATAAACTCTTCAAGACCGAGATAGTAGGATTCTGCTGCAAAGCCATCTTCTGTCTGTTGAAAGTTAAGTTGGATAAAATGCTCTAGCCTTAAAATGACAATTCAAAGATGAGCCAACCCTCAATCGAGATGTGGATCCTGCAAGTTTCTGGTAGTTTCGAAGCCCCGTGAGAGGCCACTATGAGTACATATCCCAACTTGTCAACAGCCTTTAATGCTCTTTGAGTTGCTTATAATCAACAAACTCGAAAAAGTCCATTCCTTGAAGACTCAGCAAAACGTTAGACCCAATTAGAGCAGTCCGATATTGACACCATCACGCAAGGATTCAGAATCTGAGTGCACCCTCAACTTTCAAAGCCTACTCTACCATCCCGGCCTTGACTTTACCAACCGCTTCATTTTCATTGAGTCAACAACTAGATTGGATTTTCCGTGAGCTCTTGAGCCAATTTGTCCCTCGGTGCGATCGCCAATTACGACAAACACGATAGCCAAGAATCCTTGCGAATTGCAATACAAGTTATCCTAGAAGCCGATTCAAGTTATTATTTTAATTTTAAACAAACTTGAGTTATTATATCCAGTCCTAGATTACCATTGATAAATTCTAGAAGATAGGGCTTATATGGGTACAACACTATGTTCTAGTATTGACGGGGGGAAGCCGTCGGGGGGCTCGTCGCAAAGAACTTTGATAGTAATAGTGCGGCCGATGGACAAACATACCCCTCTCCTGGTAATAATCCGCTTGCTTAGGGACCCCGATCTCACGAAGGAGATCAAATACAGTGAACTCCGACTCCGCGAAGGTGGGTATGTTTACATCGTTGAGGCATTCCAACGTCTCACTGGTACATTTCCTCATTAGGTCTACATATTTCGGCTGTCTGTACTCACAGATACCGATTACAAACTTCATAATACCCATAACGGTTGCTATCCAGTGTTGAACACGTTCCGGGTCCAGAGTTCCTTCGTGCTGACGGAATTCAACTGTCGGTTTCCTCTCTGCAATGTCAACATATTCTCTAATTCCATCTGGGTCGATCCGCGACATCTTCCCATCAGGCGTCACATATCCAGACGCCTCACGGAAGACCCGTCTGAAATTCACCGCAAGCAATTGATTTTTCGTCAAGCCTTCGAGGCTTCTGAAGTTCTTTCTCGCAAAGATCTCCTGCAGCCCTTCGAGCGGATTCATCATCCTCCCATTCTTCTCAATTAGTTCTGGCGAAGCACGGATGGGTAAGAAGAAGACATCGTTTTGGCGATATGGAGGATGGAGGCTATTGAGCTGCGGCTCAAACGCAAACAGAAATGCAAAGAGACGCTGGATATCATAGAAGGGAAACTTACCTTCTCCACTGCCATAACCGACATGAACGTGCAAACCCGTGGTCTTGTTGCAGTCCACGATATATGTTCCCACGATGAGCTTGCAAATTGCCATGACCTCATTAATAGCATTTTTGCTATATGTAAATTTTGGCGAGGTTACCTCGATAGGAATCCAAGTATACATGAAAGGGTTATCTTCAGGCGGCTCGATGGAGGCGTCTTCTTTGACCGACCACATATTGAAGTTGTTGTATTTACCTGGGTCTGGATCCTCAGGGTTTGCGGCGAAGCCGTTGTCTTTGAGGGTCTGGGCGATATGGTGATGGATCGTTTGGGGCGAAATACTGAATGAACTGTTCTTCTGGGCGATATCTTCTGGGGTAGGCTGGAACCAGTAATGACGCTTGGAGCCTTCGAGCTCGAGATGAATCTCGAATCGATCGGTCACTGTAGCCAGCGCGAATTCTAGTTCTACTCCGAATGTGAGTGGACAAGGCATTATCAATTTCTTTTAGCCGAGCTTAACTAATAGTTTGTCGCAAAGCTATTATGGTTTGTCAAAGTAACGCAAGTTTTGAAAAGACTTGGGGACAATTTCAATATTCTGTTCGACCAAGCGACTTTGTGTCCTAACAAGAGATATGTAAAAATAATAATAATAGATTGTTCATATTTAAGTCTAGATAAAGACTATATACCATCATTAACAAACAGTTGCAAAGAACAAGCCTTTCTGAGTCATTTAGAAGACTAGAACTGAATGTGAATCAATGAATATTGTTCAAGATTCGCAAGAGATCATTCATCAAACCCTGTCCATTTCGAATAATATATATTGGTATTTTAATCAGATTTAGGCTGGCAGAGTTGGACTGGTGGTGACCTCACCTATGATAGGTGGGATTCCATTCCCTCGTGACTCGGGGAAGAGCCGCTCCACAGCAACGCTTTCCATCAACCATCAACCATCAACCATCAGCATGCAAAATATGGATATAACGATCCGCCCAGCCCTTGTATCTGATATTGATACCCTCGCATCGCTCGACTTCCTCACGAACGCCGATCAACCGCTTGGCATACCATGGTCTAAGCCGGCAGATGGTCTCGCGGTGTTCACCTCACGCTTCCGTTTTCTTTTTCATAATTCTTCTTTCCGCTTTCTAGTCGCTGGCGCTCGCTCTGACCCCTCCAAGATATTGGGCTTCATTGTCTGGAAGCTCCCTGGTGGAAGCGACGAGGACTGGAAGCCTGAGCTCCCAGAAGGAACGAGGGCCAACTTTTTAGACTGGTATTTAGGCGGTATTGATGAAGGACGGAAGGCACTAGGTATAGATCTGGACACATTATATGGTATGCCTCTCTCTTTCTTTTGTTTTCAATAATAAACCCATCTGGGTTTGTGTTTTCTCTGATAGCCGTTCTGCAAGTGCTGAAAAAAAGCGACGAATAAACAGAAGTCGAAAGTCTAGCCGTTTTCCCACAGTATCAAAGGAAGGGCATTGGCACTGCGTTATTGCGAGCCTTCACACAGATACTAGATGAAGAAAATGCTGCATGCTACTTAAGAGCATCTTCAATGGGGAAGAGCTTGTATGAGAGATTTGGTTGGCGGGTCCTAGGTATTCACCGGCCGGATCTGAGAAACTGGAATTTTCAAAAAGAATATGTGAGTTATTATATGCAGAGAGAGTTGAAATGAACGCTTCCTACTTTCGTAGGGTCAATGGCTGTCCCTAGATGGGGGGTTTGTAGCGCAAATAAGGTGATTGCTTGTATTAAAAGAGAAACATGATTGATTCGGCAATCACCAAGAAATTCGATATGTCAGTGATCAAATCCATGGAGGATGCAGCACAGAATGTCTATATCCAGATGTATTGGAAGCGCCGAAGGGAAACAGAACATGGTTGGATAACAGTCACGTGTCAAAATATAATAGGCCGTGGATCTTTAACGAATGATAATATTATCTCTGCCTCCTGCTCGAGCAAGCATGGGAGTAACCGCATATATAAACAAAAACGCCAACACCAATATCTAGGCTGTGCCATTGAAAGACTTATTCTAATTTAATCAACAACTCCTTTACCTACACTTACTTACTAACACGTAGCTGCAGATTGGCACGAGAGTTTTAGCCTGACACGAAACTTACATCTGCAGCTCATTTCTTATCCTACCGAAGCATCGCTCATGCTTATATTAGACCACTGCTTCCTGTGCTCTACATGCTCTACGCATAGGAGCCACAAAACGGTGTGCTGTGAAGAGGATGGCCCCGAAAACAGCCTAAATTCTGCACTTTATCACATCCCGCTCGATGAAGCCACAAAATCTGGGGCCACAATCACGGCCCCCATCTCTCAGGTAGATTGCGAAATAATAGGACGAAGGCAACGCAAGCTCCAGCCAATGAGAGACAATACCGTACACACTCATTCGATTCCCAACGGTTCAACATTGCCAATCTAGTCTACTCCATCAAAAGTGAATCCGAAGTGCTACGAACCGCGTTTTCGGAGCTTCTGAGCTGCTTGTACAAATCCCCCTAAAATGCACCTATCTCGACTTGCTCTACTATGTGTCCGGACCAACCGGACTTGGTTGTCAACAACAATAAGTTTATCCAGCATCACTCCTTCTTGCCCTGGGAAGATAGCGATTATTACATCGTTGGATCTAATTTAATTCGTTATATACTTTATTCATTTTGGAAAGATGATTAACTACGAGAATTCGGATGTGGCTGAAGCTTTGGACAAGGACCATTGTTTGTTCTTCGGAATGACCGAGCGTTGTTGCAACCAATGCATACTGAGCAACAAATCTATCGTGAAAATAGAGATGGCTTGCCCTGATCCTATGTTTAGCACTCAACTCGTGAATCAAAGAACAATTTCATACCACCAATCCCTTAGTTGTAGTCTTTCTCGAGTCCAAGGACACCTGAGTTAGGTGAATCAACCCCTGTCCCATTAGCGAGCCCCTGAACCCCTATTCTAGCGACTCGCCCTCGTTGCACAAGTTTAGATACTCTATAGCAAACCTCTGCACTGTCCGATGGCGAATTGTAATCAGGCATGATTCGTGGAAAGCTTTGATGCGACAATCACGAAAGAACCAACATGCAACAAAGAGCAGTGGAACGAACAATGAGGGGTAAAAGAGGGGAATTCCCCGGCACCAAGAACCTCGGACCGGACCGACATTGCACCCAGGAATCATGGCTACTCCACCTGCATATACATCTTCTTCCCTACGCTATGCTATTCTGTATCATCATATACACCAGCATCAAATACCACACAGACTTGCTGAACGTGCTAGGCGGTTCGTCATGACAAGTCAAAACCAGGTAGACAATGGAAGGCTACGAGACAAAGTCGCGATTGTGACTGGTGCAAGTTCTGGAATCGGACGGGCTATTGCTATCAAATTTGCAGGAGAGGGTGCGCACGTCGTAGTCGCTGATCTCTCAGAAATATCTCGTAACCCTGTTGAGAAGGAGAGTACATCCGAGCTCATTCGATCACTTGGGCGGCAGAGCATTTTCGTGCAAACAGACGTTACATCTTCAAAATCTGTTGACGCTCTGATAGAAATAGTGGCGCAAGAACTTGGAAGAGTAGATATTATGTGCAACAACGCTGGGGCAGCATTCGAAACAAACACGGAAAAGAGGAATATCTGGGACATGGAAGACAACACATGGCAAAAGAGCCTGGATCTGAATTGCAACGGGGTATTCTACGGAACGCGGGCAGCAAGCCGGCAGATGATGGGTCAAGACCCACATCCAAATGGTGATCGAGGGTGGATTATCAACACAGCGAGTATTATGGGTCAAGTAGGTACTCGGAGCGCCTGTATGTCTCTCAAATTTTTCTAGTGACTTAAACGCTATCAACTAACATATCAGGTGCCTATGTTGCGTCGAAACACTTAGTGATGGGCCTTACAAAAGCATCAGCATTGGACCTCGCACCATACAAAATCCATGTCAACGCAATCTGTCCCGGATTCATCAAAAGCGCTTTTGCGGAGTACAGCGAGGCAGTGACGAAGGCCATTGAGAGTATGCACCCTTTCGGTCAGAGGATGGGGGATCCTGAGGATGTGGCTGGCATTGCGGTGTTCTTAGCCAGTGACGAAGCTCGGTGGGTGCATGGGACGGGAGTAGTGGTTGATGGGGCGTATACATCTCAGTAATGGGGCCGGATGAATTTAGCATATGATTCGAGAAGTAGTGATACCTACCCTGCACAACTCTTTGAATCTAGGCCACACACACATCAACCGTTTCCTGAAACACGACCTGAAAGTGAACGGCGATCCCACTTCTAGGAGGCTTACATGATCAGTCAGCTAAAGCATCGTCTCAAGGCGATTTCTCAGGTGAAGCATCATCCACTTTCCTGTCTCACACAACAAAGTTGTCCACTTCTCTTAATATGTATTTGCTTCATAGGCTCATTTTCCATCAGTAGATAGTAAGTCACTCATGTTCGCCTGTATGCTATGCTTAAACGTATCACATTTCTGGTAGATCCCTAAGTAATTTGGGCTTTCAGTTGTGTGTGCTACAGCAACTAGTTAATGCTTGTCGAAGCTTACTATCGAGAATATTGGAATATAGCCAGTCCTCGATGCTTCTAAGCTTCCCTAAAGATCTCGAGCCGGGGAGTTCGTTTAGCTCTGCACATTAGGAAGGTAGTCTAGTGTGTACCTAGATAATGGAAGAGGTCCTGAAGGACTCGTTGGGCAGTTGAGATTTCTGTATACATGATTTTATTTCCGTCTACCAAACCTCATAAGACACTATCAGTGAAGCAAGTCAGGAATCCTAAATTATCAAGCCCCCCGTCCGTACCACAATCTTGCAGAAAACGGTCATTTGAAGCTCCAACTATTTGGCATCAATAAGCTCAGGATGCGATAGAGGTTAATAGGAGATAAAACAATAGCCTTCACGATACAAGCTTCTTGAGGATCAGGAGGAGTCCGTGGTTGCGGATATTTGAAACAGGGACCAGGGGAAGTCGACGCGTTTGCAAGAAGTCTGTCAAATGGGGCCAATAAGGCCAAAAAAGGACAAATGTACAAGCGCCAAGTCAAGGTGCAATTTGGTGCTTTCCGCGCCGTGGCCAAAGAGAGGACTGATCATGCGATGCATTCCAAAGTCTTGACGGAATCAGAAAGTGGAGAAAATCGTGCCTGGAGAAGAGAGGAGTTGGGCGACAGCCGATGCTGTCTTTTCTCAGTACCTCAAGCACCTACTATTCAGTCATTTGTAAATAGTTCGCTGCATATCGGCATTATTTGATGAGGTAGATAGATAAGCAGGTAAGTTAGGTACGGCAATGTGGTTCTTTGCCATTTTCTCCCAGCTGTCCATAGAATGAAGCATTAGGGATATGGGTGCCATATATTTCTTGCGCAACAGCCACAGTCTCCGATTCAAGCATCAAAGACCTGAGACAAAACTGGACAACGAATTCGAATTCGAATTCAGGTCCAGCATAGACTGAGTAGCTACAGTTGCCCTGCACGGTCACAGGGGTAACTTCCCCTCAACAAGGCCTGCGGATTTAGTGTCGCATGCTTCCCGAGTTGCAGACGTCTCGGCGAAGAATTCTGCAATTGCAATATCCAACGAATACTCTGAATAGGAAGACATAGTAGCAATGGAGCCTGTTATCGCATACTGTTTTGTGGAAATGATAGAATGGAATAGTTCGAGCTCTAGAGTACCAAGCACACGATGAGGAAGTCTAATCTCCACAGTGCAATCTCGAGTTGGTCAAAGTATTGGCAACTGGTCGAGTCTCGGATTAGATAAACTTCCTACTCAAGACTTACTACTCAAGAATATATATCATGGCACCCTTATTTAGTATCATATCATATGATCCTTTAATCCACAAAAACTGGGTAAACTTCACTGCACCAATGATTCCAGTCGGCCAGTCGGCTAACGTGTAGCTTCTGTGCAAGGATATGATACCCGAGAAATAGCATGGATCTTCGGCCCGAGCAAGACTTTACCGATTTCCACGTCATCGTGCGGCGAGACAGCATTTCTCATTATTAACCATGATCCTATGATGCCAGACACCACAACCTTAAAACAGCAGCATCTCTTTCCATTTCATTTTTTGTGCTGCGGCTATCACGAAGATGGCATCTCCCGTAGTGAGCACAACGATACAAGCCTGTATCCTTGCTGGCACAAGTTGTCTCATTGGACAAGCCATCACAATATTCAAGAGTGATGTAAGACTACAGATCCCACTCTTCACGCAATATCTGATAGTATAACAGGCGCCATTTACCATAGATTTCACGCAGCTTGCGCAGTTCATTGCATTTACTATCCTCACTTGCCCGCCTAATTTCCTATGGTAGACTCTGCAAAATTCCTCGAGAAGCTCAAACTGATTTTGTCTAGGCAAACTTATCTCGAGTCGACATTCCCTGCTGCACGTCTCGTCCCCTCGAAGTCTGCCATTTCTGCCGCCTCCAATAGTAATGAGAAAGAGCTCGACAGGGAGCAGAAGGCGGACGAGATTTTGGAGCACAAACTCCACATACCAAACACCATCACGAAATTTATCTTAGACCAAACCATTGGCGCTGCGGTCAACACTCTCCTCTTCTCCTTCATATTTGCGGGTTTCAAAGGCGCAACTTTAGATCAGGCCATTCAGATATCCAAGCAGGACTTTTGGGGATTGATGAGCGCTGGCTGGAGGTTATGGCCTGCCGTAAGCTTGCTCAATTTCACAGTCGTGAAGAGTGTGGAAAAAAGAAACCTCGTGGGAGGATTCGCAGGGATGATCTGGGGTGTTTACCTAGCTCTAGTCAGCTCCAGAAATTGACTGGTTGGGGATGGGCATTGGCAGCACTTTTTCAATATATCCCTTCGCTTTGGGTATGGGGTTGGGCATAAGCAGATGATATTATGTTGTTTGCCAAGGTAAGAACTAATCTGGAAGAGTTTCTAGACTTTTAGACATACAGGATATATTATCCGTATGAAGCGAGCCTTACAGGTCTCCACCGACCCTCAAATATAGACACAAATCAGTACAGGTCAAAGCTTCTTACAGGTTTAGTAAAGGAGCCCAGAACCGCCGATAGTTCTCGCCATGATTTCTCCTTTCAAGTAGGCGGGTCTATCTTCAACCAGCTTGTCTGTTGGCGATCATTCATTGACGCCTGCTTTGTTCAAACAATCTTGATTGAATAAATGTTTGCATTCCGTATTGTACACTCAAGAATCATTAAAGGACAAGCGCGCTTCCAGCTGAATGTATCCAATATCTCGTTATTACTGTTTCATATTTTCATTTTGTGATTCCTGCCTGTTTGCAATATTCACCAGCTCTGATAAAGCATCCACTCTCAAGGTTTTTGGTTACAAAACAAGTCTAGCCAGTGTGTGTATTTTTATCGTTGGGTTTAAAGTAAATCGACAAAGAAAGCATCCTTTCGAACATGCACAATACTAACCAGTGCCACACCCACCCACCAATCCCCACACATCGACAATAAAGAGCAAAACTCAATATAACCATAACAGCACCATAGTATATGCTCTATACCAAGCTACCAAGATGCCAGAGATCCATCAGCAGCCCGAGGCTGATCCGAAGAAGCGACCGACGACTCCTCCCAATCAGATGATTCCCGAGCCAACCTCACCGCCTGGAGCACCTGCTGGGCGAAATTCTCGAGGGGAGACGACACTATATGAGCTGAGAGAGGAGGAGTGGAAGAAGTTTCTGCGTGGAGGAAGTACTGGCAAGATGTTCGATCATTGACTGAGCTGTTGATGGGAATATGGGACCAGCCCTGCGCAGACAAGTATAAACGCGGCTGTTGTATTTGTATCATATACAGCAGGTAAGAATAGCCTCTTCGTTAGTCTACGTGCGTTTACAATATTGACTATTGAGTCAGGTATCACTAAACCGATTTCTTGCATTCGCCTTCGACACCTGGCCTAGATATTATTGCCCCCCTTTCGCAACAAAAGCTTTATTCTTTGATTCGATTAAAGGTTCGCAGCTTTGCAGCCACGGCTCAAGAAGAGGACACGCACCGCAAAGTTTATCATGAAAACTGAAGAGATGCTAGCATTTTCAGTGCAAGATCGCGAGAAGCGAAGGGGAACACTCTGAGGATAGGGGTGCCCAGCCGAAGAATCCTGATATGCAACATACATGGCTGAAGTTGAAGAAATGTATTGATGAAGACTATTTCATGCTCTCATAAACGTAGACTGCCTTTTACTGAGGTCTGCAAAGCACTTCTTTTTATGAACAAAGATGCCTACCTATCTATTATTCAGCGTCTTCCTTACCTTGATATGCACATCCTCCAATTCCAATGTCCGATTAAGGGCCGACGTTTAAAGTTGGTCTCAATAAAATCTCAAACCGTCCACATACTCTATCAGAATTCTTTACATTGAAAGAGAGACATGCCTCCGCAGTGAGCGTCGCAATCTTCACCAGCCGGATTACCTTCGAATGTCTCCAGCCATTGTAGCTTCGCGCTTTGTGTGGGGCATGGAGAGGCGTAGTTTCTCCGGATCTCATTAATGAGATGCATGAGATTGGCTAGTAAAAGTATGAAAGCCTAAAGAGATATAGCTTGAACTGAAAATATGAGAGTGGTCATTTTACAATGCACACAAATTTTGATCCACTTGGTGAATGTCTAGATGATCGTTGAAGCTACATAGAAATTGTTGAGGCCGTCATGCAAACTCTGAAATCTGGTCAAGTCTCCGATGCACTGGAGCCTATCGGGAACAGTATTGATACCCGAACGCTGATAAAAACTGGAGGGCTGAAAGCCAAAGTAGCGCGATATAATATGTAGTGACAAGATGGACAATAATTAGACGGCGCCTCATCTCGACCATGTGTTGTGAAACTCCTGCCGTACATAGCAAGGACAACTAGATGAAGACGATATCAAGCACACATGCGATACTCTACTATGAAGTATGCGTATCTTTTTTTCAACCTGCAAGCATATGAATAAAATTCCTAAATAGTTTGATCCGATCAAACTCGAGTACCACTACCAAATTCCATACTTCAGTGAACTGAGCTTGTAGGAGCTGCATCATTTAAAGTTGGCTATGTCTTCAAAGTATCTAACCTCCTTATTGATAATTTAGCCGCTCGGAATCGGTGACCTAGAGTCCATCCTTTTAGAATTCTGTCTCTGGATCTTTTGTGAAGTCTGCTCAATGATAACAAATGGAGATTTCCAAAATACTCGAGATCTGGAAATCAGTGCGAGACGTAGTATACCACCCGTCAAGCTTTCTGACGATGCCAATTTGGGCTCTTGCTCTGATCCACACTTCCTCCCTCAACCTCTGTCGTCTTTCTTCCGATGTGCTATGAGCAAAAGCACCTTTCTTGACCTTGAACCTTCGGACCTGGGAGAATACCCTAAAAAAGCCCTAGCCATCCGATGTGCCTGACACGTCAATATTTCCGAATAGTCTGAACAAATCCAAACCGCCTTTCTTCGTGCTTTTAAACATGTTCTTCTTGCCTACTTCTGGCCTCCCCTTTGAGGCTCGTTTCGGAGGAGACCACCAGTCGATAATAATTTATTGACAAATATGGCTATATCAGTGTCTAAGACCTGAAAGCACCTACTATATCGGTTTCAACCCTCTTTTTCGTGCTGAACCAATTGAAAGCCGGTTCAGAGCAGTATCTTTCCCCCAAGCATTTTTAACTTTAGAGACATCGCACGAGTCAACCCAGCGCGCAAGATAATATCACGTTGAACCCATTGAGGCATCAGCATGGGGAACGATGCCCTATCATTAAGAGAAGATAAGCACAATCTAACTACACTTAATTGCAGTTGCTAACCATATTGCTATTGGCTGCTACTTGGTTAGAATGTCTGGCGCTATCATGGTATCACACTTGGAAATCCAAAGACATTGTGGTGCTCAACTTAGAGGCCCAAATGTCTATAGTTGGCCGCCATCACAAGCCATTGTTGCTTTGTTGAGGTCTTTATAATCTGCTATAGGTGCTTGACCTGATAATTGCACATATAGGTTAATTAAAATATGGGAATTCGCTTTTCGGTGCCTCAGAAAGTTGGTTAAGATGTCACTATGCTTCAACGCTCGCAAGACCCTGCGATACAGAACGGCGTCCAATGGCAAAATCAGTAGGCCAGATCGTTAGGCCGCTTTGCAGCATCATTGCGCTTCGAGATAACTTCCAGATTCATACACAAAATGGAGTTAAGTACCCAAAAATCAAATTGGTTGTGGTTATTATGCTGTAGACAACCTTTCAGTGAGCTGCATGTGCTTCTGAGCGACACCAGATACACCCATGTCTTATTGAAGAATTCGGATAGAGGACGAAAGCGCGTCAATAATACTTTATGTATTCCAGCACTGTATCTCCGGCTAAGCAAAGTTTAGTCTACCTGAAGGCGCCAGCAGATGTAAGGAATATCCTAGCTATGTCAGGCGAAAGCCTTCGCGCAAGAGAACGTGTGCTGAGATCCGTATCTCTCAAGAGGCAATTCTCAATCTCAGTTGACCGGCAAAACTCATAGACTTGTCATCGCAGTTCCAATCTAACCACGCCCCGGTATATTTGCATACACAAACGATGCTGTGAGCACAGCAGGGTTGCGCAAATATTGATCTAATCAACATGGTAGAGAAAGTCACGATAACTTCTAGCATCGGCTTCTAGATAATTCAGACACAGCATTTTTAGGTTCTAAAACCTAAAAGAAATTGACTTCAGGTTGTGGTGTTGCCCAATAAATAAGGTTATCATAGTCCCCAGCTATAGACAAAATTACTATTAGTTTCATTCTGACAGATCAGCAGGCACGCTTCACATACGGTGACTCAGAATCTGAAACCAGAACTAAGACTTTTCCTTTCAGAAAATTTTGTCCAGCCATTGAGGTGCCACTTCAAATAGCTAATCTTGCTAGTGAGGACACCAGCTTGCTTTACACTTTTCCCATGTGCAATCAGTCTTACTTAGAATTAGGATCTCACTCAGCTGCAATAATTGGTCTAGGATAATCAAGACCTTCAACAATTGGCAGAATGCCGAATGACCCGTTAGCCTTCCTTGAAATGAGCAATTATCCATATCGGGGAAATCGCCAAGGTTGAGGCTATCCTGCCTAGACGTCTAGAGCGTTGAGCACTTTCACCCGAAATATTTTGGGACAAACACCTTTATTAAATCTTCAAGAAAGAGTACTGTTGGATTTAACCGCTTCGCTACTGTCATATACTTACTTTCATTTCATTACGTCTAGTAGAATGCCGAATCAGAATCAGGACCCAAGGGCCATCCGCCCAAGGCAAACACTCATAACTGAAGATGGCCATCTAGTATATCCGGACACAAACGGCATTTTTATTGACTATTTTGGACAAATCATGAATCCAGCTCCGCCAAATGGTACCACTACATCTGCTGGAAATCATCCAATGGCAGTCCAAACTCATATCGGCAATGTAGGACATGTTTTAGGGATTTCGGCGCAAGATAACGAGGCAGAGTCTGCATCTCATGCAGCTTCTATGGCCTATCCCACCCCCGATAGTTTTGCAGCGTATCAAGTAACCTCGAGGTTTAACAGTGAAGCAACGTTACCAACCAGCTCGATACCTAGTGAGCCTATTTCTTCCTCAGAGGGGTTCTTCGACGAGGTCGGTCCACTTGAGCAATCTCAGAGTAGCCACGATACGGACAATTATTCCACAGCTATTATGAACCCAACTGACGTTGCTTCTGCCTCCACTTCACCTCAGATGAATCAATCCATCGATGTTGTGGCGTCTCCAAATTTATCAATTTCCGAACTCACACAAACAGGACGGATCCCAGTGGAAGCCCGCTCTGGTTCAATTCTTGAGGCTTCATCACTGTGGACTAGATGCCGTTTATCTCCAAATACTCGTAATCGGCTTGCGGAACTGGAGCAGAGAAATACGGCGTTTGCGGCTGTCTCCGAGGAAGTAAGCATGTTCAATCAGCCTGGAGGCATCGCAAGTGGGATTCATGACATAGAGGAGCCACTAAACACACCCTCTCCGTTCAGGTAAATCAGCTGAAATTCAATAACTCCTTGATCGTTTCATAGATTGACAAAGACAGCCTATCACGACAGCCCGCCGTTCCAGCACACTCAATACCCACGCCAGCGCGATCCATTGCGCATCTGCCGGTGTATGACAAAACCCACCGTGTTACGAAGCGCGAGAAAGTTCTAAAGGATAACAGGATAGCCGCACGAAAATCTCGTGAGCGTAAAAGTAAGGCGACTCGAGACTTGCAGCAAAAGGGAGAAGAATTGCAAGAGCAAAACCTTGGGCTTAAAAATAATCTGCAGCTCCTAGAGATGGAACGGAAAAGGCTTCGGGGCCTTATAGCAGAGCATATTAAAGGTGGATCAAAGTGCTCAGAACCGCTAAATTCACCAGCGAATAACGAACAACGTCAAGGCGAGGACAGACCAGAGCTTCCCACCAACATAGTTGATATACAAGAAGGAAAAGGCAATGCGGCTGGGGAATTACTCCAAAGTATAGACGAAGAAGGGATTCGGGGTAATGCTGAGGAAACTTTAATTGATAGCCAATTGGAGCAAGTGGCACATCGCGGAACGAGCGAACCATTGACACTAAGACAAAGACCAGCAGGAGGAAGAGACGTCGATCCACATTTCCTCGAGCTTCACCTCAATATTCCATCGAGTGTGGATTATGACATTACACATCCAACTGTTGGCAATGACCTCGCAAGTTCCACTCCCGAAGAGCTCAATGGCATAGGCTTCGATGAAGACCATGATATAGAGCTTCAATTACTTTTGCTGGCACAACCTGGTAATGTAAATGCTGAGAATTGTGATGGTGAAATCCCATAAACGATACGAATGCTCAACAGTTTCTATTGTGTGGTTACAAGTGCCAGGTTAGTTTGAGGTGTCAGAAACATGAAAAAAAGGGGGAGCAGGAAATGAAACAAAGATATAGATAGAAACGCAGACGGAGCTGTAGGCAGTCTTTAGAATTCATTGTTAAGTGACCAAGATTCTTCATAAAGAATAAATGGACAAATCATGGCGTGATAGAGCAGTTTGAAAGTTAACAAAGCTATATTTAGTGTTGTGACATACTGCCTGTTTCTGTCAAGATCCAGATGCACATTCCGCCAATCTGACTAAAAGCCACTGAAACTTAGTATGTGTTTCCTTGATACATGCGGAAAGTGATCTGCGCCTTTCGCTTGTGTGGGTAGCGACCCCATGGATTTCAATAAACAAGGCAGAAAGAAAAACGAAAGCAGCGCTTGATCCGCCAACGAGAACGCAGAGCACAAAAGATGGTGAATGGGGCTATTTTTTATGCAGCACCCATCTATTTGGTGAGATCGAGATGTCACTGCGACGAAAAGACCAGTTGCTGCTGCTGAAAATTTCCTGGTATACGATGTGCACTTGATAGATGGTTGTTATTCATCTTCAGCAGCGCATCTGAATTGAATTTATTCTCTGCCGTATCTCGAGTTTAGGCGTGAGGCGAAGATGGAACCATGCATTTCATTCAACTGTAAGCTGGTGGCCAAGAACGGATATGGATTTTCGTGGTCCCTATTCCTCACTACTTTTCTCCCAGCCTGACTGGCATTATCTTGTATGACAGGTTTCCCAAGTACCACAATCGTTCTTAGGCCGCTCTTGCTATTTCGCCTTCGTGAATATATCCATCCAGGAATTTATGATAGCTTGCATATCGCATTGCATCGCTCGCGGGGATGGCGGTGGACCCTTGCGGCTGGAAATAATCTCTATTTCGAAGCATGCAACTAAATAATTGTCAGGATCTTGACAACAATCTGGAGCATGCTAAACAAATACGCTCGAGTTCCTGCTTGTGGCAATGTGTTTACGTTGGCCAAATATGTAAAGGGGCTCTCGCTAAACGGAAAAGTACTCTGTGGCGATCACGGCTCTCCGGATCGGCTTAATATAGGAATGTTCGGGTATTCCTGGAGGCTAGTCATGCACCTGCCGATGACGGCAAGATAAGAATTTTCAAAAGTCCCACAAGCCCATCTTTCCCACATAGTAGTGTAGCCATGAAACGGAATTAAGGCATATATTGTCAAACTATACAGCCTGGAGATAGTGATTGAAGAGCCAGCTTTGTGCTTTGCGGACAGAACATAGCCAACAGCTTCCAATTACAAGAGTTGGGTTTGCCATCAAGATTGCCTATCGTTGTTCCCATTTCCCGGGTTCTGTAACGCCATTAGAAGTATATTGGAAGATCTGGAACCTTGGTGTTCTTGGACCCGATTGTAGGATATATGAGTCAGGATTATCCTTAAATCTGTGAATTTCACCGCGCCTTATCTTAACTGTCATCAACTACTTGAAACTCAATAACCGATAAAAGAACGAGCTATGGCTACTAGCAACGAGAATTTCGATGTTGAGAAAAGTTTACCTACACCCAGAGGAGATGGTGCCTCAATTAGTAGCGCTGAAGAACACAAGGAGTCATCTTACTTGAGGCGACTTGCTTCTTACGGTGTCGAGCTTCGCGGCATTGCTCCAGTAGCTCTGAAGGATAGAACAGACGGTCGCGCCATTAATGTATTCTCATTTTGGTGGACAGTGAGTTTGGGATTGCTTCCGTAAGGATTATCCTCTAGCTATGATTACTAGCAGCTAACATATTTTCAGAATCATCACTGGCCTTGTTGGAACTTATTATGAGGGATTAAGTCTTCGTGATGCATCTTTAGTCATCCTGTTCTTCTGCCTCCTGGGAGCGATCCCGCCCGCTGCTTTCGGTGTTTTGGGCCCCCAGACTGGACTACGACAGATGATTCAAACCCGCTACAGTTTCGGACTTTATGGTGTGACTCTCATTGTTCTTTTGAACATGGCAACCATTACTGGATGGACAATTGTCTCCACAATCGTAGCCGGCCAAACGCTTTCAGCGGTCAGTGGAGGGAGCATGACTGTGATTGTTGGCATTGTCATCACTGCGCTGGCCGGCCTCCTCCTCTCATTCTTGGGATACCGAGCTATCCACCTCTATGAACGATATGCTTGGATCCCTGCATTGATAGGCGTTATCATTATGACCGGTTGTGGTGGCAAGCTCTTGAAAAACCAGACTCCGACAGAACCCGCCCAACCGCAAATCATTCTGACTTATGGTTGCATCGTCACTGGTTTTCTCATCTCTTGGGCTGCTATGGCGTCTGACTTCGCGGTATACATCGATCCCAACGTGCCAAAGCTGCGAATTTTTTCTTACATCTATGCCGGGCTTCTCATTCCAACGGTTCCATTGATGGTTCTCGGAGCAGCCATTGGTGGAGCTATTGGAAGCGTACCTGGGTGGACTGACGCGTTTGCACTCTACTCCACTGGAGGAGTTGTCAACGAAATGCTCACTCCAGCTGGCGGCTTCGGAAAGTTTGTCGCGGTAGTCCTCGCCTTCTCAATTCTTGGCAACATGGCAGGGTCCATGTACTCGATTTCTATCCAATTCCAAACACTAATACCACTTCTCGCGCCGATTCCACGAGTCTTCTTCTCCGTCCTCACAGCTGCGGTCATCATCGGTGCCTCAATTCCCATCAGTAAAGAGTTTGTAAGCTCTTTGGAAAGCTTCTTGGGCGTCATTGCCTATTGGGCTGCTATCTATGTCGGCATTTTTGCTGCTGAGCATATCTACTTTCGGAAGGGCAATGCGGCATCTTACGATCATGCAATCTGGAATGTGGGAAGCAAATTGCCGCTAGGTGCTGCGGCATTGGCTTCCACCTTTCTGCCATTCGCATTGATCGTTCCATGCATGATGCAGACTTGGTACACTGGACCAATTGCTAAGCATACAGGAGATATCGGCTTTGAGGTTGGCTTTGTTCTTGCTGTTTTATTTTACATCCCACTGAGGACAATTGAAATAAAGATAACCTGTAGATAGATAGGACACTGTTCCAAGATGATTTAACTACAGCCTAATAACTAGAGGAATAGAGGAATGAATATAATGTATTATTATAGATTGATTCCCTTGCTCAGAAGTAGAAAGCATGCCATAGGAACCAACGAGCTGATGGAGAAGAATCTGCCTGGAAAGTGAGACCTTACGAAGGATCACTCGTCTTCGCTCCACATCTATCATCAAAGATACTGAAAATTAACAGGTTCGAGAAGCATGTAGGCTTAGCGTCTTCCCGAACTCTAGTATCATGGCGTGATAACTGACGGATGCATATTTCTGCACCCTCCACACTGCCGGCAAATGTAATGCCTTCCTGCATCAGACTAGACTAAAATGAGGTTTTGTCTAGTCCAAACCTTGATCCAGTCCTCCCATTGTATTCCTATGGAAGTAGGATCCAAGATGCAATAGCCAGCACGCTCAAAAATGCCTTTTTTAGGGTTTTCCTTCAGAACTAGACATTGTCCTCCACTTGACACCCTCTGAGCTGAAAGTTCAGGAGCTGCAAAAGACTGTGCATTTTGCCTCTCTGGAAAGAAACCCAGTAGAGCGATCTTATATTGTATGTCCTCGTGTAACATGCTCAAGTCCACTTGCCAATCTGGATCTTCCTCACCATGGGCCCACGTCACAGAGAAAAGAAAGCAATCCTCATCTCCGTAGCTAAAACAAATGCTGTTATCACGTCCTGTGAGCGCTGTTTCTGCTGATGTATAATCCTCATCTTGATAAAGTATTCCGATCGAATACTTATCCCTCCCGAGATTCTCCTCATTGACGACTTGCGAACTTCGAAAAAAAGGAAATGTCAAAGCCGAGATCTCTATCTTCGCAAATGCGACCTGACCGTATATGTTCTCCGATCCTTCGTTTTTCAACTTGACCTCGTGATTTGGCAGAAGGGTTGCATCGTAAGCAGAGCTAGCCATAGGTGCTTCAGAAGTCGCTGCCCAGAGAATATTTTCGTTAGTTACAGCCCAAGACCACGATGGCGCTCTGTAAGGAACACAGTGCTTAGCAGTACTAATATCTTTATACCAGAGCAAGCATTCTCGCCAAAAGCTTGTCCATATTCCGGCGATATACTTGCCTTCGAAGACTTCGCCGAATTTCGCAGCAAGGCCGCCGAAAGCTGGAAACTTATCGTTATCGTCGGAAAGCTGTCGGTCCGAATATGTACTAATGAGAGCAAGGTAGTTTTCCCGGCACTTCTTAACTGACAAGAAGTTGGATTTAGCCTTTTCGTCAGAGGAGTGGCTCTTATGAATGTAAGACTGTATCTCGTAGTATGTACTTACATTCCACGTAGTCTTCCCTTCGGGAATGCCGTCCGCAGACTGGAAGCCATGCTGGCATTGCCAATAGAGCTGCTGCTTACCATAATGAAGAACACGTGAAGGTAAAATGTTCTCTTGCAAGCACCATCCTCGCTTGGACAAGGCAGCATGGTTGAGTAGAGTATTTGTGGTCTCTGCTTCACCATTTCTGCATTTAATGGCTACCGAACCTGCACTTGGCCTACTATATAGCTTGAGAAACACCTGCTCCTTGAAGGGTCTGTACTCCACTGCCGTTTTCAAAATGCCATGGGAGACATTCGGAGACGCGGTGGCAGACAGCGTAAAGAGTGATCTCGCATATATCTCACCCATATTCTCGGACTGGGTCTCCCAATCAGATTTGCTGTCTTGAATGATGCAAAGACTGTCAATCCAAATATACTCAAGGCCAATTTCTCGCGTAATATAAATTGAGTCTCTGAAGTTGAGTGGAAGGTTTTCCAAATTAATGCTTTCCTTGAACGTCTCGATAGTCTTGGTAGTTGTCTTCAAAGGTACATCGCCACCCCAGCAATGGCTCAAAGCGGTATACCTTCCAGTTTGACCCTCGGTGAGCACAAGACGTGGCCCCTTAGTCTCAGTGCCTACAGCAACGAGCCTGGATGGCAAGGGAACATTACCGCTATCGGGGCATTTAGAGTGAGCGTTACAGCATTTATGTAGCCAAGAACTGGCAATATCATAGTTGAGTTTAGACCCGAGTTCAGGATCAAGGCGGTAACGCCCAATAGTATGAGGTCCGATGCTGGTAGAGTCCTCTATTGTCATTGTCAATGTTGTTTAATCTCGCAGTATATGCAGGTTGTCTCAAATCACCGCAGTTGTTGAAATGAGACGGTGGCATGACGGACCAACCTCGCAATTTTTCCAGAATAAATATGACCGGTTCAAAATCGAGAAATTGCCCCGGAAACGTCGCAAACTGATCATCTATATCCACCTCTTCGTCATCCTCTTCTGGCTCCAATATAGCATTCACAACAAGCAAATCAAACATGCTGCGCGCTTCAATGCCAGAGCTACTGATATTCAGGTGTTCGGAATCGAGCCTGACACCAAGGCTGATGCGTCGCCCAAGTTGCTCTCCTTCGCGGATCACGGACACACGAGTCTGGCCCTTGAAGTAAGCCCAATGAATCTTCGTCTCCTTGTACTCACGCGCAATCAACTGACAGAGTCCACAGCCTGCGGCTGCGGATGCTTCGAGCGCATCAAACGAGCCATGATGATCATAGTAGGAAAACACGAACAATCCGCTCTCAGCTGGGTATTGAGCGTTTAGCTGAAGGTCAGCCTCTACTCGCTTTAATAGATCAGCTGCGTTAAGCACATTACAAATTGCGCAGAGCATGATGACCTTAAATAATTCAATGCTCAAGAGATCATGCTGTTGATTGTTGTATAACAAGTCATGATTCAAATGCAAACTTGGCCGCATAAGCGAGCTCCTGATAACTAGGACTAGGAGCATTTAGTTTGAAAATTTAAAATATCATTCAGGGCCGGCTAAAAATTGAGGTACTAGAGAGTCCTCGATATGACATTCTTGCGAAGCGAAAAGTCCAATAATAAACTTTAGTGATTAATGGCATTTGCAGCTTAGGCTATTCAATATGTAATTATATGCATGGGGGTATCTTTTGCTTTACAGGTCCAGTCCTTGATATTTACTCTCCAATCTCTCCATAGCTTCCAATCCCACTCTTTTCATAGGTCCTGAGGTATTTTGTTTCCCAGCATCTCCATTGCTTCCAGGTCGAGAACCCCAAGGCGCCATCTCTCTTTGCATAGGACTCTGCAAGACAGGGCTGTTATGAACACTCATTCCTGGACTTACCGCTCTTCGCTTGAAACTTGTTGGATCGAAGTCATCTTCTCGTCGACGTTTATTATTGACTTTACGAGTGATATCTGCCGCTGTAGGTTGTGGTGTAGCCGATCGGGACGGCGAAGATTGCCGGTCCGAATTTCCCGGCTGGGGCACTACAGAGGAGGGAGGTGTTGATAAGGACGAGATGTCCATAAGTAGATCTTCACTGATTCCTGAGGATGAACCACGTGGTAAGAAAGCTGGAGGCGGCGTACGGCCATTGTCATCTGAAAAATTATCCCAGAAATCCTTGCCCTTTGAATTTCGCATGGCATGTTGCTTAAAACTACTGGAAAGGCCAGACGAATCTACTTCCATCATTTCGTCTTCGGGTATATCTCCCAAAGCGTCTTGTGTAGTTGGGCCAAGGCTAGGAGATGAATGTGTAATAGTTGTCGTGGATATTGAATGCTGTCGTGTTGGTTCGATCTCCATGCCACTTTCACGTGTCTGGCGAACAACCTCTGCTTCTCGACGAAACTCTGTCTCTACAGGGGTACTCTCCTCAGCCAGCACTGCTCGAATCCTTGCGAAATTTTTCGTTTTAGGCTGTCGAATATGTCAGCTAAGAACGAATGTTTCGGTGCAATAGAATAAAAATGCTTACGAGCATGTTGCCTCGTCTTGTCACAGCCCTACGTATAACACCTCTTTGCCCATCTCTACCCGGTGTGCTGGGAACACCATCCACATTCTCTAAAGTAGATTTTAATGAGCCATCATCACTTTCGCTTCCAGATATATGCAATTGGTTTGCTGCCCAGCTTATACTTTCCCTCCTTAGGTGCATAGAGTCTCCTGGCATTTCCTGAGAATAATTCATATTCTCGATACTGCGTAGTGTCGGGGGCGATTTAGAGATGGGGCTTGCCATCGACGCGCTAATCGAGTTCTTTCTACTCCTACCATGGCGTAACCTTGCGCGTTGGAAGTTCATCAAACTGCTGGTTGCCGCAGACAGTCCGTTCCATCCACTACCAGGACTCGCGTGATTCATAGCGCCAAAAGGCGCCCCCATTTTATTCACTTGTGGTGTGCTTATTATTGATTCATCAATATCGTCTGCATCCATGGGGTCGTCACACTCAGAACTGCTATCAGAGGAGTCCATCATATGCAGGCTACCCAAGGACCCAGATACCCCGATTCGATCTGCATTTGCCATTGTAGACCAGAGCGAACCAGAGGTGTTTTGAGACTCAATACCTCCCGTATAATGCATGCCATTTGTCCTGTTTGGTATATTCATCGCTCTTCCCGATATCGTGGGTGAAGAGTCTGGGGACGACTGCTCTGCTAATGTGGAATGGTGCAAGTTCGTGGCAGCTCGAGAAAAGTCCAGTCCTCTCGACCGTCTAGGCAGCACACTTGTAGGAGAACCATATGTCTGCGAGTGATCTAGCTTTGGAGATAGAGGGGCTCGGTTGATGTATGCTGAACTAGTGGGCAGCATGAGATCGCGTGGAGGCATTTGCAGCGAGAGACCTCGTGCGGGAAACGCAGGTCGTCGTGGCGTGACAGGACCGTCATTGATGGTACTATCGTCTTTCGACTTTCGTTTTTCTGGCTCGCGAAATTTCGGCGACGGCGATAGTGTTGGAGCACCGTCTGATAACGAACGGGCTTTTGAGGGGGATCGCGATTGTGGTTCCTGAGCAGATTTGACCTCCTCATCCGGCTGCTTTGTCTCGCCAGCTCCTCCTATCTTCGCCAACAGACTTTCTAGCGAGCTTCCGAGCATCTTCTCAATGTGAATAATCAGAAGGGGGGCTCGACTAAGGATAATTCGAAACCAGTGGATCTAGCTGCCTATGGACTTGTTTCCTGCATTCTGTATTGCGTCCTCCAGCCTCCGTTGCCAAAAAGACAAGACTATCGAATTAGCTAGTTGATTATATCCAAGCGGGACTTCAAACAAGGGTTTTCGATGTTGAATTATTAAAGGTTCAAGTAATGTTCATGCCGGCAACCATTTACGACATCAAATGACGGAAGTCGTCTCTTTCGATGTGGAAAGCTTTGCCGAGCATGAACACTTGATGTGGGGCTCAACAGGGTGGCTTGAGCGTGACTAGAGTGTGATGCTTTGTATGGCTTGGCCTTCATCCACCAGCATCCTCTGTATTTCAGAGAAGCCGATTAATAATGGGACAAAGGCATTCTTCTTCTGCCGAAAGCTTTATTTGCCCATTGTGAATTAGAAGCTACTTCGCAACGCCTTGTGTCGCTAATTGTCTCTTATTCCAGCATGTCAGATCAGGTTAGTGTATAGACACGTGCAACTGAATTCACCTGGGAGAATTAAGGATCCGTAACTTTATTGAACAAGATTCCGATACTTTTTAATTACTATAAAGCCTTTGTTTTTACACTCTGGGCGCATAGATAAATGCAAGACGGTCCATCTCATCACCATCCCTCCCAAGATATCCCACAATCTGCCATCCACTTGGTGCAGTAAACGTAGCACAATCACTTGTCGATGTTCCCGCAGTTAATGTCCTTCCAGTGCTTGTGGTAGCCAGGATATAGAAGTTCCGCGTATGATCATCCTTTACCCCTTGGCACAACTGTGCTGAAGTCCAATATTCTGTAGAAGCAAGTGTCAAGGAGACCGCGGTTCCACCTGTTCCCCCGTGGGTGAATGTCTGTCCGTTGGTGAGGGTCACCGCCACGGAGTCAAGGCGTGATGCTCCTCTGAACGTGATTACGGATGGTTTTGGAGCAGCTGGGAGGGCATTTAAGTCATTGAACCAGTCTCCGTGTGGCCCACCCCAAAATCCTGACTGACGGAAAGAGTTACTCGCGCTCCAAGTGAAGTTAACCTATAAAGATCAGTATACTTGAAATATGCAAATTTCTGAATAAGCATGCTTCTTTTCTACTCACAGTAATAGGATTGTGATCCGAGAGGATTGATCCATCAGCCTGCAAAAATTTGGTAGACTCGTAGTTGAAGTAAGTAGCTTGCAAATTCAACTGTCTAGACCCACGGTAGAATACTTTATCAACTGTCTCGCATGTATTGATAAGTGAAGGGTTGTCACAAATCGTCTCCACTGTCGGGTTGACGCCGTTACGCTGAAGCTGGACAAAAGGATCGGTCATCCCGTTCTGTTTTTGAAACACAGTAATATTGTCCGCTGTTCGCGTGTATCTTGAGTTGGTATCTCCAAACAGAAGAATAGCATTGCCGGCAGACCACGTGTCGATGTATTGAGAAACCTGCAAGAGATTCGCTGCTCGGGCCGTCAGATCACCAGCCTCCGTACCGGCATCGGCATGAAGGTTGTAGATGTCAATGTAGATGCCCTCGGAGACAATGGCTCGCATAAATGTGAAGCCCTTCGGCGTCAGACAATCTGATCCAGATGCATCGGAACAAGTCGCCCATTTCACACGAGTAAAGTCAATCCAGTCGAAATTGGCTAGAGTGTTGAGTCCACTGCCTATTCCGGCAGTGCCGCTGGTGGCCGTCCTGTATGGATGATTATCAGTTGCATAGATGTATGCATGGTAGGCAAAATCTATATTCATCAGCGAAATATGCAGAGACATTGTAGAGATTCTGAGTACCTTCTTGCGCGTGGATGACATCGTAGCCATACTTTGCAAACAAGGTGCCGATTGTACCTGCGTTGGTAGCTTTATCTCCAGGAACAGAGTTGTCATTAAAAATGGCCGGCAGTCCAGCAACATTGAATGTCAGAATATTGAAGTCGCCGCTCGTAGCAGCTGCTGACACGGAGACGATGGCCGCGAGGCCTAGGACTAGATTAAGCATTATGAAGGGATGATTCTGAGTATGGACGATTAAGTGAACCCATCCAAGCCTGAATCTTCTACAAAGGAGGAGCAACTACAAAAGCTATATAGTTAAGGCTGTGACCAGCCCTACGCCCAAACTGTTACTCCCTCCGGAAATGAAGACAATAGGATGCATCCCTAAACGGAATTCCTAGGGGTCTGCCGCGTCCTTCTTCTTCCACGTGCGTATGCTTTGGATCACCAGGTGGCCATGGCTTCGTGATGATGGAGAAACTCGTGCAAACCCCAGCTTTTGAGAGATGTCATCGTGGAAGAACGCTTCCAATCCATTCGTCAATTGTGAAGATCAGATGTTATGGTCGGAGATGTTCCCGTTTACAAAATTGTCCCCGCAGAATCATGGTCTGTGCCTCTGTCACACCAAGTATTTCCAAGATTGAGATCGATGCCAATCCAGGAACGTCACGGCCCGCGATTAACAAACATCCTTCGATGATGTATTTGGGTTTAGCTCCCCAATGGCTGCCAAACGACAGTCTGTTTCTGTATTCTTTCTTCTTACCAACTAGATGGGCATGTTTCATGAGAATTCTGATCGGCTGAGGTTTTCCCGAGCCCGCAATTAATTCAATACAAGAAGACCACATGCTTTTTGGAGAGTAACATTCGGCGAAATCACTTACAGCTTACCCCTGAAAGAGGGGTCATCGCTTAGAAACTACCGGTATACTGGTGATCACTACCAAATAGAGACAGATCTATCTATCAAGCCCAGCCTCAGAGTAGCAGTCTCCTTTCTGAAAACTCTAATTCTTCTTCAGGACGGTACAGCATTAGCATTATTATTGAGTTACAAAACATAAGTCTTGCCCTCAGCACGCCGCCAATTCTCTTAGTGGTTACCGTCTAACTTAAGCGAGGCCCGGCCCTAGATAGAGCCTTCAGATTGAGTTTTTTTAGATTAAACTTTCAGATTAAGCTTTCAGATTGAGCTTGTCTCGGTGTTAACTTTCCTCTCGAATCGAGCTCCAGATTTCCTTCCTGCACAGGTCACCAGTTCCTCCTGGCTATCATGTGTCTCTAATGCCTCTCCGTACAAGTTTGTGGGGTTGAATGCCCTATCACCGTCAGCCATTGGTGTTTGTTATCACAGAGGCACTTACAATGCTCCCGTAGGAATGAATGTCGCAAGCAACATGATAACAGCCAATACAGTAAACTGAACGCCTACAACGTTGTAAATAGCGGGACGTACATTAACATAATCATTAGGGAAGCCGGGATAATTCGGCGGCGTCCCTGTATTCTGGTTCTCGGGACGATTTCCGACAGCATCAACATATCGCCCAAGAAAGGTACCAGCAATTGCGTACATGACAATGTATGTGCAGTACAAGAAAGACATAACAGCGCCAAGGGGCGAGACATCATTGACTTCCTTTTCTTCGCGTCCGAGTAGCGCCTGAACATGTGCCGTGAGCGAGACATCGCCAGCTGCCCAGCCGAATGATATAGGAATAAATGTTGCAGCTACCCTCCAAGCGTCTGATACATGACCTGATGGAACCCACCAGAAGACGAGATACCACGGGATAAGAAGCATAAGCACATCGAGACGGAGCCACAGGATCGGAGTTTTGACGAGGTTAGTAAAGAGAAAGACAAATAGAGCACCTAACAGCTCGCCGATGTTAGATCCCCCAACTATGATCTGGGACCAGGCTGCATCTCCTAGGTATCGCTTTGCTATGACTGGTGCCACCCCGTTCTCAAGGTACCCTACATGAAAACTTTGGTTAGCACATTGCTCGGCTAGAATATTAGAGAAGAAGTGGATATACTATGACCGTAAAGCGCCAAAGAATAACCTGGAAGCAGCCAAATAAATTTTCTCGACGTAAAGAGAATCTTTCCACCAACCCACGCCGATTCTACAAACAGATAGAAGCCTCCAAGGACTGCTTTAACGTATGCCGGTTGATTAGCCATCAGGGAATTATCTGACGGCTTCCAATCAAGATGTGATATGAAGAACCACGTGATCGATGCAAACGTGAAGCAGATTGGCGTGATGATGAACGACATGTTGTTGCCAAAATACGGGATAAGGCCAAGTGCTGTACAAAATGCCCCGGCAGTTCCGGCAAGTTCATAGAATATGTGAACAAAGCTGTCCATACGCCGCAGCTTTTGCACATCGCCGCCTACGATATCACGGGGGATGACTCTGCGGATGAGCTCGACCATCCCATATGCAATGCCGCAGACACAGTAGATCGGAATGATTCCATCGGTATTATAGCTACCGTAGTAGCCATAAAAGTTGGCATCGGCACTGTTGTAGGTTTCATCCCATCCTCGAGGCTTGATTTTCCCGCCTGTCGCAGCATCAACGATCAAAAGGATGGCTGTAAAGATACCAAATACGAAGATAGCCCAAGATAGGACTATCGAAATTATTAAATTAGCATTGTTCATTATATAAACATTAATTTGTCATAGGACAGCCTAATCATTTAAAACTCGACCAGAATTGTCCATGATGACACACAACATCACATAAGACGATGAGGCTTATGAACACTTACTAATCTTGGTAGGTATGCGCTTCATCAGAGGAGCAATCAAAATAGATCCTACACACTGGAAAGCTTGGAACAGACCCGTAAGCATCCCGACCCGTTCGAAGGTATATGGAGTGACACCTCTGCGCTCGGCATCAATATCATATCGATTTGTGGCCAACGCGACAAGAGATCCATTGAATGCTTCAAGCCCGAACTTGTAAAGCATTATACCAGCGATGTAAGTGGTGATATTGCGCTTCTCAGTCGCATTAAATAGGTTCCATGTTCGGTGAATCGAGTATCTTGGAGACTTCGTTTTCATCAAACCCTCAACATCAGACATGATGCAGTAGGACAACGCAGAACTTCTCGAGTGTTTCTGCATGCACTTTCCGAGAAATATACTTTATGATGAAGTATACTGGGGCAGCGAGAGCTATGAATGGCAAACTTTTTGCGATGCCGATTTTTCCTTGCCGATTTGCCGTGCGCACTTATATCTAGATATGTTGAGAAGAGGATTTATATACAATGTCTAAATATAAGGCTTTGAACAGTTTAGAAAGCTCCTGGACTCTGGGTTGTCTATAAACAAATAACGCATCATTCGGGCTGAATGTAATTGAGCAGTTTCCATGAGGGTCAAGAAATGCACAAGGGTGTAAACACGCAAAATGTGCCTCACCACTCGAGAGACGGTATGATTTTGAAGACCATCACAGCCTCACAGGCGGCTGTGACTGAGCCTGAGCTAATCAAAGCTTTTGATGTCATTATTGAATGTTGAGGGTCTAGCCTGTTGAGCGGAAACGAAACCACGTGGAGAAAACACGACGCAAAAGTAGGAGCTTGGAATGTCTTGGCATTTATTTAAAATAGCGTCTGCAGTAATGCTCAAAATGACTTACATGATTTAATCAAGGCTGAAAATAGGGCGGAATTTATGAATAATGAGAGCCTGCAGATGATATATACCAGCTGACACACTATTAATTATGCGGTAGGGCGCCAACACACCAAACTGTCGTTGCAGGTTAAAACAAGACCTTAACAGAAGCTACTGAGAAATCGAGCCCGGATGTTGGTGCTTTGGCTTTGTTCATGGTAATCCCTGATGAGACAGATGCGGAAGTAGAGATAACTGGGAAATTTTATCGAGAAGGTGCAGATGTTATTGCTCTTGGATGGTTGAGCAGGGCAGCAAAGTTATCAAGTCTGATTTAAACTCGACAGCGACGAGTATCCATCTTCCAGAAAGCGCGGTAAACTTGAACATCTGAACGCTGATGGGAGGCTATACTAATGTTGCAGAGCTGATAGACGAAGTTGCCGAGTTGCCAGAAACCAAAGGCATTATGCTAATATTTGATGATTTCTTGGAGGAGCCAGATGAGTTTGGAAAGCAGATCCATGCTTTATTGAAGAGTCGGAAGCATACTGTGAACAACGTGGCAACAGGTGATGTTAATGGGCCCAAGCGTAAGAGGATAGTACAATGAACTCTAAATAATCGCATCACTCTCCTATTATTATGGTGTGAAGTAGCGTGTCTCGTGGCTATATCTGGGTCTTTGCTTAGACAGGTTCTGTATTTGGGTAGAAAGAGCCTAACCAAGATTGATGTGTAATGAAGCATCTATCCAACAGGTCCTCGGTCTGCTTGAAACCCGACTAGATATCGCTTTCCCCCTTGTGTCTCTAACATGACTGGAACAATGGTAACAAGGTTCTCAAATATTTCGCCGTTATGCCGGTAATTGATGAATGAGATCTGGCAGTCAGATCTATTCGCAAGACAGTCCCTCACTACTTCTCTGGCAGCAACGTTCCTGGACAAGATGATAGAGTCATGCTTATCAGGATTGTTCACAGTCACATCCTCATACCTGCTATGAGCATTTAATGGCTCTTTAGAAGCAGAAGGAGGCGGAGGGGACTGAAGGAACCGGCAGTTCCGATTGATTATCTCGCTCTCTGAATACCCAGTGAGTCTTCGAAAACTTTCATTACAGTAAATGATGGGCATATCATGCTCGAGAGGATCACAGACAATGAACGCTACCGAGTCGTCTATTGAGCCCAGATCTACCGTCGGGTTGCGGCGGTTACTAACAGCTACCTGTATAGTTACTTGTTGGCTCGAAAATACATAGCGTAACACGACCAATTGTAGATTGACTCATGATAGGAAGAACATCTTACCAGAATATCCATGATATCAAAACCGCTAGGAGCATATATCCCGGGTACAATAATTGGATCTGAAAAGGGGGACTGCTGATGCCTCTGCGTACTAATGCGTCTATGCAGATCGTCCTGGATCTGCTAAAGATTAGTATAACCACGAAGCTTAAAATTGGAATGGAATGATGACTTTTTCTAAACGCTCTCTCATCTCTCGGATGTTCTGAGCCGAGTTCCCGGGTTCATCTTCGTTTAATTTATCGCTTCTTTCCCCCTCTCTACCTATGTTGGCCCTGTCATCATCCGCATCCATTTCGATTGCAAGAAGGGCACTCTTCTTCAAAGGGATTGTGATCGTTTGTGGAAGATGTATGTGCTACAGTTTAGGGTAAGGAAGTTTAAACGATAAGTTGAAAATTCGAAGAAATCAGGATGGTGTGCCGGCCAGAATAACTCGAAGAACTATGCGCTTTATGTTTTACCTGGACAGAATTGATGTAAATGCCATAGACAGATCTGAATAATTTCGGCAAAAACAAGAACAGACAGTCAAATACCATCTCCATCGGAATCTCAATGTTCAACGGTGTCATTATAAGTATAAGAAGTAGGTGGAACTTTCTGGAAGGGGCAGAACATTGACGCTAGAAGCAATGCGAATTAGACACATTGATAGATCCTTCGATATTGTACGATCTGGCGAGCCTGGGTAGAAATCTGAACATCGCGCCTAGCCTCAAAGAAACGATTATTTCGATCCAGGACCATGAAAATCTGTAACCCCTCGGATGAATATGAAGCCTTCCGGTATTTGACATTGCTACGCTTCTAAAATAGCAGAGTAAAGATGGAAAACCTTAAGGTAGAGCATGAGCGATCAGACCGCACCCCAATCTCCATATCTTAGCATCTACTCCAGGGTCTTTATCGTGGTCACGTGGTTATATTGCATGATGAACTACGCGGGCAATGGTAGATATGATAAATTCAGAATCTCTTTCTTCCTGTTCGACCTAACCGCAAATATAGGAAGGCAACAATTCAGCTGAAGCTTTGCCGTGACCCAGGGAACTTGTCGCTTCTATCATTCTCAGAGTCAATGGTATGTGTGAAGTTCCCGCGAGGTACTGGAAGAGACCAGTGTAAAAGAACAAACCGTTGGAATTTAAGGATAACTCTATTCAGAGCATTCGGAGACCTATAGAACAAAAAGGGGTGTCATGACGAAGGAGGAGTTTGGTAGCAAACGAAGGAGCCAAGTGAAGGCTTAATAATGCTCTTGCCTGAATATTCTCCGCAATGAATGGTAGTCTGGGTCCTATCTTCCTCTTCCACGCCTCGCCGTGAAAAGAAAGGAATATAGTAAATCATGCCTCTGCAAAACTGCTCTTTATAAGTGGTCTATTTGCCTTGATATCATACAAGTACAAGCCATGCATCCTCATTAGTTCCTGTAACATCTATGCTCTCTCGCTTCCCCTTAAACGCACTGCTTGCCCATACTTTTGTAGCTTGGTAATCAATTGGTCGCCTTGCTTAACAACATCATTATACTGCTTGTTTTTATCATCTGGTCGGTTGGTTTCGATAATACCCTTTCCGGTGACGCGGTCGATCGTGCAAGGGATTCTCTCAGCCGCAATGAATTTGGCCAG
The DNA here is from genome assembly GCA_918026815.1 of Chalara sp. BL73. NCBI lineage: Eukaryota > Fungi > Ascomycota > Leotiomycetes > Helotiales > Chalara > Chalara sp. BL73. The sequence continues at coordinate 95,734 of CAKJVC010000061.1, read as the reverse complement.
GTCACTGTAGTGAGTTAATAGAGAGAACAAGGTACAAAAATAGATATCTTACCGATCCAAGAAGTCAACAGAGACACCAAAGTCGTTTGCCATACTCTCTAAGCCGACAACTCGGTAGCTTTGGAGAAGTTGTTGGTATGCGCGAAGCCGCATCTCACGGACAAACCATCCGCGGTGCTCAAAGAGGTATCGGTCCTGGGTCAAGAATTTGACCTCTACTGAAGCTAAAGCTCCGAAGAATGAACTGTAGTTTCCGGTGTATAGACTGCTGACCAATTGTGCTAAAGGAGAGAAATCAATGGCTACCTCAGCCTCGGGTACTTCACTTCCAAGAGTGCTAAGGTTGACTGCTGTCTTTGTACCCGAGGTAGCATCAGTCATTTCCTCATCTGCTCCTGGCCCAGCCGATAACGCCCCTGAAAGCGCAGATAGTTTGTCCTCACCATCTCCAAGAATAGCCTTGATTTCGGGAGCGTCCACAACCTTAGACTTGAAGTCAACCCGTTTAAGTGATACAGATCCTGCCAGAACAGAGTAAACAACAAGAGACGAGTAGCTGCAGAGTTCATAGCTGGTGAACGTGGAAAGACTGTCCAAGAGGAGAGGGGCGGCCAAGTTGTACGATCGAACAGTGAGGAAGTAAAGACCTTGGTACGCCTTCAGCCGATTCCTTCTGTCCCAGTCGCCCCCGCTCTCAACCAAAGTCTTCGCTCGGTCCACATGCTTCTTGACCAGCAGTTTGTCGCCGTAGAACAAGCCCATACGGATGATGGCAAGGACCAGATCAATCTTCGTACCCAAAACGCCGGTCTTTTCGAATACCTCCTCATATGCAGCGATAGCCCGGTCCTAGAAAGTCACGATTAGCATTCCTAAGCTCAGGATATATGGAATTGTATACCTTGTCCCCAACACGTGCATAGAACTCTGCTCGCTTTCCTCTCGCAGCTTGGACTTCAGTTTCGCCAGCCTTCTCCTCTGCCTCCTCTTCCTCCTTCTTGTAACCCTCCAACTCCTCGTCGTTCTCCTTCTTCAGCTTCTCAAATAATGCTTCATCCCAAGGCAGATCAAGACTAGGTTTCGAATGCCTACTTGCTACCAATCCGACTGCGCTAGGTTTCCTGCCAGTTGGCTTGGCTGGGCTCGACGAGCTGACGCCTGATGTATTCAGGATTCCTTCTATGGGATGTGAGAGATACCTATATAACGGCGCCATCTTATGTTCTGTAATGGCATCTTGTATGCTCTTCAGGGACGTCTGTTGGACGGATTTAGGTGCGGAGGGATTGGTAAGAGTGAAGATGTGTTGGGCGACAGGGAGAAGAGGATACTTCGCATATTGAGGATCTGAACCCATATTTTCTTATGAGCCGTGTATATTCTGGAGGATGCGTATTATGGTTCGTGTATTGATGTGCCTGGACTTTTGTGTTGCTGTCTTTACTGATGATGAGTGGAAGCTTTTTTGAAGCTCCCAAATCAGGCACTAGCGCGACGCGACGACCTCCTCTGACAACCCCAGAAAAGTCTACAGCAATACACATAACGAATTGAGTGGTTTATTCTGGTTCCAGAATTGCAATTTTCGATACTTTATGTCACAAAAATAAATTTCTGATCCAAAAGCCCATGATATCAGCCGTACGTTTTTACTCAATGCTGGGTTAACACCAGGATTTTCCATCCACCATCCCGGCTTTACAACTACATCAACACCACCATATACACTCAAGTCCTACAAAATGACAAATAATGACGATACCTCCACTACTGAGGCTCAACCTCAGCCTTTCAATGCTACAAAGCTTGAGCCTGCCAAAAAGCGACGAAGATCAAGATCACCTTCAAATTCTATACCGAAACGGCTTGATTCAAGACGATCGCCATCGCCGTCCTCAAAACGTCGAAGATCCCCTTCTCCTCCGCCTCGCAAACTAAAGCGCCCAGGCCAGCGGGCACGAATCACCGATGCAGAGCGCGAGCAAATCAAACAAAGGCAGATTGAGCGAGAGAAGGAGCAAGAGCAGGTGTTCAACAACAGAGGGATCCACGATGCAGTACGCCAGCATTACAATGCGGTTCCTGAACGCGGGCGAGAATGGCGCAAAACGGACAGTCGCATTAAGGGTCTACGGACGTTCAACAATTGGGTTAAAAGCACGTTAATACAGAAATTCTCTCCGATGGAAGACTACACCCCGGGAGCAGCAGAACGTGGAGGAATGGTATTCGCGGAGGGTCCGCCTCCTAAGGGGCTACTAGTCCTAGATCTAGGTTGCGGGAAAGGAGGAGATTTAGGGAAATGGCAACAGGCACCACAACCGGTTGACTTGTATGTCGGACTCGACCCCGCAGACGTGTCGATCGACCAGGCGAAGGAGCGCTATCGACAGATGGCTAGCCGTGGTCGAGGAGGAAGAGGAGGGCGTGGGGGATACAGCAACCGACCACAACCTCGATTGTTCCAAGGAGAGTTCTTTGTGCAAGACTGCTTTGGCGAGCCAATTGACAAAGTACATCTAGTGCGAGATGTAGGCTTTGACGGCTCAGGAGGTCCTTCTAGATTTGGAGGTGGTGGATTCGACGTCGTAACAATGATGTTCTGCATGCACTACGCATTTGAAAGCGAGGCCAAGGCTCGTCAGATGCTGAAGAACGTCGCCGGTGCCCTGAAAAAAGGCGGTCGACTAATTGGCTGCATTCCCAGTTCCGATGTCATCAGGGCAAAAGTCCAAGATTTCAACGAACGGGCCGCAAAAAAGACTGCTAAAGACAACAGCGGTGGCAACGACGAAGATAACGTTGAAGACGATGGTGAAATTGAGGAAGGTGAAGCAGAAGATAGCGCTGCATGGGGCAACGACATCTACCGCGTGCGATTTCCCGGCCCAACGCCCGCTGACGGCATCTTTCGTCCTCCATTCGGCTGGAAATACAATTATTTTCTACATGAAGCCGTCGAGGAAGTTCCCGAGTACGTCGTTCCTTGGGAAGCGTTCCGTGCGCTGGCAGAGGACTATAATCTGGAGATGCAATATCATAAGCACTTTGATGAAATCTGGCAGAGTGAAAAGGATGATGATGTGCTCGGTCCGCTGAGCGAGAGGATGGGCGTTAGGGAACGGGGAAGGGGCGAGCTTTTAGTAAGTCCTGAGGAGATGGAAGCCGCAAGCTTTTATGTTGGATTTTGTTTCTATAAGGTGTAGGCACAGCTGTTGACTGTTTGCACTCTTAACGGCACTTGCCATTGGTGGTATGGGATCATAAAACGGAAGGAATCAAAACTCCACAGCCCACGGGTATATATAACCGTCTAGCCGTCTTCTAGCCTCTGGTACAGCTGTTGATATATTTCAAGAAAGATGACATCCCGTTTCTAGCAAAGCTAAGCATCTGTGCCCAATTGAACGTTCACCAACCGTCGTCCCATCCTCCTCTCGAATTCTCATCGCATGTATAGCATTTAGCGTCCTGCATTTCCCCTGTGCCGTCCACCTTTCCTCCCAGTCCAAAATTGTTGTCCCTCAGTTCACACGGGCGAGCTCAGGTGAGTTTCGTGTGGTAGATAACGCTCGTGGGTGGGGGAAACCAGAGGGTCAGTCTTCTCCACGTGCTGGCAGGAACGTGGTCTTATGTATGGACCACGATTGAAGCCTTCGGATCGTATATGGAATCGAGAATTATGGGCCACGTTTCCTGTCGTGGGCTCAAAAGTGGACGCTTCCACTTTCATCCTCATACCGCATCTCTCGAGTGGGAAGTCGGGAAGTCAAGCTTTGGAGCTAGGACCTGCGGTTTGGCTTACTTATGTACAAGCCTCACATTCTCTCTCTCTCTCTCTCTCCCACACACATATTGTAAAGTACCTATACTCATGGTGCCCATACTTCCATTTCTCCCTGGACACATCTGTGTGTCCCGCCCCCATTCTTCGGTTTTCTCCATTTGCTATCTCAAGTCAAGCGTTAATGTTAATATCTCTGGCATCACATTTGACCGTCGGGGTGCCCGAGACGGTGACCTTGGACTACACAGAGAGTTTCTTTTCACGGCGCCATGGCCGCTGTGGGCGCTTCTCATTCGTCAGGCTCATATCCATGACCCAGAAAACAAGCATTGTTTGGTGGAGACGCCCCCATAGCTTGACCGGAAATGAGGCGCGGGTGGCTTTTTGGTTGATTCCTTCTTTTGACTGACCACATTCTCCTCAAATATATATAAAATACAGTTACTCTACTGTCTATCTTTCCCCAGCATACAACCCTCATGCTCTTATCCCTGCCATTGATATCCTACCGCCGCAGCGACGAGATGTCCGCAATCGCTTCTGTCGGCCATACATCTACTTAGGAGGAGATGTCAGTGGCGGCTTGGCTCGTAGCTCCCGTGCTCATGGCGTTGTTGAAATGGCTTGCAGCCAATTTAAATCCCGGCGCTGGTCGATTGGGTAAAAGAGTCATCAGATGGCCCACCAAACTATCATTGTGCTACTTTTATCGGCCATTCTAACAGGGACTCGAGTCTGTACTTACCGTCAGTCAAGTCAAGCGAGCCATTTCTATCGGCATGCTTGCGATAGCATAGCACTGGCCTTGAAATACCTTCTGTTCAGTGCTCATCTGCCATTTTCCATGACGCGCCATCAGTAATATCCTGAATCTAACCTTTGCCATTTGCCGTTAGATTCTGCTCAACAGCCAGGAACGAACATGGAGCTCAAGGTCGGGAAAGGATCATAATTAAAGTCAAATGTGGCCGCTCTCTTGGCCCCGCCGCCTCGACTAGCACATGCTGCTGTTCCCATATAGCATAGTAAAATACTTCCCACGGCATGTGAATCTTTTACTCTCTTGGACCAAGCTTCAATTACTTCTGGATGCAACATCACGCTTTCACTAATTGTTTCTTATTGGCCGCAACCACCGGCTCCAGAGAAACCTGGCCACTCAAAACTAGGTCATGCCCTTGCGACTAGCTTCCTAACGGATAGTGACGACCCCCGGCTACCAAACAAGCTCTACTGTAGCTCGAGATAGCTCCAACATCGCCAACCGCTTGATTCCCTGTAGATCCCTTCCCCCTCCCCAGGGAGCTCTACTCTACATAAACCACCACTTTTCTCCCCATCACGCCCAACGACGTCTTTTATCACGGTTCAACCAAGCAGTCGTGGCGGTGTACTATCCCCCCCCCCTAAGAAATTCTATCTTCTTGTAATTGTTCCTACAACTATGCCTCTCTTTGGCAGGAAAAACATGGAGGAAGTGGTTGCGCCAGTGGTAGGTGCAATATTGATTGTTTGCGCAAACATATTGCTAACGAATTTTAGGAGGGCGGTAGCGACCAACAAGTTGTGGACCCTCTCGCAGATACTGGGAAGTCAAGATGGGAACGTCTCTGGCCAGTAATTGCTTGTGGGGCCGGTCTTTTTTCTGATGGCTACATTAACAATGTAAGCTGTTTTGCGCCGGCCCAGCATTTTTGTTACTAAGTATCTAGGTCATTGGTTCCGTGTCCACCATTCTCAGCACCATCTACGGTGACGCTTATAACAAGTCAAACGCAAAGAAGAACGTCTCTTCTATCGCATTCGCAGGTACAGTCTGTGGACAGCTCATCTTCGGCTACACCAGCGATAAATGGTCCCGCAAGAACTCCCTTCTGGTTTCCACCATTCTCCTAGCCGTGTTCGCTGCTCTAGCTGCAGGCTCATATGGCTACAAAGGGAGCACCCAAGGCATGTTCGCTGCCCTGACTGCATGGCGCTTTCTTGTAGGTATAGGGATTGGAGGAGAGTATCCAGCTGGTTCCGTAGCATGTTCCGAATCGAGTGGCGAACTGAAGAGCGGGACGCGCAATAGATGGTTTATCATGTTCACCAATGTCATGATCGACTGGGGTTTTGTCATTGGCGCTTTTGTACCATATGTTGTGGTGCTTGCAACGACCGAGAACCACTTGCGAGCAGCATGGCGGATCATGCTTGGTTTAGGCGTCGTTTGCCCAGTTGGTCTTTTGTTCATGCGCTTCAAGCTCAGCGAGCCCGAGGAATTTAAGAGGTAGGATTATCTTGGATGAACATATTTCGGAAGGCTGACAAAATGCAGGGAGTCCATGAAATATGTCAAGATTCCTTACAAGCTGGTATTTCAGTACTACTGGTTCCGCCTCTTCATTGTCTCCTTCATCTGGTTCCTGTATAACGTATGTTCAAGCCTCTTCCTCGCCCAGATCATAGCTAATAGTCAAAGTTTTCTGTGTACAGCTTCGGCATTTACTCATCCCAGATACTCAAAGTGATCCTCCCAGCAGACGCTCCAATCTCTCAATCCTTTGGTTGGAACACTGTAATTAACCTCTTTTACGTCCCCGGCGCCATGTTCGGCTCCGTACTCAGCGACTGGATCGGCCCGCGTTACGCCCTCGCAACTGGTGTAACTCTCCAGGCTATAGTCGGCTTCCTCATGTCCGGGCTCTACGGGACCCTCTCACAATCCAAAAATGTTGCTGCTTTCGCTGTTGTCTATGGCATCTTCCTCTCCTTGGGAGAAATGGGCCCAGGTGACAATATCGGGCTCATCGCCTCCAAGACCTGCGCTACAGGTGTACGAGGCCAATACTATGCCATCGCTGCCGCAACGGGCAAAATCGGCGCCTTTGTGGGCACATACGTTTTCCCGTATATCGAGAAAGCAGGAGGCAATGAGACGACGAGCGCGCAGTATCCTTTCTACGTGTCTAGTGCACTGTGTGTGTTGACAGCTGCGTTGGCGATTTTCTGCCTGCCGCATATTGGACAGGATACGATTACGCTCGAGGATGTGCGGTTCCGCGAGTACTTGGAGAGTAGGGGATGGGATACGAATCTGCTGGGGTTGAATAAAGGGGAGACGGTCGAGAGCAGGGCTGGTTTGGAGAAGAAAGATCTGGCGGCTACAGGGGAAACCGACGCCGCAGTCTTGTCTGACAAGTGATATGTTGCAGCTATACAGGGCTTATCTGTACTGAACCATCGCCATACTTCGCATATCCTCGGAACGTGTATACACTAGAACGAGATGCCCATTTTGGGCTGTTGATCCTCAAGAAACTGCTAGATATCATTGCTCCTCATAATAATCCTACCCATAAATAGTGTATTCCAACCGCAGGCCATGAATGAATGCGCTTCGCCTTACATATATACCAGGTCATATTTTGGGCATCTTCTTTGAAATATCGCTTTCTCGATAGGATTTAATTATCCCTACCGCATTGCTCCCGTTCATATATATATCCATGGCATCTTTTAACGGATATTTATCCGCACGGTTCATCTTTTCCTTTAAGAGCCGCAGCCTCAGACGGTGTTCTCCCTAGCATACATCTTTTCGTCCATCGGTCCTCCCCCATGATGTAGCGCGGCCGCCACATCACCCGTCATCTTCTCATCCACGTTGGGGCTCCAGAAACTCTGCAGATCGGATCAGCGGCACGCTCTCGCAGATCAAGGACAAGACGCAGAACCTACTATAATGATCGCGATCCCGGAAAACGCCAGCGTCGTATAGAACACCGTCTGATACGCGTGCGCGTTCGCCATTTTGTACGCTGCCGTCCCGACAGCCGTGATCTGCGGCGTGAGGCCCTCGACGGCTGTAAAGTTCCCCGTGGAGAAGCCTCCCATGAACGCCGGGACGCTCGCCTCGGGCAGCCCAGCTTGCACCACGGCGGGCGGGACCTCGCTTGGGATCGTGTCCGTCAGCCGATTTGTAAGAACCGCGACATAAACGCTCTGGCACACGGTCGAGATGGCCGAGCGCATCGAGCCAGCCATACCGACGGCGGTGCCGATCTCCTGCTGGTCCTCGACCTCGATGCCCGCGTTAACGAGACAGACGCTTTCGTTCCAGCCGATGAAGAAGCACCCGAGCGACATGAGCGTGATGGCTTGGTTTTTTGTGGAGGGGTCGCAGGAGGCCATCGCGCCGAGGAGGGCGCCGCCGATGGTGAGCACGGTGATGCACTGGAGTTTTGTCTTGCCAATGGGCACGCAGAGCACACCGCCGATGATCTGGCCAACTACGATCATGGTTCCCGAGATGCAGTTCAGCCAGCCAGAGGCCATTGATCCGCCACCGTCGTCGGTGTAGAGAACCGCGACCATTGAGGGCCAAATTATGGCCATGGCGTAATAGACACTATTTCCAAGTTAGGAGGTTATTCACAGAGTTGAAGTAGGGGAAGAGGAGACGGACCTCGCTCCTAGGGATAAGAGGAGGATAGAGGCTACCCAGCCGATGTTCTTGAAGAGGTGCATAGGCACCACTGGCTCTTTCAAAGGGGCATAGATCTCCCAGAGCGTGAAGATGATGAGGCACACTATACCTGTGACCAGCGTGCCAATCACATGTCTGTTCCCAGTGAGTCAAAGATTAGCCACGATCATCGCACGTTGCTGAAAGACACTTACCCAGATTTCCAAGCATATAAACTCCCGCCCCAGCTCAACCCCATTACGAATAGCAATAGGCCTGCCGTGAACAACACGCATCCAATGAAATCGAAGTCCTTGAAAACCTGCATCTTGCTCTTCCTCTTATGCTTCTGCTGGAAAGTCGGCGGGTGGTAGAACAAGAAGTAGAGCAGGCCACTTAGAACGTTTACGATGATCATCAGATAGTAGCACCAGCGCCATCCTTGGCCAGTATACAGAACGAAGGCTTTCGAAACGGCAGGGCCGAGCCCAGAGATGGGGATTGTCCAGAGGTAGAGCCAGGCGGTGGTAAGAAAACGATATTTCATGGGTACTAATTCGTTCGAGACGAAAGAGAAGGAGAGCTGGGTTGAGGCGGCGAGTCCGATTAGGGTGGTTGCGCCGACTATGGGTTGTGGTTAGACCTATTCAGTGATTTGGGAAACCTTAAATTAGTCTACATACTGAGCGTAGGTACGGATTGAGCTCTGCAAGCTACAATGTTACCAATTAGTGCCAGAAATGCACCCGAAATAAAGAACCATCGGCGCCTATCAACATCAGCAATGCACATGCACATGCTCGGGACTACCATACCCAAACAGATCGCTCAACCTTCCCACAAGTAGCAAGCCCACGGCGAGGGTAAGCGTATACACCAAAGGCACCCAGGTGATGTTTGCATCAGGTCCGATTTCCGCGTTGATGACGCCCAATTCTGGCGCCGCAAGAGCAAAGCCTCCTACACCTGCAGCGAGACCCAAGCCAGTTGCAAACATCGTCCCGACGAAGAAGGGACTTCTATAATAGCCTTTTGGTAAGCTCGCCTCGTTGGTCTGGAAGCCATGAAGGGCATCATCGTCTAGAATATGCACCCTCGATACTTTTTCTGAAGTTTCGCGAGACGTGATGGCATCTTCGTTCTGAGCAAAGTGTACATCCTTAGAATGGTTACTCATGTCAGCTGTTGTTCGTGTTAATTCCAGCTTCTTAAGTGGTTATGAGAATGAGAGATGGTCTTGGCTAAGAGAGAGCAGGATCTGGGGAACGGGGAAATCTGGGGGTTTTAATAAACATATTATGCATAATCTTAAATCCGGGGATTCTAGGCAGATCCTCCACGTCTCGTGGATACGGCCCAGAATAAGGTTCGTTACCTCGTTTCCTCTGCAGAGGGTTGAGCTGTTGTTTCTACGTGCTCTCACAGCACGGGTATTGAATCCCCAAGGCTGGCAAATGTTATCCGTCAACCGACAGTCAGCCATACTACCTCAAACGCAAACCAGTTATAACGGATTCCACTTGCATGGCTGAAACTAAAATTCAGAGTCTGGGGGTGCTCGGAAATAACCAAATGGAGTCCATAGGTTGAAATAAGGAAACGAGGAGGTAAATTAGGCTGCTTGTTCCCAAGCCTCGCGCTAACGACTCAAGATTGCATGAGAATGACACACTTCCAAGATCCCAACTATGGGGTTAATAAATCAATCATGACCATATAAAACATAACGCTAGCTATGCCGGAGTAGAACATTCGAAGATTATCAGAATTTAGCGTCCATTAATCCGTGGAGTCTGAAATTGTATAACCTCAAAATTCAGAACTGTGGGGAAAATGAAATGTCAAGAAGTTAGCACACTCAGAAATGTAAAATATAATTCGCTCATAAGATGCGGTATCTTATTTCAGAGATGAAAATATAAATTCGCCATAAACACCATCCAATGTCAGTCTAGAAAAAAAACTGCCCATGCAATGCTCATACTTTTGTTTATGCCTTCTCAGCCTCCTTCAGCAGACCCTCCAAGTTAATACTCTTTGGTCGCTCGATTGGGAGACCTAATGCTCTATCCCAGATCAACTGGGCCAAAGGACCTAAACCTCTGCTAACGCCGAAGGTAGCAGTGTAGTATAGGGTCTCATGGAATCCGTAGTGGTGGAACAGCACGCCAGAGCTGGAATCAACATTGGGGTATGGGTTCTTAGTCTTGCCATGCTCCTTCAAGACAACTGGAGCGACTTCTGAGTTCAGCTTCACGAGTTGGAAGACAGGATCCTTAGCAATCTCTGGCCTTGATGATGCGTAGTCCATAAGAGCTTCGAATCGTGGATCTGGTTTGCGGAGCACAGCGTGGCCATAACCTGGCACAACTCGACCAGACTTCAATGTCGACCAGAGATAGTTGGTTACATCCTTATCCGACGCACCTTCACCAATAGCCTCTTGCATTTGTAGGATCCATCGCAGAACTTCTTGGGCCGCAAGTCTGCGTCCAGTTAGCAGAGAGACAAGCTTAATCTTGGCCTTCTCACTTACCCGTGAAGAGGACCAGCGAGACCCTGAAGACCAGCGCTGTAACTCAAGAATGGATCACTCAATGCACTACCGACCAAATGTGTAGTATGCGCAGAGACGTTACCGCCCTCATGGTCACCATGGAGTGCTAAGTAGAGTCTAAGAAGATCTTGGAAGTTCTCATTTTCCTTTCCTCCCTTTCCAAGCAGGGCTGCGAAGTTGTACGACCAATCCTGATCAAGGTCGATCTTTGCAGGCAGAGCTCCACCGCCACGGTAGGCATTTTGGTAAATTTTGGCAGCGATCGTTGGAAGCTTAGCAAGTAGAGAAATGCTATCATCAAAAGTTGGCTCCCAGTAGTCTGCCTTGTTAATACCCTTTGCATATGCTGCAGCAAATTCGGAGGTATGTGACAACGCGGACACAGCAATAGCAAATTGTGTCATTGGGTGGAGGTCCTTGGGAAATGCATCAAGCATGTTGTTGACAAACTCTGGTAGCTCGGCTTTTTCTGCAAGCTCACGAGAGAACTGGCGGATCTGGTTGGTAGACGGAACCTGTCCTGTCAAGAGCAGCCAAAACATGGCTTCTGGCAACATTTCTGTACCAGTTGTTCCTTTAGGCAGTTCTTTTTGACAGTCCTTAATAGTACGGCCATGGAACCTGATGCCCTCATTGGCATCAAGAACTGAACCTTCCCATACCATTGCCTTCAATCCTCTAGGAAGAATTAGTGGTGAAAGCTCAATAGACGGGATAACATACCTCATGCCCCCAATTGTGTTCTCTACCTTTACCTCACCAATCTTCTTGTCGCCAAGAGCCTTTACCTTCTTCAATAGTTCTCGTTTCGCAGGGATAGCGTCCTTGAATGTTGTCTTGAGATCCGGCTCAGCCGTAGAATAATTCCGCACGGCTGGGACAGCTATGGGACGGAGAGCAATCGGCTAGACGCTGGTTAGCCTTACCCCGAGAGCCCATTGTCTCCTGATTTCTCAAGGGATTAACTCTCTAGATTCTTACCCTGAGGGCCCTCAAGGCTGATGAGGCAGTCCTCGCATTCATAGCCATCTTGGTGAACTCTCTCTTAGCAATCGCGGGGTATGTGGGGTAGCGGAGGACAGCTTTGAGAGCTACGGATGATAATCAAAAAGGCACTGGCTGGTTCTTCTTGATAGGAAATGTTATGGAGAAAGGAAGAACTTGAAGAATACAAGCCCAGTCGATGTAGCACAGCACATGCGAAAAACAGAGGAATTTGAAGGGAGTCTTGAGCTGCAGGAAAGATTAAGGCCGGGCCTCGGATGACGAGTCGGCTGTGAGCTTCACAGACCCACGGGTCAAGACCGAGCAAACCGAATTGGCCAATCATAGCGACGGCTTGCTTGAACGCTTATACCGAAGATGAGCGAGGGTCAGTTACCCGACTGTCGCAAACCACCCCGAGATGCGGAGGGAGCAAAGTGTACGATGGGAACGAAGTAGTTGGACAAGATCTCTGTCGATTCTTTCTTCGCTTCTACTATCCTACCATTCAAGATGTTGCGCAGAATAGCAATAACAGTCCCTCGACGTGTGGTGGCGTCAACATCAAGGACAGCACATTTCCCAATCCGCGCGTTCTCGATATCTTCAAGAACCATGTCTTTAAAGCCACTCGATAACCCTGTGTCTACAGCTCTGCCATCTGACGCTTTTCAGCTCTTGCCAGAATCAGAGAAGGCTGGGTCAGCAGAAGATGCCCTGTATGAGCAACAATTGCAGGATGTGGAAGCATGGTGGGCAAGCCCCAGATATGAGGGGATCAAAAGGCCATATTCTGCGGCAGATGTTGTGTCGAAACGCGGGAGCCAGTTGCAGTCATATCCAAGCTCGGTTATGGCTAGAAAGTTGTTCAATCTGATAAAGGAACGAGAGGCGGCCGGAGAGCCTATTCATACCAGTGAGTTTCCACAGATTAATCACATTGAATAACGCTAACAGTATGCAGTGGGTGCAATTGACCCGGTACAGATGACACAGCAAGCCTCAAATCAAGAGGTACTTTACATATCTGGCTGGGCATGCTCGTCCGTCCTTACAACCACAAATGAAGTGTCTCCTGACTTTGGAGACTACCCATATAATACTGTTCCCAACCAAGTGCAGCGGTTATCAAAAGCACAATCTATGCACGATAGAAAGCAGTGGGATGCGAGAAGGAAGTTGAGCCCGGAGGAACGTGCCAAAACTCCATATACAGATTTCCTCCGTCCAATTATTGCCGACGGAGATACTGGGCATGGTGGGCTATCAGCTGTGTTAAAATTGGCCAAACTCTTCGCCGAGAATGGTGCAGCTGCAGTTCATTTTGAGGATCAAATGCACGGAGGAAAGAAATGCGGACATCTTGCTGGGAAGGTGCTCGTTCCTGTGGGCGAACATATCAATCGGCTAGTAGCTGCACGGTTCCAATGGGACGTGATGGGTTCAGAAAATCTTGTTATTGCAAGAACGGATTCAGAAAGCGGAAAGCTGCTTAGCAGCGCCATTGATGTACGAGACCATGAATTCATCCTAGGCGTTGCCCAAGAAGGCATTGAGCCTCTAGCGGAAACCATTCAAGCTATGGAGTTAAACGGCACGACAGGAGCTGAGATCGACAGGTTTGAAGCGAAATGGGTAAAGGATACAAGATTGGTATCCTGTGATGAAGCCGTTGTTGAGCAGCTGAAGGAACGTGGCGTTGCCCAAGCTAGTATCGACGAGTACTTACAAGAAACAACAAAGAACCGCGATCTCTCCATCACGAAACGAAAGCAGCTCGCACAGAAGTACACTGATAAGCCCATTATTTTCAACATCGACATCCCTCGCACTCGAGAAGGCTTCTATCACTATCGTGCAGGAATGGCGGCTGCGACGAAGCGCGCCACCGAGTATGCGCCGTACGCAGACCTCCTGTGGGTTGAGACCGGAGATCCCAACGTGAAGAACGCTGCGCAGTTCTCGGGAGAGATCCGTGCCAAGCACCCAGGCAAGGGGCTTGTCTATAACCTCTCTCCGTCATTCAACTGGATGTCACATGGCTTCACGGATGAGACGCTCAAGTCGTTCATCTGGGATATCGCCAAGCACGGATTTGTGCTCCAGCTAATCAGCCTGGCGGGCCTACATAGCACAGCGACGATTTCGCACCAGCTGAGCAAGGAGTTCAAGAAGGACGGCATGCTCGCATACGTGAACATTGTGCAGAAGAGAGAAAAGGAACTAGGTGTTGACGTTCTAACGCATCAGAAATGGAGCGGCGCCTCATACATCGACGGGATCTTAGGCGCGATCCAGAGCGGAAGCAGCAGCAGCAAAAGCATGGGCGACGGGAACACGGAAGGGCAGTTTTAAAGAAATACATATGCATCAGTGGCGTTTGAGCGGGGGGGTTTGAGCCTTTTTGTATATAGATGAATGAAAAGACCGCCGTTGAGCAGATGACGCGGTAGATACCAGCTGGCAGCTGCGCGACGCAACACAATCGCTTCCAGTGGTGGCTAATCTAGAAAAGATGTTCTCCGTACCAGAATAGACGGCGACCCCCTTCCGCCCCAGCGCCCATAGCACGCGCCAGACACCAGCAGCTGCTTGTTGCGCGCGAACGGGGGGGGGGGGGGGGGTTCTTCAAAAGCTTCTGTCGACGCCCTTCCCATCCAAGGCGCATGAGCGTCCGAGATTAGGCGTGAGCGAAGGAACCGTCGCCAGGCTGACGAGGCAAAAAAGTGCTGCATAGATAAAACGTGGAAGGTTTAGCCATGGATAAGAAAAAAAAAAAAAAAAAACCTCGTAAAGATATTCTTGGTTCCTTGCTTCGTGGGTGGTTACGAGGGGGAACGAATCGATCGAGAGAAGGTTGGGGTTGGGGGGGCCAGAGACATTACGGATGGCCACCTCCGCGATTGTGATGAATGCGCACGAGATTCTCCTGATGTAAGGTTGTGAGAAGCGCAAAAAAGCGATTTGCAAAATTGAGGTGTATTTTGTTGATTTAATATCTCTTCTTGAACGGTACATTATATACTCATATCTTCATGGCCTAGTACATGTTCCCAGTTCCGCCCAACGCCATGCAATGCTTTGTATCCCATGATTCCTTCCCAGCCTCAGGATCACCCTCTAACGCACGCTTCCGAAACAGTGACTCAAGCATACCCAAAAGCCTCAGCATGAACATATATTCCTTGCGCACCGGTCCCCTTATGCACAGCCCTTTCATCGCTGACGGCCACCGCCGCATTCCTCGTGGCCTGTACCATCCCCGGCGGACCACAAACCACAACCGCCATCTCGCCCAGCGCCTGCTCCGCCGTCTTCCGCACTATCCCCTTGATATTGGGGCGCCCACTCAAGATATGGATTCTGGAATCTACCAAAGGGGATGGCTTTTCAGAGGCGTGGAGGAGGGAAGAGGAGGAAGAGACGCGTTCGTGGGAGGAGGACGACCGACGCTTGCTAATAGTAGCTTTTTCGTCGGTGGTTGAACAGCTGCAAGGCGGCCGGACCGCACCGTCGTCCTCTTCAACGATGGTGTTGCAGCAACAGCATTCCTGGATCGAGGACGGCCGTGAGCGGACAACTTGTGGGGCGGAGGTTTTCCCTCTCTTTTCGTCTACGTCTTCCGAATCCCGCTGCAAAGCAGCTTGGGGCCGAGGCCCATCGCCTGCGTTGGAAGATTTCGGGCTTGTGAGTTCGTCGTCGCAGGTGATGTATATGGTGATATCGACATTGACATCATGGCCTTGGTTGCGTAGGGCTTCTAGGTCGGAGATTACTCTATCAAGCTGCGCCCTGAACCAGGATACCGAGGTGCGATACTTGAGACACCAGATGAATCTAATATGGCGCGTCACCGCCCCTGGAGCAGGCTTGAGGCTAAACTTGGATTTTGGGCCTTCTACATTTTTCCAATTATGGACTATATCTCGAAGAAGGGGCACGGTGAAGGTAGCGCCTGTAGAACCAGCCACAAAAACAACACTGTCAAACTGGCGGAAGGGCCGGACACTGGCATATGGTCCTTCAATGAGAACACCTCGGTCTGCTTTCCTTGGAGAGACGGTTGGAAGGCCAGTGAGCGCTCTGTTTGCATACGAGAAGAACTTCTTAGTTGCTCCTTTCTTGGCACGGACAATAAACTCCATCTTACCATCTTCAGGTATGCTTGCAATAGTAAATGGATGTGAGGCAAGTGGCGCTAGAGGGTGGCAAGCCACAAACATGTGCTGCCCAGCCATCCATGAAACTGGAGGGTTGGTGATTGTGATACGTGTGTGTGATTCATCCAAAGGCTCAAAACTGGCTCGGCACGCCAAAATACCTGAGCTTCCCCTATGAAAAAGAGCAAGATTGTTGTAGAACAAGTATCCAGCACGAACAACCCGGTCAAACGCCCAAAATCCGAGTGGCATCCAGATCCACATGCGGTCTTCCCTGTTCACATGGAGATATGCTGCGGCCAGAAATCCAAGCCAAGATATTAAATGCTGGATCACGAAGAACTCATATGACCATCCCCGAAACGGAGTCATTGACGATAGCACCAACCAGGCAAGGACGGACCCAGCAGCTAGTCCTTTCTGTGTGATGGCATCTTTCTTGATCTTCACCAAGATATAATCGTACTTCGCCCACGAGGTCATCCAGTAGCCCATGTGAATGAGTACGGTAAATAAAAGGGCTCGAGCGGTCCACCTATGAAGCCAGTTCAATCGTTCGTAGCTGACTCCGGTGAAGAATCCAATAATGTTCCGCTTCCCGCTTAGTAGGACGATGAGTGGGATTTGGCATACAGCAATGAATCCTGACCGGTAGCCTATATCCTCCCATTGCAAGAAATCATCTGGATCTAATCTGTAGAGGCAAGCTACTGTAATGAGGACAATATATCCCACCATCATGGTAATCAATCCTATAGGGGGAAGGTGGATGTGCCATTTCCGGAAAGCCACTGGTATTGAGTAGTAACTATATTCTCGGATGACAGCTGCTGCTGTGGCCTGGGCTTGGAAGGCGAAGTTCCTTGGTTTTGCAGCTAGAGGCGTGGTTCTCAGTGCGGCCAGGCGCTGTCGGTATAGTATCTGGTTGAATAGATTCACCAGCGTTGCCACGCCTATGGCTGTCCCGATGAATGCCCAAAATACATTTTGCATATGAAATAAGCCCGGAACGCCAACGCCCATGGACATGGAGCCAGCTCCTCCACCATGAACGTGTTGTCTTGTTTCTAACATTTTGGCGGTGCCTTAAAAGTCCTAGGAATCTCAGGTGAAGAGCAGAGGAGGTTTCCCTCAGGAGATTCCCTGGATTGGAAAAGGGCCACTCATATACTTGCGCTATTCCTCTCGCCTTTTGCCTGGTTGTTCAGGTTATCACGCATGCGCGCGTCGGCCGGCCGCTTGCAATGTGAAAAATCAAAACTTAAGATGATGTTGCGGACGAGAGACTAACACTTCTCACTTTTCAAAAGATGGCAGCCAAGCGGGCGATATGCAAGTATGGGTGTTGGTATGACTATGACGGGCCTCGCAGGGGTGGGCAACAAGACATACGAATGGTGGTAGTACAGTGAAGTGAGCGAGGACACAGTGGGTGATTGATAGCCGTGTGGGTAGTAGGTAGTGGGCAGATAGATGCGCAACTTGAGTCAATTGATTTCTCTAGGACGGTGGCCTGTGTGAGGGTATGTAGGAGTAGGAGCAGTAAAAAAAAAAAGAGAGAGAGAGAGATAGAGAGAGAGAATACTAGAGTATACTGCTATAGGATGAGGATTTCTTTCTTACCTACCAGTGGACGAATGCGATGCGGTGCGATGCCATGCGATGCAAAGTGCCTAGATCCACCCCCCAAATAACCATGTTAGGGCTGCTGCTTTAGGAAATGATGGGGGTTGACATATCCCTGGGATTTCCATGGAGTGCTGAGAATTGCCGACAGTAAAAAATTGTGTGCTCTTGAAACTAGACATCCTTCAATTGTCTATTGGTTGCACCCCCCCAATTGCATTTAGACGACAGCCGCAAACATGAAACGGAAACTAAAAGACTGGACGGTACAGTGTTGATTCAGCCTTTCGCTTGCTGGGACCCGGTTACAGTCACGCCAAAAGCGGCGAGATAAATGTGCTCAAACTCTCTCTCGGCGCTCATCCTGGTTCTGTCTGGTCGCTTGTTTTTCCATTTCCCTTTCCCTTTCCCTTAGTGCCCCAGATCAAAACGCATGATTTTTACCAAGAAGAATACCGATCGTGCCAAGTCATGCTTTCCACCTCCTCAGACTCATCTGATGAATTTCTGATGCCCATCCTGTTTGATCATTGTCTTGCTCAAATCAACTCAACCAATTTTAGCAGAAGACGTCTCCATTAATTAACCTGGCCTTAGCCCATCATCATCATCATCAAGCATTCGAAATAGGCACACTCGGTTCAGGTCAAGAATCATCATCCGGCCTTCGCCACGCTTCCATTTGATTTCAACTCGGAATCCTCAGCATTGGAGCTGTTGATCAGCGAAATCCACCCGCCATAGACCACAGACCATAAGTCCCAAAAACCTCGCAATCCCTTCGCAATCATGCAGCGCAGACATGACATGGCAGGAATGGACGAAACCACAACGTCGTCCACCACGGCGGCCATGTCCATGTCTGAAATGTCCATGACCTTCTTCTCATCTACCACCACACCTCTGTACGCCACCACCTGGACGCCCGCGACCATTGGCGCCTATGCAGGGACATGCGTGTTCCTCGTCTTCCTCGCCGTCATCTTCCGCTCCCTTCTTGCGCTAAAGTCCCTCCAAGAAGCGCGCTGGCTGGACAAAGAGTTCAAGCGCCGCTACGTCGTTGTTGCTGGCAAACAACCAAAGTCGGAGAGGATTAGCGAGGAGAGCGGTAGCAGGCGCATGGTATTGACCGAGAATGGAGTGGAGGAGGAAGTCATGGTGGTGCAGAAGAGGGGAGAGATGAGGAGGCCATGGCGATTCAGCGTCGATCCCTTAAGGGCGGTAATGGATACAATTATCGTCGGCGTCGGGTATCTGTTGATGCTGGGGGTGATGACCATGAATCTTGGGTACTTCTTGTCGATACTGGGAGGGACATTCTTGGGAAGCCTAGTTGCTGGACGGTTCGCAACGCAGACGATGTAAGGATTTGGTTACGATAATGAATGATGAACTTGGGGGGGATGGAGCAAAGGACACTGGCTGTTCATGAATATGAGAAGGATAATGCGAATAGATAAAAGGATTTTTAATACTATTTCTACGTATACTGACGGGTATTCCGTCTCCCATGCTTTCCCCGTTCTTCAATTTTTCAGAGGTTTATCATGGATTCCCTTTTTTTTTTTCAATCTGTATATAGTATATATCAACACCCCTCTCCCCCCCACCATCCACCATTTTGTGGATTACCAAGACCCTTGTTATCGGGGTCAGCTTGGCGCCAAACGCAGGGATCTTCAGATGAGCCTTGCAGAAACTCACTCAAAAACCTGCTCAAACCCCACTCTTTTCTAGGACATCAAAATCTGGAGCCCGTCAACTTGGAAACTCAATCATCACACGCAGCCCATGCTGACACGGTAATTCGAAGGGAGCGGCGGCGTTCCTTACTGACGGTTGGGCAGAGAAGAGGCGCAAGATGCAGATGTGGCTACGGATAACACGGATGCACAAAATCGGGGCAGGTGCAGCTTTGCCACGTTCCAGCGAGGCTCTAAAGAAAAGAATTGAGTTGTCAAGTGGAATAAATATACAGCACGAACCTGTAGGGCGCGCTGGCGTCCCCCCGTATAAGAATACTCGTGTGATATGTAGAGCGACGGCGAGCAAGCGACGACAGAAGGGAAGTAAGTTGGCTGTACGTACGAGTGTTACATTCCTCGAAGCAGCCTTCGCCCGAGCTCACATGGTTGATCATTTTGCCCTACCTTACCTTGCTTGGTGCTGATCGAGTATTACTATGGATGGCCTAACTGTGACGTTGCTTGCTTCACTTCGCATTGAGCTTGCTGATGGTCGGGTTTCTAGATCGAGCTCTATTCTGCTCTACGCTCATTCACTTTCACTTTTGCTTTGCTCCCTTAGCCTCGTCTGCTTGACCCCTTATATGATACTGTTGTTGAGCATGTTTTATCCGTGCATCCGAGTCACAAATGTGGGAGTACAGTAGCTCCTTTTCGTCAGGCTAGCTGCAGCTTCCCCTGCCTCCCGTTCCTGCGGAGAAGCTCTGTATAAAAGCTCCCTTTACGCCCATTGCTTGGCCATCCCACCTCAATTGACTTTACCTGCCAAAATCCTTCATCTCAACTACCAATTTCACCGCATCATATCTCCCAGCTCAGCTCCTAAGATACCCCTCCATCCCACATCCACATAAGCTCAATTGACATTCCAACGATCAATTGCAAGATGAAGTACCTCATCACAGCGCTGACCTGCGCAACCCTCGCCTCCGCGCACTTCGAGCTCGACTACCCTACCGTCCGCGGTTTCGATGAAGACAACCTGGGCCAATTCCCCTGTGGCGGGCAAAACACCCCCTCCACCACCCGCACAGTCTACCCGTTGACCGGCGGCCAAATCGCCCTGGACATGGGACACTCACAATCCAACATCCAAGTGACGTTGGGGCTTGGCAACGACCCAGGAACCGCCTTCAACTACGTGCTGAAGCCGACGTTCACGGAAACCGGGCTGGGCGACTTCTGCTTCTCCATCGCGGGCGCGAGCACGTTGGCGGGGGTAAACATCACCGAAGGCACGAACGCCACGATCCAGGTGCTGACGAACGGCGATCCCGAAGGTGGGCTGTATAACTGCGCGGACATCACGTTCAGCGCGAGCGCGGTGGCGGTGGGCAGCGACGTGTGCAAGAACAACACCGGCGTGACGGCGAGCACTTCGACCATCAGCGGAAGCCCGAACGGCACCACCAGCAGCGGGACGGGAACCACGAGCGGGACGACCACGTCGACCGGCACAAGCGCGACCAAGACGCCCGGTGCTGGTGCGGTGACCAAGGCTAGCGTGGGAGGCGTGCTGATTGCGGCGGGCGCGGCGTTGGCGATCGTTTTGTAGTTTTGATTGGGATGGGGATGGGGACGGGGACGGGACGGGATGGGACATGTATAATGAAACAGGCAAAAAATTGATGAATTGAATCAAAGAAACCATACACGTTAGTCATTTCGGCACGTAAAAGCAGGCCTGCGACCTGAACCATGATATATACACAAGCGAGCGGATCAAGGTCAGCGATCGACTAGCTTGGATGTTCGAAGTTAAGTGAGTCGAAGAACAAATTGGCACCACCCAAGTTGGATGCGCCTCTCCTCACCACGGGTTTTATAATCTCACAAGTGCATCGTCGACCGGGATCGAGAGAACCTCCGCACATTTACCTGCTCATCAAATAGGTCGTGGGCTGCTTCACAGAGACCTGAGAAATGGGAAGCCAATCATTAAGACCCAAGGTTTTGTATTTCATACAAGAGCAGCATTGCTAAATTTTCATTATAATTGCGGCACCAATTCCACAAGCTTACAATTTGGCGGCTGGGGATGCGCTTCCCACACTGGTGATCTCGTTGTATAGAAGGCTGTTCTAAGCATTAGCTTCCAATCGTATATTTTGAGGGGGGGGGGGGGGGGGGGGGGATAGAAGAAAAGACTTACGAAGTCAAAAAGTCAGCATAGTCCTCTCCAGTCACCTGCCCCGAGAAATACTGCGCCGCTAGATAGTACTTGTTACCCTTACCCGCTTTACCTGACAACTCCTGGGCCTGCTCCTTCAGCAACTTAAGCGCATATGACTTGTCAATCTTTTTGCCTTCTGCCGTCGTCACGCCGTGCCTTACCCATTGCCACAGCTGACTTCTGCTAACCTCCGCAGTTGCCGCATCCTCCATCAAATAATTAATCGGCACACATCCTACACCTCTGAGCCATCCCTCCATATATCCTAATCCGATATTCAAGTTCTTGCGAATGCCTGCCTCAGTGATCTGACCAGGCACGTTCATATTCAATAGATCATTTTGCCCAATGGACACTTCTTCACGGCGAACGAACATCTGGTTGGGTGTTGGCATGTGCTTATTGAAGACCTCTGAGGCGATGTGTGCAAGAGCTGGATGAGCAACCCAGGTTCCATCATGTCCAGCCTTGACTTCACGTAACTTGTCGGCGTAGACGCCTTCCATAGCCCTATCGTTAGCAGCTTTATCGTCTTTAATAGGGATTTGAGCAGCCATTCCTCCCATTGCGTGGACCTGTCGTCTGTGACAGGTCTTGATGAGGAGTTTGACGTATGCATCTACGTTAGAATTAGTTTGTATTCAAAGATAGGCAAAAGGAGAACAATTAACAATCTCTGAAATCGCTAGAACTCGGCCTGGGGAGATGCACATACCCATGAAAGGGACAGTCATTGTGACCGCCGCCCTGTCCGGTAGGACGAAGTTAGAGTTCTGTCGGAACTTCTTGATCACACTGAAAATATAATCCCATCTTCCGCAGTTCAGCCCTGAGCTATGATCTCGAAGCTCATAGATGATCTCATCCATTTCGAAGGCCGCCAGGATAGTCTCAATCAGCACAGTTCCTCGGATCGTGCCTCTTGGGATAGCAATGTAGTCCTGTGAGAGGTTGAAAACATCGTTCCAAAGACGCGCCTCGAGATGTGATTCCATCTTTGGGAGATAGAAGTATGGACCGAATCCCCTCTTAATAAGCTCTTTCGCATTGTGGAAGAAATAAAGACCAAAATCGAACAAGCCACCAGAGATGGGCTCTCCGTCAACTGTAAAGTGCTTCTCATCTAAGTGCCATCCTCTTGGTCGCACGATCAAGGTTGGCAATGTACGATCAGTCCGCAGCTTATATTCCTTTTGCCCAATCTTAAAGTCAACCTGTCTTCGAATCGCATCATAGAGGTTGACCTGGCCATTGATCATGTTGTCCCATGTTGGTGCACTAGAATCTGTCCAAAATACGTCAGTAGGCCGTGCAGACGTGTGGAAGATGAAACATACCCTCGAAATCCGCCATATATGTCCAGACATCTGAGTTCAACGCATTGACAACCATCTTTCGGTCGGTTGGACCTGTAATTTCCACCCTTCGGTCAACCAGCCCTGGGGCAGGTGGTGCTCCCCTCCACGCATCGTTCTCTCTGATGTGTTTGGTCTCGGGAAGGAAGTCGGGAAGCGTGCCTTTGTCGAGCTCTGCTTGTCTAATCACACGCCTTTGCAGGAGCTCCTTGCGGGTGCGGTTGAACGACCGGTGCAGGAGGGCAAGGAATGCCACCGCATCTTTGCTTAGAATCTTCTTGTTGCTCTCGGTGACAGCTCCAGAGATAGTCACCCCTTGGAGGATCGAGTCGGTAGTGGCCATTCTAGGTATTTAGCGTTGGGGGGGGGGGGGGGCAGAAGTGTGTAGTTTTTAGAGTAGTTGTCGTAGAACGCACAAGAGGGGATGTGTGTCAATGAGGTATGCTGAGCTGAGGAATGCCAGCAGGACAAGTGCTTTTTCTTGGGATATAATGATATAAGGGAAGGAGAAGCGATGGGGAAGAAATGGTGATGGAGATGGAGATGCGGGAAGAGGAGAGGAGAGGTCAACAGCCGGACTAGTGACTTTTCTAAGCTGGAATCTTCAAACAGCACCGACCCCGGACGGAGGGGAGACCTTTCTCTTGCTTGTGAATGTGGGGAAAACACCACAATTGAAGGCTTGAAGCTGTTGCCGCTCTATCACTCCTGTACGATTAAGCTTTCTTTTTATGAGATCACTTCTCCTCTCTTATTATGTTTAAATGATCATCCTCCTTTTCTTTTTCAATTTCTTCAACACGCCGGTAGTTGGTATTGATGATGATGATGATGATTGCCCCATCATGCCATCATACTTTATCTTTCTCCTCTATGATTTTCGCTGCTGGCATGTGCTTGTGCTCGATCAGACGTAAGTAACAAATGGCGGGTACCGATGACGCTTGTTTCCGGTATCGATAAAGCTCTCTCTCTCACTCTCTCCTCCAATCTAAACCGAGGTCCACCGCAAATGGCCGGCCAAGCAATCCCTCGCCAATTGAACAATGCCGGCTTTACCCGACCAAAACATCCGAGGTGTATTTTATTTTTACAATCTGAATGTTTTCAGCTTACAGTACAGTACAAGCCACGGTCCAACAGCACTCGTCTCTCAAGTTTCACAATATCTACCTTTAGGCTTCACTTGGTATTGAAATCCAAGATCATAATTAAGTTAGCAGCAGATGAATCATGCTGCACAAGGGCCGATCACGGCTTTGAAGTCCATTAGCTTCGGGAATGGCCGCGCGTTGCCGCGGGTGCAATCCATATACAAAATAATTTTCAAGTGAAGGATTATGACTACACAAAATTCGCTAGCACTGCTTTTGTGATTTTCTTAATCAAGTGGTAGCAGCGATCAAGTATCACTCAACCCCTCATCCTTGACTTAGGGAATGTCAATTATCAATGACGTTAATTACCCAGGATTTCAAGTTTCGAAGCCGCAATTTGAAATCATTGCCGAAGTCAACAAGAGCTTCAAGCATCATGTTATTCACACCAAGGCCATTTCGCTCTATTTATGTTAGCTATCTGTTTTCGGCATCTGCTTAGCCCCACGTTCTACAAGGACCTAATCTTCAGTCATTCAACCATAGAAATATTTCTTTGTGAGAAGGGCCGCTACATGAAGCGGCAGAACTAGCTACGATGAAAGACACGATTTGAGCGTCATTGTTTCTAGCCATCGTTCATATAAGAGGCTGCAACCTCTATTCTCAATGCTGGGGAGTGAGATGATGGCGCGTACACAGGCTAACGATCATAGGTTAAATATGACCAATTCCCCTTGCACAAGGCTGGACGTGATACCATCTATTAATCTCTCCATAGCTTCATCCGTTAATAGTATCGGATACTTTTCAACTTTCTCGCACGAACCCATCCTTGAGACAAGGGTGAGGATCTATGAGTCATACAAATGCTGGATGGAGGTGTCAAGAATGGCGGGTTTGAATAAGAAGGATGGTGATACAGATGCAGCGAATAGGCATAAATGGTGGAAATAGGAGGGAAAAGGTTTAAGTCTGGTAGGTGCAAGAAGATCAATCGTGAGGTGGATTTGGAGCTCATACCCATTCACTGTATTGTTCGAAATGTGTTATATACTTTGGTAATACTACTGCTCCGAATTTAGATTGAGCGTGTTTTATTTGTCTGGCCAATATGAAACAAGTTCACTTGATAGTGACTAGACCATATTTCAATGATGTGGTAATGCTCGTTCTCACTCCTTTCTCAAGTAAATCCCGACCTATCTAGTGTCCATTGCTCACAATAAATCACCGCTTTATGCTATACTAGTATCTAGAAATTAGCACCATCGACGTATATTGTATAGCGATTTCCTATCTGGACTTCACTAATTTAGAAAGAGAACTTCTTCTAATCATGCACGTGACTTGGCGGGGTGTGGCTGACGCTTCGCTTGAAGATCTTTTTGATGCCATCAAAGCTGTCCGCATACACTCTTTACAAGCATTTCAATTGCGGAAAGCAATTGATTGCCCAGAATAAGTGGTAAATACCGGAGCTATTACGATTTGCTGGTGTATCCGTGTAAGCGAATCCTAAAGGCTTCGTCCTGTTCTCCAGACCGTCGCAATCCGTCCGTTGACCTTGAGATAATTCTGGAGACTTTCGACGATACCAACCAAAGCTGATTAGTTACTTCCAGGTATTTCGTAAGGTTAGCTGCTCGCAATTTCGATATTTTAGTTTTTCGAATCTAATAAATATTTTGATCAGGTGTTAAATACTTGAGCTTCCACTGCCCAGCACTCTTAGGTCAAACTAGAGAATAGAGTCATTCCACTTCAAATAGCAATCATCATGTCTATAAGTATGGCCGCTCCACACGTTAGAATGCGATCAGTTCGCAACTTCGTTGTTGTCTTCAATACCCTCTCAAAGCCACACCATTACAGTACATATATGACCACAAAAACGCCGATCAAGATCAGTACAAGGAGCATAGCTACCGAAGCGCCGGTTAGCACCAACTTCCAAGCCGTAGTGGTTGGAGCTGGCCCTGCTGGTGTGGCAGTTATTGGAAATCTGCTCGAGCAAAAGAAATTCCCCATTCTCTGGGTTGACAGGAACTTTCATGGCGGACGTCTAGA
The DNA here is from genome assembly GCA_918026815.1 of Chalara sp. BL73. NCBI lineage: Eukaryota > Fungi > Ascomycota > Leotiomycetes > Helotiales > Chalara > Chalara sp. BL73. The sequence goes on along the minus strand of CAKJVC010000061.1, from coordinate 69,730 downwards.
TGCCGCCTACCGACGAGTTCCAAGTAACACGAAAGTTAAACGCTTTGTATCATATGCGGATGCCACCAAAGCATTCCGAGACATCACCAGCGACGCTGAAAAACCAAACGCATACAGCGCTCTACTAGATTTAAACCAGGAGGACACGTGTACCATTGCAGAAGCTGCTGATCTTATCATTATGCTTACGGAGGGACTCAATGAGTCAAAAGGAGTCATCAAGCAACAAGGAGTAGTCGGCAATGCAGTACGGTCAGAGAATGGTAACTGGAGTGTTAATTTGCACTCTCAGAATGCATCCAACTTCCCAGCTGAGAAAACCGTCAACTCCAACCTTTTGGTTTTGTGCACTGGTTCTTCACCTATTGAAGGCCCCCTACCAAATTCGTTAGGAGACATTAGAACGAGAGACTTAGACACTGCTCTTGATCCTCCCGCCTTAGCAAAGAGCCTAAGCATACAAAAGGAAGTCACAGTCGGCGTCATAGGTGCCTCACACAGCGCCATTCTTGTCCTTCTCAACCTGTACAACCTCGCCTCGACTACACATCCACTGCTCAAAATCAAATGGTTCACTCGCCATCCATTGCGTTATGCAGAAGAGCGCGACGGCTGGATTAAGCGCGATAACACCGGGCTCAAAGGCACTGTCGCCACCTGGGCACGCGAGAACCTCGAACCAGAAACCCTGCCTTCGTCACCGGTCTCCAAATTCCTCACCAAAATCCAATCCGCGAAGGATGACGAGATCAGAGCGTACGAAGAGCATCTCGCGAACTGCACCTATGTGGTTCAAGCCATTGGTTTCAAGGCGAACCCCATTCCTACATTATATGATGCCGAGAAAAGGTTACATGTCAAACCGGATAATGTGACCGGGGCCTTCGTGACTGAGAAGGACGGCAAGAAAGTGCCGGGGTTATACGGTGCAGGCATTGCGTTCCCGGAGAGAGTCACGGATCCGGAGGGGGATGTTGAGCATGCTGTTGGACTTTTCAAGTTTACAAACTACTTGGGAAGGGTTGTCAAGCATTGGACGGGATAGTTCTGGAGAGTTGAAATCATAGGAAATAAAGGAAGATTTTTATTAAACGTGGGCATTTACTGGAGTCTCGAAAAGGTTTTAGACTAGAAAGGCATTCAGTGCTAGAATTTAATAATTGTACACTCAAAATTTGCCGCATGAGCTCAATATAAAGTGTGGCGAGAGCAAGGTGATATGGCCTTTGCTGTGTTATCATACCTCGTATTGGCTCCAAACTCCCTATTCATAGCTACGAACGCAGGGGGATCTGCATTACCATTTTCTCTATGATTTTCCGTAATGTAGCAAGTAAAAAGCGCCATCGCTATGTAGCTCATAAATCATCACACGGTTGCGCGCACCACTGTCTCTCATCGCCGTCTTGATGAAGGCAATGAAGCCATCGGCTGAAAGGCATCATCATCTGATATCTCGTCATCACTCAACTCCCTTGGCGTTTGCGTCTGTGTCTTCGGCGCTTGCGAAAAGTTCAACTGGCTCTGTCGAGTTCTCGTCGCAACAGCTCTCTTAGGTTGGGCCTTCACAGGCGGGGGCGACTCATCCGGCATAATAATGTCATCATCTTCATCATCGCCGGGCTCGGTTGCCTTCTTTCGTCCCCGAGCTGGCGTTGCTTTCTTCGCAGGCGCTTTTGTTTTTGCAGGAGCCCGTTTTGCCGGTGCACGTTTCGCTGGGGCTTTCTTGGTTGGGGCTGCATCAGACATGACTGAAGCATCATCGTCGGCAGCTCTACTGGGTCTTGACACAAGACTCTCATCATCTTCTGAATATGCTTCGGGAGCATTCTCCCAATGGCCGTCAATATCAGAGTCCCATATTGCAGGCTTCGGTTTGACTTTTCGGTGCGACTTGACCTTTCGATCTCCTTTGGCGAACAGCTCCTCTTGTCTCTGGCGCAGTTGCTCCATGATTGGATCTAGATCCTCGTCATCGTCCTCGTCATCTTGGCCAAGCTTCATCATTTCTCTGACCTGTGTGTTCAGACTGTCGTTGACAAATTGCTCCATAGCATGCTTATCGTCTTTTACTACGAAGAGATCAACAGCATCACCAAATGCAGTTTGTGGAAGAATTTTAAGGGATGTCGCCGCTAGATATTCTCGCACCAGTTTCTCGACCTTAACATTATCCTGGGCTGCCATTGCGGCAAGGACAGACTCCGCTGGTAGATCTGCGGCTACCTTCTTCATTTCTACAGGCCGTTAGGAGGGGAAAATCGAAGGCATGTTGTTATGGAAAACTTACTAGATGCCTTTCTCTTCATGTGGAAGTGAACTACATCATTCACATTTGCTACCTTGCCCAGGAATCGATTCGAGAAGCGCTGCGGATTCTCGCAGTCAAACTTGCCGCCTTCTTCTGGTGCAGCGTAGTCGACTCTCAATCTGACAAGTGGTAAGGGGGTCTCATCAGGCATGTCATCAGGATCCTGAATTGCTTCCCACTCTTGTACAGCCTCCTCTATTAGTTCGTTGACAATGTCTATCAGACCTGCCGTGATCTTGGGTCTATTATCTTGGTCATCTGCTAGCTTCTTAAATCTCTTGTCCTCCGCAAGAACAATATCTCTCGTAATGAAAGGTCTAACACTCTTAATCCTTATATTTTCAGTCTCCAGTGTTCTACCAGTGACATAAGCTATCGCAACATGCTTGGCAACAGCTTCTCCCGCTACCAGAGATGTGGCAACAGATGATCCAGGTTGCATAACATGAAATTGCATCTCGTCGTTGAACCGAGGGTCGATTAGGCATTCATGTTCATGGCCCCAGACAATGAGGTCCATAAACTCTGGCAAAAAGTTTTCTGGAAGATACCCTGTTTCAGTATGCGCGTGGTGATTTTGGTGAACGGCCATAATGTTATACCAATCTTTGGGCTGTACTCCTGGTGTGTAAAATTTGACCTTCCCATCTTTGAAAGTGCGATAAAGTCGCTCATCCCGAACGTTACTCATCCCATAAAGCGCTAGTTTGGTCTGACCTTTCTGCAACAGAACTGGCTTAATCTCGATGTTATCAGACTCTGGCATCCGTCCAATGTAATTTAAGAGGCCAGAAACTTGAAGCAGGTCCAGGGCACAGTAGTTGCCCTCACCCGTTGGGTCATCATGATTACCGTGAATAGAAAATACTGGAATAGCAACGTTGATATCTAGGCTTTCATAGTTGACTTGGTCTCCGTTTAGAACGTCGCTTGGGTCACTGAGCATTTCAAGCTCACAGGGCTTGTCACCTAGACAGTTTTCTCGAAGAGACTTCATGACCTGATACATAGCTTTTCTAGAGGGCTGGTTCTCGTGAAACAGATCACCAGCTAGGAGAACCATATCGACCTATATACGTCAGTCATAGTCGTCCTTCGACACACAAATCTGGCTTACATCTTCCGACTTGGCTAGCCGCAACACTTCATCAAAGCTCCGCCAGCTATCATCTTTCCTGACCGGATCTCGTTCCTCGTACCCCACATGACTATCGGTTGCTATAAGAATTTTTATTGTATCTGGGCCTGCCCCGCGGTTAGTCTGAACGATAGGCACGCTTTTTATATAGAGGACAGACCAGAAGGATGGGGCATTGTGACACTGAGCGTTGTCGTTCCGCTATCTGAACTCAGCCACTACTCAGAGCCAGTGTTTCAGAATGACAAACCAGATGATGTTGATTGAGAAATGATTCTAGTTTGCTAGGTAGACGCGACATATGTAGTTAAAGCATGGGAGATTCGCGTGATCACATGATCAGGAGGTTAGGCTGTCACTAAGAAATCCAGCATCAAAGAGCAAACTTGACAACCCCAAGCACATTCAGAATGATCCCCACACGCGTGCTTTTTGCGCGCTCGGTCTGGAAAGGTAATTGGCTGTTCAGTTCATTATTATTCACAGACTAATCAAGTTTCCAGGCCCAAATATTGTTCCGTAAGCCAACCAAGGCTCCATCTGTTTCCTCCCTATGGTCTAATTCTTCAACCAGCCTACCGATTGTACGAGTAGCTCCAGGCGAGAAACAACCTCCCATCAGGACGCAAGCTCGATCAGCGACTATTCTGCCGAATTTTGTGGGCTTAAAATTCCAGGTTCACAATGGAAAAGTGTATCATGATGTGACAATTACGGAAGATATGGTGGGACACAAGCTTGGAGAATTTTCACCGTATGGGCCCCCACACCTCCAATCAGCGTGGTGCTAAAGTATAACAGGACGAGAAAGCGTTTTACCTATAAGCAAAGCAAAAACAAATGAATGGGGTGGATGAATGTACTTGACATTTATAGGCGCAACTACGATTGCGATCTGTCTCACACCATCGAGTGCTGCAAACAACAGCTTCAATGTATCATATTGTACAATTCTTGTGCCATAAGAGCGGCCGCATTAGATGGAGTAGTCAGAATCAGGATATTCGACAGCAAGAGCCCACGCATCTCTTGGTTGTGTACCCCTATTCGGCATTATTCTGCATATCTTTTTCTCGGCACCTTTGCTGATTCCTGGAAATTTGTGATGCCCGTATTTGTGACCATTAGCAGGTCTTCTTACTTCAATTTTGGAAGTCACTAATCTACCTGCCAACTATAGCCTAGCTCAGATTACGATGCACTCGAGAGGCACTGATGGATAATGATAGCCTAAATCGCTTACTCGCTCTTCCTGTGACCTTTGTTTTGTTTAATATTTTGGGGCAACATATAAAGGTGCACGAACAATATTCTAGCCTAAGGTATGGTTGTGAGAGTTGTCCAAGCTACTCCTGAAGATGCGGAAGCTATCACCCGGCTTCGCGTCTTGGGAATGGCAAATGACCCTCTCTGGAAAGCATCGATGGGCCATGCATCAATTGATGACCAATTGAAATGTATTGGGGCAGGCGTTCAAGCTAGAGTAGGAATTAGGAAAGAGCTGGGTACGAGTCAGATTTTGAAGGCTGTGGATGAGGAAGGGTCGGTCATTTCTTTATTGTTTCAATCCTCTAAACTCTATACTCTTAACTTTCAAGACCTACCGATTGACATTATCCAAGAAACCTGCTAGGATTCACTGGAGTTGAGATTCCAAAATCTCTGAACGATGAGGAGAAGGCCAGGATAAAAGCTGAAACAAAGGGCCATCCGCTTCCTGGAGAAAACAAAGCGCTTGCAGAGTTCTTCGAGATATATTTTGAGCCACTTCTGAGAAAACATGGATATGACCCTACGAAGCATTTTAGTAAGTTTGTGACTAGATGTACTACAATGGCGGACAAATAACACTAACGAAATTAGAACGACTTGGATTGATGGTCTCGGCCGATCATCAGCGGAAAGGGCTCGGAAGGATATTGACGGTGAAAGCTAATGAGATTGCTGATGAGAAGGGAGCTGCAACATATGTCGAAGCTGGCCCAAAGGCGGCCGCTTTATTTCGAGCGGAAGGGTTTGAGGAGCTAGAAAGGTTAGATATAAATCTTGAGAAATTCGGTGCAGAAGGGGGAACTGCATCTATGTACATCATGAAGAGAGACCCACCAAAAAGAACTCAATAGATCACTATTCCTTTGCACATAAGCTGGGTTGAGAAGGTACTATCCATGCTGTCATGCAGTACAATATACTCACGATGTAATGCCAAGCTATATATGGAAATTTACAGTTACCAAATGCTCACCAAAATGTCTAGTGTGCTACTGACTAGTCGTCATATAGGGTCGATATATAACATTCCTCTATTTATAGTTAATCGAAGACTCCCACCTTTCATTGAGTCCAGACTACTCAGATTGAAGCTCGATTTGTCATGGTAAGCGCAATAAAACGGATTCATGTCCATATTTATGCCCGTTGGCACATTTTGATCATTCCCAATCCCGTATGCAAATACCAACGCCACTGAACGCCATTTCCTGATGCGCTTATCTGTAGAATTCTCCTCTCTTCACATTGACTCCATACTCTCCCACAGCCATACCGAGATCCTCCATGGTGAGAACAGTTCGGTTCTGGCTGCCTCCTTGCCCACCTCCGCCGTAACCAGGCCGTTGAATACCAAGAGCTGTTCCTCTACCTCCAGCCTCCTTACTACCTGGGGCAGCAGCCGGCTGGCCAGGAACTGGAAAGCCTGCAGCAGCACCTAGATTTCCCATAGGATTGTTGGCGTTTGAAGAGTTGGATGACCGGATACGAGAGTATTGGTACGCATCAGCTGCGATATCTGCGATGAACTTTTGAGTCGCGAGGGCGAGCAGTCGAGCTAATCTTGGATCGGTTTGCGGAGGTGGGGGCAGGCCAGCCTTGGTCAGGTAATAGTTGGTTACTGCATCAGGAATCTTGACCTATGTCAGAAGAGCAATCGCAACAAGAAATGGGTATTCTTACAATTGGCGCATAATCATCCATCTTGGAGAGGAAGTCCTTCAGTGATGCATCTTTTCTTGTTGGGATTTTTGGGTCTGGCGCAGGCGCAACAGGATCAACTTCCTCTTCTCTATTTGCGACAGGAACAAGATCCGCAGCTGGATCCGGTGAGTCTGCGTTCGCCATACTTTTGGTGTTTGGCTTTCTATTTAAAGCTCGAAGATCAGGCTTGCAGTTGTTGAAAGCTGGGGTACGGAGTAATAAGGGTGGCGTCAGTGTATCACCTCATCGGGATTAGGGTGGTCTTGGCGTACCGACTCGCTATCGCCGAAGGGTTTTTATTTTTTCAACTTCAGCCTTATGGGATTACGTTGTTTAGCTTGAAGTAAACCACAACAACACTCCTAACCTGCGCTCAAAATGGCTGACCGACGTCCAGAAGAACAAGAGATGTCCCGTGCGAAGAAGCCTAGAACTGGAGAGAAAGATTTCATACCTACCGACTCTGCGAACGACGCGAAGAACCCATATCTTGCGCATATGTACCCAGACGAGCGATATGGCAACGGGTATTTGCAAAATGGTTATGGTGCCTCATCTTCTAGTCTAGGAAAATTCAAGCGCCATGCAACCACTGCTGAGCAAGCTCATGCTGCGGAGGACGGTCCAGACAATCCCTTCAACGGCAAACCACTATCGAAGAAATACTTCAATATATTGAAGACACGGCGGGACCTTCCTGTGCACAAGCAGAGGCAAGAGTTTCTTGATATGTTCCATAAAACTCAGATTCTTGTATTCGTCGGAGAGACTGGTTCTGGAAAAACTACACAGATTCCTCAGTTCGTCCTCTTCGACGATCTACCACATCTCAATGGTAAGCTCGTCGCATGTACGCAGCCTCGTCGAGTCGCCGCCATGTCAGTCGCCCAGCGTGTTGCGGATGAGATGGATGTCGAGCTGGGAGAAGAGGTCGGTTTTAATATTCGATTTGATGACAACACTGGACCAAAAACATTTCTCAAATACATGACTGATGGTATGCTTCTACGAGAGGCAATGCATGATCATAACTTGTCACGATATAGCTGCATCATTCTTGATGAAGCTCACGAACGTACATTGGCGACTGATATATTAATGGGCCTCTTGAAGGAGGTGGCACACCGTCGACCAGATCTTAAGATCGTTATCATGTCTGCTACTTTAGATGCCCAAAAGTTTCAGCGCTATTTCAATGATGCGCCGCTTTTGGCTGTACCTGGTCGGACACATCCTGTTGAGATATTCTACACACCTGAGCCGGAGAGAGATTATGTTGAGGCGGCATTACGAACAGTTTTACAGATTCACGCAACTGAGCCAGAAGGAGATATCCTCCTTTTTCTTACTGGTGAAGAAGAAATCGAAGATGCATGCCGGAAAATTACTTTGGAAGCAGACGAAATGGTTCGGGAAGCGGATGCTGGACCTCTCAAGGTGTATCCTCTCTATGGTACCCTCCCTCCAAATCAGCAACAGCGTATATTCGAGCCAGCACCGCCTCCATTTAGAGCCGGTGGTCCTCCAGGACGGAAAGTTATCGTCGCAACTAATATTGCAGAGACCTCTTTGACCATCGATGGTATTGTGTACGTGGTCGATCCCGGTTTCAGTAAGCAGACTGTCTATAATCCCCGTATTCGTGTCCAGTCACTTCTTGTCTCTCCAATCTCAAAGGCTTCTGCGCAGCAACGTGCCGGTCGTGCCGGTCGTACGCGGCCAGGAAAGTGTTTTCGTTTGTATACCGAAGGCGCATTTAAGAAGGAGCTTATCGAACAAACATACCCTGAAATTCTTCGGTCAAATCTTGCCAATACCGTTTTAGAACTCAAGAAGCTCGGCATTGATGATCTGGTTCATTTCGACTTAATGGATCCTCCAGCACCAGAAACTCTTATGCGGGCCTTGGAAGAGCTCAATTACCTTGCCTGTCTTGATGATGATGGGAATCTTACAGCTCTGGGCAAGCTAGCCTCAGAATTCCCGCTTGACCCAACACTTGCTGTCATGCTCATCTCATCTCCTGAGTTCTATTGTTCGAATGAGATCCTTTCTCTCACTGCTCTTCTATCTGTTCCACAGATCTTCAATCGTCCCGCTAACGCAAGAAAGCGGGCGGACGAGATGAAGGCTTTATTTGCCCATCCCGACGGGGATCACCTCACATTGCTTAATGCATATCACGCGTTCAAAGGCGCAGCTGCACAAGCGGACCCCAAAGCGTTTTGTCACGAGCACTTCCTCAGCTTGCGATCTCTTCAATCAGCTGATAGTGTTCGCGCACAGCTAAAGCGGATTATGGAGAATTCAGAGCTGAACCTGGTGAGCACAGATTTCAACGATAAGAACTACTATACCAATATTCGGCGAGCATTGGTAGCTGGTTTCTTCATGCAGATTGCCAAGAAGGAGGGAACAGGAAAGACATACAAGACCGTGAAGGATGACCAAACTGTTATGCTACATCCTAGCACCGTTCTCGGGGTGGATAGCGAGTGGGTTCTCTACAATGAGTTTGTGCTCACGACGAAGAATTATATCAGAACAGTCACCTCCGTGAAGCCGGAATGGCTGTTGGTAAGTTTTTCTCATTACATTATCGCAGAAAAAAAGCTAAAACTCGAAACAGGATATCGCACCGAATTACTACGATCTAGAAACATTCTCCAAGGGGGACATCAAAACAGCACTTCAGAGGACAATGGAAAAGGTCAGGAGGAAGAAGGCAATGAAAAACGGTCGATAAGGTCCAACCTCTTATTGGGATTAGACTCAAGACTAGATGTTCACATATGTTGGCACTCTTACATTGAGTTATTCATGCGAGTGATAGAGCACTCAGCTAAGGCGTTTTTGCAATCTTCACGAGGCGTTTCAGAAGAAGTGTCGACATGGAACCATAGAATTAGAAAGAAGTGCCGGGCATGTATTGTGTATAGGGAGTATCATTAGGCAAGCCGAACAGGTTAGAAGGGAACTACCAATCTTGACCATAAGGTTCTCATTCTCCCACACCACCACCAATTAGTGTAGGAAAGAGCAGAAAATGAAAAAAAGATCTTGATCAGAACACACCCTTCATTCTTAACCATCGCTTATATACTACGCTAACTACGAATGCGTGGCAGAGCCACGGGGGCAGAACGTCGGGTGCCTGGGTGAGCAGACATGCATCGAATTGGAATGCTTCCGCTCGCATATATGTTGTGAAACGCACGATCGCATCGCGCATCGGGCTTGATAGCTGCGCCATGCAAGGCTATATGGCCAGGGCTGTCCCACAAAGCTGGGAAGGCTTGGTTTGGCGGCACTGAGTCTAGTAGTAGCTTGAAAACCCTAGGTATAGACACATTACACCACTTTCGTCATAGCCAAAAATGAGAATGCAGTGAGTCGAATTTAGGGAAGTAGGCGTCAAGCCATGTCCATTTATCAACCAACCTACAGCGATGGCTCTGATATGTGCCCATGTTACTTTCATACCACTTGTAGAATATGTCTGTCAGCAATATCTACGAAATGTCTTATTCAGTTAGAATGCGTGGCCATACTTTGCTAGTGCATTGCATATAGGTCCACAAGACGACCTGCTTTGGGCAAAAGCACGCATTATGTTTATATACTTCTCTGGGGTGGCATGTAAATATTTCTTCTTGTTTGTACGTGACACCACACGGAGCATGTTGTCAGTGAAGTTTCAACGAGCCACAAAACAGCCCAAAGTCGTATATACTCCTCAGGCAGTCCCTCAATCCGGGTATTCGGTGTAAGGAATCTATCGATCCCCGGGTCCGGCTTCGAGAAACACTAGGCTGTATGAGCCACGGTCGATAGATGGGTGTAGAGCAATGCATTGTGTATGGGCGGTCGACAGCATTTACACAATACTTGAAGCGTTGATTATCTGGGTTTCGAGTAACCTTACAGCATATGCAGTTCTCGCCTCGCTGCGTGGCGCATCGGGAAGGCCAATGATCCTACCAATGGTTTTCGAAGCCCTTATTCGCAGGCACAGATTGTGACAATTTGTGGAGATGCATGACCCTACAGCCAACGTATGGAAAGATAAATATGGATTGATTTTTTTTCTCTGAGCCAGTCGTCTTTCACCTGGTATATTGTGAAGTGTGGTGCGGATGAATGCCTGGGAGCCACTCCTCACATGGTTTTTGTGCGTGCTAGTGTGGCCGGGCGGTGGTTAGAGGGGGTGTGGTGTGTGAGCAAGAGGTAAAGCCTAATGCAGTTGTGACAGCGGTAGTGCGGCACGGTAAGCTTAACCTCTCGGCCCGTAAAGCTCCCCGAGCGCCGTTTCCGGGCGTGCCGAACATCGTCTCAACCCTCCGAACACTAGATTTCCACATGCTTCCAGATTAAACGGAAGATCTTTGCAGCGTTTCACGAATGGCGTGCTCAACCCACTCGTTGGCCTGTTATTCCCGTTCTCCTCGTAAAGCTTGCCCAGACAAAAAGCGACGATTCCCCACGACAAGAGACGGGACGCTCAGCAGCTCAGATGTGTTGGACCAAGACCAGCAGGGTAACAGTACAGTACAGTACTGTACTGTACTGTGTGGGGTGCTTCGCAGGATCCACTGTGAAAGTATTTTGCTTGTTGCGGGCCGCGCCTGGGTCGTTCGTTGGACACGTGGAGAGGAAGACACTTCGTCAGGGTACATGGCTGACAGGGAACCGTGTGCAAATCATTCCACCTCATTTCCCAGGGAGCCCTCTTCCAATTCTTGCCGCCCAGCCCAGCCCAGCATTTTTGCTGTAATGTAATACGCAGCCTGGATGTGTGTGCGATACGGCATACAGGGAGCATACAGAAGCATATAGCTGCAGCATCTGCGTTTGTATGACTACAGCTATCTTCTCGTAGCTGCCTTTGGTGCAGCCATGTATTGACGGGAGCAGAACCCCCGCAGCTTGGCCCTATTTGGACCAATATACGAGAGAAATCGGTACTTTATCAAATCCTGCGTTGCGCCATGGGCCGTGCCACCATCACCCTCCAACGGTGAGGGCATCATTGGTACCCATCTTGACGAAATGCTGGACTGCCGAAAGTATGTGCGGCGTTTGCATGATCAAACGGCTTTCTGCGGCGCGTTTATCACCAAGGATCTTGATTGGCACTTCCCAGACTTTTAATCTCCAAATGATCGAAGATCGGCTGCCCATTGATGCATTGTTGATAAGGATACTCGGTCTTCTCTTTGCGTCATTAGCCTTTGCGAAAGAGTAGCGGGCACCGCCGCAAGGTCAATGAAAATCAACATGAATTGCAGCTATCCAAGGTAGAGGGGTAGAATGTATGGTTGGTAAGCTAGTGGTGATAGGAAGGAGCGGAAGTGCTCATGCCTGCAGAATAAGGGGGCAGCAAAAGAGTTCATACAACGCAGAAAGTTCGTTTTCCCAGCCACGAAGTCAATGGGCACTTTGGTGTGAAATCCATGCAAGGTCAAGTTTACTTAGCAACAGTAGCCGGAAGGGCTCAACTTGCCGGAGATCACGCCACAACGCGTCAGTGAAATTTTAGCTACTGACGGATTGCGATCGCGAAGCTCTTGAAATGCGTCTATAATCAGCGAGGTTTGGCCTCCTCAAAGCACCACCCTAGAGCTCCAGGAGATATTGGGACCACTCGTCGTAAGCGAGCAGCGCCTTCGCAAAATCTGATTGTATCGAACCGACAATAGTTTGAAACCATTCATCGCAAGGCCTTATAACATAAGCTCTTGATCCACATCTCCTCCATGCACAGATTTGCAGCGACCAGTGAAATAAATTATCAGCCTGCCTCTGAAATCTTCTGTGGATGATTGGGGGTTTATAAAGGGATCTAGAAATGGGATGAAATAACGGGCCACCATTGACTAGGAAGAATATCCCGACCCCATGCTCGCCTTGTGAAGCAGGGGTCTTCTTCCCTGGGATAAGCTGAAGTATATATCTAGATCTCCGATCCCATTTTCCATATGTGGTTTCGAGATTCGACATCTCAACCATTAGTTCTTACTTTGGGTGTTCTACTAGAACCCCCAGAGTGGTAGTCTTATCTGCTTTCTTTCAAGCGTCTTTATACGCAGAACAAAACGCTTCACTGCCAGCGGGTAGTGGCCCTTTCACCATGAGTGGAGGTTATTATAAGTACCGTTGCAAGTACTGGTTGACTTTTAATTGCCCAAATTGGGTTTGGGTTAACAATGCACCCTGTGCTCATTGCTTGGTGAATACTACTAGATTAACCTCAGGATGAGCTAACTAACCCAATTCCAGGCGGATGGCCGCGATTCCGAAGGTGCTTTGATATCTGTCCCATTTCGCATCTCTCGAGAGGTGTATGTCCCTCAGCTTGAGCACGGGTTTTTGAACTATATTTTGATGGAAATTGTCGCCAATAGTGAGATGGATAGTGGTTGGATCGTGAAATTACCACCAACAGAGATATTGACAGTGCCAACAACTGCCAGTGACAGTGGTTTCTACGGAGATACGAAGAGCGCATTGAGAGATCCCACCGGTCAAATCTTGATCAAAACAGGTGGCGATTAAAGAAATTGTTGACGGCGTGCACAGATTGTGCTCATCTGGGAGGGTTGATAAGCGTCTGGCCTAACACGAGACTTTTCTCGTACCACATGGCAAGTTGAGGAGTTTACTCTTTATTCGCAGATATTGAGCGGGGGTTTTTGTATTCTGAATATTTATTTTGCCCGTAATGAGTTATGAGGTTACGCTTCTGAGGCAAGGATGGCCAAAAATTCTTGTGCTAGATACAAATTGTTTAAGACACAAACATGGCGGATGTTTATAGCTGATAATAATTCTATACATGTAACTCAAGCTTAGGAAATACATGGCTTCTCAGACATGAAAATATAGCTGCATACTAATCATTGTTCGCCAACCTGGAAAGGAATCTTGGAAGTACGAATAAGCCAAAGCTGATATTTCAATTGACGGTGCTTGAGCACGAAATGGAATATTTTATTTAAAAGCACATTTTGCATCCTCATTAAAGGAAATGTCTGCGGCTTAGCAAATATCCCACACGGCCATTAGGTAATGGATGGCGCGGCATTTGATCTTCCAAGAAGCCAGTGGAGCCAGAAACGATGGATTAATCAGAATTCGTAAAGCCGCGACCTTATGTTACGTTCTCACAAAATACTGCAGGATGTGCGTAGTAAAAATCATAGCTCAAAAGCAACCCCTTCAAGGACTTTGCTAGAAATACTTTCCGAGCTTCTATCACAAGTAGGAATAGAGAGTTTTTGGCAAAATGTCGAGCTTGATGATGGCAATAAGCCGGAAGATAAAACCAGAGCAGTTTGCAATCCACTATACACTGATGAGCAGAGTGCCTGCAGCTGAACCAGATACAACCAAGGTGACAGAAGCAGGAATCAAGGCCGGCAGACCTGCTAAATCCAGGCTCCCACAACTTGCAACAACGCCACTAATCCTACAAAACTCAATTCGTTCTCGAACATGTGAAGGCATACGAGAACAGCTGCAGCTTGAGATGCATTGTCGTGCAGATTCGCATGAGCGGAAAGGATCCCCGGCGGTGTCAATGGATGGCTGAGTTGTACAGAAATGAGATGTGATAGAAGAGAATGGTTCCTGTCAAGTGGGATGTCATAATGGCTTTGGCGTTGCACTGAGGGAGAGCAATTAGTGTGCGAGGCACGCCTACAATTATTTGATTGGCGAGCAGAAGTAGGGATTGTTTTCAGGTCTACTCTGAATAGGCGTCTTTCTTTGAGAAGTAGATTTTTGGTGCAGGCCGAGAAGTGGCTTCTTGGCATTTCCATACAGTCCAGTACCAAGCTTTTGGTCCGCTTATTTATTTAAACTTGCATCGACAGACTTCACCAGATCGTTTGATATTATTTGTAACCACGATGACTACCTCGCCCTTCACATATATCCCGCTTTGAGGATCTCCTCATCTTTTTTTGTATACATCCCGTCGGTACAGTGTATGCTAACTCCGAATCCGCTAAGCACTATCTGCTCAGCACCTATTGGACACATATCAGACGCGATTTTGTCCTTTTCCGCATTCACACCTTTTCAAACGGATGTCTGATTGGATTGATTTCGTTTCAAAACATGTATTGCTGTTGAAAGAGGGTATCTCTCAGGGACGGTCTCTGAGCCTTTCAGGAAGCGCGCACCCAGTTTCATGGATTCTTTATAGTGTTGAGTAAGATGCGGTTTGCCATGCAAGTCCCCAAAACATCGATGGCCGTTGCTTTGCAGGGCATCAAAGAAATCGAAAAGGCCCAACTATTTCATGCATCACCATAGCTTGTGTGTATACTGTGATTTTGCGGTGGCTGGCTGTACTTTTCAAAAATTGCAGCGGGTATGGCTCTTTCCTCAGTTCTTTAAGAAGGCAGTTGCCTTCTTAAATGCCTCCCGCAGAGCCATTACCACATATGGAACGTGCTCTTCCCTGCGATACCACAGGGCTCATGAAAAGGAGGTCCCGGCAACAGGACTCACTATTCTTCCTTCAAACACCTTGCAAAGTTCTCCAGATTATCACCAACCTCAAGACTCAGCTTCCCTTGCTCCCGTTGCTTTGGAAAATTCCAATAAGCCCGTCCTAGTCTTGGTAACCATTGTGTTGTATTGTAAGCAGGTACGCACAGCACTACCTATAAAGCACCTATTGCTACCATCTTCTCCATTACCCCGTACTGTACTGCTGGCTCTGGGCTGGGTACTCGGATATGGGAAAGCAAGCGACAAGAACGGCAATGACACATCTAGCTGTTCATATGGCAGTGCCTAATTAAGCTATGGATTCATAGCTTCTAATTTCGGTGGACTACCAGAAAGAATTCAACATCACTTAACATATTCTTAACGCAAAACAACTAACTATGTCTAGAATTGGCTGCCAGACACCGTAGGTCAGCCCGAATCCATCAGGAGGGAATGGAATCGTTGATTATAAAGATAGCTTTATGAGAATATTGCTCCCTCGCCATTATAGGCGATTCCCGGATTAGAGGTATAGAAGTACGCCGTACCAAGCTTTGACGTGAACGGTATTGGGTTACCGCGCAGGGAGCAAGCTGCTATTGAGGTAAACTCACCTCTTCCTTTCTATTCACAGGCTAATTTAGCACAATTTCTGTAGCCTATGACCCACCTTCTCTGGTGATCCTTGTAACGGATATATTCTCCTCCCATATTCTTCACCTTTGCGGTTGGAACTCACCACATATATGCACAATGGCTTCCTCAATGGCTACTACGGTTTCTCAGCAAATTGGGTCACGCCGCTACTCTCTTGAAGAACTGCTGAGCTTGGGAAAAGACCTACCGGCAGTGAGCCTCGTAATCCGAAAATTGAGGAATCATCCGGATCTTGGTACGCAAAATACTTCGGCAACTCAGCCTCATCAGGGTTATTACTGACCGGAAATAGGAGGAATTGTCAGAGCCTCTGATAGGCATCTATACAATAAATCCGAGCGCCTTGCTGATGTCACTAACCGACGAAACAATACGCGGCTAAGTAAACAAAGACAAGGCGGAAGCTCTTCAGCTGAAAGTGAGATGAACCAAGCAGTGAATGCAAGGCGTGACAGCTCGATCATGGAATGGCAACTTCGCCAACGCGACAGCTCCGACCGATCTTCACAACCTCATTCTGCACCAACTGGCATCGCAGCACAGCAGGCGGAGAACTTCCAAAGATTTTACAGAGCAGTTGTCTCCCCTACTCACGTACGCGTTACAGCTGGAGGACGAATTGTGCCCAATACTCGTGTCACAGCCCCGCCAGAGTGGAATGGAGAGAAGCTCATCTTTGAACCTCGACAAACCTTACCTGAGATAGATTTGAATGCCTCGCAACAGATCTCTTGGCCTCAAATCGCCCAAACAATAACACCCGCGCAAGTAGTGCCTACTCCTCGCCTTCTATCAACAAACAATTCTGCCCAAGAAAATATATCCTCGATGGCAACGATTCCTGGTCGTCGGAATGGTGATGCAAAAGGTAGCACTGAGAGTGATCTTAAGTCGGAGGGCAGAGTTACTAAGGATGTGCTGACTGTCGATGCATCACTCGAACCAGAGCCTATCAAGATTTCTCCCCCAAGCCAATTCGACCACTCTAAGCCTTTCATTTACAATGGGCAACTGTTGTACCCTATCAACCCTGGTCCTCAACTACCTCTACATGTTATGCCAGTTCCCTATGGAATGCTTAGCAACCTCAGCTTTCCCATACAGCAACCGGCCGCATTCTCACCATTAGTTTCGTTCCCTGTTGGTCAGATCCCTAGTTCGCGCCGCCATGTTACAGCAATCCAAAATTCTCTACTAGCAGCTCCCGATGTGTTACGGCCATTGATTAACACACAGCAGCTTCCACCATACGAGCCATTTACAAGTCTCCCTCTTCTCTCCGAGATCACAAAGCAACATCTGCATGGTTATCGTTCTCAGCTCAAGAACATTGACAATCAATTGTTAAACAATAAGCATCAGATCGACGAATCTTACATGTCACAGCAACGTAGCCAATTGATGTCTATCATTCATGGAATGGAATCTACGCTTGAGTCACAGCTCATTCATGAACGGAATATGAGTGCTAGTGTATACTATAATGCTAGTGGAGGCTTTGTGAATGGCCATAAATCAGTGCTCGGTGCATGTGGGAGGGTAGGAAGATCAAGCGGCACTGAAGCGTTGGGACAAGGCGACGTCCCAATGTTTGCAAAGCCGCCATCTGTTCCAGTTCAGATCTCTGCCGCTACAGAAGTGAAGCACCAAAAGAACAAGGGTGAAGATAATAATGCAGACGATCCTGCATCAAAAAGCAAGGCTGCCGAGGCATCGCTTTCTGCTGAATTGGCTCCTAAGTCAGATGCATTAACCAAGTCACGGTTGACGGCAGCAGCAGCGAAAGCTCGTCCATTCCAGCCACGTGCTCACGCCATGGTAACAGCAAATCAGTGCTCGTACCACCCTCCCACATCGAAGCCAGAGCCAGCGCCACCAACTGCACATGGACTACCGGATGCTCGATTCATGCCTGACCAGCTGCTGGACTGGGGAATCTATCCAAGTTCTGCGGGTGCTACCAACGGTACGGCACATGGCAGTTTGTCAAGAGGCCACACGGTGACTGAAGGCCCTAGTCGCCCCCAGATCCAAGTGGCATGGCAGCGACCACAGACATTCCATGGATTGCCTACTGCTTTGAACTATCTTAATACTGGTGCCACTTCTGAATCCATACCTTATTTGATCGGTACTCTACCTCATGGTCTCTCGGTTAATCAAGCAACGCCGAATGATCTTCTTTATAAAAGAGAGCTCTCATTGGATGAAGTTCGTGCTAGGGAATTGTATTGGGGCAATGCTCCTCGGTCTGCTTACCACGGTTTGCCCAAATTTGATGGAAAGGACTTCTACCCACCATCACCAACCAAGGAACCTGCTCGCCAAAATTTGCTCCTTTCCGAAGGAAGCTTGAAAGCTAGCCATAATTCGTCTCCTTATCTTTATTTCGAGAATCTCTTTACTGAGTCACCGAAGATCTGGAAAAATACGTCTCCTGTTCGTGTCAGACCAAGTCTCCACAATATTACTGCGGATTCTTCTCAAAACTTAGAGAATGGTGTAGCTAGGCACAAGTTACAAGCTCATAGCCTCATTGAATACAACGAGAATGCTGCCCCAGAACACTCGATTGATAAACATGCCGGGAATATTGAGTTCGACCCTAGGACGCCAACTCGTGCAGCAACGAACGCCAATGAATCTCCCAATCAAGACT
This sequence comes from Chalara sp. BL73, assembly GCA_918026815.1. Lineage (NCBI taxonomy): Eukaryota > Fungi > Ascomycota > Leotiomycetes > Helotiales > Chalara > Chalara sp. BL73. Next base: position 51,490 of record CAKJVC010000061.1, on the reverse strand, counting down.
TCTCACACTTGTTCCTTACCAGTGGAGAAGCCGGCTACAAGTCACCAAGTCCTCTTCGCTTTGCAACATCTAAAGGTCCTGTAACGCCGCAGCACTTTGCAGAATTGGGAGACAAAAACGGCGCAGATGATGATGACGATGACGATGACGATGACTTTCAGAGTGTAGATTCCTGGGGAGCACCTCCAGTGTCCTCTGGCCATGGATCTGTTTCTGAGGATGTCATTGATGAGAATGGCGTGGCTTCAGAGGTTCCTTCTAGTGATTCGTCTACCATTGATATCATTTTGACGCCAGAAGTCAAGAACACTCCTTCTACCAATGGTGAATCAAGCGACGGTGTTGATCGAGGACCCGCTAGCAGGTAAGATCTCTAGCTCCTTCATCATAGATCCTAGACCCTGACTAACTCAAGATATAGTGTGGACCAGAAATCGCTGCTCTTGCAGAATTTGCTAAGAAAGACTTCTGTAGCAGCTTCAAAGGATTTGATTGCCGCTGCTGGACCGGCTTTATCGGGAATGATCTCACCCACCACTGCTCAAGGTTATCTGCCTGCTTATCGCGGTTCTGCAGCTGCTTCTCTCATCTCGGGTTCGTTTGATAAGAGAATCAACAGTACTATTGGAACGGCACCACTAGCAGCAGCCAATTTCTTGCCAGAAAACTGCCCTTTCCATAATGATGACCGTCTTCGAGGCTCCATCAAGACCTCTGCTGGTATACTGAATGCTGAGGCATATATACGTTCTCTTGCTAGCAGGACCATCCTCGACAAGCCCAATGATGATCAGAAGATATCTGATGCAGGGTGGAACACAGATGCCAAAGCCATGGGACCTGTCATGGGCTCTGACTGGTAACTGCCATGACTGCATTGTCGGAGATTTTATCTTATAGTCAGTACTCGGTACTAGATTCTGCCTGTTCTTTTGATGACATACTTTTCCAATATTCCCTTCCCATCTGGCGTCGCACAATGTCACGGGGAATGGTTATTAGACAATAAAGTCTATTCCTTGGTTTGCAAAAATCATGAATGGGTATGTACCATGCCTCCGCTTCATACCAGAAATGGCTAACTTGTTTCGTGTGCAGACATTTTCTCTCCCTGACAGACATCAATCAGGTTCAGAGGTCTTCGGTGCAGTACCGAAAAGCTTTTATTACCTATACTAGTATCAATGGCGCATCTCTTTGGAGATGTGATTGATCTTGCGTTTTCATGCTTTTCACATTCTTTTTTCATTTCGGGGGCTCTTTGTAAAGCTATGGGTTGAGTTGCGAGAGAATATTGCATCCTTGACATAGCGGGTTATGAGGGTTTCTTTTCCTACTTGAGTCAAGAACGAGGTTAGCGTAGTGCTATCATACAAGGCCAATACAATAGTATCATAAATCTGTGCTGCCATGGGCCATGTGTAAAGTGTTTGCAAAAAGGTCTTCATTCGTGAGTACCATTTACGCGGCAACCAAACCAAGATTATTCAGCGTCAAAAGTGTGATCTAGATTGAGATACGAATAGGCACAAAGAGTCAGGCTCTCCTACTGTCTAAGAAATGTTACTGGCTTTGTATGCGCCACGTAATTTCGAAGTGGAAGTAGTAAATACCCCAACGCAAGAGTGGGTATGGGGTGTTCGGTTTGATTGATGAAATGCTTATATACGTCGTGCGTGAAAGAATTTGCTTCTAGAACTTTTCCATGCTGCATGATGAGATCATATTTTGTGATATTGCTGCGCTTGGGATTGTGAGGGGGGGAGGTGGAGGGATGTGAGTGATTCCGTTGGTACGGCATACCGTCGTCCTGTTCCGTATGCTTCTGGTTCATTTTGGTAACCGAGGGCAGCTGATGGCCTGGTAGTGGTTTGGAAATAGGTGAGAAGGTTTGCGGAGGGGTTGAAAGAATGGACGGATTGGCGAATAGGAGTACTAGCTAGGCTTGGGTAGGAAGGCTGAGATGGTCGAGAGGATGGCAGGCGGAGAGAGGACTATCTACAGTTGGGGAAAGGTTATGGAACTGGATAGGAGGCGGTGGGACTGGATGCTGGGTATTGATCGACCTCATACTACACTACAGTAGAGTGTGTGTGGGATCACCATAATTGCTTTCTTTGCAAATAATACGTGCTCCCCATTACTACTATATTGTGAGGCGGAAAATGGGGGTGAGTGGGTGGAGGAGGATTGCGATGGCGCATCCCAGAAGCCTCAGCTTGCCACATTGAGAAGTTGAAGGATTCCGACGACGATGGACTGCAGGCTTTTCTTCTTTTTTCTTTTTCTTCTTATTTTTGTTTTTTTGTTTTTAATACTATTACCCTTACTACCACTACTTCTTCTTCTTCTTCTTCTCTCTTTTCTTCTTGCTAAACTCGTGCTTGATGTTCTACCTGCTGGGGTAGGATAAAGTACTTACAGATATTGACCCTCAACACTACTAACACTGACGCTGACGCTGACTTTGCTGAGTCTGGGTTGTCTGGGCTGCCCCCACCAAAAGAGACCCTTATTATATAGGCTACATATAGAAGAGTCAGGACCTATTTTACTGGACTGTACACTACTTCTCCCCTCCCGTCCCTCTACTCTACAGTCACTTGTACCCGCCAAGCAGCCTGAAGAGTCGGGCGGTTGGCCGCTGAGGTACTGCTCCTGTTCCCAACTTCCATTCCCAGACCAAGATCACATCCCTCCCAAAATTCCATTCACACACATTTAACCCACCTCTCTATAACAGAGCCGTGGCTTCACTTTTGCTCAGCCTCACCAAAACCACTTCAAGAAATTGACCGCATCACTGCGTGGGATCTAAATCTACCGCCTTGCAAGCCGGGTGCTCTCACAACTTGTAACTGCGCCACGTCTGAGACATCCCCAAGCGAGAGCCGTACCTGACTTGATTATCAACCATCTCGAATTCGGCACGACCTCCAATTGTCATCACCCCTATTTGATACGTTGATGTTACGAGAAGCAGCTCTCGTACGAAGCTGCTACGAGTCGCTTCAATGACGACCCTCTTTCATACTTCATCTCCTACCTCCACACCCAACGAGAAGAGGAACTTCTCAGGGCTCTCAATGTCGTCAAATAAGCAGACCAATGGCAATAGTCACTTCCCCCAGAAGCTCAAGAATTTCTTCCGGATCAACAGTCTTGGAAGCCATGGCGAGAAGAACGACGGCTCTATCAAGTCAGAGAGTAAGAGCTCGTTCCGACAATCCAAGTTCTTTCCTGGTGGACGAAATCGATCACAAACTGTAGCCAGCGAAGGCAATGCCTTGGAAGATGCGGTTAGTCCTACTGCTCATGCGAACCCATACTTTGCGCACCAAGGTCCCCCCGCGTTACGCCATCACAACGAAGGCTCTGTTCCTCCTAGCCCGCCCGATACGCCTACGTTGAAAGTAGATGGAGTCACTGGAGCAAATGATCAAGCTACAATTGCTGGGAAGGAGGAACTGGCCCGGAAACTTCGGAGAGTTGCAAGTGCTCCAAATGCACAAGGGTTATTTTCTAAGGGCAAAGGCAGCGGTGACAGACCAGCCACTGCTGAGCTTGGTAAAGAGCCTGTGGCTCATGATGCGGCTGCGAGTACGTTGTCTTTGGTCGATCCTAAAACAAACGGTGTTGGACTTGGTATACCACCTCAAGATGGGCTTGGAGAGCTGCAACCCCCGAACCGGAATATGGCCTTTCGAAGAACATATAGCTCGAATTCCATCAAGGTACGGAACGTTGAAGTTGGACCTAGCAGCTTTGATAAGATCAAGTTGATTGGCAAGGGAGATGTTGGAAAGGTCTATCTTGTGCGGGAAAAGAAGAGCAGCAGGCTCTATGCTATGAAGGGTCAGTATGGGTGCAGAGATTGGGCCACCATTTACTAACCGAAGTAGTTTTAAGCAAGAAGGAGATGATCAAGCGGAATAAAATAAAGAGAGCTTTAGCGGAGCAAGAGATTCTTGCTACAAGCAATCATCCCTTCATTGTTACACTTTTCCACTCCTTCCAATCCGACGAGCATTTATATTTGTGTATGGAATATTGCAGCGGTGGAGAGTTTTTCAGAGCATTACAAACCCGGCCTGGAAAATGCATACCTGAGGAAGATGCGAAGTTCTATGCCGCAGAAGTGACTGCTGCATTGGAGTATCTTCATCTAATGGGATTCATATACAGAGATCTAAAGCCAGAAAGTATGTTGCTGCTTAGCAGTGTATGACCAAGGCTAACACGTACAGACATTCTACTCCATCAATCTGGTCATATCATGTTATCAGATTTTGATCTGTCTAAGCAGTCGGAGCCAGGTGGAAAGCCAACCATGGTCCTCTCCGGTCGCAGCGGCACAAACGCCAATTCTCCGGGACAAGTAGACACAAAGTCCTGCATAAACAACTTCCGGACAAATTCGTTTGTTGGCACTGAAGAATACATCGCGCCAGAGGTTATCAAGGGATGTGGACATACCAGCGCAGTAGATTGGTGGACTTTAGGCATACTGGTCTATGAAATGCTTTACGGCACCACACCATTCAAGGGCAAGAATCGTAACGCTACATTTGCGAATATTCTGCGAGATGAGGTTCCATTCCCTGAGCACTCCGGTTCTCCTCAAATTTCAAAGTAAGTTGTTCAACCTGGTAGGAGGTCTATTTTTGACAGTCGTTAGTCTATGCAAATCTTTGATTCGCAAGTTACTCATCAAAGATGAGAACCGACGTCTAGGTGCTCGTGCGGGAGCCTCAGATATTAAGACACATCCCTTCTTTAGAACAACACAATGGGCATTAATTCGTCACATGAAACCGCCTATGATTCCACAACAGGGGCGTGGAATTGATACCGTCAACTTTCGAAATGTCAAAGAGAGCGAGAGTGTAGATATCAGCGGGGCTCGAGCTTTGATGGCGGCAAAGGGTGTCCCTCTTGACTCGGGCCTGACCACTCCAGGTGGAGAGATGGAGAAAAATCCTTTCGAGGAATTCAATTCTGTAACATTACACCATGATGGAGATGATCACCACGGTCATCACGACGAAGACCAACATAACGGGCGCTACGAGAGTCCAGGACGACGTTCATGAGACCCCTTTCCTTCCGACCCTCCTAACAAGCAACATATGGAAGCAAAATGTGTGAGTGAAAACGTAAGGCGAGCGGAACCATAACGAAGATATCTGTATTTGTTTACTCTTTCTCTTTACCAATTTGGCATCAACTTGGAAGACTGAGAAGCTCAAGGTCTCAGCATGTTTGTGTGCGGGCATATTTTCCCCTTTTCGACTTGCAGACGAAAAGCTAGCTAGGCATTTCCGCACTATTGCTTTGCATTGTAAATATGGCTTTATGAGATCTGTGGGGATTGGGGTTCAGGTGGGGGCGTTTATGGTGCTCTAGGTACAGAACGATGATGTTTCTGCTAGAGGAGATTTTATGCTTTGTTGTGATATTTCATGATGCTCGTCAAATGCTTTCTAATCTCTATCCAATGGGTCTCACCTCGCACTTCCACCCTTGCGGTCTAATTGGCGATTTCCATACACCACTATTGCAGAGAAAATATTTTGTGGTTTCGTCGGTTTGAAGGAAATCGCCACCAAAAAATGTCGAAATCAATGTCTCACGCGTATCACAAGGAAATACAATCCGCGCAACGCCTATACATATGCGTTCACTTAAACAATTACTTTTATTGCTCTATAGTAAGCGGCGCGTTACTCTCAGTGGAGCCTAGGATCTTTTTCAGCGCTTCCACGGTAATATCTAACACCTCTTGATTCCGACTTTTCTTCAGGCAATCTTTCAAGGCATTGACTCCTCCTGCCTCCTTAACTTTCGTGACACCCCATTCGCCCACCTTACCTGGAGCAGTCACAACATTCATGATACATACAACTCCCCTATGCCTCAACTCCTCCGCATCCTCCTTACACAATGCTAACAAGATCACCGGTCCCCTATCCCGTTCCAATATAGCATTCACAGCCGTATCCCACTCCGTCAAGCTAGCTAACGCACCACCTGCGGCTCTCCTCGTTGCAAAGTCCTCGGAATCTGCTAATGCTAACAGGATATGCATTCGATGGCTAGCCTGCTTTGAGCCGTCGGCGAACTTGATGACACATTCCGGAGACTGCATGAGATTGCAAACGAGCTCGACGGTGGCGCGCGTAACCATCTTATTGTTGGAGAGAAAGAGCTCTTCGATCTGCGGGAAGGCAAGCCGGATGATGGGATTCCGTGCTGTATCATCGGTGGAGGCAAGGTTTGTGAGTGCAAGGAGGGACTCGAAGACTGGGAGGTTGTCGCGGTGCTCGACGGTGGGGTCGTCGCTCAGGAGGGTGAGGAGAGGACGGATTGCGGAGGTCAATGGGATGGGATTTGAACCGCCGAACACATGGGATGGGTTTGTGGTGATTAGAATACGGGCTAGTGCATGTGCAGCTGTTCTTTGAACAGTGATTGCCTCGGAAGGTAGCAACGAGTAAGCGTGAAGTAATAGCTTTACGCCTCCCTGTTGGGCGAGTTTTCCTCGAATTTTGGCTGTTTTTGAGAGTGAGAACATGATTGTAACAACAAGTGACAATGACGCGGTTGATCCATGCTGACTATGTGTAACCAGGATAGGGACAACCCCAGCGTCGAACACTGCTTGACATCGTTTGGTCACATACTCGTCATCGTTTAACATATCTGGCTGTGCAGGAGCGGCTTTAGATGCATTTGCATATGCTTTAAGTTGCGTCATGCGCTTCTGTTCTTCGGTGAGGTTTGGCATATAGGTGGTCAAATTTACCAGAATACTAAGAGTTCCGTAGGTAGTTGGAGACTTGGCTGGTGCTTCTGCAAGAGCCTTGACTAGGAACTTTAGGAAGTTATTATCAGTGGCTAATTTCTCCTTGACCTTGGGCTGTAGAGAGGCATAAGCCAGACCCTCTATGGCGGTTTGTTGGCCTGGATTCGTCAAAGCCATTGTTTTCAGCATATCCGATAAGCTTTCGATATTCTTTGCGGCTGGTTGAACCCGATCTTCTGAGCCAGCACTAGGCGTGACAGGAACTGCCTTTAATCCTAAGGTCAGTCAGAAAACTTCGCATAAGGTTTATGTTGGAAGTGAGAGAAGCTATGGAGAATATTTGTACGTACTTGGAGCTTGGCCAGAATAACTGCCGCAAGATTCCTGACCATTTCGGAATGAATTCTTTGCTGAATAGATCCCTCGTCGGTATTTTGCACTACAGGAACGTCGGTGATAATCTCTTCCAACCATTCCGAGCAATATTTCTCAATAGCTTCGCGGCATGCAGCATTCATGCACGCTACATTGAGCATTTCCAAGCAAGCCTGTTCCACTTTCTTGCTCTTCCATTTTCTCCTCATTAGAGGTCCAAGGCTAACTACAAAGCCCTCGCTAAGAAAAAGGTTTGCTATAACATCAGGGACGACAGGAAATATCGAAGCAGCAACAGAAAAAGCAACTATGAAATCGTCGTAGGTGGCTCTGGCTACGTGTGAATGGAAGAATGCGGAAAGATACTCAACACCCGTATCCCCAGAAACTTTTAGGTAGGCAGATATGGTCAGCGTTGCATAACCTCGAACACTTTGGGATTGTCTCATATCAAGGTATCCTAGGATAGTTTCCATAGAATCGGTATCAACCAGTTCATGAAGTGGCGTATGAGGTTCTGGGTGGCGTGTTTCTTCTGAGGAGTCATCGTCGAAAAGCTTCGTGAGAGTCCCGAGTTCCTTGCAGGTTTCCTCATCCTCTTGTCCACCTTCCATTAGCCTAGCTAGAAGCAATAGGGTCTGATCCTCGTAGGATATCTTCTCTGGTGGTGTGTCTCTTAGTATGCCCGGCTCCCCGGACCCGACCTCCTCGCTGAAAGACCTTTTGGATGACATGATCAATGGAGACCACAGCAGGTCGATACAGGTGGATTACGGCCAAGATTTGAAGTCTGCAAGATGTGAAGGATAATCTGCCGTATCTGTCCGTTCAGTGGCAGGTAGGTATAGTCAGATAAGACCAGAGGCTTCCTATATAGAGGTAGCTTCACCAGCTTTAGAATTGCTACCCCTCCATCACGTGAAAACGCATCTGCCACTACAGGGGTCTGTGTGCTCGGTTCAACGTGAACCGCGACCTGATCAAACACAAGGGACCAGTATATACGTCGGCTCGTTCTGCAATACCTAAGCTGCAGGCGGCCAGGCCACACCTCAAGTCCTCGATCTTCTACCAAGCCATAGGTTCTGCCTCAAGACAATCCTGCATTCGCCTCTTGCAGATGTGCTGAAAGAGATTTTCAGAGATTCTTCCATACTCCACCATCAAAACCATATTAGCTTCCTCCATGAAGTTTCCTTGACATTTGGTTTGCATATTCCGTCTTCATAATGGATGGTGTAGATGGTTCAGAGCATCATGATCGTGCGACTGAAGGTGGCAAAGCTCTCTCACGTCTCAGTCTGGATTCGGTCTAACATGAGTTCTAGGGCCTACGCCATCATTGCTGGTGATGGTCCTCGACACGAATCCTCATGCATGGGCCATTCTCAGCTCCAAAATCTCTCTCTCCAAAGCTGTTGCCAACATACTCGTTTTCATAAACGCGCACCTCGCAGTTAATAATGCCAACCAAGTTGCGATGGTAGCAAGTCATACTCATCGAGCCGTATGGTTATATCCCCGCTCCCCATCTACATCCGAGGATGTCGAGATGGAGGAAGCTGACTCCTCGAACCTCCATGACCCCAATAAATATCGAGCTTTCGCGCTTATCGAGAATATTCTACTTAGATCTTTGAGAGGGCTCGTAGCAGTTACTACGGAATCAGATATCGCTATTACAAGCACCACACAAATGGCTGGCGCATTGACACTGGCGCTATCGTATATCAATAAAGCAACCATCAAATTCTCTGATGTCGGAACATCTACACAACCTACCTCTACCGCTGTCGAGGCAGAGGATAGACCTGTTGGTTTGCAAAGCCGGATCCTCATTGTTTCTGTCTCCGGCGATCTCGCACATCAATATATACCAATAATGAACACCACATTTGCCGCGCAAAGATTACGAATACCTATAGATATTGTGAAGCTAGCCGGTGATACGGTGTTTCTACAACAGGCAGCATACACCACAAATGGGATATACATGCAATTACGAAACCCAGAAGGTCTGCTTCAGTACCTCATGATGGCATTCTTGCCTGATCAACTTGCTCGGAAACATCTTTTTTCTCCAACACAGGATGTCGTTGACTTTAGAGCCGCGTGCTTTTGTCATCGGAAGGTGGTAGATATAGGCTTCGTTTGTAGTATCTGCCTGAGCAGTAAGTATTATATTACCCTCTCCTTCGTTACATCGTTTGTTTGAAGTCGTACTGAATCACAATTATAGTTTTCTGCACACCACCTGAAGGAGCAGATTGTTTAACATGTGGAACGCATCTTTCACTCGGAGACTATGGCGCAAAGCCAGCTGTTGTACCCCGAAAGAAGAAGAAAAAACGGAAGATAAACGGAGTAGATACGGGAAGTGCGAGAGGAACACCGGCGCCTGGGGAATAGAAATATTGTTGGTGGCTCTGGAAGTATATACAATCGGATATACCCTGATGTTAGAGATAATGTATAAATAAACCTGCCAAGAAGGCTTTCATGTTTATCAATGGTCCGACTAAACCCCTCTGTATCCTACATCATTCCGTACATCGCCGTCTTCTGCCTTCAAATCACCTTAAAAATACGGTACTTGTCCTACCCTCGCACCCTTTCGAGCCATAAATTCCGGTCTACGATAAATGATTCAGTAGGCAAATGCAAGGATCGACTGCAACACACGCTTTGTGAATAAAACGCATACCCCAGAGCTCACACTAGGTCACCTAGTACCACGGTGGAAGCTCCCATATCACGGACTGGGGTTGCTAGAAGGATCCAGATGCTCCTTGCCATCTCCTTCAACGGGTCCGCAGCCCCATAACCATAAGAGGTTTGGTGAGGCGCCCATTTGGGTAGTTCTGAAATCTTACCTTCTTGGTTTTGAGAGGTTTTGCTAGAAACCCTAAAGAAAGTACTTCATAAGCCATATGCCTTACCCGTCTACTTCTTCGGCAAGCCGGCGCTATGATTTTACTATACGAGTTATCCCAGTATAAATGTTTGATATGCTTCGCATGGCCTAATGTCCACAAATGAAGGCTTTAAACATCGCAATACATCAGTATTTTGATGGTAAACAATAAAAATAAAACCATCAGCGAATTGAGTAGTACGGCTTCTTGAGGAAGATCAATAAAATATTCTTATTCATTCTGCCTTGTGATTTGTGGAAGTACCTTGGGAGGCTAATTGTGGTTTGAAGCATGTTGCTTCGAGTTTATGCCCACGGAAACTGGCCCTAAAGGCTCTAGAAGCGCACTCATATGTCCGGTGCTAAGCCCGTCCCTCATATTCCCAATGCCAGTAATTTTACCTTAGGTACCCGCATGTATTCATCAAATGGGGGGTTTGTTTAAAGGATAGAGCAGAAGAAAAAGCGAGTTGGCGAGAAGTTATAATTACCCTGAATAGGGCAGGAGGTGCGAAGTTCAGTGGTTTCACGAGGGCTCTGTCTATTGTTCAACACGGATCTTGCGACCGCCCTGGACAACATGGCCTTGCTCACCGATTCGCGACATTACACATTTTGGGTCTTTCTCATTGGAACCCATTGAGGCGATGGCGAAAGAGTCCGTATTGTGCGCAAAGTGAAGGAAGTAGCCATATGGTGTTTTCTTGACAGCCATAACACCGATCGCTCCTGCAGAGTTGCTTCCGCTGACGCCAGGATGACCCATAAAGTCGGCTTGAACAAACGACTCCATAGCTTCCTCCTCTGTGGCTTCAATATCGACTCCTCCACGAGAACGTCTAGTGTTATGATAAAGTCTTTCTGCGCACTTTTGGGACGCCATTGTCGTAGCCATATGTTCGCCAGTACCACTAGTTACAGCGGCAACAGTAATTAATTCTTCATCTTTCTCATCCGCAGGAATAACAGCAGATCCAACTCCGACAAGAGCTGCAGGTCCAACACGTCCACGGTGCTTCATGCCAATGCCACCAGAAGATGACCCTGCTGCAATGCGACCATAAATGTCAATAGCTATAGCGCCGACAGTGTCAGTGATGAGATCATCGTCTGGTTCTTCAAAAACCTTCTCTTTGGAGGGTGATTCTGCTGTTCCTTCTTGGGAAAATGCAAGCGGAGGACTGATAATATCAGACTCAACGCTGAATATAGGGGAGTTTGGTCCATCACTGATTGCCTGGCCCTTCTCTGACAAAGGGGATCCATAGGTGGTAGCACCTTGAGGTTCATACTTTCGAGATTCAGCAAGACCAGTCACTGCACCCATGCCTAGAAGCGAACGCGTTCTGCCACTTCCATCGGTTGTATCCTTGCCATAACGAGCTCTTTTTGCTGGAGATTCGGTTACTGAACGAGTACCGACGGTTGGCGAAGCAAGGTCGTGATATGATCGGTCATGATAGTGGCTAGAATGGCCAGATGGACTTGATGAGCGTCGAGTGCTTGGTATAGGAGATGGCGGTGATGGAGAGTCTGGCTGACCCTCATTCCATGTGCCGCTCATTAGAGCGTTGGAGTGATCACGACGTTGTTTGTTTTGCGCTCTGCGTTCATACTCGAAATCTATTGGGTCATCGTCACTCGCGGCGCTAGAAGCTCGTGGTGACAGCCGATCTCCTTCGGCCCGTCGTAGGTCTTCCCTCCAGCGTATATATCGATCTCGAGCATTCTTGGAGACTATTTGTTCGTGTGAGACGACAGGTAGGCCTTGCTCAAAAGCAAAATCAGTAGCACCTTGTCCAACGAGCAGATTTGGTGGTACCCTTCGAAGCGATAGCGGCTTATTTGACATTTCTAAGATTACCCGAGCAAGTGTAATAGGGTTCTTGATCTCTGTTGGCAATCAATATCAAGAGATTGGAAATTACAAGCGGAGTGAAGACTCACGAGCAGTTGCTCCACATGCGCCACTGCGACCCAAGTAATCGACTACAGTCGCATCACATTCGACCACCCCATCAATAGATAAATTGCTCCCATAGCCAGCGTTTGTAATCTCCTTGTCCTCGAGGATTTTGATAGCAGCTTCTACTGCGTCAACAGATGTGCCACCATTTCTCAAGACGCGCATAGCCACTCGAGCAGCACTATTACAGATGTCAGCTGACATGTAATGTGTTAAATGCATAAGTGATAAGCAGACTCATTACAGGCACCAAGGTGAATGTGCTCATTAGTGGTGCTGTGATAACCTGCACCAGCATGAACGAAAATCGCAGCAACCTGAGGTCGTTTCTGTTTTCGGTCGTTAGTTCCATCCATGATTGGGCTGAAATGACCAAGAATTGAGTCCGTAGATATGTTAAGATTCAGTTTCGGTGGTCCCAGATCTTGGTTGCTGTATGGGTGCTTGTTGTCGGTATTGTTCCTCTGCAACTTTTTGAGAAGACTTGGAATATTCCGGAATCTTTGCCTAGTATTGTTTATTCTATTGGATACGGGTGGTTGACGTTGAATAGCAAGGTCTTGCATGGAGAACGCCCAAGAAGATACGCAGCTAAAATCTCAGTTCGATAAGTCAAGCAGAAAGTAGGTAGAATTGCGGTGTCCAAAGATATGATAAAGATGGAGATACGCTTGTCAATTTAGGGGACTGAGTCTAAGCCTCCAGTTTCTGGCCGAGCGGTGCCTAATATGAAATGTTGAAGCTCGAATAGGCAATGATTGTAGAGCCCTCAGGTGGAAGAATAATCTTTAAGGATGGTTGCTTCTTGTAGCGTTCTGGCACGGAATGGATGATAGGAACTGAAATATATTAGCACAGCACATACAGCTGGAGGCGCATTATCGCTAGCGCGGATTAGGTTAACGGAACGCACAAAGATGGGTACGGACTTTAAAGAAGGAGATATTTCATACCGTGAAGCGTGGTTTGTCTCAATCGAGGTTTGGTAGGAGATATGTGGAACAAAGGGTTCAGATGAAGAGGATGTCGAAAACGAGCGTGTTGGCAGTGCTAGAGATGGGATGATAGACGCAAATAAGCACTGTTGCGCTGCCAAAGAAGTGTATTATAATATTGCGCTGACAAAGCAGTTAAAGGATAGATGGAGGAGGGTTAGGAAATGTAGCATAAAGCAGAAGTGCACTACTGCTTAACTTGGGAAGGAGCTCTGTTCTATAAGGCAAAGATTGCTTGCCCTTGCCATCTCCTTCAAAAGTCTATTGGAGCAACCATAGTGGGCTAAAATAAAGATTTTACATCAACTCCTATCCCTAACGCTTTTATCTTCGTCTGAAGGAATTGCTGAAATAAGTAGCTGTCTTGGTGATAACCTCAACGTTCTACTCTCGGTGACCAATGAACATTGACACTGAATCAGGATCACGTGCTCGCTTCTCAGCCACCCCACCTCCGCCTCAGGCTGCTAGACTCGGAGCCTTGTTCATCACCAAAGCTAGCCGTAGTGCACTCCAGGAACAAATGCCTGTACATCCCAACAATTGATCCAGGCCCTTTATCCAACACCCTATACCCTCTCAAATCTCGTCGCATACTAGGTCTTGAGGTAGAGTGTGCTACAGATCATCAACTCCAACATGGCATCCCACACTCCAGCCGTTGTCATGGACAAGTACGTAGTCTGACCCCGCCATACTCTTTCATTCTCTACTGGGTTTGTGGGAGGCTTCATTGAACTTCGTATATGCTTTACAAGCTGACTTGTAACCTCAGCGGTACTGGTTTCTCTAAGTTAGGTACGTTGAAGCGATCTTCAAGGCCCACTAGAAGCTAACCGTATCTTCCAGGTTTCGCCGGCAACGACTCTCCTTCGTTTGTATTTCCTACTGCTATTGCAACCAAAGGTGCAGCCGCAGCAGGCGCAGGAGGTTCTGGATCTGGGCGGCCCACCGTCGCCAACAAGCCATCATATCTGACAGGAGGGGCTGGGCCTGGTGGACATCTGTCTATGAAGCGAGGGACAGAGGACCTTGACTTCTTTATCGGCGATGAAGCTCTAGCTGCGGCAAATGGGCCCGGTATGCTTGCATAACATGTGGGAGAATGAAATGCTAATTTAGTAGGTTATGGATTACACTATCCCATTCGTCACGGACAAATCGAAAATTGGGTATATATATTTCTTTCCCGAACAAACCGTTTCTGATTTTTGGCAGGATCATATGGAGAGATTCTGGTCAAACTCTATCTTTAAATATCTTCGCGTTGAACCCGAAGATCACCACTTCTTACTTACTGAGCCTGTAAGTGCTCACTCTTTTCGGGACGTTCACCTACTGAATGGCGTGCTTAGCCCCTAAATCCTCCAGAGAATCGTGAAAATACAGCAGAGATTATGTTTGAGTCTTTTAATTGTGCTGGGTTATATATAGCGGTCCAAGCAGTTCTCGCCCTAGCAGCATCTTGGACATCATCCAAAGTTTCAGACAGATCACTAACAGGAACTGTCATCGACTCTGGAGACGGTGTTACGCACGTCATTCCGGTTGCGGAAGGTTATGTTATTGGGTCATCCATCAAGTCAATCCCAATTGCTGGTCGAGACATTACATACTTCGTCCAATCACTTCTTCGAGACCGAGGCGAGCCTGATTCGTCTCTCAAGACAGCTGGTGAAATCAAAGAAGAATATTGCTACGTATGCCCTGATATTGTCAAGGAGTATTCACGGTTTGATCGAGACCCATCACGATTTATCAAGCATGAAGTTACGCAGCCAGGGGGTCGTAAAGTCACTATAGATGTTGGTTATGAGCGGTTTTTGGCTCCGGAAATTTTCTTCAACCCCGAAATCTATTCTTCTGATTTTCTCACACCTCTCCCCACTGTTGTTGATGGCGTGATTCAATCATCGCCCATCGACGTTCGACGAGGCCTCTATAAAAATATTGTGCTCTCAGGAGGTAGTACTTTATACAAAGATTTTGGCCGTCGATTACAGCGCGATATAAAACATCTTGTCGACGCAAGAATCAGGGCTAGCGAAGCCAAAAGTGGTGGCGCAAAAAGTGGCGGCTTAGAGGTACAAGTCATCTCGCACAAGAGGCAACGGCACGGGCCATGGTTTGGAGGCAGCCTTTTGGGTCAAACTCCAGAATTCAGGAGTTATTGTCACACGAAGGCTGGTGAGTTATCAATGGTAGTAGCATATTTATGTTCGACAAGCTAACTCGAATAGAATACGAAGAGATTGGCCCATCGATCGTGAGAAGGTTTGCGCTATTGGGCGGGCCCGGTGGTTCCTGATCGTAAGCTCTAATCTAAGATACGGGTACCATGTTTTATAGATGACGAAATGCAACTGCCAATCATTGAATGCTTTATGAGGGATTCACAGCAGTTAGATACCCTAGCCTGAGTATCATCACCAAAAATAGGAATATCTGCATGATTTTAACGTCTTTCTGCGATGCGTATCTTTTCCTACCTTGATTTTATTATTATCATTTACATTCTAGCCAGACTATTTCTTCGCGATCAAGTGTAAGAGGCTATCCTCGGTCTAGAAAGTTCGTGCATTTCTCCATCTAGTCTCTCCATTTATGCTGCTCTGCTTTGTTTCGCGTGTGCACTGCTTCTTTAGTTAGGCTGCGGCCTTACTACATTGAATAAGGTGCATCATGTCCACTCAAAACCTGGAGTAGGTTTCGAAAGTTCGGTTTGGCTCTATGTCTACAACTTCTGAACTTGAGAAACAGTGCAGCATCGATACAGGAAGCACATCAATAACACATCGACTCGATTCGGCATAACCAACAAGGCAGCCTAGTCCTGTACCCTTGACAACAGGAATGCTTTTAAAGTCGAGCATATTTGCAGAGTTCTCTGAACATAAGTGCATAGTTGAATCATTAGCCTTCAATGTTAGAATTAGGGCTGTGCTTTGTTGCTCCCCCATTCATGCTGCAAATCAGCTTCAAAAGCCGACGCTACTGCAAACCCTCTATCCTCAACGCTCTTGAGAAGTTTGATTACCCGCTCACGATCTCCAGCCGAGGAAAGGTATCCTCCTACGAACGACATGACGGTGCCATAAAATATGGCTTCCAACTTCACGCGTGCTACAGACTTCTCTGCAGAGTTAAGTATTATAAGTGCTTGTTCATTCGAGAGTTCTGCAGGCATAACGGGCAGTTTCCAGCCACGAGAGAGCCACTCGGGTGCTGCAAACATGCGGCATAAACCGGTGAGAATCCATCTATAATATGGTTCCATAGTTTCACCAACTTGAGTCCCTGATGCGGGGCCGGCTTCTGTGTGTTGCAGGATCACATTGATAATATCCTGCTGAAAGGCGCAAGCCATATCAATAATCTGCAAGCCTTCATGCGCTATCCCTTCGGAGGGGCTGTAAGGAGGAGACGCGGAACAAGCCTGTTCTTCGCGCATGCATCGTATCCATTTTACTGACCTGAATACGTAAGTGAAACGAAGATAACGAACGGATTGGTCACATACCGATTGTTTAAATAAGCCCAGCGCTCTAACATTTGAATCAGGGTATCTATATGCTCTGGGTGATTTCTTGAGGACTTCTCTTGAGGCCCAAATGCTTTTGGCATACTCTCTGGGACTTCCGTGAAGGTTGAATCAATGAATAACTTGTCATTGAACGTTATATTGTGAATGGCATAACTCATTCTAGTGAATTTAAATATAGATGTGTTGAAACTGTATGTTGCTGTCGAATGAGACTTTTGTCTTGTAAAGAGCGGTCTCAATTGTTGTATGAGCTGATTCCATCTTTCTCCAGTTACGTCTGTCATCAACTATGAGATGTCAGTGATTCATCTATGGTTTTGGGAATTAGCATACACACCTCCATGAAGGCCAAAAGCTGAAGCGAGAAAAGAAAGGTGGTGTTCTGGAAGGAGCTGGGATTACTCATTCGGGAATCAATCATGCGACGAAAGAATGAACAGTGATCACGAATCTCAGCTCTCTGAGCAGAAGAGAGACTACGGCCAGTGTGAGTTTGTTGCGCAAAAGTGGCGCCCACTGCTGTGACTGCATCGAATATAAGGCCCTTCTCCTGAATCATTGGTCCAATTTCTTCAAAACGAAAGGCGGCTAATAAGGGCGAATCGGATATTTGTATGGCATCAAAGAATATTCGGACATAGAGCCACGAGTCCTTGCATAATATTGGGCCGATGGACTGACTTTTAGGAGGTGGGCGATATTCAACAATGCTGACCTTGGATGATGGAAATTGCGGCTCCTCACAACTCAACCCGAGGCGCTCACATGGCCTGCATGGCCGACTGTTGTCGCACTACTAACGTTAAAACCTATGAAATCACTTCACTACAGAACACATTATTGCATACTTTGCTATGGCTCGCCCGACAGTTCACACAACGATGGCCTCGGCGGCGCTGGTCACGATAGCCACAGGGCATTTCAACCCACCAAGGCAGATGGGTCAGAGCTTCGGACAATTAGAGGGGTTGGATATGCAACGTAGTGGCAGTTCGGTTAGTCTGTTGGACTATTATCTCTGGATACATGTCGATAAATTATCTTTGAAAGATGTCTGTATATGAGGACGATTCTGGCATCTGCCTTAGTAGGTGTGTCGTGATCCTCGTAACCCCCCTATAATGCTAAGCGAGACAAGGGTGATTTGACCAATAAAAGTTCTAGAATTTCTGACTGCCATGCGCTAGCGAGATTTTTTCTGAATGCAGGATAGTGCGGCACCTGCCGACAGGTGGCATGTGATTCCACTTGACATCTACCAAACCATGAAATGTCATATATCGCCTTTCCCTAATTCTATAGATATGCAACACATATGACAGCAGAATTTCCACATCTCTTACCTGAGTAGCGCTAGCGAAAACTTAGCTGTTCTTAGTAAGGAGTTTCCCTTTTCGCTTTTCCAGCAATGATGATCGTTTCTGGCTCCAGCCTGAGTTTATTATCAATCACCTCTTAGCCGTAATATCCATCTTTATATCAGATTTGGCACAGCAATCCATTAATATTGGTCGCGCGATGTTACCGCTTCTTCCATGTCCCAATCATAAACATTGGCTTTCTTATTTATTTATTTTTCGGGGTCCGTAGATGTTGACTTGACAAAGCTATTTAAGTACGGAATCATACAATCTGTTAACCTCCTCCATATGATCTTCTGCCTTCCCAACGATAATGGCACAGGTGCTGCCAACCTTCACATAACAACCTTTCACCATGCCTTCAGGAGTGGATTCTGACTGCTCGCTCGAGGCCTGCTCAGCCTCTATTAGATATGTACCCTTTCTTTTAGGGAACTCTTTGTATCTCGGTCTTTTCGGAATACTCATTATTGTTCAATCTATGCAAGGCGTATGTTTTCGAACGAGGAGCTTTACCGGCTCTATGCTCAGCGGCCTTGTTCTTGGGGTTATCGGCCATGTTAGTCAAGTGCAAATGCACTACAAACATATTTGGAACATCTTCCCTCATATAAATGCTCTCAGTTCTCTGAATGCTTACTAGTGCCTGTGATGTTGTTGTTGCAATTGGTATTTTTAAATTAACTCATAGGAGCCATAGATATCCCGTATGCTTAGCTATAGGACCTGTCTTTGTTTCTATGGCCATGTATCTTCGCCGTTAACGTATAATCGTCCACTTTGGTAGACAGTATGAAGTATTTCACCCACAGCCATCTCTGTAGAGTTCATGCACTGATAGATGATTTCTTGATATGTAGAAAATAGAAGTATCAAAAATCATCTAGGAGATATTTCCGATGGTTAGATTGATGTAGTTCAAAGCCAAACCCAGTGAGGAATGACCCCTCATGCCCCTTTTATCTCCTTCCTCTAAGCGAGGCAATGGTGATGACACATGAAGTAGTAACAGACCTAACTTGGTTGAACCCCGCATCTGCTGACAAAGCAGCCATGCATTTGAAATCAACCCCACCAGCCTTAAATGGTTCAAATAGGCAATTTTCAAACTTACAATTTCAGACACTAGTGGCTTATTAAGCAGTTGACTGGCGGTCATATAAGCAAATCTGAGAGCCTTAAGACGATGAGCTCAGATCCTTTTCAAAGCCCAACCTGCTCTTATACGTTACGCCCTCCTTGAAAAGAGGCACACGCCGACAATGGCTGCTATCTATAATACAGAGATACAATTTCATGGTGGAGAGCAGGAGATGCATAAACTCCTCAAAATTCCTCACAGAGACAACCCGACGGCACCATTACTTACTCCATATGCAGCGAATTTGCTCGTCCAATCCCCCATCATAGCACTAGGCACACTTGACGGTGAAGGAAAACCATGGACTACAATATTAGGCGGAGAGTCCGGTTTCTCACAACCGGTTGCGCAGTCTATCATTGGGTTGAATACCACCGTTGAGAGAGTAAATGACCCCGTGATATCAGCCATTTTCGGCGATAAAGTGAAGGGTGAGATTATAAAAGAGACAGAAACAGGAAGAATGATATCTGCATTGGCGATTGATTTGGAACATAGAAAGAGGGTGAAGCTCTACGGGCACATGGTTGCGGGAGCATTGTCAGCTACAGGAGATGGTATTGGTAATGTCCAGCTGGTTGTCAAGATTGAACAGAGTCTAGGTAAGAAGTTCTCTGAGGTGGAGAATTTTTGACTGATTGTGCGTAGGCAACTGCCCGAAGTATCTAAATAAAAAGCGTATTAGACCATGTGTTCCAAGCCCAACCCTTGTGACTACTGAACTACCCTTGCCAAAGGAAGCAACAGAGCTCTTGACTAAAGCCGATTTGTTCTTCATATCTTCATCAAACCATGCATCGGATATGGATACAAATATACGAGGTGGCCCACCAGGTTTTCTAAGGATTCTGGAGAACGATGAGCAGGGTCTAGCGCTAGTGTGGCCTGAGTACTCGGGTAATCGTTTATACCAAACGCTAGGGAATCTGAGAGAAACCCCTCAAGCGGGCCTGACAATTCCAGATTTCGACACTGGAGATGTGATCTATGTCACTGGCACTACCCAGATTCTTGTTGGCAAGTCAGCTTCTGGCTTGATAGCGCACACAAACCTGGCAGTCAAACTCCAGGTAAAAGCTCTCCGCTTTGTTTCCTCGGGCTTAGCGTTCCGTGGAGAGGCGGGAGAACCTTCTCCATATAACCCTCCTGTTCGATATTTATCTATTGAAGATAGTCGCACACTTGGCGAGGATCAAAACACACAGGCTGCTCTTATCTCGAAGGACATACTCTCTCCAACGATTGCACGCCTTCGTTTCCGCGTTTCCGATCCTGCAAAGTCAACCTGGAAACCAGGTCAATATGTCGCACTTTCGTTCCAAGATGAATTAGATATGGGATATTCTCACATGCGTGACAATGCTCCGCAGAGTCTTAATGATGACTTTTTACGTACATTCACTGTCTCCTCGAGGGACGATGGAAGCGGCGAATTTGATATCACCATAAGAAATGTAGGAGTCGTAACGGATTTTCTGTTTAAACAGAATATTCGGTCTGGTTTGGAGGTTTCATTACAAGGGTTTGGCGGCGACTTCTACATCGAGCAAAATGATGAAAGGATTGCGTTTGTTGCTGGTGGTGTAGGAGGTAAGCGACTCCGCTGTCCCCTGTCCATATGTTGAGATGATTGATTATCGACTTGCGACGAGGCAACCAACTTTGCTGCAATCTTTGAAGCAAGGTGGCATGAAATATGCTGACAAGACATTTAGTTACTCCGCTGCTAGCCCAAGCACAAGATCTCAATCTGAGACTATTGACATTTTACTGGACTGTTAAAGCTGATGATCTGGGTTTCGTTAAGGACACATTTGAGTGAGTAAACCAAACGAGAAAATTGTTTAAAGTATTGACTCAAGATATCTTGAAGCCGGAATTCAGAACTAGCTCGTTCTACGAAGCTATACGTAACAGGAGCAATAAATAATCAGCGTGAACTCTGGCGTGAGCTTGAGAGCTCTGGGGCCATTTTGGAAAATAGGAGATTAGTTGTATCGGATCTCTCTGGTGATGAGGCTTTAAAGTGGTATCTCTGCACGAGTCCTGGTAAGTTATGGCTACACATCATTCATTGCCCTCAGCGGATATTACAACTCTTCGCGTAAGGAAAGATACGTCTTGCTTATAAGAAGTGGAAATACGTTGGTCTGATGTCAAGATAATAACAACTATGCCTTCATCTAGCACTGCGGACTGTCCTCCTTGGATGGCTCACTGGGAAACAATCCTTTTATGAAGATTTCAACTACTAGTGTGGCGCAAATTATGGCCCACAAACACGACGCAGTTGTTTTCAATACCGGACAATGAGTATTTAAAACCGGCGCAACAACGGGAGTTCTTTTGTGAGGAAATTGAACATTACTAAGTATGGTCTCCATACATCTAGGAAATTTAGTATCCTGCTCCATGGCCTACCTTTCAGAGGCTCAATCCATGGGACTGAGTCGTCATTATTAATATTAGTAGGTTAGGACCGACAAAGATTAAGTCATATTTGCCAAGCGTGATAGTATGAAGTAAATTATTATGCGAGGTGAAAAAGCAATTGCGGCTATATGTCTATAATGTAAATTGCAGTCTATAAAGTTTAGAGAGACAAGGACAGTGTATATCCTAATATAATAAAATTATTGAACAATCTCTCAAAGAATTGAGCTAACATACCCAAGACGATGAGCTTGATAGGTGAAGCTGTAATCTCACCGACAGGGGTGTTTCGCATCCTAAAGGGCATTCCGCTCGAGCTACTCAACACAGCCTGGACAACGACAGCAGAGGTTTTCGTAAGACCACAATACATAAGGCTGGATAACGAGGATAACTTGGCTAATTTTCAAGCTGCAGAAGCTAGTGAACTAAAGAAGCAGTATTTCCATATGGCCGAACTCAAAAAGGACAATGCGATTCCTACGCGCACGCCACCAAAACATAGCCTGTTCATCAAACTTGTCACCTTCCTCGTCCATATCGTGGGCAACCTGATAATTATGTCCATCAGCGCGTTTGTAATCCATCGCTATGATCCATCTGCAGCATCTACGCCTCCGACGTCTGCAGTTCCCGTAAAGGTATGATACTGTTCTCCCAGCTAGGTTAAACTAACCTTACCTCACAGTTTACTGTTTTTTCACATTCGCGCACTCTCTCCGTGCCTCCCCTACTCGCACACCCCACGACCTTCAACTTCATGGCCGCATGCGTGCTCTTCAGCCTCGGGCTGTCTTCCTTTCCTCCTCCGGGACGCGACGACCCTTATCAGCCCACCATCCTTGGGACCTCAGTTATAGGAGCTCACCTAGAGGTTCAAAGAAGCGGATATGGCGACAGAGGGTATTGGATGGCTATGAAGAGCTGTGTGCCAGCTTCGATGGTGGGGTGCTTGATTTTCAGCTTGGTGATACACAAATTGACAAGGGCGTCGCAGAGCCCGGCAAAGGCTCCTGCCTTAGTCAAGAAGGAGAAGTAGTGCTGCAAGGATGATAATGGGTGTTGTGCTAGAATACATTGTTACATCAGTTTGCTATGATTTGCTTGCTTTGTTAAACCCTCGTCAGTGTTGTGCCAGCGTGCAACTGTGTTGTTATTTACTCGGTGAACCTGAACGCAAGACTGGGTGTGGGTGCTACGAATCTAAAGGCGACAAGGCGCGTTCAAGATTCTACGGATTTAGTTACAAGATGCGAATTAAGAAATGATCCAACCGAAAGGCTTTCTATCGTGGTTTCTCCACAGGCGTGGCTCCGAACCAGGACCTTTGCGTACTTGATGAAACTACCCGGGCCAAATGCTGTCAGACGTTCATGTCTCATACGGTCAATATTTATGTACTTTGGTCGTCCTAGGATATCTCGTATTTCTCGATGTTATGCAAGTGGCTCTGGGAAACGAGACATTGAAGGTTGTTGATGCGACCGGTGTGGATGCTACTGTGTTATTCTGACTGATACATAGGCAAGCTCACAGATGCTTTTTTTCTGTTTGCGAGCCTTCTAGAGCTCGCCTCTGAATCGCAAGTTGACATAGTTGACAGTTAGATCCCACATGTCAAAACTCTCTAAGACTCATCATGCCTCTTTATTTTATAATGATTGCGTTGTTTTGTTGAATCTGGGATCCATTGCCGATTAGTGCACTTAAGGGTATCTCCATCCCGAATGATGCTGTAAGCAGATGCGCTAAATAGGCTTTGGGGGATTCTTTTTCAATTCTTTACGTCCTCGCCGACTCTGTATTTTAGTCCCCGGACATGGTCGGCGACCAAAGAGATAGCAGGCGGAGGACCGAGCGTCCGGAAGGTGTTCGCTATCAATTTAGGCTTGTTACTTACGGAGTCTCTGTGAGGTACAATTGACTAGAGTAGAATTGGTGCTTGAGGAATGCGGGGTTGTCTCTTTCTTCAGCAAAACTCGATTTTGTCCGTCGTGAAAATATACTTTGGCGGCGTTGTCATATGCATGCCAGTCTTGGTTCTAGCAAGAACGCCACCGGCAACAAAGAAGTGTGATAGCACGTCATTATTCCAAGTCTCAAAAATCCATCTTTTCTCTGACACTCTAGCTTTGTATATTCATTCTGCATCTATAAAGGCGTGACTGCGGTCGCGGTCTGTCAATACTAATCAATAACCTTCTCTTGCCAGTGACATTAATATATTCGCCAAATATATGCGCAAAATGTCTTTAATAACTACCTTTGCGAATTTCATATCCGGCGGAATCTTCGGCGCATCACTTACCACTGCAGGTGTCTACTCGCCAGCTGTCATCGTAGGACAGATGAAGCTCACTGATTTTCAGATGCTTAAGACATTTATAACTGCCAGTTTAAGCAGCGCGTAAGCTATCTCTCAATCTAGCTTTGTAGTATGACTGACGGACATGAAGTGTTGTGATCTTCCTGGCTAGAAAACTCTCGCTATCAGGCTCCACAGCTCGCCGGCCTTCTTCTCTTAGCCTCGTCAACGTATATGATGGCAACATTCTGGGGGGAATCCTTATCGGACTGGGGATGATCTTCACAGGCGCCTGCCCAGGGACCGTTTTCCCACAGTTCATTCTTGGGATTCCCTCCGCGCCATACGTCTTACTCGGCGGGATTATTGGCGGGATTCTTTTCACCATACTCAAACCACATCTACCCTCGCAGCCATCCTCAGAAAATAAAAAGTACACTATCCATGGCAAGGCCAATATTTCGGAAGGGCTAGGAGTGTTTCTTTATGAAGCATTCGGCCTTGCTATCCTCCAAGCAACCAGACTTTACTCCCCTGAAAGAGGAGCAGGTTTCGTACAGCCTGTAACAGGCGGTCTCCTGATTGGATTAGCACAAGCATGTCACATCATATTAACAAGGAACACCCTCAATGTTTCAGGCGCTTATGAACAGCTCGGCGCTTTCTTCCTCTATCTCCTTTCTTCATCTAACTCATCCCGTCCGGCCCTCAGGTCCGTGATCTTTGCTGCTGGTGTTCTAGCAGGAACCTGGACCATAAGCCATGTCATATATATCCCCCGCGCGGAAGTACCTGAAGTGGTTAATCGTATTGGAAAGGCAGGCTGGATACTCGGCGGTATCGCGCTGAGCTTTGGAGCGAGGATAGCCGGAGGTTGCACCAGCGGACATGGTATTAGTGGTATGGGATTGTTAGGCATTAGCAGTTTTGTGAGTGTCGCTGCTATGTTTGCGGGCGGGATTGTCGGTGCTGTCTTTTTATGAGCCTGCGTTACTCAATTAGGACAGCATGGCGTTCCTGAAATAACGCAGTTGAGGCTGGTTGCGTTGCAGTAAGAAATCCAACCGGCGCGATTAATCAGCTCCCAGCTCTCTCCCAGAAACTCTACAAATAGAGTTGGCGCTGGCAAGGCGGCACTTTCATCTGTCGTGAATCGAATGCGCAGGCCCATCCATTATTTGTCACCTAAAATAATCTACACTCTGGGCGAATCCTGCCAAGCAAGATAACAGGAAACACTGATTCAGTTGGTATACGGTTCATGAGACAGGCGATTTTTATTGACGCTTACATTGATTTACGATGAAGTAGTGCTAGAGTTCCCGTTCCTGAGATTGACCTAGATGGACAGCAATACAACAATACTGTGTAATGCAGAGGAAATTCGACCCACATCGCCGTTGGCAAGCAGATTATTTTTTGGAGTTGTTGCACATAAGTCAAATCAACAAGGGCCACAAATAAAATACGTCGATGATTTCGTTGATTTGCCTGCCTTGTCTTCTCCTGCGGCTGAAACTTGAAGCAAAGAAGAGCAGAGCCTCAGGAGTCTAGCAGCAAAAGGCACCAAAATACGGCTGAGTTCCAATCTCGTAAAATAGTAATATGTCTGCAGTGAATAGCACACGAGGCTCATCGAAGCTACAGCTTGTCACACCTCCCCTTCCGGCTACCCCTGCAGCTTTCAACTTCAGCACTTGTCGCTCCTCGGAGATCATAGTAGTGATGGATTTTACATCTAAACCACAGACGAGTCCATGGAGTATCTTGCCATTGATGTCCATATTGAATCTAGAAAGAAAGATGAGTTAGTCAGCAGGTGTCGCAGGCGAGGTACAAGTGAAAGACAGACAGAACACATTAACCAGTAAGCTTTGTTCACAACTGCCAATGAAATCATGGGCGATTACACCGGTTTTCACTGCCATTCAAGGTTATTTATTAGCGGAAACTCATGCTTTGCAAACGTTTGACCACGGTAAAGCCACTGCGGTTTGGATTTGGTTCAGGGAAGGAGGACTGCAAAGCTTCAGCACAGCTACTGGCCAGTCATTGCAGGCAGATAGGCAACTGAAAGCTATTCATATCCCCTATTGTCAAACAGGAATTTTACATAGATGGATGAGAACTTGTTTGGTGCTCCAATAATTAATGGGTCACAAGATCAATAGCGGACATGTGTCCTTCTGTCACATTCCGTCCCTTTATGATCAGCACTCATACAAAGCAATCACTTGAGTGTATCCTCATGAATGTAATATTGGACCACTAGCTAAACAACGTGTATCCAATCATCAAATCTCTGCGGTACAAGGCAAGCGCAGAGCTTGATCATAAAACCTTCCCTGGAAGGCGCCTTCATTGGCTAATGCCACACGGTGGCTTTTGAAATCGAAATTGGCTACACCACTAGGATGTTTCCTTGTAGGATAACCTCAGAGGCATTGCGAGTAGTATGGGTTCTGTACTTGGCAGGTCGATCCTGAGACGCATGTTGTGGAACCTGTGAAGTTGATCCCACCACTATATATTTGTTAATATATATGACTTGGAATGCTTGGACGAGGTGTAGCACTTACCATTGTCCCCACTTCGCAACAGCTACTCCCGTAGGAGCGGCGCAGGAGCCCGAAGTAGAAGACTTGACAACAGTGGCGAAGGTGGTAGCTGGTCTAGTAGCAGAGGCAGCAGGTTGAGTGGCGGATACAGCTGGCCTAGTAGTGGACACGGCCGGTGCGGTTGTTGAAACAACTGGTGACGCGCTTGTCTTCGAAGCAGTGCTCGATACAACCTTGCTGCTTGAGACTGGAGTGGTTCCGCTGGACGCTCCGTCCCAAACAGCAGGGCCAGGGATGGAATAGCTGCTGAACGAACCGTAGAGGTTGAAGTGAACTCCGGGGTCGCTGTAGCTGTATGCTCCTGGGATAGCAACACCAGTTGGGAGAGTCTGTATCAACGATCAACAAGAGTCTGTGGCATCGGGGCATGCTAGGTGATGTGTATTAAGTGCTTACAGTGCTTCCTCCAGATGTGACCTCAATCTGCACACATTCCATGTAGAATTGGGCCCCACGGGCAGGGTTCACATCAAAGGTTGAATCAGACTCATGGAGTGCAATGACCTCAGGACGGAGGAGATAATTACCGGCGGCGAGGCCTGACGGGAGAGTGACTGAGTGTTTGCCCCTGTTGGCAATAAGAGTTGTCACAGCCCAGGTACCATCTTTGAACCCGTCCTCGGCAAGCTTAACCCAAACATTACCCGCTCCATTGGATGAGGTGGGGGCAATATATGTTAGGACGGGACCCAAGTGCGACTGATTTGCGTATTAGATTATGTTTTGCTAGCGCGTATGGAAAACTCACCGGATCAATGATATCATCTCCAGCGGAATTGTCGTTGTGGTGCCACTCGAATGTGATCTAGCGAATATGAGCGAAAGTGAACACGAATCGGCACATAGAAGGACTCTGACCTTGTCACCTGCAGCAACAGTGATGGTCTTCGCTGTAGCAGCGTTGTTGACATTGCACGTCAAGTCTGTGGACGTAATATCCTTGATGGGGCTGTTGGAAGGTGGGGATCGAATGTATCCCGAGGCGCTGTTTCCAACACCTTGGTCGACATCATTGACGTAGATGTTCCAGATGGTAGCATGAGCAGCAACGGATGAAGCCAGAGCAGCACTGACGAGAGCGGGTGTGAATTTCATTGTGTGAAAAGATTTGGAATATCTGGATATATATCAAGAAGGCTGTGGAAGTAGCAAAGATCCAAAGGACAACGAATATAAATTTGTTTATACAAGAAGCAGAATAAATGAATGTAATGTCTTGACCAAAGACGTAGGTAGAGAACTGCTAGAGTTGACTGAAGAAAGGAAACGCTCTCTTGAGGAGTTACAGCTGTATTTAACATCGAACCAGTCTCACCCAAGCCGCCCACCATTCGGCGTCAGGAGATTGACCACTTTCACTCTGTCAGCAGAAACATATTATTGCAGGAGGAGGCAACTGTTCCCAGGCACCCCCAAACGTTGCTGGGCGGCCATTAAGATGTGAGAGCCGCATTCAGGGGACGTGCGTAACCACTGTGGCGGGTCAAGCAGTGTGAACCTGGCAACGGCAGCAGCAGCGACTGGTGGAACAATGCTGCCAAGGACAAAACACTCTATCTGCCAGAAATGGCTGCGTGGGTTAGAGTGTGGTGTTGTGGCACAGGCATCGAGCCTCCCATAGATCTTATTATCTTGTTAGACAGGGCTCATCCGAATGAGGCGTCCCGAGATGGAGAATCTGGTTGGTGTGGCCGCGATATGCAATTTTGCATGCTCTAAACCTGCTAACTTTGAGCAACCAACAGAAATGACACACCACCAACATGTTTGGAGGTGGTGAAAAAGTCGAGATGTTTCTTTGGGAGTTGGTGCTATACGAAATTATTCTGACCAGAGCTGTGCTTGCTTCTCTGTCGTGCCACTTTCCTACCGGGAGGATGGCAAGTAGCTGGAAGATGATACCACCAAGCAGAGTAGAGTGATATATGCAAGACATTAAGGGGCTGCATATCCAACATGACGGCAATGGGCAGCACAAATACAGGGCAATGCGCTCGAATTAACTTGTGGCCTAAAGATGGAAGTATCTAGAGAGATGGACTTTCAACATTCTGCGAGGGTGGTGATATGGGCATCGTCTTCGAATCATCCCATGCTGATTGATCCGTTGAGAAGAATTCGAGCTGTCTTGTCCTTCCATGCAAGCTGGGAAACGAGAACGATGGTGTCGTCATCTGGGTTGAGATGTAAATTTTGACATGCAATTTCAAAAATTCCTGTAGTCTGAAGTTTCTGGCATGTTTCAATGGTGGGTCAACAAATGGGGACCTTCCCAGCCAAGCCCGCATTGCTTCTCGCTTGAATAGGGGGGAGGAGAGCGGATGATCCACACTGGCTCGAGGGTGTATCCTGATTATTTGAAAATCAACTTTTGCTCTGCTCTATAGACAGGCATAGTTGGACAGTCCGAAAATCACGAGTACTCCGATGCACTCGCGAATTCTTGGAAAGCCCGGAAGAGGAGAGGCGCTGAGGATGTTTATACTACACGTGAAAGAGCTTAAAGTTGTTTGTGTGGCAAGAAGAGATGAGGTCGAGGAACACTCTGAAGAGAAATTCCTATATACCTTTAGCCATTTAACTCCTCGCCAGCCTCCAGGATTGTCCTCGAAATAAGTTAGTACCAAGATCAGCTAGAGTCGAGATGATACATTAACCACATGTCCGGAAGAGTTTTTAATTATCCAGTATTGAATGTTATCCTTGAAAACAGATACCTAAAATCTTGGATAGGGTATAGATATAGTAGGTTTTGTACAGTAGTAGAAGCAACACGCAGTATCACAACTGTATGGCTAGGTTGGTGTTTCATTCCAATACGTCTAAACGGAATTGTGGAGACAAAATCAACTCCATCTTGAAGAACAGTTTACTCCCAACATGCCCGCTTAAATCCTGAATATCCTTCCCACGTCCCAAACCACCAACGCCGCATCTAGTGAAGATTTATGCACCTAGTTTATTGGTCTTAGACCCAAAGCACAACTCCAAACTAAAGTCAGGTTCGATATTATCATGCTAAGACTCGCTAATACTCGTAACTCGTTATCTTTGCTTCGTCCTCTTCAAGAAAAGCATTACTAGGCGTCCGCCTCTGTCCTTATCTCCATATTCAGGACCTCTCTGATTGAATTCCGGTGTACGGCAATCATTCCACAGAGTCCAACTACGGACCTTGTCCGTTTGGTCTAGATGTCGTACAAGGCTGACATAATGACCGCTTCCAATGGTCTGGCCACGATGGAAGATTGCTGCATAGGCTTGGTAAATGTATGGGCGTTGCATTCCCCGGAGGTCTTCCGTCTGATCTCCTGCAGGGAGATCACCTTGATGCGCACTATACGGTGTCAGGTCTATTCGGTCTGAATCAAACCCACCAACGGTTGCGTTGTTGCGCTGCACCCCTCCCACAGTTGGGGAATAAGCAAATCGTTGCATATAGAGCACCAAGTAGTCTGGCATATAGCTTATATTGACAAAGGTCTGAAACCCAGCCACCTTGTCCTTACAAGGTAGGCACGTAAGTCGTGCCTCATTATCACCCTCCTCCTTTTGAATAAAGTTCTGAGCAAGGACATCTCCTAGTGAGCAGTTTGTGGATGGTAATACAATGTTTAAATAGTTAAACGGCTCCCAAGATCTGTGGATATGTTTCGGATCATTGGGGCAGATGTGTTGTCGCAGTCTTTGGCCACGGAATATATCGGCAACTTCCGATTGCTGTGAACCCTTCTCAAGCCTCCATTGTTCGGCAGAAGATTGATGAAGTAGCTGTTGACTCCGCGCCCATTTGGACTCGTCGTCATTGAGCTGCTTCTGTTGATAATCCGGCTGATCTCGTGCCGTATTCAGCTCATCCAGCATTAGATCCATGATAAAACCGAAGAGCTCTGAGACATCCTGTTGTTGAGAACCTCCCAATAAGGATTCCTCTGGAGGAGATACCATTCGATGTGCGACCTTGAGATAACCCTGTTTATCGTAATTAGTAATGACTTTGAGATAACTTGATTACCTACCCAGAATATATTCGGTGCTACGTTCTCATAAGAACCAGAGGTCATAGAGTGCATCGTCTTTTTGAGAGCCAAGGTCATTCTCTGTGCCATATTTTCGTCCTTCCAGGTATCTTGCGAAGGTCGACATGCTGGGGCTTCAGTAAAGCTTTTTGGCCTTGGCGGAACGGGCTTTGATTTATGATTCCAATGCAGAAGGAAATTTCGAAGGACCTCAGTAGCACATAGACACTGTAGTATTGCATTGGCATAACAGCTAGGCCCATAATTAAACAGTCCTGTTGCGAAAGGTGTGAATCTAGGGTTTGTGATCGATCCTGGACCAGAACCCGGAAGCATTGTATAAGCAGAAGAGGGCCCTTTTTCAGAAACCCCGCTTGATCTCTGCCTAGGCAGAGCTGGAGGCGGTCGTGCTGGAGGGTGACTGAATATGTCGATTTGATTATTGTAGTTTGGTACAACTTCTTTAGAAGTCATTGATTCCGGGACTGGTGGGTAGTTACGGAGAAATTCTTCCGTAGATCTGGCATAGCTGAACTCTTCAGAGTCCTCTCCAGCAACTGAAGATCCTTTGCTCTCGGAAACAATCGCATCACGATTGCTCCCGTCGTTTTTCGGAATTGGCCTAATATTTTCAAGTTGGCTAGATCTAGTCTTCGGTTGCAGCATCCTGTTGTTTTTTGCAGATGTAACAAGGTTACTGGTATTGGATGATCGCAAAGAAGACGCACCCATGATATCTGTCCATGCTTCAAGGCCACCATAGAGTAGCTTCGGTGGCAATTTGGACTGTTTCTCGTATCCGAACTCGTATATAGCTTTGACGAAATTCTGTAAATAAGTGCCACCGCTTTGGCTCGCACTTTTTGGGGATACCAAAGAGACTGAAGATTGATCATAAAAAACAATCAAGTCATACTGATCCCTTTGATGGTAAAGATCCTGCTCGGCATCCGGAGACAAAACCAGCTTTTCCTCAAGCTCGTCCGCAGACAGGCCATGTTCCTGGAGAGTGATCGGCTCAACACAAATTATAGACGAGGCTAAGATATGTCCATGATCAAATTCTGCGCGTGTCCGCACATCAACAAGCAAAGTTCGAAATCCCTGAGATCCCATTTTGATGTAGTCAACAAGTTCTCCTGCAGTGACAGTCTCGCTATTATGAGCAATCTTTGGCATGCTCGCTTTAGCTATGGTCTGAGAATAGCCACTGGAAGGTGCAGTGTGACCGTAGGAAAAATAGTTGTCTTGCTTCGATTCAGATATACTAGGCGTTCGAGCAACTTTTGAGACCGGCGGCGCTGAGCCAAATTTACTATTTCCAAGGTATGATAAACTGCGAGGAGCACTTGAAGGGAGATGTGTTGTAGCTGGATCCGAACTCAACGAAGGGCTATATATGGCATCAGGCGGCCTTGGCATCTCTGGTATTTGTGTATCTAACGTAGGTTTGGCGCGAGGTTCTTTTAGTTTCGGCGATGTAGTGGGCATTTCCCAAGGACCTGGTGGCCGGGTCGTCGTAGGGAATCTTCCAGACGGTAGCCCAGATAAGGGCGATTGATGTGTTGTAACTGCGGATTCTAAGCCTGTGATCGATTGAGTTCGGATTCGGGGATCTTGTTTTAGATTAGGTGACGTTGGTGAGCTTCTTAAGGCTGCAAATCTCGCTGCGAGCTCCGTCTGATGAACTGGTGAGGTCTTTTCTCCTACGGGTGTGCTATTGAATATGGTTTTGCCATGCAGTGCTTGTCGCTTTGGTGGCACCTGTGGTGGCGCTTTTTTTGGCCGCTTGATATCGTCCGAATCAATTGTAGCATTTCCATTGGTAATGGGTTGAGCCCGGGAGTGCGAATTTCCTCTTCCACTGACTACCGTCTTTCCTTGACCATTTTGGTGTAGTTCCAAGCTCGACTGCACCCCATTGCGCGCATTATTCTCTCTGATGGCTTGTTGCATTATAGGCACCTTCTCTGACTGTGACCTCAGTCTTTTCAAAAGTCCTACGTATTCCCGGTTGAGTTCTGACTTGTCGGCCACCAGAGTAGGATATTCTTGATTTCCCGGAATGAACTCTGAAGCAATGATCGAAGCCTTTAGATGTGCCTCATATGCTTTGTCAGGCCGCCGAAAGTCGAAGTCAGTATCAGCACGCTTTGCGAACGCTTCTGCATGGCTGATAAGTCGTCGGATGGACGCATTTTTGTCGATATCGTCAGGCCGTGACAGATGGGTCAAGTCTTCTAAATGTAGATACACCACGCCAGCAGCCTTTGTATTTTCGTTTCCTTTCAAGCTCCCTATCGCATCACTTTTTATAGTCCTTTCAGGCTCGACTGGCCCTCCCCAATTGACAGTAGTTGGCCGAGAAGGGAAGGGCCCGTTTGTTGCAGAAGGACTCATGCCAGCTCCAAGGTAGCAGAGCAGACGTTTCAGTATTTCATGGCGAAATATGATACAATCGCAATGCACAAAATCAACGACAGTCGATAATTGCTCCGCAATTTCTGATAGGAACAGCCTGGGATATAGTGCTCGGAATGAAGGTTGCGATCAAGTGGAACAACTATACCATTAGAATAAAACAGGCGCTTTGTTAGATTTCTGGACACTAGAAAAGCGATCTGATTCTCTGTTTGCGTTTATTGTTGTCTTTATTCTCGTTCTTGGGTGACCGGATTCATTTCTCGAGGACTATGTGCCACTATGTATCTTTGTCTACCAGGCTTTGGTTGTCATTTTGGCAAGGCAGTGTGGCGCTAGCGGCAAGACTACGTATGGGTAAAATGAATGTAAGGTCGAGATAAAGTTGGCGGTGAGCGGGGCGGGCAGAGCGGACGACTTTGATGACTAATCGTGGCTCATAGATCCAGGTCCCGCCACCAGACTTCCGGGCCATAGAAGCTCTGCCTACAAAGCAACCTGAACCACCAGCACAACGGTTTGAGCATCACTGAAATCATACTCAAACCACGCAATATCCATCTTCATATATCCAAGCAAAGTATCCAACCTTAATCCTGCTCTCTTCCTCAGCCCTCAAGAAACTAAGACCAACGTCACAAATCATCCTGCCCTGATACTGCCTGGAGCTATTTGGTCTCGCACCGGCGCGCAAAAGCACAGTTCCTAAACCTTTTCGAGGCATACTCAGACTACAGGTTTTGCTCTCAGATACACTGTTGACAACCACTCCTGAATCTATTATTATCTCAAAATGGCAGGGTGGTTTTCTTCCTCCTTGCAGATAGATGAACAGGTTGAACGCGCGACGGGGAGCAGTCTGTAGGATATCTCCAAATCTCACGTTTTTCTATATACCGTACTGACCACAGCTTAGCGAGGATATTGCACTTAATCTCGAGATTTCCGATGTGATACGCTCAAAGACTGTGAATTCAAAAGATGCTATGCGGTCGCTCAAGCGTCGCATAGGCCACAAGAACCCTAACACCCAATTAAGTGCACTAAATGTAAGTTTACTTAAAACTTATGGCACTGATCGATGCTAAATATCTTTAGCTTACAGACACTTGTGTAAAGAATGGTGGCTCTCACTTCCTAGTCGAAATTGCCTCTCGTGAATTTATGGACAATCTCGTCTCCCTCCTCAAAGCATACGGTGGCGCTGCGGTAAATGACGAGGTGAAAAATAAAATATTAGAGTTGATTCAAACCTGGGCCACAGCTGCGGAAGGTCGACATGATCTCTCATATATTGGTGAAACATACAACGGTTTGCAGAGAGAAGGGTTTCAATTTCCACCTAAAGTCAGTGTTGCAAAAAGTATGCTAGACAGCAGTGCGGTAAGATAAATTTTATGCCATTTTTGCGATTAATCAAATAGGCTAACTCATATTATTGCAGCCCCCAGAATGGACTGACTCCGACGTTTGCATGCGTTGCCGAACAGCATTCAGTTTCACCAATCGTAAGCATCATTGTCGAAATTGCGGGAATGTATTCGATCAGCAGTGCTCTAGTAAACTCTTGCCACTTCCTCATCTGGGTATTCTACAGCCGGTGAGGGTCGACGATGGCTGCTATATAAAATTAACGGATAAATCCTCTAAAGGTGGTTCTTTTGCAAATGATCGGTCAGCGACGAAGACGACAATACAATCATCTTCAATGCAACCGCGAAGTGCAAGAGTGGATGACGGATTTGATGAAGACTTGAAGAGGGCGCTCGCTATGAGCCTTGAAGAGGTAAATGGTCATTCTAGTGGAGGCTTTGTTCCTCAATCTAAAACCGAGCAAACATCGAGTACAAACGAGAGACCATTGAATAAAGGAACTTCCAATTCAACCTCGGTCCCAAGCAAAAGTGTCGAGGAGGATGATGATGATTTGAAGGCCGCTATAGCCGCTTCTCTTGCAGATATGGAGGAGCAGAAACAAAAACATACTGCCACTATCAAGGCACAATCGAATTCCAGAGGAGGCTCTACTGGAACATCTTTATCTACCAGAAATGATTTTGAACTCACACCAGTCGAAGCAGAAAATATAAACCTCTTTTCGACTTTGGTGGATAGATTACAGACACAGCCCCCTGGTACAATACTACGTGAGCCTCAAATTCAGGAGCTTTACGATAGCGTCGGTGCCCTTCGTCCGAAACTTGCAAGGACGTATGGAGAGACTATGAGTAAGCATGGTAAGTAATTTTGAGAAATTATCTTCTATTTAGTCTAACTGAAATTAGATACGCTGCTGGACCTGCACGCCAAGCTATCTACTGTCGTACGCTATTATGATCGTATGTTAGAAGAACGGCTTTCAAACACTTACAACCAGCATACTATTGGGGGTTACAATCTTCCAACCCAAAGGACAGGCTCTGGCATATACCCCTCAATCTCATCGAATGGCCCTAATGGAGTGGAGAGCTTTTACACCAGTAATGGGCAACCTGAAACATATACCCGCCCGCAATCGACCTTTTACGCTCATCCCCAACAACAACGCTCTGCTTATGACAAGAGGGCTTCCGTTTCCAACCCTGGCTATCCAGCCGCAGATCAGGTAGCTGACAGTTACAGTCACTATCCTCCTCACTCTCAACATGGTCAGCCCCAAGGTGTTGGAACTCGGTTAAATAATGATGCTCCCCAAACTCCTACCCCAGCGAATCCAGGCTTCTCAGCACCAGACCATCGCAATGACAACCACAATCAATATCAAACTCAGCATAACCAGTCCCAGCAACTTCATAGCGCTACTCCTTGGAATGCGCCAGGGACAACACCAGTGCCTTACGCTAATCAGTCATCGGCTTATACTTTGGAGAACCCAATGAAGCAAGAGACCCCTCTCAACCAATCCTCGCAACCTCCTTCGAATTATGCAGTCTCAGAGTCGGCTTTAACGCCACCTGCTGAGCCGCATCAGTCATTCTATTACAACAAACAATCGCACCAAGCTCCAGTGCCACAACCAATCGACCAAAAGCCACAATACCCACCCACACAATCGCCACAGCAATTCAAATCAGCAGTCTCTCAAAAACTATCACCCCCACAAAACTTTACACAGCAATCAGCACCAATACAAACACCCTCGGGGCTCTCGGCTCATCATCAGCCATCATATTGGCAGGCCCAGCCGCAAAACCCACCGATGCCACAAGGCTGGCAGCCTCATCAAGGCACATCTTCCAGTGGATATACACAAGACTCGTTTCCCTCAGCTCCCCAACATGCTCCTCAACAGAAGGTTGTAGAAGAGAGTCTCATCGAACTTTGATACGCATGATTTAGCGAGGCGTTGGGGCAATGAAGCTGTGTTACTATAATCAATGGATGAATGTATAATGCTATCACTTTTGTAATCTGATTTGAGTCCTACCCCAGATTTGCTATCAAAAATATATGATGTGCTACAGTATAGAACTCAATTCTCCATAATAAAGAAGTCCAACTTTGTAATTCGTAGATATACCTTTAGGGATGTTTATCCCAACTATTTTAGGAGCCATTCATGAGCAGCTCTACCCTGATAATTAGGCAATAGGCACACTTGAATTGCTATTACTAACACTCCTGCCCCACTTACCCCACCACAAACCAAAAGACCTCACCCAGAAAAGGTCAGCCAAAATACTCAGTCCCCACGACAGAGGTATGGAATATCTTCTCATTGAAACTCTATAGAGGAAACACTGATATCGGTCGTCAATATGTCGCGTCATAGGTTGGTGAAGAACCTGGATCTTGAGAATGAGCTAGATGCCTTCGACGGCGGGGAAGACTATGATGACGATGACGTTGAGCAAGGTATGCATTTGCTTGAGCGCGTTGTAAGACTGAGATTGTTCATAATTATCCAGATATCAGCGAAGAAGACAAAGGTTAGTATCACCGCTATGCAAAACAGACTTTGCCTGATAGTGCCACAGAAAGTCTACGGCAGGGAACAATACAAGTCCGTGAGGTCTTGGGAGACACGATGAATATCACAGAGGCACAGATCCACGAAGCTTTATGGCACTACTATTACGATATCGATAAGACGGTCGGGTATCTATTGAATATTCTGGAGTCGAAGGCCAAAAAGGAGCAGAAGAAGGCTACTAGTAAAAAGAAAACTACAGGTGGGTTTGTCTTTCTCAAGAATTTCCAGTTACAAGACTGGATTTATGATGCTGGCTAGTCAAATGCCATCTATTGGCTGGAGGTGCGTTATTTATCTTAATCTCGTCCGCGCTTCATTGCTTTGCAGGCTAGAGCTAACATATGGCAGATCTAATGGCGATGGTTGGGGTACATCATGGTTCGTTTCTGTTCGCAAACTTTTTCAAGGACACCCCATGGCTTAACATCCCTCTTGAGCGACGCTCTGTCCTCATTCCACCACCACGTCCAAAAGTAGGATTGCTAGGAGGCTCTTCTGATGGTGCACCGAAAGTCTCGAAACTGCAAGCTCTGGCAGCGGCACGGAAGAAGAAGGCACAAGAGCAAAGAACTCCTGGACAGAAGCTGGGAGCGGGATTAGGGTTGGAAGAGCCGATGAAAGAGCTCCACATAACCAAAGAGCAGCACAAATCAGAACCCGCCAAAAACGCGCTAGAGTCCAGCCCAGGGTCTAAACAACAGTCAAGAAGTCTTCCGCTGCGAAAGAGAAAAGATTCAAATCCTCATGAAAAAGCACTCAAAGCCCCGCCTATAGAACACGAACATGAAAAGCAGGAACCAGATATCCAAGTCCCCAGCACACCAGTCGATCAGGCAGAGCCATCCGCATTCGCCAACACCATGTTCAGCTCCATCGACCGGCCACATTCAAGCACAGCCAATCTGTTTACGCTACCATATGTTGCACCTATATCTGCTACAGCCACTAACCCTTTCGCAGGACCTAGTCCTGATGATGTAGTGTTAGCTGCACAGTCGAAAGGTTCGACAAGACCTGTCAGGCCGAAGAATTAAGACTAATTGTATATCAGCCAGTAAGAAGGGAGGCAAAGGTCCTCCAAAAACCAATGGGGAGAAGAAAGCAGACCAGATTGCGAATGGAGTGGACGCATTGAAGCTAGAAGATACGCCAAGAGCAACAAGCAAAAATTTAGAAGTTTTGAAAGAGTATGAAAAACTACAGAAGAAAAATGAGGCAAACTTCGTGGTCATCGGTACATATATTGCACTTTTTCAGTGACATAAATTAACACGAAACAGGACATGTTGACGCCGGCAAAAGTACCATGATGGGGCGCTTGCTATATGACCTGAATATTGTCGACCAGCGAACCCTTGACCGTTATCGCAAAGACGCCGAGAAACTAGGCAAATCATCCTTTGCTCTTGCGTGGGTGCTAGACCAGGGAACCGAAGAGCGAAGTCGAGGAGTCACCATTGATGTTGCCATGAACAAATTCTCTACATCAAAGACAAAGTTTACAATATTGGATGCTCCTGGACATAAGGATTTTGTACCGAACATGATAGCTGGGGCGAGCCAAGCGGATTTTGCTGTGCTTGTTATTGATGCAAGCACAGGATCTTTCGAGTCAGGACTCCAAGGACAAACGAAGGAGCATGCACTCCTTGCTAGAAGTATGGGTATTCAGCGCATTATCATTGCTGTCAATAAATTGGACATGGTCGATTGGTCACAAAATCGATTTGACGAGATCTCGCAGCAAATATCCGCATTCCTCATCTCTGCTAACTTTCAAACAAAAAACATTACATTTATTCCTTGCTCGGGGCTACAAGGAGACAATATCGTACGCAAGTCCACAGAGACGAGGTTGACCTCTTGGTATACAGGCGGAACTCTTATAGAGGAATTAGAGAACTCCGAGCCAATTTCTCGAGCTTTAACAAAACCTCTTCGTCTAACAATCGGAGATGTCTTTCGCGGTGGTGTACAAAATCCTTTAAGCGTGTCAGGACGGGTGGAGGCTGGTAGCTTACAAATTGGAGATATCTTGCTCGCTCAACCTTCTGGCGAAAAATGTTTTATCAAGGGGATAGATGTTGACGAGGAGCCAGCAGACTGGGCTGTCGCGGGTCAAAATGTTATTCTCCACTTAGTCGACATCGACCCTGCTCATCTTAGGGTTGGCGATGTACTATGCACCCCGTCAAGCCCAATCCAAAATGTTAGGCAGTTTACAGCAAAGGTTTTGGCATTCGGATTTCTAACACCCATGAAAGTCGACGTGCATAGAGGGAGATTGCACGTTCCAGGCAACGTTAAGGAGCTTGTTGGACTGTTAGATAAGGGCAGCGGCGTGATGAGCGGAAAGAAGAAACCGAGGATCATCAAGCCTGGGCAGGTGGCCAGAGTTGTGGTTGAATTAGAGAGTGCGGTTCCGCTAGAGACAGGTGCTAGAGTCGTGTTGAGAGACGAAGGAGAGACGATTGCTAGTGGGGTCCTTGAATAAAGGATTTCTTGAGAGGAAAACATTATGAACTATGCATTGCATGGATTTGGCGCAGAGAGCGAAAATATTAGAGCGATGTTTTTTTTCTTACTACGAGTGCATGTTTCGTAATTTTTCTCGTTTCAGAACCGATGAATCCCACACTCCTCTCAATATCCGCAGCATTTCCCTACACCGTAGACGTATGAAAATAGGTATTGGTCTGCTAAGTATTTCATGCAAATATGAACCATTAATCTAGAAACTCGTCTCGTAATAATTATAGCCATTTGGTTTTGTGTTTTCATATTTGGGGCTTAAAAAATGTAACGGTTGTCAGATGTCTACACGTGATTAAGATCGTCCACTGTGATGACTAGAGTATAAGTAAAATTCGTGCCTGATTTTCTACAATATCTTCACAGCTATGTTTCATCACCTTCCACCCCACTTATACACATGAAGGAAGACGACTCACAATCTATCAAGGCTAAGAAGATATCGAAAAAGGAATTAAGCAAGCCTATCGAGTTCGCTATTCAGTCATGGCTCGACATCTTGCCAACAGAGCTCCTGGCCCGCTTGACAACTGCGCAACGAGAGAGCCTGCTCTTCAATGCTCCAAAAAGATGGGTAGTATATCCCCCGTTGATTCTGCTGCCTTCGGGAAGCTTCAAACACCACTGGTGGGCGGCCAGCCCATTCTCACAACATATCGATGATCTCTGGCGCATAATTCTGGAAAGTATTACAAAGAAGGAAGGAAAGGGTCTCTTAACTCACCTGGCTATCAATGCAGGGATTCCTTTGAACGGAAGTACAGATAGTGATGGAGAAAACATACTTCGCACTCCAAGTGGGCTTTTGACGTTGTATGGCGATTTTGGTCCAGCCTTGGATCCAGCTCATTGTCCTAGTGAAAAGGATTTCAAAGAAGCATTCTGGGCAAGCACGAAGCAGAACGGCATTACGCAGATTTGGGCACCAAGATATACCATGTTCAGTCGCGGTAATGTGAAGGAGAAAGCAAGACTTTCAAATTTCCATCAGTGTGATGGAAGTTGGCCATCAAGACGAAGAAGCAGGAATCAGCTCAGAAATGAGGTGGCCGTTGATATGTACGCTGGAATTGGCTACTTTGTATTCAGCTATAAGAAAATGGGCCTTCGGAGGGTATTTGGATGGGAGCTGAATCCGTGGAGT
This sequence comes from Chalara sp. BL73, assembly GCA_918026815.1. Lineage (NCBI taxonomy): Eukaryota > Fungi > Ascomycota > Leotiomycetes > Helotiales > Chalara > Chalara sp. BL73. The sequence continues at coordinate 10,944 of CAKJVC010000061.1, read as the reverse complement.
GTGGAGGGACTCAGACGAGGCGCAGTGGCGAATGGATGGTCAGTGAAGATTGTAAATGAGACGGAATTCTTGGATTTTGAAGACGAAGATATTGTTGTGATGCTTGAGGATAACTCGAGAGCATCGGTGAGATTAAAGGAGGTGCACAAAGAGGAGGCTCTGGATATCAGGCACGTTAACTGCGGTTTACTGCCTTCCAGCCAGAAGAGCTGGGAATCAGCGCTCAGGATGGTGAAAGGAGATGCATGGCTTCATCTACATGAAAATGTGGGCGTCAATGACATCTCAGTGAGGATGGTCGAAATCGAAGATCATCTACGCTTTCTTTTGAAGAACGGAAATGATCCGAGGGACTTCAAGGCCGAGCATGCAGAGCTCGTTAAGACCTTTGCGCCCGGAGTTTGGCACTGCGTATTTGACATCTATATAGAGCCTGAAAGCCATGGCTCAAGCACTGGCGAAGGTTTAGGACAAACTTCCGAATAGTTGGTTATCATACATCTAAATATGTGTACATCAAATCATCTATCCACATAAGATCTTTGTCATGCCATGTTTCCATTATATATACATCTCTACAAGTTTGCATATCTCATACTGGTGCATCTCTCCTGAACTTCGGTGGTATATTGTGTTCTACAATCGCGATCCTGTCTTCTGCTGCCTGCTTTGCAGCCTCGTCTTCCAACTGGTCGTGCAGCCGGAAATGTTCTATATCCTCTGGATGTATTAGATCCTCTTCTTTCGTATTCTCATCGTGATACCTATTCAAAAATTGGGTTAGCCTTGGCCAATACTTTTAGATCTCTGAGGAATAGATAGCATAGAAGAAAGCTTTGGGGATATATTTCGGAGTTTATGATCCACCGGCCGGCAACCTGCATGAATCACTAAAACTCATCGCCGATAAATCGCCTGAACAGGGCAAAGGAATCATTACTTTTCCCAGTGATGGATTTCATATTCCATCTCCATGTCCCAATGATGTCCAGGGCCCAGACCAAAATCTGGCAGAACTTTGCCATGCGCATAATACATTTCGAACTCATCCCGCTCAACAATCTGGTCGCCATTGACGTCCAACAGCTTGAAAATTTCTGCCACAATTTCGTCCTTCTTTTCTTGCGTCACATCTTTTGCGCTCGGATCTTCCATTCCGTAAGTCTTAAGGATTTCGTTCCTGTCCCAGAAGCCATTCGAATCGTAATCGTGCAGAGTAAAGAATGAGCTAGTATCGAAGCTGCTAATATGGTGCTCCCCTCAAATTCATATTAGACGACTTCAAGATATATGGGTGGATAAAAGGCTTACCAGCCATGTGCTTCGTCGCCCAATCTGCATCTTCTGCGACTTGTATGGGTTTTTGATGTCCTCCTGAGCCCCCATGAGCCGCAACCACTCCTAAGAGAGCAATTGACGAAATTCGTAGAGCTCCGAATATCCTCCTGAGAGCCATGGTGTTATGTGTCTAATGAAATTGCAGTGGTGTTTCTTAACATCTGTATCAACGAGGCGCCAATGCACAATTCGGAGGTTTCAGGGGCTAGACTCCACAAATACAAGGATAAAGCTCAGCCTGCGTGTCCTGTTTATAAATGATCTACACAAAATTGTCAGCCTTGTGGGCTTTGGCTGCATTAAGACATCCAGCACTTTACACTCCTTTAAGACAATAGCACGATGAGCAGATCAATCCAGGTTACACTAGAGCAACTTATGCCACGTCATTCAGGTGCGCTTCCTCCAGAGCTCCTGGATCTAGCTAGCTCTCTCCTTGCTCAATCCCGCAGCAAATGCAGTAACTTGAAAGCGGAGGAAGAGATTGGACGAGCATATGCCTGTGCTAATATTGCTTGTGAAAGGTAATTCTTCCGCTCTACGGATGATTGCATAGGTTGACTCTGTGTTGTCAGACTAAAGACCACACTCAACCTTCCCAAAATTGAGCCTCGTCCGCCATGTCCTCCCAAAGTCTATAATAGGCTTTACGAATATTTTGATAAGACTCTTTTATCTGGGGGAGGAAGGAAAAGAAGACAGCGAAGTGATGTGCAGGCAGATGACAGAGTTCTACCACAGAGACATACACCAACGAAAGAAAATAGCCTAGAGGCTTTCCGCACAAATCGAACTCCAAAGGGCGGACTCAAATATGGGAGCAATAAGAAAGATGATAGACTTCCAAGGTGGGTAGGACCTGCCATTCGGTCGATATGTAAGGAAATGGACACTACAAAAGCTATTCCGCACGTTTATGCTGGCGTGGAAAGCGTTTGGCTGTTGCCATGCCCACGAGATGACAGGAAGGACAAGGCGATGGAAGGGAAATTGCCAGCATTGGTGGCAGCAGTTTGGACACATGTGGTTGCACAACTAAAAGCAGTGCCTATAGCGTCAGCTACAGGCGTGGTCCAGCGGAAGCAATTATTAGATATACTGAATGGACTCAAGGACGATGGTCCAACGATGCAAAAGATTCGAAATGATGAAGGTTGGGAAGCATGGGAAACGGTCACATTGAGTCACTACAAATCTTGGGTGGCAGAGATAGCCAAAACCTGGTTAGATTTCGACTGGTTTCAAAACATTCCTGAGGGTGCAGGAGTAAGCGGCAATACTGACAATAGCGACGCGGAGGATGTGCAGGAGGAACTATGTTCAGCAGAGGATTTATTGAAGAAAAGGAAATGGCAGATTGCCCATAATCCTCGAATAGGAAGGATGGTGCATGAGATATTCGAGGTTGATAGCGAAAAGAGCATGGAATTCAAGAATTGGAAGCGTGCCACTCTTGCTGACATTGAAGTCTCGGGTTCCAATCTCGATGAGATGGATACCACTTCTAACTAATAGGACATGATGCCCAGAGATTTATGTCATTCTTAAAAGTCGCCGCGAAGAATAATACACACATCAACAGTAGATTTTATATTGAAAGAAGGTCGATTATGTATTAGTTGTGTGCGCTAAATATTCCTTAACCTTGACAGTCTACTATCTGCTATCTACTTATCAATCCTCACAAATGCTCAACATGATTCTCACTACGTCCTCCAGGAATTGGACGATCGTGCCAGAATCATAATCAGAAGAACGCCACTCCCCTGATATTGTAGACCTTCCCCGCCAGCTGCTTAAGCGAACAATCCTATCAATCTTAGTCAGAATGTTCAGAGATGATTATATAGAATTTACAGATTCTGCTCAGCATGTGCTGCAAAGGTGATGTCGTTGACTTCAAATGCAAAGTCCTCGATAGGAGGATAGGCATAAGCGATGTATTGCTCTGTTATGCCATCACTGAGAAAGAACTAACAGAGTGAGTATGAATAGATATGATGGATGATATATGAAGCTCACTGGTTCTGCGGTTGACTGCGATGGCGAGAGCTGTTCTCGAGCTAGATGTGATGTCGCCTCTTGCAATCTAGCCTCCGTCAGATACACAAGTATGGTGGGATATAACTTGATAGAAGCTCTTCTTCAGTATTCAGCCTTTTGGTGGTTGTCAACATGCCTTTTTGTATATGCAATCTCTTCCATCACAGCTATGCACTGAGGCATTATACTTTTTGAGTTTCTGACTTTGAGATACTCAGACGTGGCTATACGGCAAGCCTTCAAAAGCGCTGCCTTGATCTCAGCTGTTGTGGATTGTTGGTTTAGACTAAATTCCTTTAGATTTGGAAACAGTATAGGAGAAAATCCTAAACAAATGGGAGTGTAGGGCTTGCTCTCGGGAATAAGATATCGACGACCGTTCAACCAACAAGGAGAGTATAGTTTTCGTTGACTGCCTTGAACTGGAAGTGGGTTTGCTCGAAGCATTGCTATAACCATGGCTGCGTGCCCTAGATCTTTACGTGAATCAGCACGTTGGCAAGGATCTCGATAAGGGCTCATTAAGTAGAAGTTATCTCAGCCCCTAGATTATAAATCACAATCTTCGATCCGATGCCAATTCTTGAGGCTGAGGCTTTATCAACAGAAATAGGAAAGCCTAGCAGAAATAATGCTTACGGGTGATTGTGGAGTTTAAGCCAACAGAGCCTTTCACTTTCTGGGTAAGAGATATACTTTGGTGTTCAGTGAGTATGATGAAATGATTTCTCTGAAGTGATGACTGAGTACTTTTTGCGAGCTTGAGACCTGGATTATCGGGCTGTCCATTAAATTTAAGCAAGGTGTTTGTCAACAGCGACGAATATAAGCGTTGTAGCTACGCCCTCTCCGACTGAGAAGTAGAGAGCCAATTTTTGACACTGTTATTTCTTTTCCCGTTTGCTGTATGCTCGTCAATGTTTTATTAATTGTGAGACAATTCCGTAGACTTACTTTTTACAACATAAAATTCACTTTTCGTTTTATTTAAAAATGTACAGCGTTAAGATGCCGATTGCGGTAAACGATTAAATGTTGGCAGTTGGTGCTAAGATTGGCCACTTATTCCTCAGTCGGAGAGCACGTCCCAAATGAGACGCCGATTTCTCAATAAGGGCTCGCAGCTCCTATTTAATAGAGGTCACGAACTATCTCTGCTTCTCCATGCCTTTGGTTTAGAGATTTAGGAAATGACTTGATTACCAGCTTTGTGAGCATGACATATCGCATGTGATCCGCAGACATTTCAAAATTTGTACCAAAAATTTCCTGTTCCGCATTCATAATCTGTATCCATGCCACGGAAAGGTTTTTTGCGCCACTTTTCCAATCAATCTCTTGATCAAGTGAATTGTGCTCTCTACTCAGAAAATCAGCCAGAATGTAGAGAAATCGTCCTAGGATAATACGAATCCCAATACCATCAGTTACTTGATGGCATATATTGAGCATGATATCAATGCTATTGATAAGATTTCCATATCTCCCTCCGGTCACAAGCAGGAATACCTGCTCCCGCTCGACCTTCTCTTTCTGCTGCAAGAGCCTTTTCCGCAATTCTTCAAAGCCTAATCTGACACTATCAAAATCATGAAAAGTAGTCCGAGATACCCAGGCATCAGCCTCAAGACTGTCTCCTGGTATTGTACATCGCATGTATGCTTTGTTCCCGTTGTAACCTGTAACTGCCGCGAGCTCTGGAATCTCAAAGCGCAATTTTTGCCACGTTCTTCGAATGGCTAAGACAACCGTCGCGATGGTGGCAGATTTCCTCAGAGTCAGTGATCCACTCAAGAAGATCCTGAGGGCCACGATCAGCAATCTTACCCATATACCCTTACGAATACGGAAATATGTGTATGAGGTCGACATACTCCTGAGAATCCCTGGGCTTTGATATCCATGTGCATTCACCTGCTAGAGCTCTGCGTTCCCATGTCGCCGGAGCTTTATGAATTTGCTTCCATATGTAGCTCGATGGGGCATTTTGGTATGATGGAGCAATGGCAGACATGATCGTAAGCTGTGTAACTCTGCTGATTTAGAAGTCAAAGTTCGACGTGTCACAAGTAATTCAAGATCAAATCTTCACGAAAAGAGCAAAAAAACAAAAGGGCAGACCCAAGATTGATTCGGAAGAACCATTCATGGATTGATGAAAAACATTATGTCCTTTTCGACGATGTACCAAAAGCGTGACCTGACAACCCATATGGCTCATTATGATGTGCACTTTCACGCTAGCCTCAGGCATAAAAGTAAACGAGATGCTCACTTATATGTTCTTCTAGACGGACAATAGAATAACAATCAATATTCCAAGGAGGAAATTGAATGCTTTCCCTAGCCTTTGACTAGAGCTAGACGTCATAAAATATTCAAACAGTCCGATAACTTGGGTAAGTCAAAGCAGAAGAGAGAGACATTTATTCTCGTCCAAGAGTATGTCTTGTCTCCTTGGAGGAGTCATAGCTAACATCGCTTCAAGTACTTCGACGCAGCACTCAAATACCGTAGTAACTTGTAAAGTCAGCCCCTAGAATGGCTCAGAGTGGAGACTTTTGCGAGTACTTTTTGGATGCGATTGTCCACTTCCAACGCGTCTGTTTTGGTCATGCACAACTGAACGATATACGGGGAAAGGGCCAATGGCATAGAGGAAGCAAAAGGAAAACTGCATATTGCAGAACGAGTAAAGTCCAACGGTTGAAAGCGGAGTACGACGAGCATTTGTTTCTTCACAAAATGTGGAGAAGTGAGCTGTGATGAGATGAGGGAAACATTTAAAGGCCGTGCGTACAACCGTGCAGCAAATCACTCTGCACGCTTGGACATCCTGCTTCCTTCACCTCACATCTTCAAGGTTTCTAATTATCCGGTCGAGCTCGTGGGAAGGCGAAAACTTTCGAACGCGTATGATTTGGTCATCTTGGCCAATACTCAATCAATGGCGTCGTCAAAAAAGGTCAAAAGCTGCTCAGAGATCATGTACAGGCAGCCAAAAGGCTTGGCGAACGGATAGAAGCTTTCGTAAAAGCTGGCGATCCCAATACACATCACGGCATGTCTGGGGGAATAACACGGGTTGTTTGCCGTGTGATGTTACAATTTTAGTAGTGAATTGGCCTCGTTATACCGCCTAAGCAGTCAGGTGGTGGGGTTTCCACACAGAAAAGTCTGTTATTGACTGGCCGAGTCATGAAGGATCTTGAACTGTGCAGACAATATGCAGAAATGTAATGCGAGGATAGGCCTGTCTCTGGACCGAGAGATAGTACTTGTTACAAACATTGGGCAATCACATCTCCCATATCCATTTGATACCTCCGTAGTTAGCTGAGCAGAGCTACTCCGAAATCCATCTGCCATTGGGATGATGTTTACTACGTTAATTTTTAGTCTTCGTCTACCATCAACCCGCCTGTTGAATTCTTGAGGCCGAATTTGCATGACTCTCAAGGCGTGTTTGAGTCGCGTTATTTGAATAAAGACTGGATCTGCACCAGCAGCGCCATTGTTACCAGGAGTCAACGTGGCGGACGGCGCCGATGTATCTTGAATGATCGTCCGACATATCTCCGTCGCCCGTTGACTCGATGGGTTTTATGTTATTTCATGATAGCTTGGGATCCAAACCTTGGATATCCAAGACCCGTTGGGTGGAGGGAAGAATATGAGCTAGGCATAAACCTTTACCGGTAGCTATCATCTGATTTGAAACTGTACCGGTCAACCCCATGTAATATTACTGTATTGCATGATACTCCCATGAGTGCTTTTTTGCTAGCAATATATCCGTGCTTCGCTTCCCAGTAGATATCAGGATGTGAGAGCCTTTTTGGGGTGGGGGGGTACATTGTGATGGATGATATGACGGTGTGCTGTGTCTGCATCAAGCTTTGTTTATCGTGCCAGATCTAATCTTGACACTCAAGAGTTGTATTGAGCTGCTTGAGTCATCTTGTCATGACTTGAAGGTTCCGAGAAAACGCTTCATGCTGATCATCAATGCATTCCGATGCCGAATCTACCAGAACGTTTGAGATAATCCTCCTCTGGTCCAAGCATGGACTCGGATGAGCTAAATTAGTCCCAGTGACTTGTGGTTTTTTTTTTTTGTTTTTGGGAAGCTTTCTTCTGCACTGTCGAAGATGTCCTTGTTATTCATCAACAAAGTGCATCTATATGTGTTGTTTTTGTGGTCTTTTGTGTTTGCCTCAACTCATAAGACCCAGCGCCTTGGCACGTGTAGGACAAGCAATACCCGTCTCTCTCATCATTAGTAGGGTACAGTACCGTGAATTGCAGTGCACTGAAGCGCAGTCATGTCCTATCCTATCCTATCCTGTCCTGTCCTGTCCTGTCCTGTGGTGTAGCATCAGCAGCATCAGCATCAGTATCAAGTATCAATTTGCCTTCTGCTTTTTGCCCCCTTTCATTGGGCAGACAGATAACTGGCCACCCGGCGCGGAGCAGACCACGCCGCCAAACCCGTGCTTGTCGGACCCCAGCAGCCAGGATTAAGGCATCATACCAGATTGGGAGAGTCTCCCCTGCCCCTTGCCCTTCTTTCCCCTGAAGGTTACGCGCCTGAGGCTTTACTCGACCTCCATCTGGACCCCCCTACTGTGCTTGAACATATTAGACTGTGGTAATCTCCCGCACTTCTCCCCTACCAGTCAATCGTTCCTTTTGTGCTCTGTATTCATATTGTCATCCTAAGATTCTCGTCGCACCTTTTATTTTCACCTTAAAATTTCGCCTCGCCTCGCGTCGCTGGTAATTGACGGGATCCTCAATAATCGGGGGGAAAAAAAAAACTCCAATCACTGTCAGGGGGACCAAGTAACGCGTACCGCTTGGCCCTCAATTAGAAATATCCTCCGCGACCTGCCTCATAACATCGTTGGCATTTTCGCGACATATGATTACTTCTTTATAGGAATAGCCTCTGTGCTTGTGTGCAACAGGCGTGGAACCTCTACAAAGTAACGATCTTGGGCACAAACAACCACGTTTGGTTGTAACTAAAGAAGATCGCAGAGCGATGACAAGCTCGCCACCAGAATCGCCTGCCGGCGTGCCTGCACGGCCTGCAAGCGCGATTATGAGACCTCCAAGGACGAATAGTCGCATGAGTATGACGAGCAAGGTTGGAGGAGCAAGTAGAGCGTCCGACGAGGATGGCAAAACTTCGGTCAAAGTTGGTAAGTTTGCGGTCAATAAGCCAGCCTTCCGGGCTAATATTTGTTTCCAGCTGTTCGTGTACGACCACCTCTTAGACCAACGGATCCTGGTTATGAACTTATTCCTCAAAGATTTCAACGATCTATGGTACAAGTCACTTCACCAACAAATTTGGCTATCGAGTCGCCTCAAGGCCGTAAACTGTTTGTCTTCGACAGAGTGTTTGGAGAAGATATCAATCAAGAGGGTATTTGGGAATACCTGTTAGAGAGCACGGCTTCTTTCGTCCAGGGGTACAATGTATCCTTGCTTGCCTACGGACAGTCTGGGGCAGGAAAATCGTATACTATGGGGACCTCTGGACCAAATGAGCAAGGTGAACTAGAATCTATGGGTAAGCTGCTTCCGCCCTAGCGATTGGATTTCTGCTGTGGTGGTGCTACAAATACTTCCAAGCGTGATTGAAACTAATCTAATATTGTGTTAGGGGTTATCCCACGGGCCGCTACAGCGCTCTTCGAGAAGCTAGAAGGAGGAAAACCGGTCAATAATCGAGCTTCAATGTCAGGACTTCGAACCCCGACGAGATATTCAGCAAATGCCAACTCCATCATGTCAAGAACAACCGAAAAGAACTGGACGCTCAAGGCAACGTATGTGGAGATTTACAACGAACAACTACGAGATCTCTTGATACCGGAGCATGTACCACAACATGAGCGAGGCACTGTAACAATCCGAGAAGATACAAAGGGGCACATACTTCTTACTGGATTACATCAAGTAGAGATTAATTCGGTGGATGATCTTATGGCAGCGTTAAATCTTGGGTCCATGATTCGTCAAACCGACTCAACTGCAATCAACGCCAAATCTTCCCGTTCACATGCGGTATTCAGTCTTAACCTCATTCAACGCAAAAGTAAACTGCAAACAGTTACAGGCGCAGAGAAGCGATTCTCAGTCCCACTAGAGGCAATGACTGGTGGGGATACTATGGTCACGATTGATAGCAAGCTCCATTTTGTTGACTTAGCTGGAAGCGAAAGGCTGAAGAATACCGGCGCGCAAGGAGACCGTGCCAAAGAGGGCATATCAATCAATGCAGGTCTTGCCAGCCTTGGAAAGGTCATTTCTCAACTTTCTTCACGGCAAGCCGGATCGCATGTCTCCTATCGTGACTCAAAGCTCACTCGATTACTCCAAGACTCTTTAGGGGTAATGCAATCACGTATATGATCGCTTGCGTAACCCCAGCAGAGTTTCATCTCAGTGAGACTCTAAACACGGTGCAATATGCGCAACGCGCTCGCGCAATTCAGAGCAAGCCTAGAATCCAGCAAACTTCGGATGAGTCTGATAAGGTAGCATTGATTGAGCGCTTGAAAGCGGAAGTTGCCTTTCTTCGTGAGCAAATTCGAAGCACTGAACGTGGACCAGGTGGAGACCGTAATCGCTCTGGGCATGCCGCGACTGGAGCGTCAGAATGAGCGTGAGGTTGAGCTTCAAAACCAACTTCTAGATACACAGGAGAATTATACCACGCTCAGTCAACGACATGCAAAGCTTATTTCCGAAATGGCGAAAGCAAGAGATGGCGAACTTGCCGACAATCAAGCCTTCGAGAACACATTGGGGATAATGCCACAGAGCGTTTGAAGCGATCCAACTCATTCGCTGAGGCTGTTGAGCAAGTTGTGTTGGAATATGAAAAACAATCCAGAGTCTTGAACAATCTCTCTCTAGCACCAGATCAACTTTGTCTAGCACCGAGACTATCCTCCTCGAAAAGGAAACTAAATGTGCTTACGTAGAGACTAGCTGAACCAGCAGCTTCAGGCTCGTATACAGAAATTGATCGACCGAGAGTCTAGCACAGAACATTACTTGCATGACTTGGAGGCCAAACTTGATGGCCACACCTCGGGGAAGAAAAACTCCGCGATTATTATGGAACTACGTAAAGAAATTGCTCGAGTTCGTGAAAACGAAGCTAGTTGTGAAGACTATATTTCAACCTTGGAGGAACGCCTGCTGAGGCCGACCAGGACACTGAACTTATGCAAAGAGAGATCGACAGGCTGGAGCATGTTGTTGAACGGCAGCGAAGTCTCGGGAAGCTGGACAATTTACTCTACGAACTAGACCATATCCAACAGGATAGTAAAAGCGTGGAAGGAGATGGTTCAACCGGGGATGGAAAGCGTACTTCTATTGAACACTCACGGCATCAAAGCATGGCCAGCAAGCATAGCCACAAGGACGTTATTCTTGAGATTGAAGATGAAGAAGAGTATTCTCAATTACCCCCGAATTCGGAGAATTCTCATCGATCCGTTATTGAGGGCCCAGTTGACAATGGCGAACCAATCGATT